>CM070641.1:33923868-34642779 GCA_036346575.1 Dendrocalamus sinicus | reverse complement strand
TGGGCTGTAACTCCTGATGGAGCTCCATGGTGGAATTGGTGGGCAGAGATAGAAAAAGTGAAGCAGGCACCCAAACAGCCCTTACTCTAGTCTTCTTCTATCGTAGTCATGATACTTCATAAAGATATGGATAGTTAGGGATACAAGGATACCCATGGTTCGACGGGAGATACGGCGTCTTTGCAGCCCACTCTGCGTCCTCCGTTACTCTCACCACCTTGTGATTGGCCATGCTCAAAAGAGCTTTTTAAGTGACTTATGGTGAAAAGCATTGTAGTGGTTGAAAAACATCAGAGCTAATAGAGACTTATTTAGCATAATTAAATTTAAAAAAATTAAAAATAGAAAAAAACATGTTAGCCATCACGTATAATGCAAACAAATACGAGAAAAAAGAACTGGCAAAAAAGTCAAAAGTATAAAAAAATAAAATTTATAAATAGTATAAAATAAATCAGAAATCAAAAGCTCAAACCGAAATGAGCAGGGTCTAAGCCCTATTCCCACCTCAGTGAACATCTTTTTTTTTTTTGGGTTCAGATAAAATGGTTCGTTCGCGGGGTCAGCGGCTTGGCGTTGAAGCCCAAGCAGTAGCAGGCGACGCAGAGACAGCCAACCCACGGGCCCCTGTCCGAATGCTCGAGCGCACCTTCCCGACCGTCGACAGACACCGGCGCGGCACGGCGACACTCCCCAGCGCAGCGCACCCAGAGCTACCCCCTCCCCTCGCGCCACCCGAACACGACAGAGCCGTCGCTTCCGCTTGCTCCGCACTAGAATGCTTCTCCTCCTCCTCTAAAAAAAAGAAGAAAAAAGAAAAAGAAAGAAAGCTTCTCCTCGGTGGCGGAGGGAGATGGCGGCGGTGCTGCCGCGGCTGTGCGCCCTGGTGCTCCCCTTCCTCGCCGTCGCGACCGGCCTCGACGTCCCCTCCCACGGTAACGCAGCGAATTAATGCTCCGGTTACACAATAGAATTAATGCTCCGGAAGCTTCCTTTCCCGGTCTGATAGAGCGAGGGTTGCTATTGGGGGTTTGGTGGAGTGGTTTGCTGCGCGACCGTGACCATCTTGCTGCAGAAATGTGATGGGCTTGCGACTCTGAGTTGCATTTTGTTTCTAGGTAGTGGCTTGTTTGGTCGCTGGAATGAACTGGCCCTGATTTCGCCTGTTTCAAGTCGCTAAATAGTTGAAAGTTTTTCATGAAGCACTGCGTGGGTAGTGACTAGTTCTTCGATCTGCTTTGATATGGGGTTCGATTCTCATTCACTTAGTATGGTACAATTCTTGTTTGGTAAGTAATGTGGGCAAGGTTGGAGATTGGGTTGAACTCATGTATGTGTAAGCTAGGCTAGCTCGAAATGTTTCAAGTGAATAAAAGGACCCTGTATACATCACTGCTGTACCTCCCCATATCCCATTGGCAATGGCATTGTAGAGGAATCTTGTCATTCAAGTTAATGACAAGTCTATTATGAAAATTTCAATCTCTTTTAAGGTAATTTTGAAACTCTAGTGTGTTAGCAACCTGCCGAATGTATGGGTCTTATACACCTTTTCATTAATCACTATATATGTCCTCGTTTTTGTTTTGCATGGATTACAGCGTGCAAACACAGTCTCATAGAGAAAGTAGTCATACTATATATCTCTGGCTCATGGTGAAGTTGACAGACAATATCCCATTCTCATCAAATCATAACATTCAACTTGCAGGGTGCTATTGGTCTGGGTGTCAAAACAAATGGTTTGGAATATGTGCTGCTGGCCACTTCTTAGATTCTCAATCAGACAATTGCGATGGTCTTTGCACGGAGTCAAAAGCCCGCCATGCCTTCCCCCACACACATTTCTATTGCTGCATACCAGGTCTATACATGGTCTTGCTATTTTATTCATGGAAACTGGAGAATGACTCAAGCAGTCTACTACATCCTGCACTAGTGTGCTGAATTCATAAATTGACTCAAATATCAACTCATTAGCATAAGTAATTCCAGATTCCAGACCATTCTTTAACAAAGTTACAGTAGAATTTGAATGAACTACCCTAGCATTCTGATACAAATTGTTGATCATGTGTTCTGAAGGACAGGAACCCCAAGGGTAACAAACAAGTGCGGACATTGCAAGAACAAGGTGGATTTTGGCAAAGAGTTTATATGCTGCTCTGATTGCTCCAACCCAACCTTTATGAACAAGGATAGCAAATTGGGTTACTGCAAGAGTGGTGCTGAGTTAACAATGCAGTTAAAACCGCAAGGTATATTTTCAAGAGTAGTTTGTAATAGACTCAGTTGTAGTTTCACATTTTTTATTGGATGCACATGTGTTTTGAATTTTTTACTAGTTTAAGAGATATCTGGCATTTTAACATTTTTAGTTAAATAAGATCAAAGGGAGGAAAATTAGAAGTCTATAGTAAAGGAATAAGTTAGTGTTTGCTAATGCTTGCTTTGAATATTTTGTGCACCTTAAAAAGTCATCTACACAGAGAAAAAATCCTCCAAATAATTCATGTAATGTCATATATTCACATAAGTAACATTCGTTCAAACTACAAGGCAACTCTGCTTGTTTCTTTTATAAAGTTGTCTACACTGTTCGATACCTTCTATCTCCAAGATTTTGTAAATACATGTGAGAGTGGTGCAATACTTTAATCACAGGAAATGTTCATAACCATGGTAGAATGCAGTTGTGTGTAAAATAATTAGTGCTTGTATGCTCTCCCAAAAGGTGAAACAACAATGTTTAAAGCACGTTAAGGGCATGATTTGCAACCACCTACTACTACACTAGTAACAATACTGCTTTAAATTATATAAAAAACAACGCTTCTTTAGGATTTTCTCAAATCAGTTTCTGGGAGAGCATAGAAGCACTCCTCAAATAATTTAATGTCTTAATATGTATTCTGCAATTTATCTTTCAGCTAGTGTAATGTTCATAGTTGTTTCCAAAAAGGTCCCTGTGTTCTGGCAGAATTTGCACTAATGATGTTTGCTCCACGCTTTGTCTTTGCACAACTTTCACACGCAAAGTGTTATCCAAGAAGGTCCTTTTGCCCTTTTTTTTCTCTTTACTAATCTCTCCTACTCTTTGTGCTGACTTGTTCCCGAGAAATTCTATTGTCAAGTCATTACCATGTTAAGTAGACAGTAAGTGAGTCGTAATATCTGCAGAAACTTTTCATTGGGTAGCTGGCCCATGGATGGAGTACTCCTCTCCATGTGATGGTGGTGTGCGGTATCATGATGTTGCTTGTTATGGAAGTTTGGCTGATGCCACGATCAAACACTATCCTGTAGACAGTGGCGGAGGACGGAAAAAAAATGAGGTGGGGCGGATCGAAAGCAATACCATTCAAGCTCCTCCAACCTCGCTAACGCCGGAGTTTGCGCCGCGGTGGCCGCCGCCCGCCGCCGCTACGCCTACGCCGCCGTTACGCCATCGCCGCCGGCCAGCGCACGCCGCGCCACAGGCGGCTATGCCGCCGCCGCCGCCTACGCCATCGCCAGCCAGCCGCGCCAGCCGCCATCGCCCACCGGTGGTTGCCACCCGCCCCGCCCGCCGCGCTTACGCCAGCGTGGTCCAGCCGTCCAGGAGGCAGGAGGCGGCAATGAGGCAGGGAGCAGGGAGCAATCTAGGGTTTACATTTACATTGACTAGCTAGTAGCTATTGGGCTATTGGATACTGGATAAGGGGGTATATGGGGGCCTGCTGCAAAAAATCAAGGTATGGCCCAAGCCTTACCTTGCCCTATCGGGCCCTCCGCCACTGCTTGTAGATGATGCTAGCTGTTCAGCACATGAAATGGTACTTGAAAGTTGAAACTGTTAAAGTTCATGTTGTTTGTACAGTAATGCATATCAGTTTGTTGCCTTTCACCCTTTCAGTCGCATATGAAAGATTCATTACTTATGAAGTGAACTTAAGTTTCTTAAGAGCGTCTATTATACTTTCTGAGGATTTACATTTTTAGGTTGCCTAGGATATCAAATAATTTTCCGCAGCATGCATGATTTAGCATTTCTTCCGAGTTCTGATTTACATCTAACTTTGTATTTTCATTAACAAAGCTACGCCAAAGCCCCAAAACAACCACAAAAGGTTGAATCGACGATTAAACTTTAAGTACTATCAAATCAGATCCTCAGTTTCACAGTAGTTGAATTTGGTATATAGGACTTTGAAATCGATGGATTAAACCATCGAACTTTACGACAAAAGCTTGACCAAGCCCTTTTATCAGCTGGGAACCACTCTTTTCTAATTTCGTTAATCACTGCCTATGCCCGTTGATAATAAATGAACAAATAACCAGGCAGGATTACATGTTCCTGGCTAACTAAAGTATTAAAAATCTGTCTGCTTAGTGGAAAATGACCCATCCAGGAGCATTTGCCAAAATAGTATTGCGACAATGATTATGCCGGATCCATGCAGATAGGATGGTAGAAATGATGGCAAGCTTAAGTCATATAAATCTGTAGAGAAAAGCCATTCTTGTATGTGTACCTTTTGGAAGAATTGATAATTCCAAATGCTTGTTCGGCATATACTCAAAAATTAGTTTAGGGATTTTTGGTGGTTGCTATCTGAAATCCTCAAATGTTCCGGACAAAAGACTATTAGTATACACTTCTGTAGCAGAATATGAAGTGCAGAATTGCTCGTCGTTACGTGGTATATTAAGCATATTAATGAAGTACCTTTATATCTCTGGAGATATCATATATAGTTCTTTGCTGCATTGGTAAATTTTGCCTCTAATTGTTGCTTTGTTCATTTTGTAGCCTGCAAGACAGGAAGCATGTAATCAGCAGAGCTGTAGTGATTCCGAGATGACAGAGTCAACAAATTCCAAGAAAAGTGGAATGCCTGGTTGGTTGATTGCATTGGTTATTTTCTTAGGGCTTGTTGCAATTGGTGGCATTGCATTTACCAGCTACACTTACTACCTTGGGTTTGCCTAAATGTTCCCATTGGATTACATTGTTTAGTTATTTGTCCTTGCTTGTGGATATTGATGTGTGTATATGGCCTTCTTACCTAGAGTTCACAGTGATGCTTTGCTGCATTCCATGTATAGTCAATAGATATACACAAACTTAAAATGGCAGCCTGCACTAATTTTCAGTTGTAGTTTCCAATCAAGAATAAACGGTAAATTGGTCACTTCGAGTTTGACAGCACCCATTTATGCAATTTTTTCTTCTTTTGAGTCATGCTTATGCAATCATATAGCAATTTCTTGAAGAAAGAATTTGCATTCTGTTAAGAACACAATAAATGTATTTTTTTTTCTAAAACTATATGAAATCATTGATTTGACACTTTGTCAGAGCTAATTTCTTGCATCTGGAAGTTTATTATTTTCACTGTAGCCCCTCCCAGTTTTGGTGACAAATTCTACTTGTTTTTCATATTCGTGACCAACTCTTTTTACTGAAAGTTTCTTGTTATTAACAGGAGAACCTCCGGGCCAAGTGGTTTTGTGTATGTCATGATGGAAGCTTATTCGTGAGAGGATCGTTTACCTGTGAGGACTGAAGAGTAACAGTTAACATTGGGATTTGGAAGAACTAGTTTGTTCATTATTTGTTGTACTATATTGGTTCTCGAAAACAGTTTTATCTCTTCCGGTCAATTCATGCGCAGCCTAGTTGACCACCTGTGTGAATTTCTACCTATCTTCACCTCGGACCTAACCCCCTGGCTGTGTATGTCCATGTAAAGCAGTTCATCAGTTTGTGACAACTGAAGCAATCAACCAATGGGGATTTGTTACAGGATTTTCATAAAACAGCCCATTGGATAGTTTTGTCGTGTGCCTGATACGTTAGGGCGAATGCACTTAGTCTTGACTTCCAGAGTTTGGGTCATTAAGCATGGGTGTGACTTGTGACACAGAGTAGCAGGGCTCCGATCATCTGCAGTGGAGTTACTACTGTCAATGGCAAATTTCTTGTTTTGCTGATGATCGTACACGGTACCGTACTACTTACTCTGTGGTTACTATAGAAGAGTGATGTTGTGGGATAGATGTAGTTAAATTTCTAACATTTGGCTGTCGATATCTATACAGATATCTATACAAATATTTATATTGGGTATGTGAAAATGATATATGTATATTTGTCTCAAAAGTACTTTTATAGGAGAAGAAAAGTTAACTTTTCAACCTTTAACTTTCATTTGGTTTGTTTTTCAATCATGTACTTTGAAACCGTTCAAATGAGAACCTCGAACTAACGAAACTGTCCACTTTACCCCCCCCCCCCCAAAACCCAAACCAGGGTGGTTTATCTGACGTGGTATCGGTGTATCTATTTTTCGTTGACATAGCATCTAGGTAGAGATGATGTGGTGCTCTTCTTCACTTGACTAGTAGTGTGCCCGTGCTAACGCTACAGTAAAATATAAAACAAGATAAAATTTGTAAAAAATAAAAACATTGGGAATAGCTCTGGAACTTTAAGTTTCAAAGATGATCAAAGTGATATTACCCTTTTTTATCCTCTTAAGTGAAAAATGCACATCCATTCACTCCCATGCAAACAAACGAAGGCCTAACGTAATTCAACATTAGATATGCATGTACCTCCTACACGTCGATCATATATCAATGAAATGGATGAGTATTTAGCCTTGAAAGAAATAAGGATTTCAATCCATGGAAACTGGAGTGTAGGAGAAGAACACATACATTTCGAGGATTACTTCGGACAAGGTCAACTACTTCCTGATTGCCGAGGTGCTCCCATAACCCATCAGAAGCAAATATAACAAACTGATCATTTGGTTGTATTTGGTGTACAACAATTGCAGGTTCTGAACTAAGAATAGGCTTCTTCAAGGTTTCCGGCCGAAACTTGCTATGAAGAGGTTCTCTGTTATACTCTGGTCTTTTAAGATATACATCTCCGATAGATCTTGAGATCTGCAGAATATCATTTTACCTTATAAGTTGTATTATTTTGAAGAAAAACAATAGGAGAGTATCCTCATCAGATATATATTAATATAATATAAAAAGAGGGGATTATTTACATGAAGAGATATAATATAAGTTGTATTGTGCATGCAAAGTAATATGATATGACAAAATCCCCAACAGGTACTAAGTGATGTCGTTAATTAGTTAAGTGGAAAAAATATATATTAATGGAAAGGAACATGTGTGCCTGCAGAATGCATCAATTTCTCCTGTATATAGTGGCATGCTTCCCTTTTACAGAAAGCATAAACATTAAGCTAATACATATACCAATCAGTCTTAAGTTAATATGACTCTTGCATCGCATCACAAAATCAAGCAAACTGGCAAGCAGCTCAAAATAACAGGGGGCTCTGTGTGCCTGATCTTTATTTACCAAGATACAAACTGTAGGTGTATTTTTAAGGTATCACGGCCGCGCTTACCTATATGTAGAGACTACTGACTGCTAATGGAACTACAAAAACTACAACCCTTTCTGAACTCAATAACATTCTGGAACCAAAAGTAGAAGTCGATGGTCATGCATGATTTCTCTCACACATGGAAGAACCTCAACAGGATGAACAACTTTCTTGGTGCCAGCAGGAGAAGGAAAATTAGATTTATCTGCAAAATACTGAGTTGAACTATATAGAAAGTCACCGCCACAACTCTGCAAAACAAGGTTCGAGAAGAAAGACTGGGAAGAGCATGTACCTAAGTTAACGACCTCAGAGCTTTTCATGAGACGAAGACGCTGCAGATCTCCACAAACATTCTCAGTAGGCAAATATTAGGAGGTCAGAAACATCTTGGAGAACATATCATCCTTTCTAAGTTATTTCAATGTTCATGTGAAGCTCTAATTCATTGCAATCATACTAAAAAAAGAAGGTACAATGAAAAGTAATAGGTAATGAGAACTCAAAGAATGTTCCTATATAGGAATCGAGACCTCCTACAGGCCTATGTGAGTAGTAATGTGACAGGAATTCAACTTTTGTGAAAGATGTTACATAAAGTGAAAGGGGAAATATCTCAGAAATAGTTGACAACAAACAAATAAAAAGGGGTTTGTTAGGGATCAGTGTTAACGCAAAAAGGTGGAGCCAAGAACAAGCAAGCAATGCAACCTTATCCAAAGCAGCCTATCAAAACCAACTTGATTCTTTTGTATTAAGGCCAATGTTTATCTAATTGTGAAGAGACAAATACATCACAGCTATTCAACTGCGCTTTCTTAAGAAAAAGAAAGTTTGTTGAACCTACTAAGATAAGAAGAGAGTATAGTGCAAAATAAATCAAAGACGGAACTCCTTTGATAGTTACAGGCTACTAAATAGAAATGTCTAAAGGGAGGCATAAGTCCAAAACTTGAGCCTGTAGGCACAATGTCTCAATTTGCTTTGTCCACCTTTTCTAAGTAAATTAGATTCACTTTGGTAAGTAGTCCCAGTTCCGCAATCACCTCGTTCATTATATCCCTGGTGCATTTAGAAAACAAGGAAAACGGGTTTCTTTGCGTAACACAACTATGCCTTCACCGGTTTCCAATCTTACCTGTCCAATTATGCTATTAGATCCTCGAGTCCGAAAAAGGAAAGGTTCAATGCACGATTGCACACACATGGAACCGAATCTATCGAAGATCATTTGTGCTAATTATTTCATCTTGAATTTGGTGGTTAGCTAGTTGCTAAAAATCTATTGAAAGAAGCTAGCAAGATCCATGACGCATAAAAGAATAGAGGTTAAGTAAGAACAACTCTAATGGATCCCAGGCTAGCAGATAATACCCAACTGACAAACCAACAGATACATCCCATAACATCAGAAAACACGAGTAATCTCATGATTCCTTAGTCCCATGTAGAAAAGAAAAATCTGTCTTGTACCACAATAACCAAGAGATCCCCATTTCCTACATGTTCTTTGCTAGATCGATCATTAATTGAATTATCACTAACCGTTTCTCAAGCAAAGAAAAACTGAAATTAATCCCAGAAGGGCACAAGAAGCTCTAGATTTTCAAATCTCACATGCTATCGCACCCAATCCAACACCGAACCAATCCATGGAACTAATGAAGCACACTCCATATAAACTTAAAACAACATGAATCTAACGCTAGATAACAACATGAGTTGCAAAATGCATGCGAATTTGATTCATAAATAGCACAGAATAAGGCGGCTAAAACTCACTCCCATGGTTCGTCAAAAAGAACTCACTTCCATGGGGCGTCACCGACGAGCATCCAGATCCCGTCGCCCTGTCCTCGCAGCGCACGCATCTCGTCCCCTCCACCGCGTCCCACGAGCTCTATCTCGTCGTCCCCAACCTTGCTGCGCCATCCACCAGCGAGACTCGAGAAACCATCGAAAACAGCGGCACATAGCGCCATAGCGGCGGTGTACTCACGGACGGTGAAGTGGGCGAAGAACTTGTCCTGGAGTGCGGCGAGGAGCTGGTCGTAGCCCGCGTACGCCTCGAGGTCCACCTTGCGCAGTACGGCGCCGCCGTCACGCCACCTTGACGAACTTGGCCTTGGACGCCGCCGCCGCCGCCGCGAGCGCGTACTTCCGGAAGGACCGAATTCCACACGACACAGAGCCCAATTCCTAACAAATCCACACATTTCTGATGCGAAACGAAATTTGAGAGATTCGATTATACCTTCCGGCGACCTTGGCGAGGGTCCGGAGGTAGGTCTCGATCATATCCTCGCGGGAGGGCTTGGGGTCGGGGAACTCCATGGTGATGAGCGGTGGTTGTAGTCGCATCCTCGAAGAGGATCTCGTCGGGGAGATCTTGCCGTCGTCCACTCCACCCGTAGTCCCCTCCCACGCAGCCGCCGCGCCGCCGGCCGGCCGGCGCGCGGAGATGCGGCGCGCGGAGCGGCGGGACGAGGGGCCGAGGACGAGGGACCGAGGCGGCGGAGGAGCTGGCCGGGAGGGAGGCGGAGGTGGAGGCGGTCGCTAGTGCTTGCCGGGGCGGAGCGCGAGGCCATGGCGGGCTAGGTTTCATGGGGAGGAGGCGCGGGATTGGCGCGAGGCGCGCTTCGGGTGGGGAGGAGTAGGCGGGCGGGCGCGGATGAGGGAGGGAGGAGGCGAGGCGGAGGATGGAGGGGAGGAGGCGGCGCGGAGAACCGAGGCGACGCGAGGGGAGACGGGGAGAAGGGAGAAGCGTGGGGAGGCGCGGGATTCGCGCGGGGGCGGGGGATGGGCAGCGTACGGTTTTGTGAGGCATGATTCAATAATGTGCATGATCCGGATGATTTTGGCCTTAGGATCTTCAATGAGTAAGAGAAGAAGGCTTGAGGAGAGATCCAGGCCATTCATTTGTATGAAGTTGGATTACTTTGGTACACAAATCTGGGTGGACTTAGATTAGGCATGACTGTGGGGGTGGTTGAGGGGGGTGGATTTAGTAAAGAAAATTTTGGTGTATTATAGAGGGGTAGAGATTAACTTAATGGCAATGCCATTTAAGCAAGGCCAGTTGTCATACACATATATAGAGAGGGGGAGTAGGGTGAACAGAGGCAAGACAGGTGAGGCATGTGGCAGCAGTTCTGTTGCCTCACCGTTGGCGATAGGGTGATGGTAGGGTAGCGGTTGTTGGAAATGTGGGCAATATTTTAATTTCAAATTTTACTAGGAGACAAATACAATAAACCAGTGATGCAAAACTTACTACTAACAGCAGGCTACTCAACATACTTCAGAATATACGCAAGAAAAATATAGTAACAAAGTCGAATGAACGCGCGAACAACTTACTTTTGCGCCTGATGAAGAACAGGAAGCAGTGTAGGTTTGACGTAGTGCTGAACGTAGATGACGCAGTGCAGTGAGCGGTCGTGCAATTGTGCGCTGCCTAGAAACCTTATTGCCGCCCCGTGCAGGTACTCTCTGTAGCAATGGTTTGGAGATAACCGCTCTCCCTCCTTCCAGGTGCACGCCGGGAAGAAAAGTTGGCGAAGTTCAAACAACACAGTACAAGAGCACAAAATTGCAGAGAAGAAGAAAATAGAGTCAGTGAGATTTTCACACATACTCTGGATGTCTCCAGGTATATAAATAGATAGACTGATAACTGACATGCATAGTTTAGCAAAAATAAAGATAGACTTGAATCTCATTCAAGTGGCGCAAAATAAAGATAGACCACGTCCACGTGGCGTGCCACGTCACGGCACGGTCGCGCGTCGCAAGCCACCTTATAAATACGCAAATACGCGCGCGCGTGCACGCGCGTGTGACTAGCCAGAACCCTCCTTATACCATCTCTATCCATATTCAAGGAGTGGTGAGGACTCCACCTTATAAATCGATCTTCCTCACCTTGCCTTAGCAATATGGTACTAAACCATGCGTGCTTTGGAATTAAGGAAATGAGCCATTCTCAAATGGGCCAATTTCTAACAGCGCTGACCTCAAAAATGGGTTGAGGGGATAGAGTGGAAGCTAGGGGAGGTGCTGGAGCGTTCGGACACGCATTGGCGCATGCTTGCTGGGGTAGGGGGCACGTGAAGTGGTGTGTGGTGGCTAGAATCGGGGGAGGAGAGAGGCATCATATGGGGATGTAGAGGGGCAAAACAGATAGGCGCATAGGCATTTACAGTGATAGAGGAACTCACCGGTGTGGATGTTGAGGTCGAGGAAGCTCGGAGGCGACCTGGCGACGATGTCCCATGGCGGTGAATGGAACTCATTGTGGCGTTGGCACACAGGAAGGGGAGGAAGTCTAGGTGGTGGCTGAGGAAGGAATTAGCTTATAATTCACCTGAGGAGGAATGACGTCAGTAGCAGTGGGCTCGGTCGGAATTAGGGAAGAAGGTTGTGGCAATGAGCTCTTGTGTAGGAAACGCAAAATTGATTAAGGGGAAACGAAGAGGAGCATCTAGAACACGATGTGATGTGAATGGTTTTGGAGATCTTACTGAATTTGATGGAACAAAGATATTGGGTTATGGTGGTTGTTAGCGACGGTCGCATCTGCCCGTAGGTCGATCTACTACAAGTGGAGTGGATCCATGCTTCATTGACATAATCCTGTAGCACCAAACATCCATCATTGTTGCCATTGATTCATGTCTTGTATAGCAGCCAATACTCTTGTCCTTCTATGTCGGGACCTCGGATTTTCGAACTGGACCTCGTGTATTACAAAGACTAGTCCCGAGATCAAAGCTAGTGCACACGCTTAAGCAGTAAATGATTACATCACCAAGAACGCTTTATTACAATAATAGAGTACTGACCGAAAGGTCTCATTATTACAAATGAGGTTTCAAGACCTCGCACACACAAAACATAGCGGAAGCAGAAGATAAATCCGGCGAAGACCCATCAATACGCCATAGGCAATTGACTGGGGAAGCGCGACCTTGTACTCCGGGAATCCTTCGTCGAATCCACAAGCGAAGTAGTCGTAGTCTCCTTCTTGAGCTTCATATTCTTGAGTTGATTTTAAGTGCAGCATGTGAGTACACAAAGTACTCCATAGTCTTGGAAAAAATGCAATAGATGCAAGGCTTGACAAAGGAAGGCTATATGGTTCTTTTGCCCAAAGCAATATTTTATTTCACTTACTACTAAATATTTTTGAAGGCATTAATTTAACAAGTAATTGTTTTAACTGAAACTAATAAGCATTTTGCAGTGAAGGTTCTATCCACCAACACTAGTTAACCAACTCTAATCGATAAAGTTTAGAACTTCAGGTTTCATCCACCCACACTGGCTCCAACCGCCAGGATCCCTTCCGAGAGTTCCCTCTACTCTCGAATTACCAAAACTCTGTTTTTTTAAAACCAAAACAAAAAATCTACCATGTGAATGCATTCCTTGCCCGCCCTTGACCGTGGGCACGGCTATTCAAATAGTTTGACACTCTGCAGAGGTTGTACAACTTTACCCTCAAAAGATAGATTATCTTAACAGTCACCACGCTTCCTTTGGCATGAGACACAGATAAAATATCACAAAGCATTTTCCTCACTCTAGTCTAGCTAGACACCACCCGCTAAGGTTTCAACGCAGAATGGTTAAATCCACCCTGTCCGAAGCCCCTTCTTGCGCCATATGAGTACAGTAAATTCCTATCCCTCACTGTGAATAACCAGTAAATCCCTGGCACCCGCTTTCCACTGGTGGCACCTAAACTAAACTATCATGATTTAATCAGCTAGGTCGTACCCATATAGACTCGGGGTTGTACGGTAGTGCTCAGTCTGGACAATCACACACGTCGGTCCTTAATCGACTAAGGCGGAACTTACACTTTACAAGATCTCGTGCTTGCCGCACCAATCCAAACCAACCATCCGCCCCAGTCTAAACCAACTTTTACATTTTGTTTATTTTTAAAAGAATAGTGGCAACACCAATCACCACTTATTTCTAAAATACAAATACCAGTTGAATGACATATGATTTCCCATTCCAAAGTTACAAAAGAATTAAATAGCATGACTAACCATTTTACTACCGTTCTAATATTACCAAAGAATTATATAATTCTCATGATTGAGACAAAGGTAATATTAGGGTTACAAGGGTACATGGCATTCAAGTTCAATTGTGGGCATAACAAGGTTAGGTTAACTAATGCCTTAAGACCAAAACTAGAGTTCTATGTAAATAGCGATGCACATAAATTTAAAATAATTAAAAACATTTCTCAAATATAGGTTCAAAATGATCAAAGGAGACTTGCCTTCTTGTGCACTGGTTGGTCCCTCTTGCTGCTGTTCGACAAACTCTTCGGCGACGTCAGATTCTACGCGCAAAAGACAAACGAACAAAGAAAATAAATACAAGAAAAATTCAAATAAAATTCAAAAACTCAAAAAGAGGGTATAATTGGATAGATTATGATTTTAGAAAAATTTAGAAATTTGAACAGCTCAATTTGGAGTTAAAATGAGAAAGTTATGCTCATTTGAAAATCTTAGTTTGAATAAATCCATAAATTGTTAAATTTCTGACAGGTGGGACCCACTTGACAGAATTTACATTTTATTTCTTTTATTGCTTTCTCTAAGTCTATGACAGGTGGGACCCACATGACAGTGAGCCCACTGCGTTCGATCTCTAACATGTGGAACCCCTCTGTGAGTGACCATACTAGCTATTGGTCACTGACAGGTGGGACCCATTAGGCTCTGGGCCCACATGTCAGTGGCTAGCGCAGACGAGTGGGGCTCAGACGCCAGTGGCCAGCGCAGACGGGCGGCCGCTGACAAGTGGGGCCCGGCTGTCAGTGCGGAAATTAAAAGAATTGGCTCAACCTCAGCGTGCGGAGCCGGGGCTCGAACGCGTGCCGAGGGAGCCAAGGGGGGAAGGATAACGCTGCTAGCCATCTGGTCACTCGGGCGTTGCTTACCCATATAGGGTAAGTATACCTTTTGAGGTATCTGATGAAGGGGGGCCGGGCAAAGGTGGACGGAGACGACGGTGCCGGCGGCAAGGGGTGGCCGGAGGGGTTCGGGTGCTCCGGTGCGGTGGCGCTCCGGCGACGGGGAGGCTTGGCCGAGGGTTGAGGGTGGTCGCCAGCACACGAGGAAGACGACGGAGGTAGCGGCGAGGCGAGGCGTTGCTTGAGGCGGCGGCGATTTCTCGCCGGACTTGATGGCGGTGGCGGCGAGTAAGGCGCACGGCGCGAGAGCGAGGAGGGGCTCGGGAGAAGCGGGCGAGGGTGGGGGGAGGAGGTGCGGTGAGAGGGGAGGCCGAGAGGGCTTTTTATAGGGGCCAGAGAGGGGCGGGGGCGCTTCAATTGCTCGCCAGAGATCTCGGCGGCCGGCGGTGATTTGGGTGGAGGAAAAAGGAAAGGAGGGGGTGAGGAAGGAAGGCGAGCGCATGATTGAAATCCGCACGACTCACGCTTTCTAAAACCGAGAGGAATCGGGGAAGGAAGGACGGAATCAGCGGGGATTCGGTCGCCGACGCAAGGAAGGAAAGAGGAGGAGAGAAGAAAGGAAGGTGGCGCAGGGAGGAAGATGGGCCTGACCAGCAGGGCCCGCGGGCAGTGAGAAAAGGACCGGAAGAGAGAGGGCGGCACGGGGTGGCTGACCGGGGGCCACTTACGCCAAGGTTTTTCTGTTTTCTTGAAGGTACTGTACGCTAAGGTTAATTTTATGGATCATCTTAAATAGGGTAGCAATTGCATTGCATTACTTCTCCCATCCATTGGATAAAAAAAGCACCGCCTGTGATTGTTTGGAGTATTGTAGCAAATAATTATGGAATTTTTCAGGTACTAAAAATTGTAGCACTTGACTTTTAACAATTAATCTAACGCTTAAAAATGAAAGAATTGCACAGAATTATTCACCTGTACCACCAATATATTTTTTCAAGGGAAAAATTGCAAATAACCTCCCAAAAGTTAGCCGGAGTTTAATTGACCTCCTATAATTATTGTTGAGGCACATGTCCCTAAATGTATATGGTTGTTTGACATGCCTCTAGCCCTCCATTCCCATCACGTGAGCTTCATGGTATGCTCCCTTAGCTATGGATTAACAGCCCGCTTATTTGGGCTGAAATTTAGTGATTTATGTCTGAAATTACAATTTTGCTGACTGAAATTGCATTGTAGCGGATGATGGCTTATTTGGCATAATTAAATTTAAAAAAAATTAAAATTAGAAAAAATAGTTAGCCATCACGTGTAATGCAAACGAATACAAAAAAGAACCAACAAAAAAAACTCAAAAAAGCTGAAAAGTTAGAAAAAGACAAAATTTAGGAATAGTGGAAAAGTAAGTTAGAAGCCGGCAGCTCAAGCCAAAATGAGCGGGACTTTAGTGTGGCATGGTTTAATTGAACCCATGCCATAACCCTCTAACCGATTCAACTCTTGTCTGTCGCATTCTTATGTCTTGATTCGACTCATCTCAAGGAGGGAAAGGAGTATGAACGCTTCATTTGACCACCTATGGGCCACATTGGAACACCTCGGATCAGCACCATGGAGCCCACATCAACCCAAAAAAACAGCTAGGTCAATGGGAAGGATGACTTTAAGGGAGAATGTTAAATAACCATGTACTTGTGTGGAGACATGTACCACAAAAGTATATGTAGGGGTAAATCAAACTCTGGTTAACTTTTAGCGGCTTGTTTGCAATTGTCCCTTTTTTTAAGGGTGTACGTGGATACATCTTACCAAATCTAAAGACCTGTTCATATTAACTTTTGGCTTTAACTTATGAATAGTAACAACTTGTAATAAAGTTTATAGAGACTCATGTGCGATTTTGGTCGCCATAAATAAAGTCACTACATTGTGTACTACATTCGACTAGTAAACTTCATCTTAAAAGACATTACATTTAAAAATTAAGTACTATAGAAAAGTTATTTATTGCAGAAAAGCAACTTTAAAAGCCAATACAAACAGAACCTTAGGGCACTCCCAATGCTCTACCTTGGCCAGTGTCCATAGAATTTATGAGGGTACCACCTAGGAAAAACATCTGATGTGGCAGTAGAGTTAAAGAAGTGAGAGAGAAGCGGTATCACATGTAAGACATTGTTTGAGCACGCAATCCAACATAAGGCATTAGCTAAAACATCTATTTGGAGAGAAAAATGATGTCTACCATATTATTAGCTAAAACATCATTGAGGAGAAGGGAGAGAGAAATATTGAATGATGCATTAATTTATTGACCGGGTCCACTCAAAGATATTATGCATTGAGAGAGGAATGTTAGTTATTTTTAGGTGATATGAAGCTTATATACATTGCTACGTAGTGTCTTTCAGTCAGAGTGCCCTTATGTACTCTCTTTGCAATTAATATTCATTTGTTCGTTCCTAGTATTAATGTCTGCGCATGAGTGGCACAATTGGCGTCGTAGTGATGTTTGGCACAACTCCGTTTTAAACGGTGATATCTTCTAACTTTTAGAAGCCAAAATTGTTAACGTGAGTTTTTTTTCTTTTTCCTTGTACATCATTGGTGAATATAAAAGGGTGTTTTTTATTTTTTCATATTTTTCTTTATTTTACTTTAATTGAATGACTCAGAAAAAATTAATAGCCGTTACAGTTATATTTTAGGCAAAAAACATAATACTTTGAAACATGTCCTTTTCTAGAGAAAGATTCGTAATGTTAATCAACATATGCAATACCATGCACAGATGTATCTGTCACTTGCACAAGGAAATTAAGATCTATTTGGAATACAAGAATTGCACACTAATTTAGTAAAAACATACGAAATACTTACGTTTCAAGCCAGGGCTCTACTAGGCTCGTGTTGGGCTAGGTGACTTAGGTCGCATCATTTGCTCCCCCTCATAGTTGTAGGGTTTGTTTTTAAGTAATTCTGATGGTTTATGATTGTAGCTAATCTTTTTTATTTTTAAATTAGTGTTCGTGTGAATAAACCAAATACTGATAAATTACTTTAAAAAACTGTCTTAATAACTTGCTTTAAAAATATCGTAGAGAAATTGTACTGTTTGTTTGTTTAAAGTAGTAAGAGACCACTAACTGAAAAGAATGGGCCGTAGTCCCGTGCATTTAGCCCGCTGCTGGCCGGGTCCGACCATGCGATGGCACACGCATCGCATAACCGTGGTTCCATGCGTGCGGGTTCCCTTGAGCGGGGCGGCGAAGGCGCGCCTAGTCGGTGACACGCCGCGCTCCGTTCTGTGCTTTGAGATCGGAGCTTGGCGCCGGTATGGTTGCGCTCGGGGCTGTTGTGACCTTGCGATGCGTGGTGCGCTTTTAATGGCGGCTGGAATCACGCCGGCGCTCGCCCGGCGAAGTCGGTGTCGCGTCGTCGCGATGCGCCATGCTGCAGGTGGGGCACGTGGCGACTCACGACTGGTGCGTCGTGGGATGTGAGCGGTTGCGTGACTGCGGCCGTTCGCCTCGTCCCCCGAGAAGTTGGACGCGTGTTGAAGTCGTGGAGGCGTTGTGCGCTGCTTGTCCACCTACCCGGCACGGCCCTCTAGGTCCCGGCGGTTCTTCTTTCCAAGCCTTGGACAGCCGAATCGCTGCGAATTTGATCCGTCTGTGCGTTGAGCCACAAGACAGGCGAGCGGCCTTTATAAGGTGCTAGTGTTGAGGTGGAGGCACCCTTTCTTGCTTGGCTTTCTGATCTGCCGCTTCGCTTCCGCCCGTGCTAATTGTCACGCCAGTTGCTCCTTTGCCTGCTTCTTCTTCCCTTATCGCGAAGAGCGATGGCTAGCCATGACGACGCCACCTACCACCCCCGCAGCGGTTCCTTGCCTAGCCAGGGCGAGGTGACCCATCCTTCCAAGGAGTACAAACTGGTGCCGCGGGGGAGCTCGCGCGCCAACAAGTGGTGGAACGCCATGGAGCACTCGGGAGGCTCCTGCTCCCGTGTGCTGGGGAAGAGCCGCATGGCGAAGGGACACCGCAGCGACTTCGTGGATGAGGAAGATCATGGATCGCAATGGGGCTCGCCTACCCGCGGGGCGAGACGGAGCCGGCCCGGCCATGGAGGCGATTGTTTCGTCGCGTTCTTCGATGCCGGCCTTCGAATGCCCTCCACGTTGTTCGTGGGTGAAGTCCTGCGGGCCTACAAGTTGGAGCTAGCCCAGTTGACGCCCCACGCGATACTCCGCCTAGCTGTCTTCATGTGGGCGATGCAGACAGAGGGGTGGCGTCCCAGCGCGAGCTTATTCGCCACCCTGCACGACGCACACTATCGACCCAGAAGGGTTGACGGGGTGGTGTCCAACTTCGGCGGTGTGGACTTCGTGCTCCGGGCGTCATGCGCGACGTTGTTCCCCGTGCCAGCCTCGTCAGGGCAATGGGCGTCCGGCTGGACGCGGTGGTGGTTCTATTACACCGTGGCCGACAAGAGCGAGAATGCGATGCGAGGTGGGCGATCTCGTTTAACGATGCGCCGAGTGCGAAGGCGGAGATCGGCGACACGCGAAGCTACGAGCCTTGTCGGTGTCGCCTTGAATGAGCGTGCGCGACCTAGCCGAGGAGTTCACGATGTATGGGCGGCGCCCTCTCCTCCGGGAAGTATGTTGGACAGAATGGCCCCCGCGAATACGGGTTCGATCCATCCGTATCTCGCCTGCTTCCGCCCTCCGCCCCTTGTAAGTCGCCCAGCACGCTTTACGCGCGCCATAGTATCTGTTTGGCTTCCGCCTAACTGACGTGATCTCCTGCGCAGTGGCTCGGCTAGAAGATGCGGAGCGCGCGGTTGCGCGCTCCTCGGCCGTACACACGCTAAGGAGCACTGGGCTCGCGAGGCCGCAGTCAAGGCGGCTAAGCAGGGGCGGGTAAACCGCACCTGCGAGGCTGTGGGCATTACCGTGCCCGAGCGTGCGGTGCCGGAAGAGCTTCCGCCGGACTCGGGCGCCGGGGCGGTGATAGCCCTACGGGTGCTATCTTCGCGGCGCGGCCCCATTCCCGGCTGCCGTATGCGACCGGCAGCCCCGGCGGCTATCCCACCGTGAGGCGGGCGTCACGACCGGCGGTGGGCTTGGCCATCTTGCCGGAGGCGCACCGCGGATCCCCGGCACCTTCGCCGCGCCCACGAGCCGTGCTCGCTCGCGCCATCGTTGAGTTGGAGCTCGTCAACCCGGGGGGTGGCGTCGTTCCTGGCGAGCAAACCACGGTGGAAGGTGCGTTATCAACCGCAGCGGCCGACGAGGGCGTGCCCTACTGAGAAACCGTGGGGCGGCGATAGCGGAGCTAGTCTGCCGTGGAAGAATCGCCTGTGCCACCGCAGGCGAAACGCCCTCGGACTCAGTCCCCGCCGCCAACGAGGGGTCGATACGCTGTTGCGGGGCCTTGCCGCGGGATTACGGCGTCTGGCGCGGCCGAGAAGACCTTCTCCCCGACCGTCGAGGCGCCCGCCTCCCCCTGGGTGGTCGAACCGGCGCCACTTCCTACCGTGACGAGGGGCGCAGGAGGTAGGCGTGAGTCCCTTTCTTCACTTGACTTCGCGAGACTTTCTCGGATCTGCTCGCTCATTCGCCAACATCGAGGCGAGGCGAAGTCTCCCGACGTGGCGAAGGATCGGCGGCGAGGTATCTGTGGTCGGAAGCCTTGTGCAGGGTGCCCTGCAGGTGTCCGCCGTTGTTGACGCGGCCGTGGCCTCGGTAAATCCTAGCGCGTTGGGGCCGGGGCTCGCTCGCTCGGACTTCCTCCCTCGCCCGGAGATATTTTGCGACCTTACGCAGCGCGAGCGTGCGACAACGGCCTCAACCGGGAGATGTTGTCGTCATGCGAGGGGGAACTCCTAGCGCTCGCGCTACAGGCCTCCGAGATGAGGGTAAACATGTGTGCTTCAGCTTTGTAAGGTACCGCTGGACGCCTGCTGATTTGTTGTGTTTGCCAGACGCTTGCCCTCAGCCGGTCCTTTGACGAGGCCCGCGTTCGGGAGCGGAGGGCTCTGGAAGCCAGGCTTCGTGAAGCAAACACTGCTTTCCCCGCGAAGGATGAGGAATGTCGCGCGCTGGAGGGCGCCATGGCGGCCGCACAACTCGAGGCTACGGAAGCTCGGCGCGCCGCGGCTGAGGAGTGCGCCGCCTTCGTGCAGCAGATCACCGCCCTAGAAGGGGAGAACGCCCAGCTGGCGGAGTCTGTTGTCGAGAACCGCCTCGTCTTGGAAAATGCGTCCATGTCAGCATGGCGGGCCATGGAGTCTCTGAACCAGGCCCTCCGAGATCTGTGCGTCCGAGTGCCGGACACTACGCCAAAGCCGAGGCCTGTCGAGACGCTCGGGCTGATCGAGGAGGGGGCCGGTGTTGCTCTTCATGGCGCCAGAACCTTTGGCGAGCACTGCAGCTATGTTGGTGCGTGCTTCGCCCTCGGCCTGCTTCACACTCGTGGGTGTAGGCATACCCATGAGCTAGCGAATCCTCAACTGGATCCTCCCGGCCGAGCAGAGGTTATGTCGGATGCCATCCGCTCCATCGGGCCTAGCCTGCAGAACTTCCATCAACTGATCTGGGGCCGCTTCGGGGAAGATGCAGCGAGGGTCACCGTGGCTTGAAGGGGTCCTCCAGCGCCGCGGCGACGACGGCACGGGTTCGTCCACACCGCGCCAAGGCTGAGCGGTTGGTCGGGTTGGGCAGGGGGATGATGTACTGGTTCTTATGCTTGTGACCATGTAACCCCTTTGCTTTTATAATAGAACCAAGTAATACCTTATGCTTGGTGTTACCTGTCGCCGAACGCGGAGGGCCGGTCGGCGCATCTCGTTTATACTCCGTGGATTGGCGCGTGCGGAGGCGAACCTCGACGCTACGACTTCCTTTATAGTCCGAGACTCGCGCGTGCGGAGGCGGACCTCGACGCTACGTCTTATTTAAAGTCCGTGGATCGTGCGTGCGAGCTAGGCTCGACACTACGCCTTATTTATAGTCCGCAGACTCTCGCGGCGGAGGCGACTCGACGCCACGCCTTATTTAAAGTACGTGGATCGCGTGCGTGCGGAGCTAGGCTCGACGCTACGCCTTATTTAAAGTCCGTGGATCGTGCGTGCGAGCTAGGCTCGACGCCACGTCTTATTTATAGTCCGCAGACTCGCGGCGAGGCGGACTCGGCGCCACGTCTTATTTAAAGTCCGTGGACTGTGCGTGCGAGGCGACTCGACGCCACGACTTCCTTTATAGTCCGAGACTCGCGCGTGAGGCGGACCTCGGCGCTTCGTCTTATTTAAAGTCCGTGGATCGTGCGTGCGGAGCTAGGCTCGACACTACGCCTTATTTATAGTCCGCAGACTCGCGCGCGGGGCGGACCTCGGCGCTTCGTCTTATTTAAAGTACGTGGGATCGTGCGTGCGGAGCTAGGCTCGGCGCTACGTCTTATTTAAAGTCCGTGGACTCGCGTGCGAGCTAGGCTCGACGCCACGCCTTATTTATAGTCCGCAGACTCTCGCGTGCGGAGGCGGACTCGACGCCACGTCTTATTTAAAGTCCGTGGATCGTGCGTGCGAGCTAGGCTCGGCGCCACGCCTTATTTATACTCCGTAGAGTGCGCGCAGAGGCGTCCCCCCGCTGCGTCTTATTTATACTCCGTAGAGTGCGTGCGGAAGCGGACCTCGACGCTACGTCTTATTTAAGGTCCGTGGACTGGTGCGTGCGGAACTAGGCTCGACGCTACGTCTTATTTAAAGTCCGTGGACTGGTGCGTGCGGAGCTAGGCTCGACGCTACGTCTTATTTATAGTCCGCAGACTCTCGCGTGCGGAGGCGGACCTCGACACTACGTCTTATTTAAAGTCCGTGGACTGGTGCGTGCGGAGCTAGGCTCGACGCTACGTCTTATTTATAGTCCGCGCACTCTCGCGCGCGAGGCGACCTCGACGCCACGTCTTATTTAAAGTCCGTGGACTGGTGCGTGCGGAGCTAGGCTCGACGCTACGTCTTATTTATAGTCCTCAGACTCTCGCGTGCGGAGGCGGACCTCGACGCTACGTCTTATTTAAAGTCCGTGGACTTTGTTCTGCTCAGCGCGGACAGGGGATGCTCTGGGAACAGCAACCTTTATTGAACTCCCGTTTGCGCGGGCGAGCATCTCATAACAAAGGGCTGGTGGCTCTACGCTTGCTGTCCTGCTTCTAGGCGTAGTACCGCCGCAACCTGTCCGCGTTCCATGTGTGCCGGAAGGCTTGTCCTTCGAGCGTGGCGAGGCGGTACGCCCCCTTCGGCAATGCCTCCGTCACGATGTACGGGCCTTCCCACTTGGACTCCAGCTTGCCGACGGTCTCCGCCTGGAGCGCCACTCTGAGGACGAGATCCCCAGGCTTGAACCCCCGCGGGCATATAGAGCGGTCCCGGGTACGCATTGTCTGCCGCGCGTACTTCTCGACATGGTGAGCTGCGTCTGCCCATATCCCGTCGAGGAGGTCTAAGGACACACGACGCTCCTCTTCGGGTGCTTGGACGAGGACCCTCCGCGAGCCGGCCTTGATTTCCTCGGGCGTCACCGCTTCGTCGCCGAAAAGGAGCTTGAACGGCGTGAATCCGTCGCGCGCGTTACCGTTGTGCGGCGACCATAGAACGTTGTGAAGCTCGCTGGCCACTTGCCCCGGCAATCAACGAGCGCTTTTGATGGCGGCGGAGATGGCGCCATTCGCCCGTTCGACCGCCCCGTTGGACTGGGGATGCCCTACCGAGGCGAATCGGAGGGTGATGCCCATGCTGCCACAATAGTCTTTGAAGAGGGTGGCGTCGAACTGCAAGCCATTGTCGACCGTGAGCTCCCGGGGCACACCGAAGCGACATATGATGTTTTGCCATAGGAAGCGTTGTATGGCCGCAGAAGTTACTTTGGCCAGGGCGATCGCTTCCGGCCATCTGGAGAAATACTCCAGCGCGACTACCACGAACCGGAGGTCCCCTGGAGCTCGGGCAAGTGGTCCTACTATATCGAGGCCCCAGCGTGCCAGTGGCCACACCGGGGGAATGGGGTTGAGGCCCGTCGGGGGCCTGCGGATGATGCGCGCCATCCACTGGCACCCTTGGCACCGACGGACGAGGTCCTGGGCGTCGGTGATGGCGGTTGGCCAGTAGAAGCCTTGCCTGAACGCCTTGCCGACTAATGACCTCGGTGCCAGGTGGGATCCGCATACGCCCGCGTGAATCTCCACCAAGAGCTCCTTTCCCCCCTCAGTCGAGAGGCAGCGCAGGAGCGGTGCGCAAACCCCTCTCTTGTAGAGTATGCCTTCGAACACCTGGAAGGACCGTGCGCGGTCTTTGCAAGCATCGCAGCTTCGGCGAGTCCTCCGGCTCGCGATGCCTTGCAAGAAATTGAAGATGGGCTCGCCAATCTCTGGCCGATCAATGCGGTGGGCGAGTGCCGTCCCGTTGTCTGCGCGATGGCGCCTTTGCTAACATCTCATAAAATGCCCCTCGAAGCGGTTCTTGCCGGCCGCCGCCTTAGCGAGGGCGTCGGCCTGCTCATTCTCCGCACGGGGGATGGCCTTGACGGTGACACCCAAAAAGTGCCTTTCCCTCGCCCTCACCGCCGCGAGGTACTTGGCCAGCTCAGGGTCCTTAGCTTGATATGACTTGTCCACATGGCCAGCCACCAAGCGCGAGTCGGTGCGGACCAACACCCGTCTCGCGCCGACTGCCTTGAGCTTCGCCAGGCCAAAGAGCAGAGCCTCGTATTCAGCCGTGTTGTTGGTGGCGGGGAAGGCAAGGCGCGCCGAGTACAGCAAACGCTGTCCGTCGGGCGTGACGATCACCGCCCCTACGCCCGCGCCGGCGACGCTGTAAGCTCCATCGATTGTAAGTGTCCAGACGGGATCGTCGTGCATCTGGACGGGTTGGGCCGGCGGGGTCCATTCGGCGAGAAAATCCGCCAGGACTTGGGATTTGATTGCCGTCCGTGAAGCATATGTCAAGGAGAAGGGAGCAAGCTCGGCAGCCCATTTACCGATACGCCCTGTGGACTCCTTGTGTAGCATCTCCGCCAGGGGGAATGAGGAAGGCACTGTGATCGGGTGGGCCAGAAAATAATGTCGAAGCTTCCTGGAGGCCATGACCAGCGCGTAGGCGAGCTTCTCAAGCTCCGTGTATCTTGTCTTGGCGCCTTGGAGGGCTTCGGAGACAAAGTAGACGGGCCTCTGCATGGCGCCTTCCTCTAAGACGAGGACGGCGCCGACCGCGTGGGTGACGGCCGATAGAGCAGGAGGGGAGCCTCTGGTGCTGGGGCGACCAGAGTGGGGAGGCTTGCCAGGTGCTGTTTGAGCTCGTTGGAGGCCTTCGCGCAATCTCCGTCCCAACTAAATCCATCGCACCCGCGGAGCGTCTTGAAAAATGGCAAGCCCCGCTCCGCCGCCCTGGATAGGAAGCGGCTTAGTGCTGCCATGCAGCCCGCGAGCCTCTTGACCTCCCTCGTAGTCTTGGGCGGCTCCATGCCCAGGATGGCGTCTACTTTGTCGGGGTTCGCCTGGATGCCCCATCCGGAGACGAGGAAACCCAGGAGCTTGCCTGCCTGCACCCCGAAGACACATTTGTCGGTGTTGAGTTTGATGCCCGCTTCCGAGGTTGTGAAGGTTTCTGGAGGTCCGGCCATGCAGGCAAGCTGCGAGTTTTGACCACCACGTCATCGACATAAGCTTCGCGTTCCTCCCGAGCCGGGCAGCGGGGCAATGGCGGCGAGGCGGGTGAAGGTAGCGCTGCGTTCTTGAGCCAAAGGGCATTCGGACGAGCGAGCGTCCCGGTGGTGTGATGAAACCGGTCTTCTCTTCGTCGTCTTGCCATGTATACCGTGGTAGCGAATAGGCGTCGAAACTCATGAGTTCGCATCCAGCGATGGCGTCGACCGGTGATCGATGCGCGGCAAGGGTAATTGTCGCCGCACGCCTTGTTGAGTGCCGTGAAGTCGATGCACATGCGCGAGAGCCCCGCGCCTTTTGACTAACACCGGTTAGCGAGCCACTCGGATGGTGGACCTCGCGAATGACCCGGCGCTAAGGAGCCGCCACCTGCGCTTTGGCGCTGCTGCGATCCATCGACATACGCCGGAGCCTTTGCTTGACCGGCTTGGCGTCGGGGCGGACCGCCAAGCGATGCTCGATTACTGCTCGGTCTACGCCCTTGATGTCCTCCGGGGACCATGCGAAGATGTCAACGTTGTTCTGAAGCACTCGGAGCAGATCCCGTTCGACCCCCGGTGGGAGCCCCTCGCCAATGGACACAAACTGCCCCTCTGCCTGGAGCGGCACCTTCTTGACTCCGCCGGGCGAGGCTTGGCGTCCACCGGGGCGGAGGGCCATCGCCGAGCGCCGGAGAGGGCGCACCGGAGATGCGAACGCGGCTGCCGCCGCACGCTGGCAGTCTGGTCGCCGAAGACGGTGATAACACCCTCCGGGCCCAGGAGCTTCACACACAAAAAGGCGTGGTGCGGGATTGCCTCGAAAGAGTTGATGGCGGGTCGCCCCAGTATGGCGTTGTAGGGGTGTGGGATATCTACGACATCGAAGGTGACCTGCTCGGTCCGGATGTTACCTTTGTTGCCCTCCTGACGGAAAGTGACAGGGAGAGACACGTGCCCCAAGGCCTGCAGCGGTTGGCCCCCGAAGCCCTGAAGTGGAGCTCCTGGCTGCTCTAGCCGGCTTCGGGGGATCCCCATACGGTCGAGGGCCTCTGCGGACAAGATATTCGCGGAGCTTCCCCCGTCGACAAGGACGCGCCTGACGTCACAGCGTGCTATGTGGGCCTGGACGACTAGAGGGTCGTGGTGGGGGTACTCCACACCCCTGGCGTCGCTCAAGTCGAAGGTGATGTTGCGAGGCGGCATCCACAGTTGCGGCTGCTCCCCGGGGGCTTTTGAAGAGGAGCCTCCGGTGATGACGCTGACGGTGCGATGCTGCGCGCCCTCCATCGTGGTGGCTCGTACGGTGCTATCCCTTGGTTGCCCCCCGTGGTCTCCAGCGGGGGGCCGAGGAGGCCGAGCCCGAGACCCGGCCGTCACCCTCCGCAGCTCCATAACTGCGGTGCATGCCCCTGTGCGATGATCACCGTAGCCGTGTACCTCGCACCACTTGCCATAGTGTAGGAGCTCTTGTTCTGCGTGGGGTTGGTCGCCGCAATCAAGTCCGCCTTCCGATCCCCGGTCTCCCCTTCGTGAGGCGGGGTCGGGTTCTTGGCGGGCGCTCTCGGTGTCGAGGACATGACGGGCCGCCTGCGACCTGCGTTGGCGGCGCCGAGGTTTAGGCCTGCTCCTTGAAGAGCCTTCCTGTACCCCGGCCTCGCTGCCTCGAAGAGGGCCTCCTCGGGGCTCTCGGCTGCGGTCCGGCTTCGAGGAGAGACCACCCGCCCCCACTTCGTGCGGGGGGCGCTCCTCATGGGCGAGGCCGAGGGCGGTGATGCTACGTCTTCGCACATCCTCCTCCGCCCGCGCGTACTCGTCCATTTTGTCGAAGAGCTTGACGACTGTCTTGATTGGCCTCCGCGCGTTGTACTTGGCCATCGGGCCCGGGCGAAGGCCCTGTATGGCTGCATGAACGACGGTGGTTTTATTAACATCTTTTACCTGGCATCGAATCTTGGCGAAGCGCTTGAAGTAGCCCTGGAGTGTCTCCGAGGGTCTTTGCTTTACAGCGAAGAGTTGGTCCGCATCGATTCGCTCGACATAGTGTCCTTGGAAGTTGCTGTGAAGGCGGTCGCGAAGCTGCTCCCACGCGTAGATGGAGCCCGGCTCTATGGTAAAAAACCAAGAGAGCGCCACCCCGTGCAGTGCGAGGGGGAGTCCCTTCGCCTTCGTGGTGTCGTCTCCGCCCGCGGCCTCCATCGCGGTTTCGTACACGCGCACGAACTCGCGAGGATCCGTGTCGCCTCTGTACGGGTCGATGATGCTAGGGAACTTGAAGCCTTCGGGCCACGCCGCCTGCTGCAGCCCCGCCGAAAGCGGGGATTCTAGATCTACGCACCTCAGCGGGACGCGGCTAGACGTGGGGGCTTCGCGGCTGTCCGCCTTCTCTGGCGTGGGCTCGGGCGTGATTACTGTCGCAACCTGCTGGCTCCGAGCCTCTTGTATATCTCGGACGGCTCCGCGAAGGTCCCCTAGTTCCCGCTGGAACGCGTTGAGGGCTGCTAGTAGGACGCTTTCCACCGCTGGTGTCGGTGGGACCGCCGGAACGCCCAGCGGACGGGTCGGGGCAGGGACCACCGCCTCCCGATCTCCAGATCCGCCGGATGGTTCGTTGCGGCTACCCCCGGCCGTCTGATCCGCGCTACCGGCGAGGGTGGCGGGTCGTTGCGATGCGCGCCGACGGGCTGGATGTCGTTAGCGGCGCCGGCGGGTCGATCGTTGCGGCGCGGCGTCGATGCCGCGATGACGGCGCGCGCGCGCCGCCAACTCCTTCGGCCGATGCGGCCACAGTGTTCACGCTACCGCTCCGACCAGCCGTCTTCTTTCCCTTCGCCACCGGTGAAGCTTTTTCGTGCCATCTTTTTTCTTCGGTCTTGAGCTTGTCTTCGTCCTCCCCACGGACGGGCGCCAACCGCTGTGGCTCTGCACCAAACAGAGAGATGATAGTGGAGAGTGATGAAGATAAGTGTAATGGCCTGGGTCCTCCCCATGGCTTGCTCATATATATATATACACATGAGGAGTGCTTTTACAGTTATACCCTTACATTTGGTTATCCCCTCTGGGGGCAGTTATGTCATTACACATGGCCTATTCTGGGCCTTATAATCTCCTACCAGGCCTGCTGGGTTTAGGTGGGTGCCACCCCTACGACAAGGGGGAAATCTGAGGTCCGGGCGGTCGAGAATATCACGAGGTGGTCGAGCTCACGCTGGAGTACATAGAGATCAAATGTGGATGATGCGTGGAGAAGATACAGGAGGTGCGTCCTAGAGGCTTCGACGCGCGATGGGTTGAAAAGTCAGAGTGTGAAAACCCGTGTTAGGAAGGGTTTCGGATCCCTTGAATAGTAGTGGGTTAAAAGTCTGGTTAAGAAAAAAATCTAGGCCCAGTTAGACGGGTCGTATTAGGATTAAGAGCTAAGATTTGTATTTAATTTCGGAGACGACGTCGTTTTAGAATCGGAGGCGAACTCTGTTTCGTAATAAAAGGTGGGGGCTGGCCGAGAGACTAGGCACGGCTTTTTGGGAACCAAACGCGCTTTTGGTTGGAAAAAAATTGCGTGCAGCGCTGGTCTCGGTTTTCTGTACCGTCTCGTCGTCTTCGCGTTATTTCGCGCGGCTCAGTTCACGGCGTGGCCTGCGATACTCTATTCAAGTGCAGGTACCAGCAGCTGGAAAGTGAAGCAGCGGCGTCCACACAATTATACACTGAGGAAAGAGAAAGAGATGGCCGAGAGCACATCAACGTCAATCTGAATCAATGCAACGCTGAGGAGTATATCACGTCCAAACACATTAACACATGCTTGCGTCCAGCGGTCAAAAAGATGCCATGCTGAGGAGAGAGAGAAAGATTCCAAGTTTTGCTTGTTTGTTTTTGTTTGTTTTTGGTTATAATTACAGGTAAAAAAAATAAATCTTAAGAAAAGCTTTCGCTAAACGCTGCAATCATTCAACCCCTGATTGCAATCGACGATCCTACAGTGCGGCTTCTTTCTCCTCCATGTCAACCATACACACGGCAAGGTTTCCTTCTGGAGTAACTTTCTTCTAGCATTATCTGCTGCATTTTTAAATTGTGTTCATGGATGAGCTATCATGTAGGACTTCAGAAGCATTCAGCTGATGCTCGAGCATTTTCATTCATCAAGATTCTTAACCTCATGCAAAATATGAGCTATACTCCACAAATGTTATTTGTGGAAAATGTAGTTGGGTTTGAGGTTGGTGTAAATTTTCTTTAAAGAACAGTTGTTGACTGTTAATATTTTGACACTGAATAAGTCTTGTTTGTTTATGGCAGTTGTCTGATACACATTACCAGTTACTAGAAGTCCTTTCAAATCTCAATTTCAACACATAGGAATTCATCCTAAGAGCAACTCCAGTAGGGCCCCTACTTGAGCCCTCAAACTCAGATTTAAGAGCTAGAGCCAAAAACTCAGCTCCAACAGGGCCCCTACTTGGCTTTCAAAAATAGGAGGCCTCTCAAATGAGGCCTCCAAGCCCTCATTCCTAGGGGCCCTGCTCTGGCTCTCATCCTACGGTTTTCCTCGTTTTTTTGCCGCACCCGTGAAACTTCCCCCGCGCTCGGCCTCCAATCCCCCGCCGCCTCAAATCCCCCGCACGCCCTGTCCCGCCCCTCCTGCTCGGCCTCCAATCCCCCGCCGCCTCCAATCCTCCTCTGCCGTCCACGGTGCGGCTCCCCGGCGATTCCTCCCGCGCCGCCACCGCCCTCTTCGGCGGCTCCTCTTCCTCGGCTCCCGACGCATCTCCGACGCGCCTACACGGCTCCCGATGAGGGACCTCCGTGGCTCCCCGGCGAGAAACCTCGGCGCCCGACGCATCTCCGACGCGCCTCGCCGAGGGACCTCCGCCCGACGCCTCTCCCGGGACCTGCGGATGACGAGCGCGAGAAGCTGGGCGTAGCGCTGCGCGGGGGCCCACTTGACGTTCTCGGAGAAGGAGGATGCAAGGAGGCGGACGAGCGCCTCAACCTCGCCGTCGTCAGCGGGGGTGAGGGCGCACGGTGAGGAAGCCGTGGGGGAAGGAGTGCGCGTAGCGGAAGGTGGCGGCGCGCGAGAGCTGCGAGCGCGCGCAGCAGAGGAAACGCCGCCTCGCCCGCGCCGGTGCCGCCGCCCGAGGAGGGGGAAGCGGAGGCGGCGGGAGGCGCGAGGCGGAGACGGAGAGGTGAGGGGCAGGGGGAGAAGAGGAGGTGGGGATGCTTGGAGACGGTGGGGGTGAGGGAGAGGATGTAGGAGTAGATGGATTTGAGGGGTACTGTTGGAGTAGATGCAAAAAAACTGGGCCCTCAAAATTGGAGGAGCCCTCAAATCAAAAGTAGGGGCCCTGATTTGAGGGCTTCTGCTGGAGTTGCTCTAAGCCCCTTACAATTTGGTGTTCCATATTCATGACCTCGCTACTTTTGTTTGGTAAGAATTTTTTAGTATCTTGCCATGCCACTTAGCATGTCTAGGCCATGTCATGCCATTCTGACTGCTCTTATATTCCATTATCATTTCATTTGTTCAGCACTCCAAAACTGTGTAATTGAGGGAGGGAGGATTCAGGGAGTACGTTTCTTAGGATTGGTACAATATGATACTTGCCCAAGTGCTTTGAAAAAGGCATTGCTAATGATGGGGAATTTGCCTGAGCTTTCTTCAGAACCAAGAAACTACGGGTGTGTTTGGATCTTGGGCATCCCTAATTCTAGCCTTGCTTACCAAGGATAGGCATTTGGTAGAGCAGAAGAAAAAAACCAACTTTGCCAAGCAATATAGTCCGTGTCGGCTAGAAAATCCTTGCTCCACCAGGAGGGCCAAATTGGCTCTCCTGCATGGGCAAGAAGCTGAGCAGAGTGTAGAATCATGTACATTCACTGTTGTGCCCATCTTTTGAGGAGCCACGTTCCTCATGAAGAATTCGTTGTCACCAGGAGAGCCACAACCCTCTAGGAGCTGGGTGAACCAAACAAACAGCCTTCCTTTGTAAGCTATTGCCCAAGCTAGCTAGAATTGCTTTGCCTAGCTGAGCATGCTGTGCAAAAGATCCAAAGGCACCCTATGTGATGCAGTTTTTGACAAAAATGCTGAATAAAAATAAGCTCTTCAAGTGTCCTTTTTTGCGCTGAGCAATTCTGTAACTACTTAACAATACTGTATCTGCAGGCAAAATGAGAGCCTATGTGTTTTCAAATCCATCAGTCAACAACAAGGTGCTCCGGACACCTACATGCCTAACTTTGAACAGTACATCACAGCATGGCCATGTCCAGAATGAAGAAGAGCTGGAGCTAGTGTGTAAGCCAATAAGTGACTTCCTTGAAACACAATGTGGGAATATTGGTACGTAGGATTGTTCACCCATCAGCTCTGTCTGTAAGCTGAGGCCTATAGTTGGTATTTAAGTTGCCAGGATTTTGTTTGAAGTAAGGCCCATGTTCTACATTCTCCGGTTTTTATTTTCAGGTTTCACTCATGTACAGTACTCATCCTCTGGTGTTACCTCTTGATCTGAATTTTAACGACTTTCTCATATGATAACCTACTTGAAATACTAGAACATCAAACAAATTTCTGAAGAGAAGCTTGAAATTTCTTCCCTGAAGGAATTGGGCCTACGGTTTTTCACCCCTCGAGAGGTAGGTTGTCATAGAGATGGGCCCAAGGCCTAGTCGGTCTATTATTAGGAATGAGAGATTGGTTTCTATTTGAGTTAGAGATTAGTTTCCTTATGTTAGAGATATAATTAGAGATATGATATTGTTAGAGATATGATTGAGATTATATTCGATCTGTTAGGGGGAGCCCGTCTATATAAAGAGGGCTACCACATGCTATTGGAATTAAGCAGAGCAACGTTTGGTTGCCGGCTTCCCTACGGAATCCCCTGTTCTGGTCCGTCGTTTGCCCTAGCCATAACAATTTGGTATCAGAGCTGCCAGCGAGAAAGCGGCAAGCGGCGGCGGAGACACCGCCGCCGCCGGCCCATCGCACGATGCCAGGCGAAGAAGGCGGCAAGCGGCGAAGGAGATGCCGCCACCGCGGACCGATCCCATCGCCAAAGCGCTGTCCGAGATCTCCCGCGGATGGCATCTCTTTGCGCGCTGGAGGCCTTGGAGTCCCGAACACCGACGCCCGACACCGCCGCCTCCATCGCAAAACCCCCATCCACCCTCCCCATCTTCCGTCCATCACCTGCGGCGCCCATGCCGTCTGTCGCCGCGCGCGCCCTGCCCGTCGGTCGCAGCCCCGCCGCCTCGCGCTGCCATCCAGCCGCCGCCGCCGCTGCACCGGCCGACGAGCTCTGCGCCATCGTCGCTGCGCCCTCCCCATCTGCCTCCGCCGTCGGCGCGGCACCATCTCGGTGTGCCGCCGCCGCCACCCAGCCACCTCTGCCAGCGCCGCCGCCGCGCCGCCGAGGCGCCTCGATCTCCCGAAGTCTCTGCTGCTCGCCGCCGCGCCGCCGGACCGTCGGCGCCGAGCGTTCCATTGCTCCGTCGATGGCGCTCGGGCCACCTCCCGATCAGCCGCCGCCATCGCCGGGCCACCTAGCGATTCGCCGTCGTCCGGTCGTGGTCGCTTGCCGTGGCCAGCTCCGCCGCCATTCGGCGCCGTCGGTGATCCGCGCGCCGCTGCCGGAGTCGTCGCTCCGATCGCGATTCGCCATCCCGCTGATCCGCGGTCATCGCGCATCCGTTGCCGGGCTTCCTCTGGCCGTGCGCGCCGTCGGGGCGCCTCGAGCTCGAAATCGGCCGACCGCCGCTGCGAGGCCTTAGCGCCCGGCCGCGCCGGCCGCTTCTGCGTTAAATCGCGCCGCCGCCCGATGCCGTCGAGATCCGTCGCCACGGATCGGCGTCCTACACCGCCGAGCCCCGATTCGTCGCCGTCGCCGTCATTGCGCGATCCACGCCGGAGCCACCTTCGCCGGGCGCGCCTGCGGACCGCGCTCCTCCGGCCGCTCCGTCGGATCCATGCGAGCAACCGTCGCCGCCGGGCTTCCTCGCCGGCCGCGCCGCCGCGCCGCTCCGCTTGTGTCGCGGCCGCTCGCGGCGCTCCGTCGGCTGCCGCGTTCGCCGTCGAACGCCAGACCGCCGCCTGCTGGGGCCGTCGTCGCCACCGATCTGCACCGGCCGCCGCTCGTCGCCGCCGTCGCCCCAGGATCCGCCGCTCCTTCGGTCGCCTTTTGACCGGATGCGTTCGGTCGGTCTCGGTTGGACTTAAACCGACCGGTTAAAAATAATAATAATAATAAAAATAAAAAAATAAAATATATATATTTTTTTAAAAAACTTATTCTGCAGGCATTATATTCCAAAGGCGCTACACTTCGTCTAGCTTTGTTTCACTTGGATGGGCCAGGCGTCTCCATCCGCTGCAGCACCCCGCTACCGTTCGTCCTCTACATCAGCATCGAAGGTCTTCCATTGGCCGCCGTCTAGCAGCTCGAGGACGAGCTGCATGTCCGGGAGGGGTGTAATGTCATAGAGATGGGCCCAAGGCATAGTCGATCTATTATTAGGAATGAGAGATTGGTTTCTATTTGAGTTAGAGATTAGTTTCCTTATGTTAGAGATATAATTAGAGATATGATATTGTTAGAGATATGATTGAGATTAGATTCGATCTGTTAGGGGGAGCCCGTCTATATAAAGAGGGCTACCGCATGCTATTGGAATTAAGCAGAGCAACGTTTGGTTGCCGGCTTCCCTACGGAATCTCCTGTTCTGGTCCGCCGTTTGCCCTAGCCATAACATAGGTACTAGTTTGCAAACTTCATATATTTATGCCCCTCTGCTGGCTATGATTTAGCATGGGATATTCATAATTTTCAGGTTGCTAATTTGCATTCTTTCCCTTCGAGTTTCTACTTTCCGGATCACATAAGCCTTAGGCAACAGTAAGTTTTAGTTCCCCCTTCCTCCTCTGATTTTTATTCAGTAAACTTAAGGAATGTTGTGTTGCAATTGGTATAAGAATATGAAAGATGGAGTTACTGGTTTTAGAAATCAGAAGCCACTACCTGAATGATTAGTAATTATAACTTGCCGATGACTTACGAAATCCTCATTTTGCAGGTATGCTATGTTGGGTAATAGTCTCAGTGTAGCAGTTGTGGCTCCTTTGCTGCGTTATCTGTTTGCTGAGACAGAGTGAAGTTTAGTCAGTTGGCAGGTGATATTTGCCTGGCACAAGCACTTTGGCCTGCTTTCTGCTGTTGGGCATAATTTTGGCAGCCAGGTTGGTTTCCGGGCATTCAGCGGATTTTTCTTTGGTCTGGTAGTGTTGGTACCCACTTTGCAATGCTGATTGTTTTGGTGTGACCATGATCATCTGAACGAGTTTCACGTTGCAGCGCAACTTCACAGGGTTTTGGAAACTCTAGGTCAATCTCAATCGATCTATGAGTGGGGAGCATTGCGAAGAGGAGTCTGCCCACAACGGCGTGACATGCATCGCTTATCTAACCTACCATTGAGCAGAGAAGCTTCTTCTGCAGTGGCCTTACCCGTCCCAGTCATAGGCCACTGCAGAAGAAGCTAAATGTTGGTCCCAACAACCGATGTATCATGTGCATTGTGCAAGAAATGTTACTATGAATTTATGATTATATGAATAACTTGAGGAATCTTCCTTTCAACCTCTGAACAGTGGCAAATCTGCAGAAGATGAGTTTACTTTAACAAGTTTTATGCGAGCAGCAAGGCTGTGTTCTTTTGGATTTGCTGCTTGTGGATTTTGGTTTTTGCTACAATAATTAACTTTCAAATGGTGTGTCTTTTCAAGACGAGTCTATAAATCAATTATAGTAGACACTGTATTCACTTTAGTTATACCGGCCAAAATCGCTCCAATCAAATAACCTGTGCAATGCTGCAAATCTACAATGCATTTGCTGCTTGCTGTACAGAACAGGCTACAGAAATGGATTTGACACCTACTCCGGCTCCCCGTCACCGCTTCTACACTCCTCAGCTACCTTCTTTCCTCCCTCTCCCGCGTTAGCCATGCCGACGCCTATACCCGCATGGTCGCCCGCGGCGTCGTACCGGACGTCAAGTCCTGTGTTGACCTGCTCATCGCCACGGTGCCGGAGGCGAGGAGGGTGGTGGCGGAGGGCAGGAGGGCGGTGGTGGGCAGGACATCGGGGGCAAAGACCGGGCGGCGGGGGCGGTGACCAAGATGGCAGTGGCGGCGGGGGCAGAGGTGCGTCGGTACAGGTACAATCATGCTGCAACAGGAAGACTTGCAATCAGTTCCTCGGTTCCTCCTGCATTGGGCCAATGGCTGCTTTGTTTGCTCTGTACGTAGGCTTCTGAAAAGGGGCCGAAAACTTAGCCGCTATGATGCTATCTCAATTCGAAAAGAGATCGTATTTGAGATCGCATATGTGCTTATGGACCTTTGGACCATTAATGTCTATTTTGCTATTTGAATTCCGAATGCTTTGCTATTCGTTTGGTGTTGCACTGTTGCGTGATCAAATTCTATGTGAGTCTACATGCATTCAGTAGCTTCTGTTAGATTCAGATTTAGATTCAGGTAAGGTAGTTTGGGAGCTTTGAAATGTTGTATATTGTCAGGAGTTCATGGTGTGCAGATGATCAGCTACATAGGACATGCAAGGTGATGCTAATGAGCTTCTACTCCACCCAGGTTTAGTATGAATGTGACTGAGAATATTGGTCCGATTTTTTAACCGTTTTTCGCACAATAATCGGCCAATACAAATTTGAAATTTAAACTTCACTTAAACTAGCTACGTACCCGTGCATTGCAACGGAACTCATTGAATAATCGATTAGAGAGTTGCTCTAATTGATTGGAAAGTAGAGAATGTTGAGAAGTTAAGAAAATAGAACGGGTTAGAGGAGAATGGACGCGTTCTTTTAATAATATCAATGGTTTTTTGGACTGAAAATTTCCGATAATCGGATATTTCGGGCTCCCGGTAAATTTTCCGTTCCGATAATTCGCACCCTGCGCGTGGATGTTGGACGCGCTGATGCGCGCCTTGCGTCAAAGAAGGGATGCACGGGGACGCGGTCAGGCTGTTGGGCGAAATGCCCAGCACCGAGATCGAGCCCAACCAGCGAGTGTACGCTCTCTCTGTCGCAGCACCGAGAGCGTGGGCGCTGTTGGAAGACAAACGATGGGAGTGTTGTAAGGTCTTACGACCTCCCAGGACCTTTTACGACCGGTTAGAGTCGTTTACGACCGGTGAGAATCAAATACGATCGGTTCAGAGTACTTACGACCAATTCGAGCGCCTCAATCTCCTCCGATCGCTTTTCCAGCGTGGTCGTAAATTTCTCGTAGCAATTTACGACCGCTCTGCGATATCGCCGCGTGACTTCCTTCACCGCTCGAGATACCGTGATCGAAACCTTCTACGATCACGTGGTCTCTCTTGGCGATCATCGCTCACCGTGGTCGAACACCCGTCGACCACGTTCACTTCCTTCAACGGGTGGAGTCGCCCACCACGTTCGCCTTCCCGTGTAGTCGTGGCTCGTTACGACCACCTTTGACTCCTTCGACCACCTTCACCGTGGTCGTAGCCTTCCTCGCTGGAACTTTTGCCGTGGTCGTAACTCCTCCGATCACGCTTGCGGTGATCGTGAGTCCTTCCGACCACTCCTTGCACAATCACACGACAAAACAATGCTTTGTGTGTTTCCCTCTTTTTGGTATTTTCTCAATTGCTTGGTTCATCGAATACATGGCTCTAAGCCTCTTTTTATACCCGGCTGTCCTACTTCAACACGGGTTCTCAACACCTACTCCGACTCTGATTCTAATATGACTTCGACTAGGTTTCCACCTACGACTCTGAATTGCGGTTGCAACTCGACTTCGATTACACCCAAATTTTGCACATGACTCTAAAACAAGATTATTTTACAACATTCTCTCCCTAATCTTGTTTTTCGACTTCGATCATGCCAATCTTCTTCTTCATCTCTGAAAACTTTATTCGCCCCAGCGACTTTGTCAATATGTCCGCTACGTTCTTGGTTCTGATATAGTTGATATCGATCTTCCCTTTTTCGACACAATCTCTGATATAATGATATCTTGTGTCTATGTGTTTGCTTCTATCATGTAGAACCGGATTCTTGCTCAGTGAAATAGCCGATTTGTTATCAACCCCGAGCGTTACCTTCTGAATTTCTTCATCGACAATTCACTCAACGATCGAGCGAGCGGACCTTCGACAAGATGCTGCGCTCGCGCGATGTACTCGGCTTCACATGAAGATAATGCAACCACCTTTGCTTCGAGATTGCGGCTGATCGGACTCTCCCCAAGCACAAACATTATGCCTCGCCGTGCTCTTTCGATCGTCGACATCTCCCGCCATGTCGCTATCATCGTAGCCCGTCACCGCAACGCGACTTTCCACCTCCTCTCTTGTCCGAGTCCCGAGATTCAAGGTACCTTTGATGTATCTCGTGATGTGCTTCACGGCATTCATATGCTCCCGAGTCGGTTTCTCCATGAAACGACTTACGTATCCGACCGCATAAGCGAGATGTGCGGTGGGTGTGCACCGATACCGTAGACTTCCGACAATGCTCCTATAAGTCGTGGCATCAGCGGTGATCTGGGCTGTCTTGCTCAACTTCGGATGATTCTCCATTGGGGTTTGACATGGATTGCACTCTTCCATACTCGACTTCTCCAGAATCTTTCGAGCATATCCCGACTGACAAAGTGTTATGCCGTTGTCGGTTTGATTTACTTCAATGCCGAGGTAGTAGCACAGAAGTCCCAAATCGGTCATTTTAAACAGCCTCTTCATCTCTTCTTTAAACCGCTTGATCTCCTTCGAACTTGATCCAGTAATGATCAAGTCGTCCACGTAAACGCCCACGATCAGTCTGTTCTTCGCATCTCCCCTCGTGTACACAGCATGTTCAGAGTTGCTTCTTCTGAACCCGAGTGCCGTTAGACTTTTGTCAAGCTTCAAATTCCATGCTCGTGGTGCTTGCTTATGTCCGTAGAGAGCTTTGTTCAGCTTCAAGACTTTTTCGGCTTGCTCCTTGGATTGAAAACCCGGCGGTTGAGAGACATAAACTTCCTCCTTAATGTCTCCGTTCAAGAACGCCGTTTTCACATCCATGTGGTGAATCTCCCATCCACCGTTTGCTGCCAATGCAAGAAGTAGTCGTATAGTTTCCATACGAGCTACTGGGGCAAAGACTTCTTCGTAGTCGATGCCTTGTTTTTGAACATACCCTTTCGCCACGAGTCGTGCTTTGTGTTTTACGACTTCTCCCTTGGAATCCTTCTTTACCTTGAAGATCCACTTTAAACCGATTGCTCGATGACCTTTGGCAAATCGGTGAGTTCCCATGTGTCATTCTCTTCAATTGACTTCAGCTCTTCCTGCATAGCTGCTCTCCAGTATGCATCTCCCTTTGCTTCTTCATAGCTTCCAGGTTCTTCTGCAGTAGTGTAAAGCAGTAGCTCTTCAGACTGCACTGGTTCAGTTTGTGCATAAATCTCACTTATGCTTCTCATCTTCGGTATTCTATCGCTCGAATTTTCTTCATCAGACTCTTCTTCATTTGGTGAGACTTCCTGATCATCAGCACCGGTCGAAATTTGGCTTTGAGATGTGGTCGTAGCTTCTTCCGTATTGTCAGCATCGACTTCTTCGACTTCGAAGGTTACCCACTTCGATATGTCTTTCTCAATGTCCTCGTGTTCTTCCCACTCCCAATGTTTGTTCTCTTCGAAGACCACGTCTCTGCTCACATGAATCTTCTTTTCGACCGGATCATAGCACTGTCACGCCTTGGTGCACGGTTCCGAGCCAAGATAAATCATCCGCTGCGCTCCGGTCGTCTAGCTTCTTGAGATAAGTGGATGGCTTCACATGGGCTAAGCATCCAAGACCCTTAGGTGCTCGACATTGGGTTTTCTTCCGACCATTTGTTCATATGGAGTGACTCCATCCGGTGATCGCGTGGTCGCGCGATTTAGCGATAGACGACATGTCGTGCATCGCCGCCCAAAATCTCGGGCAGAATCGGCTCTTCAACGGACTTCGTCTTTTTCGACCACGGTCGGTTTCTTCTTTCTACGACTCCGTTTTGTTGAGGTGAATACGGAGCCGTGAAGAGTCTTGCAATACCCTTCTCTTCACAAATCGAGTCGAACTCTTTCGCGAGGAATTCTCCTCCTCGATCTGACCTGACCGACTTCACCTTTTTGTCGACTTCGTTTTTCAAGAGTTATGAACTTCAAAGTTCGTCTTTGCCTCATCTTTGCTTTTCTGCATGTACACCCACATGGCTCTTGAATAGTCATCCACGATCAACATGAAGTATTGATTCCCGGCATCTGTACGAGGTGTGATTGGTCCGCACAGATCTACGTGAACCAATTCGAGTGGTTTCGAAGCTCTAAAACTCGTCTGCTGTGGAAAACCGCTACGAGTTTGTTTCGCCACCAGACAGCCTTCGCAGACTTGCTCCGGGTGGTCGATTGTCGGTAATCCAACCACCATCTCTTTTCCCGCCATCGTGTTGAGACTCTGGAAATTCAGATGTCCGAATCTTGCGTGCCATAGCCAGGCCGCATTATCGGTTGTAGTCTTCATACACTTCGGCTTGCATGCTTCAATGTGAATTTTGTACAGACGGTTTACCGTTCTCTGTACTTTCATCAGCAGTCGCTCAGTGTGGTCGTACATCTTCAGATAGGTGTCTTTGAGTTCAATCCGACAACCTTCTTCAGTCAATTGTCCAAGGCTTATAATGTTGCTTCGTAGACTTGGAATGTAGTATACATTCGACAATCTCCTCGCTTCCATCCTTGCATTTGCATCGAGGATCGTGCCTCTCCCTTTTATCCGAATGGTCGAGCCGTCTCCGAACTGTACTCTTCCAAGCACATTCTTATTTAATTCGTAAAACATCGAGTGCGTACCGTCATGTGGTTCTTGGCTCCGTTGTCGAGATACCGATCTGCCGTCGCTCTTGAGTCCGCTCTCCTTTCTCCAACAGACTGGAAACACTTTCTCCTCGTTTAATAGAACCATTGTCGGTTAAATGCGCGTCTGAGCGACAACGGCAATGTCGGCTCTTTGTGCTCATCCGTTTGAGCGGGTTTGCTTCCTCTACTTTCTTCTTACTCCGCAATTCGCAGCATAGTGACCATACTTCTTGCGGTTATGGCATCGATGTGGCTCCGACATTCGGCTGCGTAGTGCCCAAACTTCGCGCGTGTAGCATCGACATCAGACTTGTCGGTCTGACGGTCGCCGCCTCCACGACCACCTCCTCGACCACTTCGTCCACGACCTCTGTGATCGAAACCTCGACCTCGTCCATGAGATGCACCGCGGCCGGTCGATGTGCCACGACCACGACCGCCCCTTGATGTCGATTCTTCTCGGTTCTTCGTGTCTTCCTTTACAAACAATGCTTGTTGGTTGTAAGGCCCTTGTCCTTCATTGTTGGCTTGATAACTCTTCAGAAGCTGCTCGTGTGCTTTGAGCGCTCCAGTCACCTCCTCAACCTTCATCTTCGAGAGGTCTTGCGAGTACGTGAGTGTAGTTACGACCGAGAGAAACTTCTCTGGTAGTACTCGTAGATACTTCTTCACCGCCACCTCGTCTTTCAAGTCGTCGCCGAGAGATTTGATCTCGTTTACGACTTCGTTAAACTTCCCAGAGAACTCCTCCACAGTCTGGTTCTTTCCCATCTTCAATGATTCAAACTCACTCCTCAATGTTTGAAGTCGAACTTCCTTCACTCGATCTACTCCTTGGTGCATTATCTGCAGAGTAGTCCAGACGTCTTTCGCCGTCTCCTTGCCGACTAGCTGCCGCATCATCGAGTCGGGCACAGCTTGATAGATCGCTGCCATCGCCATCTTGTCGAGACGATCATCGAGGACCTTGTCCTTCTCCTTTGGTTCGACCGCACCCCAGACGCCTTGTGCGATCATGTTGACCTTCATCTTCATCGCCTGCACCGGATAGTTGTCCGAATCGAGGATCGGCATCGCAGCGACACGCTCGCCGCCGCGTGTCAGCCATGTTTAACCACGGCTCTGATACCAACTGTTGTAAGGTCTTACGACCTCCCAGGACCTTTTACGACCGGTTAGAGTCGTTTACGACCGGTGAGAATCAAATACGATCGGTTCAGAGTACTTACGACCAATTCCGAACGCCTCAATCTCCTCCGATCGCTTTTTCAACGTGGTCGTAAATTTCTCAGTAGCAATTTACGACCGCTCTGCGATATCGCTGCCGCCTTCCTTCACCGCTCGAGATACCGTGATCGAAACCTTCACGATCACGCAGTGATGCTTGGCGATCATCGCTTCACCGTGGTCGAACACCGTGCGACCACGTTCACTTCCTTCAGCGGGTCGGAGTCGCCCGACCACGTTCGCCTTCCGGTGTAGTCGTAGCTCGTTACGACCACCTTTGACTCCTTCGACCACCTTCACCGTGGTCGTAGCCTTCCTCTTTGAACTTTTGCCGTGGTCGTAACTCCTCCCGATCACGCTTGCGGTGATCGTGAGTCCTTCCGACCACTCCTTGCACAATCACACGACAAAACAATGCTTTGTGTTTCCCTCTTTTTGGTATTTTCTCAATTGCTTGGTTCATCGAATACATGGCTCTAAGCCTCTTTTTATACCCGGCTGTCCTACTTCAACACGGGCTCTCAACACCTACTCCGACTCTGATTCTAATATGACTTCGACTAGGTTTCCACCTACGACTCTGAATTGCGGTTGCAACTCGACTTCGATTACACCCAAATTTTGCACATGACTCTAAAACAAGATTATTTTACAACAGGGAGGATGCTGTACGCTTGTTTGACGAGGTGGTTGATTCCAGGTTACCGGATGTCTTCACATACAATGTTCTGATTCATTGGCTCTGTCAGCACCACAAACTCCGCGAAGCACTTACGGGATAAGATGAAGGAAACGGGAGCGAAACCATCTATCGTGACATACCACAGCTTGTTGTTGGGCTATTGTGAGAAGGGGTGCATGGATGAAGCAGTCAAATTATACTCTTGAGATGCCTGGGAAAAGATGCACCCCTAATGTGTTGTCACTTACAACTCTGATGAAAGGGTGCATCAATAAGAAATCTTTTGACAAGGCCTATTCCCTCCTTGCAATGAGTATACATATAACATTCTCACAAATGGCCTTTGCATGGTTGACCGAGTTTGCGAAGGTGGTGAAATGTTGAAGAGATTTATAAACGAAGGTTTTGTTCCGACCACAATGACATGCAATACTATCATCAATGGATTTGTGAAAACCAATATGATGGGCTCAACATTCGCTGTGTATCAGCAATGCGTGAAAAAGGTGTACCCCAAAACATTGTAACATATACCAATTTCATTGATGGTTATAGTAGGACCAGTTGCTGCGATCTGGCACTGAAACTGCTAAATGAGGTGAGGCGCAAAGGCCTTTGACCTGACATTGCCGAATACAATGCTTTAATAAATGGGTTTTGCCAGGAGGGGAATATGTCTCATGCACTCCAATTCCTTTTTCTACTGCTGAAAGATGGTTTGTTTAAAGCCAATTTTGATGTCTCAAATTCCTTTTTCTACTGCTGAAAGATGGTTTGTTTAAAGCCAATTGTTGATGTCTACAGTAGTTTCATTACAGGGTACAAGAATGTGAAAATGATGGAAGAAGCATCGAAATTCTATGAGAGCATGATTAAAGAAGGAATTGTCGCTGATACAAGAACTTACACAACCTTAATTGATGGGTTCGCAAAAGCTGGCAATGTAGCCTTTGCTTTGCAACTGTACTCAGAGATGATGGCTAAGGGCAATATTCCCGATGATATTACTTTCACAGCGTTAACACATGGCCTTTGCCGCAGTGGAGACACTGATGGTGCCAAGAAGTTATTGGTGAAATGAATAGATTAGATGTACGCCCTAATGTTTTTATTTATAACATGCTGATAAATGGATACTCCGTGATAGTAAGCTGCAAGAGGCATTCCAGTTGCATGATGAAATGCTCGACAGGGGAATTATGCCTGACGATACAACATATGACATACTAGTTAGCCAGAAATCTTTGGAAGGTGACGGTCCTGCTGACGCAGAGAATCCTTGCGAACGTGGGAGAATAGAGAGAGAGATTGATGGACACAGCTCCAGGCACAATTGGTGCCGGCCGGTTCTATATATATATGCCCAGACTATCAATAGCCGGGAAAGAGTACAAAGGTTTGGAAGGTGATGAGGAGTGTTTCTATACAAATCCTATACACCAAAAATAGAAGATACAATGCTATCTTTGACACCCCTCCGCAGTCGAATCATTAGGTTCCCGAACGCAAAGACTAGACCGAAAATCCTCAAAGAGCTGAACCGGCAATCCCTTTGTCATGATGTCCGCGAACTGGTGAGACGAGGGCACATGTAGAACGCAGACCTGACCAAGAGCCACCTTTTTGCGAACAAAGTGAATGTCGATCTCGATATGCTTCGTGCGTTTGTGCTGACAGGATTGGCCGAGAGGTAGACGGCACTAACATTGTCACAGAAAACCACCATGGCGGAGGAGAGGGGAGATTGAAGCTCCTCGAGAAGTTGGCGGAGCCAACAACACTCGGCGACGGCGTGGGCGACGGCGCGATATTCAGCCTCCGCACTGGAGCGGGACACCGTGGCCTGACGCTTGGAGGACCAAGATACCAGGTTGTCACCGTAGTAGACGCAATAGCCTGAAGTAGAACGCCGGGAATCTGGACAACCCGCCCAGTCTGCATCAGTGTAGGCCGTGAGTGAAGATGACGAGGAGGCTTGTAAGAACAAGCCGAGATCCACTGTGCCCTTGACATAACGCAAGATACGTTTAATCAGGGCCATGTGGACGTCGCGTGGTGCATGCATGTGAAGGCACACCTGCTGGACGACGTAGGTGAGGTCAAGCCGGGTGAGAGTGAGATACTGTAGGGCCCGGCGAGACTGCGGTATTCAGTGGCCTCATCATCACGCAGGGGGACACCGTCGGAGAGCTTGGACTTGGTGTCGACTGGAGTTGCCGTCGAGTGACACTCAACCATGCCAGCCCGTTGGAGAAGATCAACGGCGTACTGGCGCTGGGAGAGGTGAAGCCCTGTAGGGGTGCGCCTGACGGAGATGCCGAGGAAGTAGTGAAGATCACCCAAGTCAGTCATGGCGAACTTATCGTGAAGCCGAGGAGACAGCTGTCGGAGAAGACGGGTCGAGGCGGCTGTCAAGATGATGTCGTCAACGTAGAGAAGAAGGTAGGCGACATCAGCTCCGTTGTGGTAGATGAATAGCGACGTATCCGAAGTCGAGGAAGTGAAGCCGATGGAGCGTGCGTAGGTGGCAAAGCCGTGATACCATGCGCGCGGAGCCTACTTGAGGCCATAGAGCGACTTGTGAAGACGGCAGACATGGTCAGGACGGTCGGGGTCGACAAAGCCGGAAGGTTGTTGGCAGTAGACCATCTCGTGGAGGAAGGCGTTCTTGACGTCGAGTTGGTGAATGGGCCAAGACTGAAATGGCGATGCTGAGGACAACACGGATGGTGGTCGGCTTGACAACGGGACTAAATGTCTTGTCGTAGTTGATGCCGGGTTGCTGAGAGTAGCCGCGAACCACCCAGCGAGTTTTGTGACGAGCGAGGGAGCCATCCACATGAAACTTGTGTTTGAAGACCCATTTGCCGGAGACGATGTTTGCGCCAGGAGGACGGGGCACAAGGGTCCATGTCTGGTTCCTCGCGCATGGCGGCAATCCACTGGGGATCCTGAAGAGCTGTGCGATACATCTTCGGAAGAGGCGAGACTGTGGCACAGGTAGCAGACAAGTTAAGGCGATTAATGGGCTTGAAGATGCCGGCCTTCGCTCGGGTCGTCATGGGATACGACGGACGTGGTGGAACGATTGCTGGTGTGGGCACGAAGCGAGAAACTGAGACGCTCGGCCCAGCAAGCGCGCCGGGCTCTGAGGGTCCAGTGGGCGCATCGAGCTCCGTGAGGGCCACTGGTTCAGCGGTGCCGGCCGCTAGCACCGGCCCAGCTGAAAGTGGGCCAGTAGCCTGGTGAAGAGGGGATGGACCTGGGGGCAAGCCTGGCCCGGCAGTCGATGTAGGTGGTGCTGGCAGAGAAGACGGTCCTGGCCGGAAGCTGCCTCCGGAAGGAGCTGGCCCAGCTGGGGAGGCACAGTCCCAAGTAGGTCCTGATAAGCCAGGTTGGGTGGGGAATGTTGTGACCCCGACGGTGTGCGACGATCCTGGTACCGCAGTGTGACGCAATGGTGGGACGTCGTCGTCAGCTAGAAGAAAATCTAGCTCAGAGGAATCTGGAACTGCTGCAGCTGCAAAAGGAAACATTGTTTCGTCGAAAACAACGTGTTGAGATGTGATGACTCGATTTGTGGAGCGATCGAGACATCGATAATCTTTTTGAGAGCTAGGGTACCTAAGAAATACGCAGGCGGTAGAGCGAGCAGCGAGCTTATGTGGAGAAGTAGCCAAAAGGTTGGGGTAACATAAACACCCAAAGACACGAAGGTGGGATAGGTCAGGTGGTGTCCCAAAGAGTTTTTCATAGGGTGTAAGAAATCCTATAGGTTGGGAAGGTCATCGGTTGAGTAAGTAGGTGGCTATAGAAAGGGCCTCAGCCCAGTAGGAACTAGGCATAGAGGCTTGGAGCAAAAGACATCTAATAACATCATTGGTTGTACGAATAGAACGTTCGGCCTTGCCATTTTGTTGGGAAGTGTATGGACAGGAGGTGGGAAGAAGGATACCGTGGGTGGTAAAAAGGGAGAGGACGACAGAGTTGATGCGCTCACGGCCATTGTCGGTCTGGAAGCACTTTAGAGGAAGATTGAATTGTGTGTGTACATAGGGAATGAAAGTCTGGAAAATAGACAACACATCATATTTATGACGAAGAGGAAATGTCCAAAAGAAGTGTGAGTAATCATCGACAATAATAAGATAATAACGGAATCCAGAGTTGCTCAAAATGGGAGAAGTCCATAAATCACGGTGTAGTAACTGAAAAGGAGCAGTGGTAACACTATGTGAACGAGCAAAAGGGAGCCTAACATGTTTGCCCAAACGACATGTATGGCAATGAGAGACATGCGGATTATTTGGAGGAATAATAAGATGTTTTTGTAAATGAAGAAAAGTGTCTCGGCCAAGGTGTCCTAAGCGGAGATGCCAAATGTCTGGGGAGGTGGTGGCCGAGAGAAGGGCGTGCAGACAACGGAAGGTGCGGCGGCCGGAATGGTGTAGAGGTCACCTTCACTATTGAAGCGTAGAATCACGGTCCCCGAGTGTAGATCCTTAATAGAGAAACCAAAGCGGTCAAACTCAATGGAACAATAGTTGTCACGAGTAAACTTGCGAACATATAAAAGATTCTGAACGAGAGACGGGACAACAAGAACATTGTTGAGGGCATACGTAAAAGGAATAGGAGGAGTAGCGAGGGAAGTTTGACCGATGCGAGTGACGGGGATGGAGGAGCCTTTCCCAACAGTAACAAAGATAGGAAGTGTGGGAGTCCGGGAAGAAAGGAGTATACCATCGGATGAGACCATGTGTGAGGTGGCTCCGGAGTCCATTATCCAACTACCCGGCTATTGTCCCTGCATGGACAAATTGTTCATGGCAGCAACTAGTCTGGACAGATCCCAGCTAGGCTGGCTGGACAACTCCACAGGAGGATGAGCTACAGTGAAAGCCTGATGAGGTGCTGACTGGAAATTGGGCCGTGGCCCAAGCAAGCCTGCTCCACCAGCCGGCCTCCAAGGGACACCCCAAGGCTGTTGTACAGCCCATGGAGTGATGGCCGGCGGTCCGAACATCCATGGTGCAGCAGCGGATTTTGCCCTGGTCTGAACATCCACGGTCCAGGAGCGAACACATCAGCGGATTTTTGCCCTTCGTTGCGGTCGCCACGCTTGTTCCCGGCGCCGTTGTCCCCTTTCCGCGGGAGTCACGCCGGTTCCCCTTGCCTCCTTTCCCCCTTCCCCTTGTTGCCGGAGCTGCGAGGGTCGGGAGAGAAGGTCTGGACTGCACTGGTGGCTGAAGAGGGCGCGGCGAAGAGTGCTGTGTTGCCGCCGGCGTTGTTGGTGGCTGGATGTCGCATCTCTGCCAGGAGGAGGGATGAGCGGGCCCTGGCGAAGGTCGGGAACGGAACTTGAAGAGGAAGAAGCTCCGCTTGTGTTGCGAATCGGGAACTGAGGCCCCGGATCAGATTGAGCACCAGGGTACGATCTAACACTGGTTCGCCGAGGTCCCGCAAGGAGTCGACAAGGTTCTTCAAGCAGTGACAGTACTCTATCACCGTCATATCTCCTTGGTTGAGGCTGCGAAATTCTGTCTCCAGGTAGATGATTTTGGTTTCCCGATTGTCCCTGAAAATTGTCTCGGTGGTGAGCCAGAGTTCGCGAGCCGACTGATTGGGCTTCATGACAATGTTGAGCACCTCGGCAGAGATGGAGCAGTAGACGGCGGTGAGCACCGCGAAGTCATCTTGAGCCCAGGTGCTGGTGCCGTCGGCGGGGGTGGACTCGAGCACGTGCTGTAGAAGACCGAACTTGCCGAGGAATGCGACGAAAAAGGTACGCCACTTGGTATAGTTGGGGTTCTTCAGGTTGAGGACGACGGGAATGTGCGTCTTGACGCTCGCGATGCTGAGTGCAGACGAGGTCGAGGCAGGGACGCTAGGTGCGCTGGGCGCACCCGGCGCGCCGGGCGCAACGAGCGCCGGGGCGACTGCGGTGACCGTGGTCACCGGGGGCTACGATACCACGGGAAGAGAGATCCCTAATGCCTGAGATGCCTTGGGGATGGTGGCTGCCTAAGCGGCTTGAGCGTCAGCCAAGGCAGCGAGGAGTGCATCCTGATCACCAATGGTAGCGGCAGCTTGAGCAGCTGCGAGGGCTACGGCAAGATCACCAAAAGCACCAGCAAGGTTGCTGGGGGCATCGGTGATCTCCATTGGGAAGAAGCAACGGAAGAAAGGGAGAGAGCAGGCAGATCAATTCTGCTCTAATACCATGCAAACGTGGGAGAATAGAGAGAGAGATTGATGGACACAGCTCAAGGCACAATTGGTGCCAGCCGGTTCTATATATATATGCCCAGACTATCAATAGCTGGGAAAGAGTACAAAGGTATGGAAGGTGATGAGGAGTGCTTCTATACAAATCCTATACACCAAAAATAGAAGATACAATGCTATCTTTGACAATCCTATTTTAAGTTCCTCCAGTTAAGAATGAAGAACATTGGCTTGAGCAGATTGAAGCTTCCATTGCACGACAGTGTTGAGTTGGGAAACTGTGACGTAAATAATGTAATATTGTATTATCTTAATGAAGCCAGATGGAAGCTAAGGTAAGCATTGGGATTTGAGTATTAACCGTTCCATCCATGACTTTGTGTTTAACCTATACACATTGATGAGACAAGTTGGTTCGATCTTTGGATGATAATGATAACTACGATTGTTTGATATGACGTTGACGACGAGCCTTCTTGACCGAAACGACCAAGTCCGTCCTGCAATCACTATACAACACCATTATCGCTACCAACTATGCCCAACACGGATAATCTTTCCTGCAAGCAATCGAGAAGCAAGCAAGAAAGAAATAAGCGTGATCTGAATTTGTGAATGAATTACGAAGTTTCATTGAACAATAGAGAGGCTTGAAGTCGCCGTAGTTAGTCTAGTCGACACAAGTACACAACTGATGTGTTCTGAATGAAAATCAATCTAAACAAGACTAAACCCTAAAAGCGATGTCTCTGGTAGTTTTTATAGTGCTAGGGATGAGTGTGTGGGGGGGGGGGGACATCCGTAAAAGTGAGGGAACATCCCACTACAACTCTCCAGTTGGGTTCAAACTGATACAAGGCCCAGGGTCCAGGTTTGGAACTGATTTGGAATTGTTTTATATTTTACACCGTGCTTAGGAGGAGTTTTGAGATCAGATTATAACCATTGGAAAGAGGATGTCAAAATCTTTCCAACAAGCCCAACATCATTTCATTTGGATTCCGTATGCATTTTCTATGCTCGTTTGAAGTCAGCATTGTCTCTGGAGGCCAAATTGGATTGTAGAACATGCCCAGCTTTTATTCTTGGTTGTTTTGGCCTCAAGTGATATGGCGACCTCTAATGTTCATCCCAAGCATGCCTGTGACTTCATATGCCTCTTCTTGGTCCTTTCCCATATTTCTAAGCATAATCACATCACATGTATGAGGCAGCACCCCATTCTCAGAAGCTGAATTATACAAGCTTAGAAACGAGCTCACCTGATAATTCAACTGGTGTGCGCGTGCCCTCGTCATAGTATCTTATCTATCATCTTGTGAATGAGTATTGTGTGTACCCAAAGAAGTGATGTCCTCATCGTCTTACCCCTCTTCAATTGGAGTCGTCTTCGACTCATGCTTGTCTTCTTCTCCCAGGTATGGCTTCAAATCTGCAATGTTAAATGTGGGACTAACCCCAAATTCTGCAGGCAACTCAAGCTTGTATGCATTATCATTAATATTTTCAATAATCTTAAAAGGACCATCAGCTCTAGGCATCAACTTAGACTTTCATAATTCTAGAAATCTATCTTTTCTCAAATGCAATCATACAAGATCTCCAGGTTCAAAAATTATTTCCTTTCTACCTTTACCACCAGCAACTCTATATTTCTCAATTCATGCGCTCTATGTTTGTAGGCAGCCTCCATGTGAGGTAGACATTCTTCCCATATCTTCAAGTTCTTCAAAATGGGCCTCAACATTGTTGACAAGGTACGGTTGACGACCTCAGTTTGTCCATCAGTTTAGGGATGACACGTAGTTGAAAACAGTAGCTTCATCCTAAGTTTTCCCCAAAGTGTCCTCCAAAAATGACTCAGAAGCTTCGTGTCATGATCTGAAATAATTGTCTTTGGCATACCATGTAGTCGAACAATCTCACTGAAAATAAATCAGCAACATGTGTAGCATCATCGCTCTTATAACAAGAAATAAAATGTACCATCTTAGAAAACCTATCCACTACAACAAAAATACTATCACTCCCCGTCTTTGCCCTAGGCAATCCTAAAACAAAATCTATAGAAATATCCTCCCAAGGAACACTAAGAATGAGAAGAGGCATGTATAGGCCATGTGGATTCAGTCATGACTTAGCTTTTGGTATGTAGTGCATCGCGAAATATAGCACTCGACATCATGCCCCATTCTTGGCCAATAGAAGTGTTCAACAAGGATATCCTCTTTTTTTATGCCAAAGTGTCCTATTAATCCTTCTCCACGTGCCTCCTGTAACAATAAAAGATGAACGGAGCTAGACAATAATACATAGCTTGTTAACTCTCAATAAGAAACCATCATTAAAAATAAATTTGTTCCAGCTTTTACCATCTTTACAATTGATAGGGCATCTTTTAATTCATCATTGGAAGCATATAAATCTTTTATTGTTTCTAAGCCCAATATTTTACAATCAAGAAAGTATACCATCTAGACAAAGTATCAACATTCACATTTTCTTTCACTTTCTTGTAATTAATGACATAAGGAAAAGATTCAACAAATTCAACCTAAAGTACGTGTCTACAGTTCAGTTTAGATTGACTTTTAATATGCTTTAGAGATTCATGATCAAAATGTATAACAAATTTTTTACGCTATAAATAATGTTTTCATGTTTCAAAAGTTCGAACTAGAGCATATAATTCTTTATCATAAGTTGAATAGTTCAAACTAGACCCACTCAATTTCTCACTGAAATAAGCAACAAATTTATCTTTTTGTATCAACACACCACTAATTCTAATTCTACTAGCATCACACTCAAGTTCAAAATTCCTATCAAAGTCAGGAAGTTGAAGCAATGGTGCATTTGTGGGTTTTTCTTTGAGAAGGTTGAAAGTTTCTTCTTGCACTTCTCCCTATTTGAAAGGAATACCTTTCTTCATCAATTCATTGAGAGGTGTAGCGATGGTGCTGAAATCTTTTACAAAGCAGCGATAGAATACAGTAAGTCCATAAAAACTCCGCACTTGTGTGACCGTTTATGGTGTTGGCCAACCCTTTATAGCTTCAATCTTGGCTTCATCTACCTCAATTCCCTATGGAGTAACAACATAGCCAAGAAAACAAACTCGATCGGTGCAAAAGGTGTACTTTTTGAGGTTACCAAACAAACATACATCCCTCAAAGCAATAAAAACAGCATGTAAGTGTTCAAGATATTCGTCAAGTGACTTCCTGTAAATTAATATATCATCAAAATAAACTACTACAAATTTACTAATGAAAGCACATAAAACTTCGTTCATTAATCTCATGAAAGTGCTAGGTGTATTAGTTAAACCAAAAGGCATTACTAGCCAATCATATAACTCGAATTTAGTTTTAAATGCAGTCTTCTATTCATCTCCAAGTTTCATTCTAATTTGGTGGTATCCACTACACAAGTCAAGTTTAGAGAAAACAGTAGAGCCACTCAATTGTCAAGCATATCATCTAACATAGGAATAAGATGACGATATCTAATAGTGATATTATTAATCGCTCTACAATCAACACACATACGCCAAGATCCGTCTTTCTTAGGAACTAAAATCACAGGAACAACACAAGGACTAAGACTTTTACGTACATACCCTTTGTCAAGTAAGTCTTGTACTTGACGCTAAAATTCCTTAGTCTCCACGGATTAGCCCTATATGGTGCCTGGTTTGGTAAGGAAGCTCCCAGGATCAAGTTAATTTGATGCTCAATTCCTTTAACAGGTGGTAGCCCCGGGGGTATTTCAGATGGAAACACATCATTAAACTCCTACAAAAGGTTAGTGACAGAAGACGACAAAGATGCGGGCAAATCCTCAAGTGAGAATAAAACATCTTTGCAAAGTAAGGCATATCAAACAAAATTTTTCCACTTCCAAGTCATTGAAATCAGATTTAGTAGCTAATAGAAAAGCTCCTTTCAATTTAATTTCATTCTGTCTAGCAATTGATTATTTTGCTTCTTTCTTTTTAGGTGGAAATTATTCTTTAGTTATTATCTAATTCTCACTTTTAGCATTCTCCTTTTTCTCACGTTTAGATTGTTCGATTTTATCTTTAACAATGGCTTCAGGAGATATTAGGTGTAAAATAATTTTCTTGCCCTTATGCATGAGAGTATATTGATTAGTTCTACCATGATAAGTGAAATCTTTATCAAATTACCATGGTCTACTTAAACGTAAGGAGCATGCTTATATAGGTACAACATTGCAATTAACATAATTATGATATGAACTAAGCACAAATTGTACTTTCACAGTTTTGATTACCTTCAACTTACCACATGAGTTAAACTAGTGGATGTAGTAAGGACATGGGTGAGGACTTGTGGTCAAGTCAAGTTTCTCGACCATCTCCAACATAGCTAAGTTGTTGCAACTTTCTCCATCGATGATGACATGACACGAACATTCCTTGATGACGAACTTGGTTTCAAACAAATTGTATCGTTGGTCCTATTCAGCACTCTCCATTTGTTCACTAAGCATACGCTTCACTATAAGGCTCATGCACTTGTTTGAAGCTTCAACACTTAAGTGTTCTTCTTGTTCATCACTAGTGTCAATCTCATCATCTGCATGATCATTTGCAACAATTGTATATTCTTTATCAATTTCACTAGCTGAAATATACTCACTATCTTCTCTCACAATGAGAGCTTGCTAACTTGGGCACTCTCTCATGAAATGCCCAAAACCTTTGCACTTGTGACATTGGGTGTCCCTTGTACGTCTAGTGGAAGCAACTGAAGATGCACCCTTTGTTGGAGCAGATTTGGTGGGAGCTTGAACGGTTGTAAACTTGTTTGCTTCGGGTGCACATGAGGGCATGGAAGTAGAAGTAGAGCACCCTTAGCTTGGTGTAGATGGAAGGGGCGCCTTTGCTGTTACGGTACTTGGTTTTGAGAAAGAACCCCAAAATGACTCCTTGTTCTCATGTGTCTCCCCTGTACTTTCCTTTTAGCTTTGAAAGCAAGATGAAACAAATGGATGACATAATTATATTCCTTATAGTCAAGTATGTTCTGAGTTTTCTGGTTAAACCCTTCCAAAATTCTAGCCATTTTAGCTTCTTCAGTTGCTTACAAACCACAATACAATAAACCAATTTGCAATTCTTGATAGTATTCATCTACTGACCTATTGCCTTGTTTTAAGTATTGCAATTTATTTAACATGCCACGTAAAAAATATGAAGGCACAAATCTAGCTCTCATGATTCTTTTCAAAGCATCCCACATTCTAGGTACATGTGGTAGCGTACACTGTTCACTTCACTAAATTGATGCAAAATCAGTGAATTCACTAGTAGCATCCATAACTCTTTTATTATTAGGAAATCATGGCATGCAAATTTTTGATCTAATTATAATTTCCAATCAAGATAAGCTTCAGGGTCATGTCTACTAGCAAATAGGGGAATTATAAATTTGACTTTAGTGAATACATCATCATCACATACCTCTCTTTGTAACCTACCCATATCTCATCGATTTTACTTGAGTCGATGATGGTCACGGTCATCGGGGCCCTCAACTTCAGTGTCGGCATCACTGTTGTTCTATTCGACATCATCATCCTCACCCGCCGAAAAGTGAGAGGGAGACAAAGCACGTTAAGCAGCTGGTGGTGGTGGACGTTGCTCAAGGTTCTCATCTCTATTGTTGATAGTGGTGAGGGTGTCATTGAGCCGATCCAACACGTTGTAGATCTCCTTCGTTCTCTTGTCGAACTCACGGTTGAAGTGTTGCACAAGTATCCTTCTGCGAGAAGTGAGAGGTCTGACACTCTCAAGTTCAGAAGATTGGTCATCATTCTTGCCACCATGTTTCGAATTTTGTGAACTGGCATTGTTAGTAGAAGACAAAAATTCACAAAAAAGTTTGTTAGCTCCCTATCAACTACTAGGTGCTGCAGGCGACAGAAGTCTCACACTCTCAAGCTCTTATCAAATGCTTACAAGATTCTTACTAAGTAAAGCAGGTGGTATAACCGATGGCAGGTTTGTGGTAACTTGACTAGAGTAATGAGTATAGCGATTGCCGATACGTCGAGACCTGTTCGGTTGGTAGTATGTAGAGCTTAGACAGGCAATATATAAGTAGTAAAGGAATGGCAATATTCAATTTCCAAATTACACTAGCTAAATAATAGTCCAAAGTACTCGGCTACGCTATTGGCACAAACTAGTACTCAACCCTAGCTCAAGAAAGCAAACACTAGACGACACAAGGGCTATACAAAGAGAGTTCAAAACCTAGAAATGAACAACACTGCAAAATTTTCTTCTTCCTTTTTTACTTGTGCGGCTCTTTTCTTTTTGCACATGCCTCTTTTCTTCTTTTTTTACCTTGTGCGGCTTTTTTTGCACATGCCTTTTTTATTTTATTTTCTTTTCATTTTTTGAGAGCAACACGAATATTAAGCTCACTAAAATATGACCTAGAAACAAAGATTACACAATCTAGAATAAAAGAAAACTCAAACTAGATGGCAAACAGATGCCAAAAATGGATGTTGAAACTTCGAAGGCCGTTTTAAGGCTCTAAATGACCTTTTTTGGGTTTTAACTTTTTTTTGAAACCTTGCGAATACATTAGACCTGTACTGAACTTTTTGTTAGCTTTCCAATGAGCCAAAGAACGCTGCAATATGAGTTTGTATGCAAAAGTTATGGTTGTTTTAGTGAATGCTGCACGAAAATGTCCTGAACTCGATCTAAACAAAATCAAAACCTGAACATAACTCTGTCCCAGGTGATTCGGCCAACTAGTAAGAAGTAAAAACCGAGTTGATCTCTAACTTCCAACGATCTGGTGGTGCAAAGACAAACCCTAACCCTTTCCAAATTCAGTAGCGAAGAGCAACCGCAGCAAGGGTGGGGGTAAACCCTTGATCTAAATAATATTTTTTAATTTTCAGATGCAATACCCAAAACTAAACTCAAATCACTAGACTTAGACTAGCAACTAGAACTTAACGATGGACAAAAATTCAACACGATAAAATGGAAACTGAAATTGCAGAGACACAACTAGGGTTCGGTTTTGGTGATTTTCGATGAATGTAATATTTTCTATATGGCAATTTTCTGGTTATAGGTATGAAAAACAAAACTATAACAGGAATCTCACCAGGCAACATGTGCTTTGATACCAATTGATGAGAAGAGTTGGCCCGATCTTCCGATGAGAATGATAACTACGATTGTTTGATATGACATTGACAACGAGGCTACTTGACCGAAACGACTAAATCCGTCCTGCAATCGCTACACCACACCCTTGTCATTGCAACCATTGTAACATCCTAAATTTTGGATGTTCAAAATTGTGAAGAGTTTAAAACTTTCATTTGCATCTTGTTGGCATTTGAAATTTTGTCAAAATCTTATTTGGATTTTCCCAAGCTTTGTGCTAAGCAAAATAATAACTTGAAATAATTCTCAAATACAAATAAGAATCATGACAATAAAAGATACGAAATAATTAAAATATGAGTTTAAAACTCTGAAAGCGAAAATCCAAAAATTAAATTAAATGAAAATCCATCTTTCATCAAAATTGACCCAAAATTCAAATTTGGATTTAATTTTGAGTTTTCTGATTAGAAATAAAAAATAAGAAATGTGAGTTTCAAATCATGCAAAACTCAAAATCAGTAAATCCTAATTAAATTAAAAATCCAAATTTTAGAAATTTCCTAATTCTTTTTCTTCTTTCTTTCTCCCTCCTTTCTCATTGCCTAGCGGGCCCGGCTCCTTCCTCGCCTCCCTCCCTCTCCTTGCTCCTCCACTCGCTCTGCTTTGTTTCTTTCTTCTCCGTCATCCTGACCGCTTGGACTCGTAGTCAGTGTGCGCACGTCGCCCGCGTCACGTCCATCGCATCGCACTGTGCCCTGCACGCCCACGACGCCGCCTAGTCCGCGCTTACTCCCGTCAACTTCAGTCCCCTCGCCATCCCGTTGCCCTGTGCTTCGGTCTCCGGCAGCAGCCCGGCCACTACACCAGCACGACATTCCCCCCGCTGAGCTATAAGTAGTAGCCCTGGCCTCCCTTGCGCTTGCACACCTCCGCTTCCTCCCGTACCTCCTTCCTCTTTCGCCCATGCGCCGGCCAACCCGCCTCACACCGCCTCGGCCTCTCCGGCGAAGCCCCCCCAATCCGACCGTGTCACGGCGTGTCCCCGCTCCCCATCAGCCTCCCCTCCGAACTAATTCATTTATTTTTTCTTTAATTCATTTTGATGAGGAAAAATTAAGGAAAATTAGAAATTAATCCATGAGAGCTAATAAATTTGATTAGGATATAAATAAGATTATTTAAGATTTAATATTGGATTAATTATCATATATGAGAAAATAATGTGGCTTGAATATTTATTTGAGGTCTAATTATTGATAAAAGAGCATTAATAAAAGATGGTTTTGGTATAAATGTCGAAGCATCACAAGATTTAAAATATGTGGGGATGGTAAGAATGTACCCTTGTAGAGATAAATACTAATCCAAGGTTCCTAAGGTGAATAATACCCAATCAAGGAGCATGAGTTAAACAGAATATTAAAAGTATTTGGAATAGAGTGTCCATCTAGATTAGAGACTATATATATATATATATATATATATATAGTCTCTAATCTAGATGGACACTCTATTCAAATACTTTTAATATTCTGTTTAACTCATGATCTAATTTTTATATATATATATATATATATATATATATATATATATATATATATATATATATATATATATATATATATATATATATATATATATATATATATATATATATATATATATAAACTGTAGCTTTAAATTAGTAACGATAACGAAATATAATCATGTCAGTCATAAATAAATTAAAATTAAATTGTGTCAGACGCTAAGTAAAGGGATAAAACATCAATACCAGTAATTTCCAGAGCTCCTCCAAATTAAAAGTTCATATTAGTATATAGGTACTAATATATAATAGCCCTAGGTCATCAGGCATTGAAACAATCCCACCAATATATATATATATATATATATATATATATATATATATTCTGAAGTAAACATTTAACCAATTATACGATTAACTAATTAGATCCCTATAAAATACTGCATCTCAAAATGTTAGAAATATAAGCTATAGGATTTATTCGATAAGGTAAAAATGTACACATTATGTGTAGAACTCAAGTCCTAACTCTCAAAATATTAGCATTTGACAAATAAATATTTAATACTTTTGGTGATTCATACACCGGCTCATAGGTTTAACCTAACTCATGGAATTTCCTTGATAAATATAAAGTAATAAAATAAGTTATTAAATTAAAAGATCAAGTTATGGTATTCTACTGTCGACTATACCTAGCCATCCTTGAATCCTTGAACCTAAAGAGGAGTATTCACATGAATATTCATTCACCATAAACCTTCCCTTGTACCCGTCTCGACGAATTTCCCTTAGCCATTTATCACTTCGCTCTAACCTCTTGACTCCATCAATACTCCGTGCCCAATCAACCCAACTTCAAATCACCCGTTTAATCATAATAAAAATTAATCAAGCTCAAATGGATTTTTTGGATCTTTTGAGTTATTTGCTTTTATTTGGATTCAGTTGTTTAGCGCGTAATTAGAAATTGGACTTCTGAAGATTCTATGGATCAAACGAGATCAACATCGAGGTGAAGATAAAGACCATAAACTCAAGACAGATGAATTAGAAAGCTTTGAGTGAGCTCAAGACCGTGGTAAACTATGCAAGGCGAGTCAATATTTTGATCATGTTTAACCTATATTTTCTGCAAATTATTTCTGTTTTAAATTATCAAATTGCATATTGTTATTTCATATGCCAATTATTTTTGTTTTATGAATTCTAGTTACATGCCCATTACTTAACTTGTTAATATTACACTCCTCTGGAACATTTGAATATTTGAGCCTTATCACCCTAGCCAAATTATAATGGTAAAACTTTTGAAAGTAAGTCTATGATTATATGCTATGTTTAGTACTGCTTAGATATTCGGGGGCACCGAAATGCCCCAAGCATCACCTTCAATCATGAGAAACTGGTTTGGGAAGTCATGATGGAAATGACAGGTATATTTTGGTATGATTATTTCATGCTCCCAAAATCTCAAATTGCTTATCTATCTGGGCGGATGCTTCGGGGGTATGGTGCAGCGGTGCATGAAAGTGTGGTTAGTGGTAGAACCACCCAGATAACCCTAAGGACTGAATCTTGTCATGAGCTCCTGTGTAAGACAAGTACAACCACAAGTCTATAAAGTACAACTTGGCTTAGTAGATTTACTGGACCCTGAAAGTCATCTCATCGGTGAAGGAGGTGAGGTAGTGCAAGTGGCTGTCTGTGTGACGACTTGAATGGGACACTCGTTGAGGGTGAAGTTTACCGTGGTGAGCTAGTCAGTGTGGGTAGTCTAGCTGCTAGTCGCATAGGGGTAGAACATCCCGCACAACTTATGGGACCCGCCGCAAGTGGGAGAAGCCCATATGGGTGAGATGATGGAAGGGGCGAGGTATTTTGAAAAGTTACTATGATGATGTACTCAACCGCATGACTAAAGCATCGTGTGGAGCAACGAGTAGATCATCTCTAGTGGGTAAAGTGTACAAACTCTGCAGAGTGAAAACTATTCGAATAGCCGTGCCCACGGTCAAGGGTGGACATGAGAACTTAACTAGACATAGTTCTATTTCAAAAACTTCGTGGGTGTAATTGGAAAAGTGGAGGGCAGTGGAAAGCCCTGATTTGTGTTGCCATGGGTGTCGCCTTAGTGATAAGGTAAGCGGTTATAACACTGAAAGGTTAGCATATGGTGCAGAAGCCATATAACGGTGGATGGATTCTGGATCACTATCATTATTGCATTCTTCTATTGATAAATTATGTTTTAGTTAAAACTGCTAGGTCAAATAAAATAACCCGAGCCTTTCCTTAATAAGCCATGCATATTATCTATTTGCATCCTGTGTATTGGCTTGCTGAGCATGGTGTTTTGTGCTCACCTTCGCTTACTCATTAATCCAGAATCAGGAGTCAGATCGCTACTCTTTAGCAATACACTTGGTCAAGATGGTGAAGAAGGTGAAGATGTCAAGAGCTCGGTCGTGAACCCGTCAGCTGCATGTGGGCACGTCTTGAGGGTCCCACCTATATGCTTCATTTTCGCTACAGTATTTTATTGATTTCGGCCTGATTAGTCCATGAGTATGTCTACTATTATATTTACACTTCCGCGTGATATATATTTTGATGTTCAGTACTGTATCTGTGAGCCCTATCTACTGATCCAGGGAATAGTGCAATAAATCACAGAGGATTCCGGATTGTAAAATCCAGGTCCGATAACCATGCTCAACACAGATGATCTTTCTTGCAAGTAATCGTGAATCAAGCAAGAAAGAATTAAGCATGATCTGAATTTGCGAACAAAATATGAAATTTCATTGAACAATGGAGAGGCTTGTAATCGCCATGTTGGTCTAGTCGACACAAGTACACAACTGATGTTTTCTGAACGAAAATTAATCTAAATAAGCCTAAACCCTAAAAGCAGTGTCTCTGGTAGTTTTTATGATTATAGGGATGTGGGGGTGGGGTGCGTTAATGAAAGTGGGGGAACATCGTACGACAACTCTCCAGCTGGGTTCAAACTGATACAAGGCCCAAGCCCAGGTTTGAAACTGATTTGGAATTATTTTGTAGTTTACACCATCCTCAGATGGAGTTTTGAGGTGGGACTAGAACCATTGGAAATAGGGCATCAAAAGCTTTCCAAGAAGTCTAAGATCACCTCATTGGACTTGGTATGCATGTTCTATGCTCGTTTGAAGTTAGCGCTATCTCCAGAGGCCGAATTGGATTGCAGAACATGCCCAGCTTTCACTCTTGGTCGTCCTGGCCTCAAAGTGATATGATGACCTCCAATATTCATCCCAATCATATCCGTAACTCCATGTGCCCCTCCTTAGTCCTTATCCATGTTCCTAAGCACAATCATATCACATGCATCAGGCAACAATCCATTCTCAGAAGTTGAATTATACAAGCCTAGGAACGAGCTCACCTGATAATTCAATTGGCGTGTGTGTGCCCTCATTATAGTTCCTTGCCTATAATCTTGTGGATGAATGTTGTGTGTATCTAAGGAAGTTCCTTTTGTTAGAGCTACCAACTTGAAGAGCAAAATCTTTCTTTTCTGTCCTTATTCTCTCTTCCTCCTGGACACACATGGCGATTAAATCGCTCATGCTCCATTTTTCTTTCTAAGTATTGTAATTAATCTTAAAAGCCGTGTACTCAGAAGGAAGAGAAGTCATGATGAAATGGACTAGGAAACCATCAGATATCTCCATGTCAATGCCCTTGAGATTTTCTATCATATCGGTCATCATCATGATATGTTCTCTTATGCTGCCGGACCCATCATACTTAGTGGTTAAGAGCTTCTGAATCAAAGTACTGGCATAAACTTTAGTGGAGCCTTTGAATTTCTCCTTTATTGAAGCCAAATACTCCTTAGCATTTTCAGAATCGGGGATTGCTCCCCTGATCCCGACTGAAATAGAGATCTTCATAATCATTAGTGATAGACAGTTAGACCGTTCCCATTTTTTAGCATTAGTTTCATAAGTTTACTTTTTCTCATCATAATTTTCCTCACCTTTGGTGGGGGAACGAGAATGGCTACCCTTAAAGCATAATCAAGATCCAAAACTCCAACGACAACATGAATTCTTTCTTTCCATGTGGAAAAATTGCTCCCCGTGAGCTGCTAAATGTTATCAATAGTGGTAGCTACATTTGAAGCATTTATTGCTGAATATCAAAATGCAGGGCAGAAATCAGAAATAACATAAAGATATGTATTGCATGCAATTAACCCTACGTTGGTCTGATTAATAACATGCGAAAATTATAGTTCTAATTTATATCATCGTTGGACAGAAAATGAAAAATAAATTAACAATTTTGCATTGCAACACATGATTACAATCAACATTGGTCAGAATGTAATTATGTGCATGCATAATGCCAAAATAAAGCATAAAAATCTCTAATTAAAATATCTCGTTGGTTCAATTTTAATCAGAGATAAAACATAATAATATGGTAATGATACATCGTAATTTTTGGCCACTGAAAATAATTATAAAAATAGTGCACAAAAGGTATACTAAAGCAAAAGAAAATGCACTGAAAAAGAAAAAAATGACACTATTTCAGCAGGCCCATAAGCAAAACGGTCAAAAACACTGTGCGGCCCAAAGAATTGCGGTGCGCGCAGCCCAAAATCATGGTCGGTCCGAAAAACCGCGCGTGGCTTAAAATTTCCGCACACGGGCCCTAAAATTGGCGCGCTTTCTGAGAATGCCTGTATTTTAATTAAAGCGCGGCCCGGGAAAAACACGCACGCGCGGAGGCGCGGCCCGAAAAAATCCACAGGCGAGGCCGGCCGAAAAGGGCCCAAGAAAATTCCCGCGCACGGGCCACCTCACGCGCGCGTGCGGCCCAGCTCATGCCTGCGGCTCGCGCGCGCCGTCGGATCCCATCAGGCGGCTGAAAACTTCTCCACACGCGACTTAAAAGGATGGCCGAAACCCTAACCCTAAATCACTTATTCACTTCACCGTCTCCTCCCGAAAATCATGCGCGTAGCGCACGCGGCGCGCCGCGAAGAAAAAGCGTGCGGCGGCGGCGCACGCGCTCCATGCGGAGCGACGGCGACGCGCTTCGGCGGAGCGGCGAAGCGACATGGCGTCGGCGCGCGCGCCGCGTGGAGCAAGGCGGCGTCGGCGGCCCCCCGAGCGAGCGGCGCGCGCAACGGCAAAGATCGGCGGCGTGAGGCGCGCCCGGCCCGACGGCAGCGGCGCCAAAAATCGTAGTTTTTAATTTGTTTGCCGCCGATCTAAAATTTTTGATATGGGTTTTAGGGTTTGGGTGGAGGGATTTTGGGAATTTTTCATTAGCCGGTGAAGCCAAGGTCGCCGGGGCTGCGGTTGTCGCCGTGTACGGGGACGGGTGAGGTCCGGTCTTTGTTCACCTTAGCGTCGTTAGTAGATCGGGTCTGTTAGGGTTTGTGAGTCCTAGAACAACTCGTGAGCTAGCCTGCCGAATCCCCTTTTTATTTGGCGCTAAGGTGTTAGGCTCTGTTTGGGACCGAAACCAAGTCACAGTTGGTTGCGCCCCCGATCAGGGCGCGAGGTGGGGGGCGTGACCTCCCTGAGATCTCGGAGGTCGTTAGCCGAGATCAACCCAACACATGCACGACCACCGGTTTGTCTTAGTTTTGAGGTCCTGTGGTGACCAACCATGGGATGCTTGGGTTTTCGGGCATGCACTGGGGAGCATCGATCCATGGCCCAAGGGCACACGAATGGCCACTGCCAATCTATTGTTCTAGTATGGTGAATGAGGTTTGCTACCTTGCCTTGGCTCTATCGGCTGGCTTTAGTGTTTGGCTTTAGTGCTAGCAAAAGAATAGATGAAAGCTCAGGACATTACCTTACTGGTGTTGTCGGCTCAAAAATGCGGATGTTCTTGCTTGGCTACACTACCTTGTTTTGGCTGTGTGGTGAAGTGGTTTTGTGGAGTTGTCTTTCGGCTACGGCATTGTTGTTGGGAGAATGGGGTTTATATTGGGATTGTGCTGCCTCTCGGCTGTATGGTGGTGATTAGCTATGTTGGTGCTTGTCTTGTGCTCTAGCACCTTCAATGTCTCTATGCTAGCTTTCCTTTGGACAGTGAGCTTGTAAGCTTGCCGGGTGGTGTGTGCGTTGGTGTTATGGCCTCTCCTTACTCATCTGTGGCTGGCTTTTGTTGGGTCACTACATGGCATGGGCTTGCCCCTGTGCCGACTAGTGGCGGATACGTGGCTCTATGCATGGCCTTGGAGGAGTGACTCATCCAGAAGATTTAAAAGGTAAACAGGTAAGGAGGTAAGTGCTCATTGCTTATCAAATGTTCTGAATCTAAGGCAATGAATAGTGCCATGCCAGTGCTCATTGCTGACATAATTTGCGTGATGCACCGACCCTGAGAATTTAACTTAAATTTCCTGAACATAAATGTTAATATGTCCACTAACGGTTTCAGACCATTAGAAGACTAAGTTAGAAGAGCTACGGTCCATAGTGGTTAAGAGATTAAGACTAAGATAGGGGAGCGGAGGCTAGAGCGATCAAGGTACTGCCGGAAGATGATTGAAGCTAGCGGAGTGGCTATAAATCAGGAAGACAAGGAACCGGAGTGGGAATTAGGAAGACATGGAACCGGAGCGGGAACTACTGTAGTGGACATGACGAGCAATGGTAAAGTGGATCAGGCCTATGCTCTGGGGTGAATTGAGACCCAGAACGATCAGGGAAGCTGGGGAATTTTTTGTACGGATAATCCATTTTTTATTCGAAAATACATAAATATACCCGCGACAAAATTTTTTACAAAAATAGTCTCCGATCGCCCCATCATGGCGACTTCTTCCTTCGCCCAACCGACAAGCGACACAAAAGGAATATCTGAACCGTTGGCGATACTGCAATCGCCCTACCGTTGAGCGATCGAAATGCGATCGCTCAATGGTTGAGCGATCGCAATTGCAATCGCTCAACGGTAAGGCGATCGCAATGGATATCCACCCACTCCCGCCCACTACCCCTCATTCGCCAAACAACCACATTTCCCCATTCTGCGCAGAGCCGAGAGAAGAAGAAGAGAGGAGGGAGGGAGGGGAAGAAAAGAAGAGGAGAAGAGAAGGACGGGAAGAAAAGGAGGGGAGGGGAGAAGAGGAGGTGAAGGAGGAAGGAGTCCAAGCTATTCCATCGATTTGGATCCAGGTATTTTCGTTAATTAGGTTGTATTTACACTATTATTTAGATGAAATATTAGTGTTAGTACAAATTGTAGATGTAGTATACATTTTGTAGTATGGAACATTTTGTAGTATAGAAATTTGACTACTCTTTTTAGTATAGAAAGTTTAGTTTAGTGTTGAACGATGATATTTGACACGTCGTAAATTTGAATCATACATGTAGGCGTACATCATTAATGGCCAGTACTACATTGAGAGTGTATTATGGTGCTGGAATGATTCGTGAAGGTCCGAATGGTGTGGATTTGAGCGATTTTCCGCAAGTCACTCTCGTACTTCCGGATGACGAGAATGCTCCAATGACAGATGTGCAGCATTGGCTGACCCAGAGTTTTTCATTGGACCCCGAGGTGTGCAGCGTCGTTGTGCAAGGGCTTTGGAGCCGGTCTCCCACTCACATCAGATGGGAGTTGAAGACATTGGTGCGCTCTGCTTCGTGGAAGGGCTTTGTGCAAGGGTGCCGGCGCCGTGGATACGAGTGTGTCTCGCTTGTGCAACCGTGCTCACTACAAGCTAGCGCGCAAGCTCGTGCGTCCGCCTATGCTTCGGGAGGTGCTAGCGGCTCGGGCGGGCAGCACGATGGCGAGCTGATGAAGTTGCTCATGATGAAGGCAATGCGGTACATGGAGGAGAGTTACAGCCGTCAAGCTATACAGAGGAATCGCAAGCCGATGCGGTATATGGAGGAGAGTTAGAGCCGTCAAGCTCCGAGAGAGGAACTGGCAAGGCGATGAAGGAGAGTATAATGAGTATATCGTGCAGCAGATGGAATCGATGACCGAGGGCATGGGATGAAGAGCAAGTGTAGAGGACGACGAGGAGGACAATTCGATGATGAAGAAGTTCCTATCCCCGGAATGGAACCGGTTTAATGCGGAGGGTGTTTCCGCATATGATGAGCATGAATCACCATGGGAGTATCATGAGACAAAGGTTCGGTGCATGCTGTGTTTGTCGACAAGGAAGCGCCGCAGATGCCATCAAGCTTTGGGCCCTTTCAATGCAACGGACATTTCGCGTCGTCAAATCAAGCCGGGAGCGAGACATCGTGAAGTGCGAGCGGTGGTTGTCCTTGGAGGTGCACGCGTGACCCAAGTATGACACTCACCGGATTGTGTCCAAGGTGGAGCCGCACTCCGCATTCGAACACCGTCTTGGCGAGGCATCAAACTCGACGTCCGGATTATAGCCAATTTGATGTACGGGAGATAGTGGAGAAAAAGATGTTGCGGCAACACATATTGTGCTAGCTATTGAGAATAAATTCAAGTATAAGATTAGCTACGCGAAGGCGTGGCGTGCCAAGCAAAAGGCGTTGGAAAAACGTTTGGCACTTTCGAGGCGCGCACGACAACCTTCCTCGTATGCTTAAGGTGTTGCAACAAAGGAACCTGCACGCACATCGCCGCACGAAGCCGTCCGTAAGTCCACCAGATTTGCGGTGTTGCGAGAGCATTGTTTGCATTTGGTGCTAGCATTGAAGCATTCAAGCACATGCTGCCAGTGATCTCAATAGATGGGACCTTCTTGACAGGCAAATACAAAGGGCAGCTCCTGACGGCCATAGGCGTTGACGGTAACAATCAAATATTGCCGCTGGCCATTGCATTTGTGGAGAGTGAGAATTATGAGAGCTGGTGTGGTTTCTAAGACATGTGAAGACTGGAGTTGTAGGCACCCACTGGTGTGTGCGTAATCCATGATCGCCACGCGTATTATAAAGGCGTACGAAAACTTCAAGAAGACCCTCAGAGAGCGTTCCTTGGCGGACATGAGAAACCGGTGGTGCAGTCGTCACTTAGGGGCAAACTTTTTCAAGCAATTCCCGAAACAATCTTTGATGAAGCTATTCAAGAGGCTGGCTAGGCAGAACCAGCAGAGAAAATTTGATGCTTTATGGGGTTCTGGATGAGCACACCAGGAAGAACGTCGACGAGAGGAGCAAGGGGCCGGTCACTCCTGGGGCGGCACAACCGCAATGCTTGCCAAAGAATCGATGAGTCTAACCCAAGTGGTCCAAGAAGGAGGAGCGCGAAACATCAAGTGCTTCTCGCAGCGGATCGAGGGGAACCATTGGAGAAGTGGTCGCTTGTTGCACGACACGGATGGCGCAAGGTACGGAATAATGACAAGTAACCTTGCCGAGGTGTACAATTGGGTTCTCGGGGTCTCCGTTCTCAGCCCCTTGTCGCCATCGTGGAAGGTGTTCTTCACAAAGACAATCCGCTACTTCGGGGACGAGACGCGAGTGCCGCACTTCATGCGCCAATCCCGAGCCTCAGTATTCGTCAAAAATTACTGCGTACATGGAGACGAAGGCACGAAGGCTCAATTGCACATGCATTGCATGGGCAACAGGAGCATCGTTTGAGGTGATACTCCGTGATGAGCCGGATTTGGGACATCTCGTTCACTTATTACTCACGAGGTATGCCTTGGAGATCATGCAAACAGACCTAGCTGCACATGCAACAAGCTTAAGTTGTTACACGGCCATGCTCTCATGTCCTCGCTGCATGCGGAATCGTGCGCATTGATCCTTCCAACTTCATGTCCGAGTACTTTTTCAAAGAGAGAATACCGCAAGCTTGGTGTGGGAGCTCCGGGTTCAGTGGTGGGAAACTTCACCACTTTGGACATTTCAGCGAGGACCGGGTTCGGATATTAACATGCTGAAGGGTGGGAAGGGTCGCGACAGAGCCGACGTATTAGAAATGACATGGACGAATCACAAGCTGGAACATCTGGTGCACGTTGTAGGCGATGCGGTCAGGAGGGGCACACAGCTAGACGATGCAATGCATGACCTGATCAGTAGTTGGTGTTGTAATGCATGCTAAATTTAATGTACCATTTGTTAACCTTGTATGTTACATCCTTGTATGTTGTAATGGACTTATTCCGTGGACATCTGTGAAGTGCGAGTAGGCTGGTATTTCATCCTTGTATGTTGTAATGGACATCCTTGTATGTTGTAATGGACTTATTCCTTGTATGTATGTTGTAACCTTGTATTTCATGCTCAGTATTGCTTAACACCAGAAGTTTCAACGAAGGTCACACAAAATAAAGGCGTCACGCACTTATAACACTAAACAACACATACATTACACATACAGAATTTATGAAAAGTAGTACACCCAACATTTTAATTCAACACACACCCTACCGCCACATGCCAAACGACACAAATTCTACATGCCAACACATGAACAAATACATGAACTAAAATACGACACAAGCATAACCCTCGTTACCTACATGCCAAACGAGCCTCGTGGCACCCACATGGAGAATTGCTGAGGGGGCCGCGGACGTGGTGGCCGTCATGGTAGTGGCATGCACATATGCAGCTCGGGTTCGCGCAGCAACATGTGGGATCATAAGAGCTTCCTATATTCACGACCTCCTCGTTGCCCTCTCGCGTTGCATCTGCTCGCGGAGGTCGTTGTTCTCCTCGTGAGACTCTCCATTCGGTACTCCAAGTCCCATATTCGAGCCCATAACGTATCCACATAACGATCAACATACCGCTCGTGAGGAGGGTCGATCCATGGGAGAAGTCGATTTGGCCATCTGCACAAAAAATGACGGTAAACTTCGAGGGTCCATAAGCAATACAAAATGTAACATTACTAATTTGTACCCCGGAGCGTGAGCATCGGAAGAAACGTCGCCCGCCATCGTTCGGGGAATCCAAGATCTGGACGACCGCGTACTTATTGTGTCTGCATTTCGGCCACGGTGGTTGAGCACGCCGGCTTGGTATCAATCGGTACTGCGGACCAAACATATCCCTCGTTTCTAAGGGAATGTCGTCCTTCGGTGACCCAAATCCCACTGGCCCCTCGACTTCAGACATGGTATGTTTCACCACGAAAGAGAGGGTATACTTTGTTCGATTCACAATGTCATGCGACCCCAACCCTGCTACTTATAGCAAACCAGGGCAGCTTAATGCAGTGACCACCAAAAAAAGAGGCTTTTGCTCAGGGACATGACAACACGCCCCAGCTTTTGCTCAGGGACATGACACAAGAGATCAGCTTTTGCTCAGTGAGATGACAAAAGAGGGCAGCTTTGCTCAGTGACATGAGAAAACGGGGCAGCATATGCCAGCTTTGCGCAGTGACGGAGTAGGCCTTTAGCCTGTACACATATAGGGCGTAGGTCTTTAGCCTTTACAGGAGTAGGCCTGTAGGCCTGTACACATATAGGGCGTAGGTCTTTAGCCTTTACAGGAGTAGACCTGTAGGCCTGTACACATATAGGGCGTAGGTCTTTAGCCTTTACAGGAGTAGACCTGTAGGCCTGTACACATATAGGGGCGTAGGTCTTTAGCCTTCTAGGCTTTGAATGGTCCAATCTCTGAAAAGGCTACAAACTATGAATTTATTACGAGATTATAGTCTCTGAAAAGCCTGTATAGGGCCATTTATTGCTACACTGGAATCCAGGAAAAGCGAAAAGATCCTCTCCTCTCCATGGACTATGCCCATCGCACTGGATAACTCGCCTACATAAAGGCCTCTCTCCTATGTCTTCCATACCACATCTCCTCCTCAAGGCATCACAATACTACTACACAACAATGTCTTCTGGAGGTCCGACCCATTTGGAGTGCCGGAGTGGCATGAGCGCCAAGTGCCATTGCGGTTTTAGGACGATGTTGGGAGTCCGGATGATCGAGTACAACGAGCCAAATCACGGCCGTAGGTTCTTCAAGTGTCCCGACACGGATGACGACTTCGTGGTAACGACCATAACTAAATCATTTCTTTTCCGTTATCGTTTTCAACTTGATCCATGACATCTACCATGCCACACATAGGCTTGCGGGTTCATGGAATGGGTGGATCGGTGCCGCCGCATGGCCAAATAACCGGCAGTGGAGGTGGAAAACAAAGGACAATACCTTGTCAAGATGACTCGGGCTCGCGAGGTGGAACGCCGACGCGGCTTGAGCAAGAGCGCCGCGTGAGGGTGGACCAAATCCGTCAAAGGGCAAGGAGGATGAGCCGCAAAGGAGGCGGGAGCGGCTAAGTCTGCGTGAAGCGACCATCAAGCGTCGGGAGGAAGAGCTTCAAGCTCGTGAGGCAGCCCTCAAGTCCAAGAGTGACAGAAGAAGGATGCAGCGGAGCCATCTTCAAGGCGACAAAAGGGGAAACAACCACGCTACACCCAAGAGACAAAATGTGGCGAGAAAGTGGCCCCGGTCCACACAGAGAGTGGTACGAGCGATTGGGTGGGTTAGTCGCATATCATGCTATATGTTATGTATGTAATAAAACGTAAGCGGCATGTTACTCCCAATCGTATTATGAAGTTTATTTCAATTCACATAAGGTTATTATCTCGTGTGTTCGCATTCAATGATTCAGATACCAAATCATGTAACAATAATTAACATACTAGTTTTCTTCGTACACTAATTCTTAGTAACATAAAAATATCACTTACCAATGTATATATCAAACGTTCTCATCAATTGTTCTTAAAAAAATTTCTCACAATTTTTAATGCACGTACAACATACAATAAACATAACCTTTTATTACAACTACACCATATTTTTCCAGTTTAAAACTACAAAATTGACAAAACTCGCAAAATCACGGGAGTGAGTAAAGTCGCCCTTCCATTGGGCGATGCATTCAAGTCGCCCATCCATTGGGCGATCGCATGGCGCCGCCAATGGTAAAGCGACTCTGCTGCGATCATTGCACGAACCAAATGATGATATTGTGTCGCTTGCGGTTGGGCGAAAGGAAGAAGTCGCCCAATGGGGGGGCGACTGGAGACTATTTTTGTAAAAAATTTTGTCGCGGGTATATTTATGTATTTTCGAATAAAAAATGGATTATCCGTACAAAAAATTCGGAAGCTGGGTGCCGTCTTCAATGGGCCATATGGAGTTGAAGATGAAGCGTGGGGTTACTTCATGGCGAGGGTAGCATGAAGTTTGATGGAAGAACGGTAAAGAAGTATTTTGGTAAATCTCAATAACATAAAAGTGGGGGTGTGCGAAACCGCGGTGGTGAGCTAAGTGGTTTAGGTTAAGGATTTGCTGAAAATATTAAGTGGGATTCACTAACGGGTTAATGGTTGTGTGCGCTTTGAAAAGTATGCTTGTGTGTGTAAAATCCGGTATTGTGTTGGGTTAACGGGTTAGCCCTTGTAAGTGAATGAAACCCAACTAAGAGCTGGTTAGAGTTTCCCTAGTGAGCCCCCATATATAAGGAGGGAGAGATGTAGCTTAGGAGCTAAGCTTTGGATAATTTTAGCCAAGCAAGTAGAGGTAAATTAAGGTTCTTGGGGAGAACTTTTAGAAGATTAGCTATAGTTCTTTACCTTGATCTTGTTGTCATCCTTAGGCTTGTGAGTGGTTGTAAACATGCATCTCCAAGTATCATACATATCAAAATTTGTCTTAAGTCATCCTTTTTGCTCAAGTATTGAAATCTTGATTTGGCTTGGTTTTTGATGTTTTGTTATGCCTTCTTAGTTCTTGCTGTGATCTATGATGAGTAGGATGCACTAGAACATCATAGTTGATCAATCGTTGCCCATCCAAATCACATCCATAGCAAGAAATAAGATCATGCTTGGTTCTTGCTTGTTTTTGTCTTAAATTTGGGTTTTTATGATCTCGTTAGTTGTAGCTCGAATCCATGCCTAGTTAGCTTGCTATGACATGTAAGAGTAGATGCGGATCAATCATCCTCCTGGTTAGAAACAACTCAAGCAAGAAATAGTTTGGGTTTTAGAGTTTTAGGTGTTCTTAAGATCTAGATTTAATTTTCTTTGATTTACAGGACTTGAACTCAAGAACTTCTTGATTCTTGGTTATTTTAGGTTTCTATTGCCTTGAATAAGTCTCATGCAAAATTTGAGATTGTTTGGATGAGATTTGAACAAGTTTTTGATATTTGAGTTCTATCCTGAGAGGCTTAAGGTCTAGGAACAGGGAAGCGATTAGACCACCCAGGACCTAAGGTCAGACTAGACCCTACCTGACTGTAAGACCACTCGGTTCGGTCATACCAGACTCAGTCGGTGGTCAGACCGGTCCAGAGGCAAGATGGATTGTTTTGTGCTCCAGTTGTACCTTTGGCTCTTGTTTGAGGGTTATTTCTGTTATGTATCTGATCTTCTTAGCTCTCTGTAGCTTGTGAAGTAAAAAAGCCTTTTGCATTAAAAAAGGGTTTGATTTCTGTTATGTATCTGATCTACTCCGCCTGTTCGACCAGGGCCGCAGTAGCCCTTGCTTGTTCGTCGTGGGCTGTAGCGGACATTGCTAGTCCGTGGGTCTCCTCCCATTTCTTCATCATCTTGTCCCATTGCTTTTTCTGCCTGTTGTCTATCCCGAGGTGGTGAAGCAAGCTCTGGTGTAGTGTTGGGTTTGGTTGTGTAGTGTTATCTCTCATATTTCTTCCACCTTTTATAAGCCAAATGGTTGGTATAGCGTGGTTAATTTCATGTGAGTAGCCTGCGAGGCAGAGTGTTGCCTTATCTTTCTGAAGCGTTGCTGGTAAGGTAGAGTGTTGCCACGTCTTACATTGCAGAGAGCTGTCACGTCCTGCTTTGCAGTCCTAACTTTTTGTCTAAAAAACTGAGGAGGTATAGTGTTGTCATGTCGATCTGAAAAGCTGAAAAGGCAGAGTGTTCTCATGTCTTACTTTGCGGTGACTCTGTCTGTGAGCCAGTCCAGAACATCTTCGATTCGAGTATTCTCCGCATCCGGAGTATCATATGGACTTGCGGAAAACTGATCAGGTCAACACCGTAGGGACCTTCATGAATGGTATCACACCGTAATGCACTTTCAATTTCGTGAGTTTCGACATGACTGATTTCTCACTACAAATATTACTATTTGTTAATAATGTAATAATGGTGATTATCATAAAGGTCCTAGTTGCAATGGTGATTAAGCCAAAAATAAGAAAATTTCGCCAATATGACATTGCTTCTTAAACAAGATATTAGTTTAAAATTAAAAGTGATACCAAAAATATAAAATTTTGCCAGTACAAATAGTAATCAAGATTATTTGGGAAGCTAATCAGTAATTAATTTAGAAATTTATGTGTCAGTCGAATACACTATCAAATATAACCATTGTCGTTAACCCGTCACCAATAATTAAATATCGACGTAGCTTTAATTATTTAAAGTATAATTGTATACAACGACGCTAAAAGAATCTCTCCCTGGGAAGTGAAGTGAGAGTACTTAAGCGTGTAGAGCGGTAGGTGAACTAGCACTTCATTATCTGCTGTCTCTTCGTTCCAACGAGCACCTATCTATGACGACGATGATCTCCATAGTTTTTCTTTAGGTATGTTATTGCTCTTTTTGGGTAATCTTGAAATGAAGAATTCTTTACTGAGAGTTCTTGGTCATCTGGAGTTAGATTGTATTTACTGGTTTCACACTTCTGGTTTTTATTGGGTTTTTGATTGGGCTTATTCGTCTGGGAGTGAACTTAAAAAACTTCCTGTCCTAAAAGTGGTACCTAATCCGGTCCGCAGCAGCGCGAGATGTCTGGAAATGGTCTTCCTCCGCGCAGAGAGTTCTAGCTCCAGATGTTGTTGAAGTAGCTGGAACTTTGCTTAATGCTCCATGTATGGAAATCTGAAATATGTGAGTACATGGTCACGATGGTCATTCGGAGGGTTTACGTTCACCGGGAGCTGTAATTTTTTGTGGAGGTGTCGAGATTTCAACAGCTCTTGCTGTGTAAACCAGATCTGCTCCGTTAACTTAAGGATTCCCATAACCTTTTCTATCCTTCTCGCTATCCTTGGGTGCAACGAAGCCACAGGCCGTATTGCTCCGCTGCTCCTGCCTGCTCAACCATATCAGGATAATGTTGTGCCAATCAATCAACGAAAAATGGTTAAATTGCAAAAGAAGTGCTTTCACACAACAATAGTTTGGGCACTGAAAATAACTGAAATTCAATTCAGTAGCGCAGAAGGCAATGTAAAGTAGTACCTTCTCCCTAATTACTATAATGAATTGTCATCCTTGCTATTGAATTGGCTTTTGCGCTATTGAATTGGTTTTCAGTTACTTTCAATGCATAAAGTATTGTTGTGTGAAATTTCTACTTTTGCAATTTAACCATTTTTCGTTAATTAGTTAGCACAACATTATTCTGATATGGTTGGTCAGGCGGGAGCAGCCCAGCAATACGACTTGTGGCTCCGTTACGCCCGATGAGAGATGTCGAGGAGGATGGAAAAGGTTGTGGGAATCTTCAAGGTAATGAAACAGATCTGGTTTATACGGCGAGAGGTGTCGGGACCTCGGTACCTCCGTAGGAGTTTACAACTCTCGGTGAACGTCAACCTTCCGAATGCCGTCGTGATCATGTGCTCACATATGTTACATTTCCATACATAGAGCGTAAAGGAAAATTCCAGCTGCTTCAACAGCATCCAGAGGTAGAATTCTCTGCGCGGAGGGAGGCCATTTTCGGACATCTCGTGCCGCTAGAGTCCGGATTGGGCACCACTTTAAGGACGGAAAATTCTTCAAGTTCACTCCTAAACGAACAGGCCTAATCAAGAACCCAATAAAAGGCAAAAGTGTGAGACCGGCGAATGCAATCCAACTTCAGATGGCGAAGGACTCAGGAAAGAATTCTCCATTGCAACATTATCAAAAAAGGGAGAAATACCATGGACGTCGTCGTCGTTGAAGGTGGGTGCTCGGAGGAACGGAGGAGAGACCGTAGATAATGAAGTGTTAGTTCACCTACTGCTCTGCATGTCTAAATACTCTTACTTCTCCGCTTCTAATGGAGATGTTCTTTTAGCGTTGTTGTATACAATTATACTTCAATTAATTAAATCTACGTTGGGATTTAATTATCGGTGGTGGGTTGACGACAAGTGTTATATTTGATAGGCTCTTCGATTGGCACGTAAATTTCTAAACTAATTACTGATTAGCTTCCTAAATAATTTTGATTACTATTTATACTAGTAAAATTTTATATTTTTCTATCACTTTTAATTTAAAATTGGTATCTTGATTTAAGTAGTAATGCCATATTGACGATTTTTTTATTTTTGGTTTAATCACCATTTCAACTAGGACCTTTATGGTACTTATATTTATGCAAACTTGTATATATCATTAATATCCTTTATTATTATTTGGGTTTAGGCAAAATATTAATGACATGCTAACAACAAGATAAGACTAAGTTTCCTGAACTAACTAATGCTGAGGCTACACCCACCAACTTATACTAATGAATAACTATGTGCTGCCATATTTCAGAATGATAAGTTTACTGCAGAATGGCATTTATGCCATAGCAGTTACCATGTGCACATCCTTGCACATGAAACATAGATGCATGGTCAAGGAAGTAATTGATCTCTATCTCATATCATCACTTAACAAATATGAAAAAGATAAATATGGTAAATTTGGGAGAAAATAGAAAAGATTTCTTATATGCAACATATTAGTTGACAAACCTAATACCAACTCATACCCATATCCATACGATGAAGGCACAGTGCAACAGATCTAAAACTTTGAATATGTTAGCAGATGTCTGAAACATTTTGAAATTTGTGCTGTTGGGATATAGTCTGGCTTTTATCTTACTACTTGCTAGAACTCTTAGAAGTGTGTGTGAATTTATCCTTCTACTGACAATTAATAATTCATGCCAATATGACTACTGTTGTGCACTAGAATGGGGATTGGGGGCAATTCTTGCAGCTCATCTCTTTTTGGACTTGTTATGCTAAGCGTTATTTATATGTTCAGCTATTTTCCTACATTTATGGATTGAATCTTTGCCAATGATTTAAGCTTTACAAGCTTTTTTCTCCCAGTAACTCAGTTAAAGTTATGTCCCACATCTACTGCACATAGATTCTGTTATTTGTACACAAGTAAAAGGGCCCAATATTTCTTCAAATATTTCTGTTCAAGGATATATTTGCCTGAACATAATCTGCTTTTGCTTATAAGGTTTGACCAATTCCTATGGTTAGAAGTAATAAACTATATACAAAATGTTCTCGTTTACAATTGTCCTACTGATTTTCACCATGTTTACTTTGGTGTGCTGATACACTTGTATGCTATTTAACAGGACAGAAACAAGTGGTTCAAGATTGTGAGTGATCTTTCTTCGCTACAGTGTCTCTTGTGCATATGCTATGCTTGTGATGAAGCATGCTTTATCTATACCTGTGCTTGTAAATCATTTCGTCAAAATTACAATAAAACTAAGAAATGGTTCCTTTGACCTTTAGTTATATGTGATGATCTTTTAAATGAAATTTGCAGCCATGGGATGTCTGACTACGAAATGCTGATGAGCATGGGACACTAGTATATATTCAGAATCTTGACATACAGTTTGGAGCTGCTGACATAGAGGTAATATCTTGTCTATTTTGTTGTCATAAAGCCTAAGCTGCTTCTCTATTATATTCCTGGCCGCTGGCCTAGAATTTATCAACTTCTTGAATAGCTCCCGCTGTCTGCTCTGTTACACAACTCTGTACAAATTGATTTCTGCCTGCTTAACTTCTACATTATCTTTGTATGAATTTTACTTTAGATGGGACAATGATACATGTGTTTGTATTTTATGCACTTCACATACATTTTTTCCACCATTCACTACTCATTTTACAAGTATGAATGGGGGCAAGTGGAAAAAATGTTGGGAGAGGAAAAATTTAAGAAACTTTTTGTCCATAACCATCCCCTTTTACTTAAGAATCTTTGTCAATCTTGTTTAGTACTCATTCTACTCTTGCTTTGTTTAGTCTTCATGTTTACCGTTTTGTAGGTCTTATCTACGAGAAAATTGCAAATTTAGGACTCCAAACGATCCGCTTCGCAGATTTGGGACTCCAAACATCGACTTCGTAAAAATAACCCTCCAAACGTTGGCCTCTTGATTTCCTTGACATTATGAGTATTTTCTCTCTTTTCTCATCTTTATACATGTATTTGGGACCTAAAAGGACATCTCTAACCTTTTGTGTTTTTTGCCTTCTGTTCCGGTACGCACGTACGTGAGATTTCCGGCTCCTGGACGCCGAAGCCTGGAATCTGCCATCGAGACATCAGGGCACAGGGCGGCGGCGCTTCAGGATCCGGCGTCGGCGACGAGTTCTCTTCCATGGCGATGAACCGATAGGGAAAGCGGCGGCAGAATACGATGCGACGCAGAAGAAAAAGGAACGTACGTGCGTAGCCAATCGATACACAGAAGGCCAAAAAGAAACGTACGAACGACGCAGAAGAATACGATGGCGATGTACCTCCATGCAAGCCAATCGATACACAGAAGGGCAAAAGGGTCCTTCTAGGTCTCCAAATACTTGTATTTAGTTTAAAAGAAATCTCAAATACTTATAATGTCAAGGAAATCAAGAGGCCAACGTTTGGAGGGTTATTTTTACGAAGTCGATGTTTGGAGTCCCAAATCTGCGAAGCGGATTGTTTGAAGTCCTAAATTTGCAATTTTCTCTCTTATCTACTCCTTTGTCAAGTATCCCATTATTAATATTTCTCCTGACAATCATGTTTGCAGGAGCTTATTCATGAGGCATTACAACTAAATTGTATTGCTAAGCTTTTTGGTCTTATCTACTCCTTTGTCAACTGTTTGTTATGTTTCACATGATGACATCTCATTACAAACCAACTGCAAATTTATGACTTGGAGTGGAGAGGGCTTTATATTAGCAATTGGTTCTACAATGCTACCATGCACACCAATGTATGTGTTTTTAGTTCTTTAATTGGCAACTCAGCCAGGGAGTGTACAACTGTACATCTACCACATTGCAATTGCTTAGTAGACAGTTTGTTGATAAAGTTTGTATGTGGCCACCATTTTGCACTGCTCACTGTTAACTTTGTCTAATTTTTTTGTGGGTTAACCGCTGATACTTATTTTGCTTATTGTATTACTTGCAGACCCCTTTACTGCAGCAAAGGGTTAAGGTTCCAAAACCTTCACGAACTCTTGTCGGCAACTTAACCATCAATAATCTTAAAATGACTGCAAAGCAACGAGAAGAGCAGGTGCTGATGGTGTCCTATGATTAAGCTTTCCACAGTTTCTCATTTCCCTTTTAGAATTGATAATTTAAGCAATTACTGTTCTTTCTGCAGAAGGCAGTATCGACCTCACATTGTTCTCAACCCAACACAATTGAGTATGACTTGGCCTTGGACTGGATGCTTGTTCGAGAAAAACAAGAGAAAAAATTTAGGATACTTCAGAATGCAAATACAATTCTGCTGGAAATCTCTATGCATGTGCGAGTTTTATACGTTCAGACCTTAGCTTTTTTCTTGTTCAGTTTTGACTGTAGAAGCATAAGGAAGAGAGGAAGACTTTCGCGAGTAAGATGGTAAAGTAAGTAGCCTCTGTGGAGTTGGTTAAGGGAACCAGCCTGTTTTTGTGTATCAGATGGAGTTCTCTACTATCATCCCTTGGAGCTTGTTGTTCGCCTGAAGCAACAACACTTGTCTGCAAGTTTTTTCGCTGCGGACGAAGGATATGCACCATACCATATATTTTTGGCTTCCACTTATTGAATTTTGAGGGGGACTAACTGCACCGCACCCTGACTGCTGATGTTCTCAGGACATAGCTTTAGAAATCAGAGTAGCATTGGTAGAAGTAGCCCTTGCAGCTAGGAAGGTAGAGGCTGTTTTAGGATACTATGCACATCAGTTAGATCAATTTATATGTGTGCCAACGCACGAACGATGCCCATCTGTTGCTGCATGTTGGATAGCAAATCGTGAAATGTGTATATTTTTCGAGTTCAGGACTTGGCTATCTATTCTCATTCATGGGGATGCTTATATGGCTTCAGTGTTCACTTATGAATCCTTGAATCCTCTGTTCCATTCCATCAGATTGACGATGTGTTACGTATTCATCAATGATGGCTGTTCGACGGGAAGTGGCCAACCTTTGATGTGTTGTGCTTTTTCTTCAATGCGATTTTGTCTGGAATGCATTGGCTAGTCGCTTGAAACAAATTCTGCCAGATGATGTCGTAGATGCAAGAGCGTTCTTACAGGGAGGCAAATTATTGACAATGTCCTGCTCGCATCAAAGACAGACGACAAATGGGTGGATATGATGATGGTGTGCATGTATCAGCTTGGTGAACTACCGCGTTTGGTTCACCGGCAGCTCGACACACATATTCATCCCCAAGTAGGGGTGGATATTGAGCCGGCTCGGCTCGGCTAGGTAAGGCTCATTAAAGAAGCGGTTTGGCTCGGTTCGGTGGAAAGCTTGGGATTGGCTCGTTAGGCTCGTTAATACAAATTACATATTTTGATTGCAATTATGCAAGTAGTCATTGTGTATAAATTATAAAATACGGCAGTACCAATTGTGTTATATTCAAATAGTAGTTCATAAATGATTCATAAAGTGGTAACAAGAACAACAAACAAAAGGTCTTCTATTTGAAGATTTGAACCGTTGACAGTTTGGTGCAGAACGCAAAATGGACATATGCCTAACTGCCTCCCAAAAAATCTGTGAAGAAATGGACAATGGTAAATATTATTCGTAAGAAACATATGAAAGGAACAGAGCATATATGATGCTTTTACAATTTGTAGCCGGTTAACATTTGCACAAGCAAGTTCAGCATCAGATTTTGTACATCCTCAGTTTCAAGTGCTCATATCATCTCATTGTCCAGGTTTTGTACATCCTCAGTTTCAAGTGCTCATATCATCTCAAGTGCGGCCAGATTAGCTCAAAATGCAAGCAAAATCACACCCAAGATCAGCACATGGACATAAAGAACCGGTTGGCATCAGAAGCACAGTGCACATACATACCAAATGGTCAAGTAGACTGCTAGTGGTAGGGCCTTAGCTAACATAACAATGGAATACATATGCTGCTGGCCTATCCAATGATTGTTTTGGAAAAGTTGCAAGCTTTTTCTCAGAACAGATTGCAGAGCAGATCCGCTTACATAGCAATCATTGGCCTCACTGTCACGTGAAATAAAGCTGTATGTCTCACTCCATCCTCCCGAGTCACTACCAACCTATCAAAAAATAGTCCAGTCCATCAAATTCTAGATATGGAAAACATGCTGATAACAAGTGCTCACTACTGTTGGATTATATGAACCACAAACAGTGCCCTAGCATAGCCTGTCTCACAGGCCAGCTTATTCGGCTTATGGCTCTAGAAGTTGTCATCCACAAACAACTTCTTTTAAGAGGGGATTGAGTGTAGGCTTTAAGCCAGGAAAAAATGCAACAGCTTGGCCCTAGGCCCCTAGCTTACCCTGACAAACCTACATATTAAGCTAGGCCAAAAGAGCCTGAAGTGAATGTTGAACTCACTGAAATAAGAGAACTAGTTCCAGTTTTTAAAGGGTGCTGCCATTTCATATGTACGAGCAACAGCCAGTAGATAAAGGCCACTCAAATGACACAGAACTAGTACAAGTCACTCGAATAAGGCTATCTTATAAACCAAGATTAACAGTAAAGCAAAATTTCCCCACATGTTTTGTTTGGATCCAGTGGCGGATCCAGAACTGAATCAAGGGGGGGCTAACTTATAATAGAATAAAAACATAGTAAGGATAAGTACCAAACCAAGAAAACATAGATCTTAACAAAATATCAGGTACTACCATATGAATTAGAGTTAACAGCATATTCCGATAGCAACATTCCTATATCAAAAATGGTTGAGCTACTATAGATCATATTGTACACAAAAGCACCACTATCAAGCGACTACTGAGTATACTACACTAGTACACTACTAGAGTCTACAGGAAGGAGTATAAGAGTATTGTTGTCCCAGAAATTTTTTTTAATAGATTCAGTCTGGTGTGCTCCAACAGCATTTGTAGAATTGCAGTCATATATCCTTACGACAATTTGACAAGTGCATATCACCAAGCATAATGAGGAGCTCCGAGCTCCATTGGAATGTTGGATGCTACTATAGTACTATATCATTCCTATGATTCATACATAACATGCATAAGAATTAAGAAAAAAAACATTTTATTCAGCACTACTGGCTTACTGCTAGTCTGCTACCCCAAAATTACTAGCAATATATAACATACTCGCAACTCGCTCATCTGGATAGGGAATTAGGGATAGGGCAAAACTCTTACAGTCTAAAATAAGTGAACTATGTAATCAAGTGAAATCCAAGATCACAGCAACACTGAACATTCACAGTACTCACCGACTCACCGTGTCCGTCTGTGCGGGCCGTGCGCCTGTACCTCCGTGGAGTTGAGCGACGCCATGACGGGCGGCGCGACGCAGGTGAAGGGTCCTCGGCGGCTCAGCCGGTGACGGCCTCGGCACCTCGCAACGGATGGAGGCGGAGCCGCGGAGAGAAGAGGGTGGATTGGCGGTGTGGGATCGCCGGGATGCAAGCGCCAAGTGGAAGCCAGCGAGTAGCGATAGCGAGTCGAGGAGATGCCGGACCGCCGGGCGCCGTCGTCGGAGCACCTCGACTCGAGGCCACACTTGCCAGATGGAGGCTCAGAGGCAGGGCGGCGGCCGGTGGCAGCGCCACGTGATCTACTGGCAAGGTATGGGTTGGGATTTGGGAATGGCCAGCCGAATGGGAGTCTTGCTCTTGCTGAACGCCCCTGCGATGCGAGTTTTTTGCTATTATGGTACCTTCTAAGTTGGGCTTCGACGAAACGGTATCTACGTCGTGGGCTTCTCTAAAATAGTACTCTTGTACTTAAGACTTCTCTCAAATAGTATTCTCAGGGATTTTAACTCAAATAATTTGATTTTCGAATTTGTACTCCCCAAATAAATAGTATTCTCAGGGATTTTCGAATTTGTAACCCGTAATTAGTCCGAGACAACGCGCGTAAGCAGCAGCTTGCCGGCGAAGAACGCCTCGAGGTTCGCGACGATGAGCCGGCTCCGGTCGGACATGGACTCCGGGGTGAACACGGCCTGGTGAGGCGTCAGCACCACGTTGTCCATCCCCAGTAGCTCCGCCGGCACGTTGGGCTCTTCCTCGAAGACATCCACCCGCGGGCGATCCGCCTCCACGGCGCCCTCACCAGCTCCGCCTCGTCGGCGTTCGCCCGCGCGATGTTCACCACCACGCCGCCCTTCCCGGTAGCGTCCCAAAGACGCCTTGTCCACGATGTGCGGGTTTGGACGTCGGCGCGCGCGCGACGACCAAGACGTCCGAGTGCGCGTGAGGTCGCGGGCGCTGGGAAGAAGGTGTAGGAGGCCTCGTCTTTTCGCCGCCGGGAGTGGTAGGAGATGACGCAGCCGAACGCCGCCAGCCTCCTCGCGATCGCCGAGCCGATGTTGCCTAGGCCGATGATGCCGACGCGCTTCCCGCCAATCTGGGGCAAGAATTAGACCGATGTTGCTGGCAAAGAAAGAATTACTAATGCATCTACAAGAATTTAGAGGCGAGGTAGAATTAACGCATGGACCTTGGAGGTAGAATTAACTCAAATCAAATTATTTGAGTTAAAATCCTTGAGAATACTATTTGAGAGAAGTTTTAAGTACAAGAGTACTATTTTAGAGAAACCCACAATGTAGATACCGTTTCGTCGAAGCCCAACTTAGAGGGTACCATAATAGCAAAAAACTCCCTGCGATGCTGCCTTACCGAGGCCACGAGGCAGATGGGATCACCATGGCATCAGGCCATGGCCCGCTGCGCTAATTGCTAAGGAACTAGTCGTGTGCGCAGCCTTGGGGCATGGTTGGAGGCTTGGCCGGCCACTTGGGCCCTGGAGACTGGATTTAGTTTGACAGGGAGGGCTAACTCAGCTAATGAACAGTACATGGCCATAGAAATTATTGGGCTAGGACCCGGGCTACAGCCCACCTAGCCCAGGCCCTAGATCCGCCCCTGTTTGGAACCCTTCAGCACAAATTGACAATAAGGCTCATCGTCGATATTTCAACTATCTTCAGCACAAATTGAACCATCTTCTGAAACCACAAATGCTCTAGCTCACTCCCAGACTCAAATCCTAAAGGCCATGCGCCTACAGTAACCCAATTGTATCTGCAGGCTCCAGTTTCTATGATTGATAGAGCTAAATTGTTAGTTTAGAACGTATGGTACAGTTATAATATTTTGGTAGAGAGACTTACAATCCAGTCATGAACTTCATCATTGTCCTAGCTGCTAGCCACCACACCCTCAGGAAAATGATATAGATTCGACATCATCCTCATCATCTTCTTCCTGCAATAGAAAATCGAGTTAGACTCAATAGTAACAAAGATGATAGTTAAATGAGTTAGTGTGGAACAACATACCATAAGCATTGGAGGTGTCATGTCATTATGCGAACCTCATATCCCGCTAGAAGCACCTATTAGTGCCTCAACCATAGCTAGGCGCAATGCACTACGATAATCATCAAGGACTCTTTCGCCAGCACTAAAGGTTGATTCCGAAGATACGGTGCTAGCAGGTACAGTTAAAAATTTCTTTGCCATGTTGGACACCACCGGGAACCTATGAGCATTCAACCTCCACCAATCTAGCAATTTGAAACTCGTGTCTGCTAAAGGATGATTTGGTTTATCTAGATAGATGAGTAATTTTGATTTAGATGGTTCTGTAGAACTAGATCATAGAAATGTCTGAAACTCACTTGAAACTGTGGCCAATGAGCTACTAGTTTCCATGGTTAAAGAGGACTCGGCCCTGCTATTGGCAGCTTTGGTGTGCCGGTGCTGCATCTCATATGTGGCATACAGATCAAACAACTTGGCACGAATTTTAGTCTCCTCAGTAATGGCTTTGGAGGAGTCAAATATCTGTGTAAAACACCAACTAACAAACCTCATCTTAAACCTAGGATCAAGAATAGTAGTAATAACCATAACATTATTTTTTTCAACCCAATACTTGTCAAACTTGTCTATCATTACTGAACCCATACGCTTGACATGTTCATCAGTAAAAATGCTTGCAGCCCTCAATGCAATCTTAGCATTCACTATGTAAGGATAGAAAATATTAGATATTGGGTATAGAGAACCTGAAAATGCAGTAGTTACCTCAGCCAATGCTTTCAATATTGGTTGAATTTTATTATATAATACCCATTTTTCATTCAAAGGCTACCACTTGTAATTAGCATCGGAATCAGCATAGCACATTAATGGATCCTTGTAGGCAATGCAAGTGGACAACATTCTATATGTTGAACTCCACCTTGTTGACACGTCCAACTTTAAGCCCTCTCCAACTTCCAAAGCAATGGATTTACAAATGTCTAAGAATTTGTACATACGGGATGGAGACTTCTTCATATACTTGATAAATTCCCTAAGTTTTCCTATCAAAGTTTCCAATGGTGCCATACCATCGTTCACTACCAAATTCACTATATGAGAACAACAACAAACATGAAAATATGTAGGAACGAAGTTTTCTGATCCCCTAACAATGAACTTAGATATCAAACTCCTAGCAGCCACATCATTTGAGGTAGCATTATCAAGAGTAATCATCATAATCTTGTCTTCTATTTTCCATGTAGTTATACACTGAAAGACTGCCTGAGCTATCACAATCCCGGTGTGTGGAGGATCCAACTCAACAAAGTTTAGCACACGGCATTGCATAGCCCAATTAGAATCAATGTAATGCGCCACCAAACTCATATAGCAAAGGTTTTGATTCGAAGCCCACAAATCACAGGTTAAACTTATGTTATCCATAGCTTTAAGATTCTTCCTAAGGTTCTCTTTTTCTATTTGGTAAACCTTTAAGCATTCAGCCCTTATAGTCTTTCTACCAATAAACTGGTATGATGCATTCATATACCTCATCAACACATTAAACCACATGTGCTCTACCATCTTAAATGGATACTCATGGACAATCATCATCTTTGCAAATAATCTACGAGTTTCCTCGTGGTCATATTCAGTAGGAGTAACAAAAGGTAAACTTGATCCCTCGGGATCATAGTTGAGTGTACCTTGAGCCTTTTACCTTCCTACTTTGTTCAAATGGGGGGCACACTTTGGGATGTGCCTTTTCAAATGTGAAGTGGCTCCCCCATGCTTGTAAGAGAACAGTCCATAACAAAACCGACACTTGGCCTTCGTCTCAGTCACCCCTTTCTCCTTGGATGGGACATTCACCACCTTGAATAGCTTCCAACAATCTGAACGCTTTCCTCTACTCTTCTTGGTAGAAGACATTGTAATTCCTTTCTTCCTTTTCACTCTTCTGTTGGTACCGTCATCTTCCACCACAACTGCTACCGCATCATCGCTTGCAGAATCCAGGGAAACATGTGAACCTTCACTGTCATTTGAGAAATCAAACGTGTCCGATGAGACAGGTTGCTCCAACTGCTCACCCGGCAACTGTACAAAATTAGAAACTTCAATTAAAAAATAATAGAGAATGCACATACTCTAGTGCAAACCACATAATAGCTGCATACATGCCATTTTCCATGATCTACCATGTGAATAGAACAGAAATATATTCATAAACTACTCCCATTTTCCAAAACTACATACAATATACAGAACAGAACAGAATTGATACTACATACAAAACAGAAATAAGTCAGCAGTGTACACAATACTTTAAAGGATCTTCATGCTTCTTTTATGCATACAGTAGTGTTGGGCAACCAGTAGTTGTTTACAATTTTCCAAAACTTTTCAGAGTTCCTACTACAAACTAGCATTGGTTGGGTGTCATTACTACAAACTTCAGTAGTAACCAGTCACCAAAAATCACATAATATAGATTACCATAACAAGTTTGTAAAATATAAAAGATAGATGGTATCACAAAATTGGACAACATGCAATTTGTTTCTCTCCAAGACTCCAACTGTGATGTGCTTTGCAAGTAAGTATATACAGTCAACAATCAACATCCAAGATACACTCTCTAATCTCCATTAATCTCTCAAGAACATGGGTTGAGGAGGTACTTTACCGAGGCTGCCGGGGTCGGAGCTGCTGTGGCACCGCAAGGTGGCCGTGGACAGGGGATGGGGAGGAGGTTCAGCACTGGGGTCGATGCGGAGGCGGAGCCGGAGCCGGACCTGGAGGACCTCCTCCCTCCACGGTTCTTCGACTCTATGCTGGCCTGCGCATGCCGCTCCATGCGCTAGACGCCGACGGCGAGGGAGATGTGGCACTACGGCAGCAGTGCTGTGCGGTCGGTGCCAGCGGAGGTGTGCCACTACGGTTGAGACTTGAGGGAAGCTGACCAATTTGGTCAGGGCGGCGGTTGATGGCTTCCATGGGCGGCGGTGGAATAGGAGAGGGGCGGCTACAGCATTCTAACGTGATTCAAAGTAATTCCTTAGTCTTAGAGCATCTCGTGGTGGGCAGGAGGTTACCTGGGTGGTCTACGTAGCTTGGGAGTGGCGGTGGTAGTCTGGCAACTTAAGGCGGTGCTGGATAGAGGAGGTGCATGGTGCCGACGAGGTACAGGCGGTGATGGATAGAGGAGGTGCATGGTGCCGACGAGGTACAGGCGGTGATGGGTCCGGCCGAGGGTGGGGATGGTGTCGCCATACTCCAAGGAGGCTCTGGCTTGGTGGAATCGATCCAGCGCAGCTCCAATCGATGGCTCTCCTGTCGGCCGCCGTTGGAGAAGACAGTGCCGTCGGCGCTTCTGCGGGCTATTATGGGGCAATTCTTCAGTGGGAAGGGGAGTGTGGTTAGGCGATGAGAATGGGGGCATGAGCAAGGCTTCAGAGATTTGTATCCATTGAGGGCAAAGGGAAGAGGACACACAACTTTGCCTTGGGGCAATTTTCAGCCATCCAATTCACAAAGAACGGCGCGGATTGACTCCTACGGTACATCTTCTGCAGGGAAAGCAGTGTTTTCTCGTCAGTAATTTTGGTACAGTTTTTGCCGTTGTCTCTCTAATTTTTATTGTGCTCGGCCGTCGTTTGCGCTCAAAAGTCAGAGGATACGATCCAACTTCAAGCCTGAATGCTTCTATATAGTCTTTCTTGTGTGCAATCCTTCCGTCTCAATAAAACCATTGTGTAGAAAGCTGACCTAGCCCACGGGCGTAGCTATCAGGTGGGCTTCATTGGCTCGGGTCTACCCTCCGACATCTGTAAACCCCACCTCTCTCACTAGTCTTTGTAATTCTGATTTTAATATCATATACAAGGTCACATTTTGTAAGAGAAGAATAAGAAAGTTATATATTAATTTGAGATAATGATATTGTAAATTTTTGTGTGTCAATTTTCATTGTGAAATGACATCTCCTATACACTAAATTTGATTATTTGAGGATGAATAAATGAATAGGAGGGATATCTGACTAAGAAACGGTGAGTCAAATTGAGAGAATGAACTTACTTTCTTTGTCTATCTAATTTTAGAATTGATTTTAGTATAATATCATGATGATCGTGAACTTTGCATATATGATGCATAAATCAACTTGTTTGCAACAAATTAGCCATATTTAGGTTTGTTCTAGATAAAATTTTGTCATGCACCCGCCACTGGTATGCATGGACTGTGAGTTTGTGCGTGAGGCTAACAGTGCTAACGCAAGCCGTAACAGTGTTGACCATGCGTGTGTCGATCTACAGTGTCAACATGGGTAGCTGAGGAAGCTTTGACCTATGAGGTCCTCCATTTTTATTTTGGTTTCACCACTAGCTAGATTGCTAAGTCTATAGGTATACACCTAGTGTATCAGAATTTAAGTCATAGACTCGGCTACTTTGACCTGGAGGACCTCCTCCCTCCACGGTTCTTTGACTCTATGCTGGCCTGTGATTAAGGGAAGAGGGCATAAGAGTCATTTTAGATGCTAAGTATTAAGAAAAGAGAGTAAGAAATGATAAATAAGCTATAATACCATAAAAATCAAAGTGTCAACGTTTAGAGTACTAATTTTGCGAAGCCAACGTTTGGAGTCCTAAATATGCGAAGCCCAACGTTTAGAGTCCTAAAAAATCAATTATCTCGGTGTTGACTAACTTTTGAAGTATATATGTATACGTATTTAATGGAAAAGCGCGTGCTCATGCTCCTTAAGGTCTTATATATCTCTGATAAATTCTAAGCATGTATATATATATATATATATATATATATATATATAGTGTGAGTATGATACGTGCTTAGTGTGCATCTACCTTCTGCTTGAAAAACAAAATCATTGTGCCTTGGGTGTACCAGGAGCCGGTACCATCCGGCCGTCCGGTAACAGCCGTCCCTCGGAGGTTGGAAACTTGGGAAGGCGGCGGATCCGACTCCGCCAGTAAAACGGAGTCAGTCAAACCAGAACCGTAAATCCGTCTCCACCCTTAGCTCCGACCGTCACCGACGAGTTCTTTCCGCCGCCTATCTTGTTCTTTCTCCGCCCAATTCCTGCGCCCGTTCGAGATTGCTGATTAGATTAATTGAGAAATTGTTGTTTTTGCTTCGAATGCAATCCGCCACGGCGCGAGCGTGGCGACACACTAGTCCGTGCCGTTGCGGATTGCGATTCGACTCGCCCAAGAACTCGGCGTCTGACATGGATTTGACTCTCGGCGAGTTATATATCGCGGCCGATCGCGGCGACTTGGCTGAGTGAAATCTCAGTGTATTTGGTGGTAGGGGTCTCCAAGAACTTGTTGATCCATGCAAGAACAGAGGAGGGGCGGCCATGAGGATCGACAAAGGGAGCAAGGTGGAGGCGTGGACCCAGACGCGGCGCGCCGATGGGCGCGTGGCGCGGCGGCGAGGTGAACGGGGCAACGGCCACTCGTATATCTGCGGTGGTTCGACGGTAGCCCGCCTCGGGGCGCATCCCGAGGAAGTGTGTCGGCCGTGCCCACCGCGTCGCACCGATGCCGCGGACTCGGCGCGGTGACATTGTCGAGGTCCGCCTGTGGAAGTGCGCCGAGGTCGTGGCGCCGCGGTGACGGCGGTTCGGCGTCAAGATCGTCGGCTCGACCAGGTCGTGTCGGCGGCTGGACATGCTCCGAGTTCGACAGTCTTGGCTGCCGAGGAGTACAACGTCTGGGTCGCGCACCACAAGGTAACGACGCCATCGTCGTCTCCTGCTCACCCGTGTACTAGATTCCGTTACGTTTGCAGAATTTATCCCCTGACATCTCGCCCTGCTTCTTCATCACAGGGTAACGAAATCCCCGGTGCGATCGCGCTGCCGTCGCGCGCCATTCCTGGGAAACACGGCAAAGGCGAAGGCAAAGGCGTCGGCAACGGCGGCGGCAAGTTCACCACGCCCGCCTTCAAATGGGGAGAAGGAGAAGAGGAGCCGCTGCATGATGGATGTCGAGAGATTTGCGGGCGACACCAAGAGGCTATGTGTGAAGGAAGAGGCAGCAAGATACGATGACAATTTAGAAGTGATAGGCGTAAACCCAGCGATATTCCCGAACAAGCGTAGGAGATGAGCGGTGAAGAGTGCGAGGCGTCGTTGGAGCAAGCGATAATAGCGGCACGATGACACGAAGTCGATCTCATCATCGGTTGGCGGCAAGACTGCGGCGGCAACAACAACAAGGCGTTATAGCGATTCGCCGCTAGCAAGCCTTGCGAAGATCATCAAAATGCAAACCAACTGCAACAAAACTGCGAAGCGGAGCATTCCGACGACGACACCGCTAACGAGGGCGCGGTGGTGGTATATCGAGAAGGCAAAGTCCGTCTGGAGCTGGACGCCTACACCGCCCTCATGAGGGCGTTCCACGCGACCGGCTCGCTAACTTGGGAGGAGGAGGAGCTGATCTCCAACCTTCGCCTGCATCTCAATATCTCCAGCGACGAGGTGTGATCTGGGACTTGAACGGCAAGAGGAAGCCTGGAAGACCTGGCCGATCATGAACAGCTAGCCATTGTAGATAGAGTCCCCACACCATCTTCCTGCATCTCTTCCACCCACACCGCTTATAGGCCAACACCGCCGGCGAACATCCCGGCGAGGATGAGCCTCCCCAGACTGATCGACGCCGTGGTCTCCACCGCCCCGGAGCCGGCGCTGCCCCCTGTGCCAATGGAAGGTACCAGAACAGAAACGGGAGGTGAGGAGGAGGCCTGGAACGGTGCTCTGCTTGCGCGCAACGTGTTTGGCGAAATGCCTCAGACAAGCAGAGCAAGAAATTCTCTCCAGTTCACCGATCGTCGCGGAATAACAAGTTCTCGCTCCAGGAATGCTGCTGCACCTGCCTCTCTTCTTCTCCCGATGGTGATCGGTGATCGAGAGGGACGTACGCCGTATCAACCAAGGGCAACGAGGATGTCCAAAGTCCAAAACCATAGCAAAGGTTTCTGGCCATGGAACGGGAAGAATGGCTGGAAAGGTCCGTTGCCGAAGCCTAGATGTTCCCCATCGAGAACATTAGGGGACATTCTTGTGCCTAAGCTGATTGAAGCACAGGATTTGCGGGGAAAATTGCAATTATAGGACAGCAAACAATGCGCTTCGCAATTATAGGACTCCAAACATCGACTTCGTTAAAATGACCCTTGAAACGTTGGCTTCTTGTTTTTCATGACATTTGGTGTATTAAGTCTCTTTTCTCATCTAAATATATGTATTTGTTACCCAAAGCTATCAGTTCTAGCCGATTAAAACACCCCCGTATATTTCTTAAAGCCAAGTGAACTCAATTGAGCGAACCTTTGTATCAAACTTCTATATGTATTTAGATGAGAAAAGAGACTTAATACACCAAATGTCATGAAAAACAAGAAGCCAACGTTTCAAGGGTCATTTTAACGAAGTCGATGTTTGGAGTCCTATAATTGCGAAGCGCATTGTTTGCTGTCCTATAATTGCAATTTTCTCGGATTTGCGAAGTTCATCATTTCCGGCAAGGACTCGGTCACAGGATTGTCGCACAGATCTGGATTAGCGACAAATTCAAATTTCGAAACTCTCTCCTGTTGGGCTATCACCTGGGCCGAGCAACACAGTGGGCCAAACAACTTTGGCTTGGTCAAGTCGATATCCCGGATTGGCATCTCTGCAGCGACGCCTAACGCGAAAACCTAACACGCGTGATTGTCGCACGTACACAGAGGTGGTCATGGCCGACAGTGCGGCGATGGGAGGTCCCGATGGAGCTGGTGATGGTGATCAGCGTCGTAGCCGCAATAGTGGCCAGCTGCATTTCACACGGGGCGGGGGACGACCACTAAGGCCATATGGCCGTGGGCGAGGTCGTGATCGCGTACAAAGTGGCCGCGGCTACGGCGACAACGCCATTTGCAGACCTCATGGCCGGGATGCTTCGGGATAGGAGGAAGGCGGTCACCATGCTCATCAGACCGGCAACGTGACTCTGGCTGCAGGCAAAGAAAGAGGAGACAATCCTCAAACTCATGCCATGAAGCACAAAGGTACACAATTTGCTAATGAACCTGTGTCTAAGAAGAAGAAGAAATTTGTGCTGTGTTGTGAGATTTGTGAAGAAGAGCATTTCACATCTCAATGCCCATTACTGCATGGTCCAAAACCAACTGCGACCTTCTGTGGTCTTCTTTGGAGAGGGTTAGGATTCTTTTATATTCCATATACATCAGCAGAAGGCCCCTAGGAGAGTCTCTGCAATCGCTCTAATCACAATTGTTGAGGGTAATGTTCAGTGATTTAGTCAAGAAGGAACTTGCTCGGGCAATTCGGTGAAATGGGACCGGGTGGTACGAGAACATGGTGACAACACATATATTGTTCCATTCCGTGTCGTGGAGCTGCAGAGAATGATTAGCATGAAACGCCTCCGCATTACAGACAACAATGAGGCGTGATGCTTTTGAAGAATGGAATAATGAGATAAAGCCAAGCAGAGGTTGCGAGAATGTGTGGGTTAATGTGTGCGGCGTTCCTTATGAAATCAGATCATTCCTTCCACTTTGGGCGATGGGGTCTATTCTTGGTGCTACCCAACGGTGGACATGAGATCAATGAAGAAGACATGGGTGGTTCGGCTTTTGGTTGCGATTACGGATGTTCATAGTATTCCGGATGATGCGAGATATTGTTGTTGATGATTGTCTCTATGAAATTTTCTTCAAAGTGGAGCAAGTGGTCACCGATAACAATGAGGATCTGGATGAGCTTGATGAGGACGATGATCTGAACCCAAAGGAATCAAATAATGACAAAGATCGGAGATGGAGGATCTTTGAAAAGGGTAAGCAAAATGATAGTGGTTCTACTTCTTCTACTAATTTAAATACCTCGGTCCCGCCAAATACATCCAACCAGCTACAAAAGAGGAGCACCTCTCGCACAAGAACTTGAAATTATTGACAAAGCTATTGATTCAGCAGTGGATAGTCTCCTGGAGGAAGCTAGTGTCATGGTGATGTCTGAACCATTGGAGGATTCTGTGCCCCAGATGGCACATACTCACAGCCCTCTGCTTAATAGGTTGGTGTTACCGGATGCTGATTTTCAGAAAAGACTCATGTTTGCTGGGGATTCAATTGGTGAAGGTGAGGCACTGCTTGGTTTGGCTTCTGAGCCGATGGTGGGCTTGGAATGTGAGTCGCCTATGGGTAATGATCTGCCAGGCTCACTAAATGAGGCTAATACTAATTTGATTAAGGTAGTTGCACTAGAATCTGAACCACCTTTGGTTCAGTTTGTGAAACATCGCTTGATAGTGATGATTTGGTGGACACATCGCACTGCGTCGAGAAGGCCATTTCTTTTGAAGCAAACACAGATGACATTCTGCCAATTGGGTCTTTAGAACAAAATATTGTGGGTGCTGAAACAAAAATTCCTACAGCAAGCCTTGGTGACCAGGATAATACTTTACTTCACACACTCCCTCGCCGTCAGTTACAAATGCTAGCCAAGGAAAATGGAATTCGTGCCAATTTGTCTAGCCTGGCGATGGTTACTGCACTCCGGTCTTTGACCAATGTGGTTGGCCTTGAAGATCTGAAGTTAGCATTAGCCAAAGAAAATGAAGTGGATAGAAGGTCCAGCAAGCGGGTAGCTAGCAAAGGAGATGACAAAATGATGGAGAAGGCGATGAATCTGGTGGCCAAAAAAAATTCTATGCAGCCTGGTATGTGTTTATCCTTTTCATCCTTTTCTGACTCTATCATTTCATCTAGAATTGCCAACCTAGGAGTTTCTATGGGTAGAGATAATAATGCTATTTCTTCATCTATTACCTCTATTAAAAACATAGGAATAGATAGGCTTAGGGTTTTGGCTAAGGGAGAAATACCTAATAATAAATCTTCCTCTCCTAAGATAAATTTGGATGAGGAAGAAGATATTCTAGATGCACAACTCAATGTTGCATGTGAGGATTTTGATGAGAACATGCATGAAGAGGGATATGATCACATATGTTGTGAGCTTAATGCTATTCCTCGCAGGAAGAAATATAATCCAGGAAAGAAAAACAAGGTGGGATTAACAGCTAAAAAACCTACTACACCTTCCAAGTTGAGTCTCAAATGAAAGGGATCTTCTGGAATAGCAGAGGTCTTGGGGACTTGGCTAAACTTGGATATTTGGAAGATATTGTAAAAGAGGAGCAAATTGATTTTATTGCTCTCATGGAAACGGGTAGGGATCAATTCCCAGATGGGATCCTAAAAAAATTATGTGGTGGCAAGGAATATATTTGGTACTGCATGGCACCACATGGACGATCCGGGGGAATTCTCCTCGGTATTGACATGATGGTATATGACATTGGTAATATTGATGAAGGGGAATTCTATGTTAAGTTCACTCTTCGAAATAAGAGTGATGGGTTCAAATGGTCGTTGATTGCAGTTTATGGCCCGACACAACATCAATATAAGGAAAGGGTTCTAACTGAGATGGCCCAGACTTGTGGTAAAGAATCGCTACCTTATATCATTGGTGGAGATTTCAATATTATGCGTTGTCCTGAGGATAAAAACAAAGATAATTTTGATGCCAGATGGCCAGATTTATTTAATATGGTCATTCAGACTCTACAACTTAGAGAACTAGAAATGTCGGGTCGCAAATATACTTGGGCGAGTAGCGGGTATAATCCGACCTTTGAGAAACTGGATAGGATTTTGGTTAGTACAGAATGGGAACAAAAATTCCCGCTCACAACGGTAATGGCCAAGGACAGAACTACTTCTGATCATACACCCTTGTTATTGAATACAGGTGCTTCTTCTCATAATAGGCAACGCCCTTTGTTCAAATTTGAACGAGGATGGTTACTAAGAGATGGTTTCTATGATCTGGTTGCTAATATGTGGCAATCAGAAAGTAATGGTGCCACAGCTATAGAGAGATGGCAAAATAAAATAAGTTCCCTTAGACAATTTTTGAGAGGTTTGGGCCAAAAATATAGTGGCCATAATAAAAAGAGAAGAATAAATTAATCACTATGATTGATGCTTTGGATAAAAAGGCAGAAATAGCCACTCTCTCTAACCAAGAATTAAATTTCAAACACTACCTCAACGAACGATTAGTCCATTTGTTGAGGGAGGAAGAAATTAAATGGTATGAGAGAGCAAAAACTAAGGACCTTTTGGAGGGTGATAATAATACCCAATATTTCCATCTGGTTGCGAATGGTAAACATAGAAAACAACACATTTTCAAGCTAGAACAAGAGGATGGGATAATAGAGGGTGATGCTGAATTAAAAGCATATATCACTAAATATTATAACGAGTTGTTTGGGCCTTCAGTTGATAACAATTTTAGCTTACTGGAGAATCAAATACAAGATATCTCACATGTCATAGAGGAGGAAAATGCCATTCTAATCGCTCCTTTTACGGATAAAGAAGTAAAAGAGGCGGTGTTCCAAATGGAACACAATAAATCTCCTGGCCCTGATGGCTTCCCAGCAGAATTTTATCAGGTCTTTTGGGAAATTATAAAAGATGATCTTTTGGCGCTCTTCAATGACTTCTTTGCAGATCGCCTTCCTTTATTCAGCCTCAATTTTGGAGTGATTACCCTACTTCCAAAAATTAAAGAGGCAACAAAAATCCAACAATATAGACCTATTTGTTTGCTCAATGTGAGCTTCAAAATTTTCACAAAGGTCGCCACAAATCGACTAATGGGAGTGGCTAGTAAGGTAGTACAACCTACTCAAATGGCTTTCATGCCTGGCCGAAATATCATGGAGGGTGTGGTGATTTTGCATGAAACCATACATGAGTTACACACCAAAAAACTAAATGGTGTCATAATTAAAATTGACTTTGAGAAGGCTTATGATAAAGTCAAATGGTCCTTTCTACAACAAACCTTGCGAATGAAGGGGTTACGCGGCAATGGTGTAATTGGGTGGAAAAGTTTGTAATCGGAGGTAGTGTGGGCATCAAGATTAATGATGACATTGGGCACTATTTCCAAGCGAAAAAGGTCTTAGGCAAGGAGATCCTATGTCACCCATTCTGTTTAACATCGTGGCAGACATGCTTTCAATTTTGATTAAGAGGGCAAAAGAGGATGGCCAAATTAGAGGAATCATACCTCACCTGGTGAATGATGGATTGTCCATCTTGCAATATCTTGATGATACAATCCTTTTATAGACCATGATTTGGAGCAAGCTAAGAATATGAAATTGCTGCTCGTTGTTTTGAACAACTATCCGGTCTAAAAATTAATTTCCACAAAAGTGAGATTTTCGCTATGGAGAGGCAAAGCATTATGAGCAGGAATATACTCGACTTTTTGGTTGCAAAATAGGATCATATCCATTCCGGTACTTAGGCATTCCGATGCACCATCGCAAACTCTGCAATGCAGACTGGGGTGTAATTGAGGAAAGATTTAGACGTAAATTAAGTACTTGGAAGGCAAAACATATGTCCTATGGGGGCCGACTTGTTTTACTAAATTCAGTCCTTAGTAGCCTACCTATGTTTATGATGTCCTTCTTTGAAATACCAAAAGGTGTTCTAAAGAAACTTGATTTCTATCGATCAAGATTCTTTTGGCAAGGTAATCATGAGAAACATAAATACCGCCTTGCCAAGTGGGATATTCTTTGTCGCCCCAAAGATCAAGGTGGTCTAGGCATAACAGATCTCTTGATTAAAAATAAATGCCTTCTCAAGAAATGGTTATTTAAACTTCTTAATGCGAAGGAACCCGCACCTTAATTAAAAATAAATATTTGAGTTCAAATGTTTATCACGGTACAAATCAAACACAGGTGATTCTCATTTTGGAAAGGTCTTTTAAAGGTTAGGGAGATTTTCTAGGGTGTGGTACCTTCATGATAGGAGATGGTTCACAAACTAGATTTTGGGAGGATAATTGGGTGGGTTCTAAGTCCCTTAAAGAACAATTTCCTAGCTTTGTATAGTTTAGTCCATTACCCCAGTCACGATGGCACATGTTATGAACCAGTGCCATTGAATGTATCTTTTCAAGAGCTTTAGTGGGAGATAAATTGACCGCTTGGCTTAATCTAGTAGCTCAAATTGCTAATATTCAGCTTACCAATATGAAGGACTTTTTTTCCTGGGATTTACATAGAAATGGTATTTTTTTCAGTGCGATCTATGTACAATTATCTTATGAACCAGGGCAACCCTTTTGTGCATACTGTCATTTGGAAGCTGAAACTCCCCTTGAAGATAAAAATCTTCCTTTGGTATCTTCAAAGAGGGGTGATTTTAACAAAGGATAACTTAGCTAAGAGGAATTGGCATGGGAATCAAAAGTGTTGCTTCTGCAATTGCAATGAAACAATTAATCACCTTTTCTTTGATTGCCAACATGCTAAGACTATCTGGCGTATAATGCACATAGCTACTGGGTTAACTCCTCCTAGGTCTATACCTCATATGCTGCGGAATTGGTTAACTGGCGTTGGGAATAGTGCTCGAAAGCTGATCTTAGTGGGTGTCGCCGCTCTTCTGTGGGCTATCTGGTGTACACGGAATGATGTTATCTTTGAAAAGAAACGATATATTTCTTTTATGCATGCTACCTTCAGGGGAACATTCTGGCTGCGGTTCTGGGCATTGCTGCAGCGTGAGGATGCAAAGGAGACCATTCGACTGGCGAGCCGAGCACTGGAAGTTGTCACATTGGACTTTTTCGCCAAGAGCGGATGGAGGAGCAATAATAGACTTTGCTTTTAATAACTTTGATCAACTTGTATTCTCGTTTCCAGCAATTAGCTGAACACCTTGTAAGAACTTGGCTGTGTGCACTTGCAGAGGCCGGAAATTATTTTCCATTATCTAAAAAAAAGCTAGCTTCTTGAATGTCAGTTCCTAGTATAGTCTGCTTGGGAGATTGATTCGGGCCTGAATTGTGTCTCTCACTTTTGTAACGAGGGAGAAGAAATTGCTCCAGTGAGTATTAGAGTATAAGGAATGTCTATACAACATTCGACTGTTTTTTAGGACAAAAATAGTCAGATTGATCTGGGGCGTTAGATCTCCATCAAACGGATCCACCCATACAAGCCCCCCTAAAAAAATGATCTAGGGCGTTGAATCTCCATCTAACGGCTCAAAATCTGACTGTTTTTGTCCTCAAAAATAGTCGAATGTTGTATAGACACTCCCCAGAGAAGTGAATAGTCCGTTTTTCTCTATTAGGAGTGAACTGGCTGATGCTTACAACTCAATATATTACCTCATGACTGCTCATTTCTGTGTTGTTTTTCTTTTCTTCATTAATCCTACTGTAAGTCGTTTGTACGATCGATCAACTCTATTATAATATTTTTTTGTATATTTCTAAAATACAATAAGTTATTTGCTGTTAGTTCTGTTAATTATATCAATATTCTAGTAAAGTTCAGAATTGAAATATCGCCATCATTTTCTAACACCGAACTCCTCGGCCCCGAGGTCTCCTACTTGCCTTGATTTCCTTCCCCCTTCACTTCACTTCCGCTTTGGACGTTCGTACGGACGGGCCTGCGTGCGTCGTGCGCACTGACGATCTCACGGCCGTCTTTTCCTGCTCGTGCATGGCGTGGCCTGGTTCTATGGCATGCGAATGGTCACCACACTCACCACTCTATGCTGACGGATACGTGGATGGATGCCGCTTGCATCGCGTGAGTTCTGTCTCCATCAGACCAGTTGCGATTGGAAAATTGGTTAGATCTTTCAATGGTTGTCCGATTGGATTGGGAAGAGAGAGATATGCGAGCTTTTGTGGGCTTGGGCGCTTGGTTGGTGTGGTTGGCCTAAAATACAAATAACACTAGGCTTAGAGTTGGTGTGACATATACAAGGTAATAGAGGTTCAAATCTTGTTTTACTCGGTCTTCTTCTAGTAAAATTTTTGCTTTTTAGTCTAAAATTTGAAAGTTTTTTACATATGGACCCCTGGAGAAAAGATTTGCAAAAATGGACCCTTAGCACGGCGCCAAAGCATATGGCGCCTACGATACATGTCACGGCGCCATATGCTTTGGCGCCGTGTATTGACACGTCGGAGCCAGGGTGGCACAGAACGGCACCATGGACTGTAGCGCCGTGATATGTACCCTAGGCGCTAACTGTGATGGCGCCGTGCTTCGGGACTTAAGCCCGAGCGCGGCCCCCGGCCCCCCAGCTCCCCCTCACTCTGCTATGTTCAAACAGTAAACCGCCGTAGCCTCCCCTCTATTCCCCCTCCAAATCCTCTCAAATCCACCGATTTTTCTCACGATTTTGCTTCCAAATCGAACAAGTAAGGTGAACTCTCTCCCCTCCCTTGATTTTTTGCAATAGATATGGATTATTTGAGGTACATTTCGTGGGGGAATATTTGAAACCCTAGATGAAATTAGTTCAATTTGGATCGGTTTTAGGTTAGATTTGCAATACAAATGCGTAATGTAAGAGTAGTATTGTGTATAGAATCATTTTTAGGGTTTGATTTGAGTGAGATTGATGAATATTTAGAAATTTGAGTAAGGTTGATGTCTACGCGGTGGTTTGATTTGAGTGAGATTGATGCCTCTACGAGTTCAAGACACATTAGTCGGATGATCGATTAAATGATTTACTAGGATCGATTAAATAATTATTTTTGGGAAAATTCCTAATCATATACAAGCTGACATGTATTTAACCAAGGGTAAATCTCTAATACTTTCATTTTGATTCCAATTTCATAATTCAATTTTATTCTTATTTTTATTTATAAATATGTTTTATAAATTTCTTATTTGAATATTTCTTAAACATTGAATGCTAAAATTTATCACACGATGGCGAGATACCGGCTGCTAGACGAGTTCTACGAGAGGGAGCACCGCGGCAGGCTCACGGAGGACGGCCAGGTATGTGTGTGGTCGAAATGTACATGTGTTCAACTTGATGGTCACGCAGACTAACTTTACAAAGCAATTTTCGTGACATACCCATAATTCGTCCTCGAACCCATGATGGGTTCGGTTGATGAGCTACGACAACCGCTATACCCCATCGCTGCGCGCCGTCTTTGGGCTTCACACGGTCGCTAACCTATTACGGCGGGGCATGCGGTTTTCAACCTCGCGGCTTTGACCGCACTTGTCGGCAGTGCATTTCCTCTATCGGGTCTATTTGTTTTCGCTTCTATATTCTTACGTGCGTAACTAATTCTTTTCTCCTTGTACTATTAACGGTAGAGGCCGAGACACACACGTTCCACCTTCCTGTGGGAGATGACCGTCACGCTGCGGGGCGTGGCGATGATACTTGGACTTCCCATCGAGGGCGGCGGTGGTCGGCCGGCGGTGTCCGAGGGCCGGAGGGCACGTGTGGAGGCCTTCCGGCACGCCATTGCCTCTGTCCCGAGATAATGCCAGGCGAGGCCGCGTCTCAGGGGTCCACCTTACATGGTTGCGGGCTACCTTTGGTGTATGCCCTGATGCCGCGGACGACGCCACGGTGACCTTCCACTGCCGCGCCTTGGTCCTGCCCATGTTCGGGCGAGGTTTTCTTTCGGACGCCACGGGGATGCCGCCGTGGATGTATATCCACCGCCTCGGGGCTGAGGATCGGGAGATGCCGAGTTCAGCTGGGGCTCGGCGGTCCTCGCGTTCCTCTACCGCCAGCTTTGCGAGGCCTGCAGACGCAAGGCGCCCACGTCGACGCTCGGTGGATGCGTCTTCCTCCTGCAGGTGTGGTAATACATTTATTTTTCCTGCAGTTCTTTGTTTTCGTACATGGCTAATCGTGTGTTTGCCCGTATGTTCGCTTGCTAGGCGTGGATATGGACACGCATTCCAGTGGGGTGCCCTCGAGTGTTCCAGGCGCAGCCTTGGCATCCACAGGGTGTGGATGACCTCGGCCCCATCATTGCGTACTGTGGATACTGATGTCGACCCCATTCGCGACTACTCAGCGGGCGTACATGGATTTCAGCAACGAGTTTGACACCTTGTCTCCCACGATGGTAAGAAATTGGTACTGCATTTATTTTTCCTACAGTTCTTGGTTTTTGTATATGGCTAATCGTGTGTTCACTTACTAGGTGTCCTGGGAGCCTTACTCTGAGCCACAGGTTCTAGCACTACCGCTCAGCACCATGTGCCGCAGGGACTCCCATATTTGGAGGATGAGGTGTCCGCTGATTTGCTTCTACGCCGTGGAGATTCACCTCCCCCATAGAGTTGCGCGTCAGTTCGGCCTCATGCAGTTCTTCCCCCCAGAGGGGATGTCGACTTCTGTTGACTTGCACAAGTAAGTAACAATTTTTGTTTCATTTAAAATTCTTTTGGTTCGTACTAACAATTATTGTTGACATCTGCTATATGTACAGGTTCGACAGGGTCCGCCAACAAAAGGTGACGGGCTTCGCTCATTACCACCGAGACTACATCCAGTGGTGGAGGAGGATGGAGGACAACTGGGAGCCGGACAGTACCCCCCACAGCAACGCCAGCTTCCGGGATTACTTGTCTTGGTACCACACTGCCACCCGCTACAGGCTGAGGCAGCAGTGGACCGATGTCGACTACGCAGACCTCGCTTCGTCCGAGGACGAGGACACCGCGTACGACAAGCGTGCGAGGGAGGGCACAGTGGTCGAGGTCGCTCCGATTCTCGATCGAGTGGTACGGAATGCATGATATTTACACTTCTTTGGTTCAATACGTTTATCTCGCACTTACTTATGTTTCCTTATTTCTTTAGGGGACCTCTCTCCAAACCTCGGTGCGAGACATCGACGAGGCTCTCAGCCACCCAGTTGGTGACTGAGGCGGCGAGCCGCTTGAGGGACCTCCCGCAGTAATGAAGATAGTTTGTTAAGTTAGATCCATTCAGCAGTATACAATTGTGACATATCATTACTTGCAGAGACTTCGACGTCGCCTCGATCGGCGGCGGTCGGTGTGGTTGTCGCGCACGCCGAGCGTGATCGCACCGTCGGTCTCCCGCGCTCGGGTGCCTCAGCCGCTGCAGCGTCGTCATCACACGTCGGCAGGCGCCAGTCCACGAGGAGCTCGTCACACACTCCGACTTTTAGTCAGGGCGATGACGACGACGACGAGGCGGAGCAGGGTGACGACGTCGAGGAGGAGCACGAGGACGAGGAGGCATCTACCCACGACGAGATTGGGATGTCGCAGATGCCTGACGCACCGTCTACTCAGGCTTCGCAGCGGCCTCGTCGTTCGGCTCATCCCCCGAGCACGTATACTCCAGGGGGTGATGCTCTAGCCAAGGGCAAGGGGAGGGCCAAGAGGCAGTGATGTTTTGAGACTTTTTTTTATAGACATATGTGATATTTTCAGACTTATGTGATATTTTGAGACTTTTGTATAGTTATGTGGTATTTTGAGACTTATTGATAGTTATACGATGTCGTTATGTCGTTATTTAGGTTTTCAGATGTTTCATGTGTGAATGTATGTGTATGTCTGTTTGTGCATATGTTTCTGATTTCTTTGTTTTGCTATTTTTTTGCGAGGTAGCTAGCACGGCGCGTGGTTTTAGCGCGGGATGTGTATATACTGGCGCCGTGGTTTTTGGCGCGAGATGTATATATCTGGCGCCGAGATTTTTGGCGCCGAGATGTGATGTTTGGAGCCGTGGTGGCTAAGTCGGCTGCAGCGCCATCACGCTTAGCGCCTAGGTACATATCACGGCGCCACATCCATGACGCCGCTCGTGCCACCACAGCTCCGACGTGTCAATGCACGGCGCCAAAGCATATGGCGTCGTGATATGTACCCTAGGCGCTAACTGTGATGGTGCCGTGCTAAGGGTCTATTTTTGCAAATCTTTTCTCCAGGAGTCCTTATGCAAAAAATTTCAAATTTTGGACTAAAAAGCAAAAATTTTACCTTCTTCTACCTGTAGTCATAATACTTCATAAAGATATGGATAGTTAAGGATACAAGAGATACCCATGGTCTGACAGGAGATACCTACTGCCCACTCTCGCGTCCCCCGCTGCTCTCACCACCTTGTGATTTAGGATGTGTTTGGTTTCTTGTTTTAGGATGGATGGAACGGGGCGGCCCCGTTGGAGTCACTGTTTGAAACGGAGTCACAGGGAGGCAGGGGCAGCCACCACCGAATATTCGCTCAGATTCGGGGGCGCCCCCATCCCCCGAAATCCAGCGGATGGCGCTGCCCCATCCCCGAATCCGCAGCAGCCAAGGCGCCTCGCTTCAGCTCCCCCGCGCGCGCTTCCGATCCCGCGCTGCTCTCCCGCGCGCACGCTCCCACCTCGCTCCCCTACGCGCGCGCTCCCTGCTCGGCGACTGGTGGCGACCAGCTCCCCCACGCGCCCTAGGCCACGGATCTGGCCGTGGAAACCGCGGCGGAAGCAAGCGGGCGGCGGTAGCATGGCGCGGCGTCTGGCGGCGCGCGCATGAGGACACGGCGTCGGAGGCGGCGTTGGGGACCGGGCGTCGGGAGCTGCACGAGAGGAAGGAGGCGCCGAGGAGAGCCGAACCGAGGCGGGCGCCAAGAACGGGGCGAGGTGGCGAGACCGGGCGGAGGCGCAGGACCAGGCGGAGAAGATGAGGCGCGCGCTGGGGAGAGCCAAAAAAGTGGATCGGGAGGAGGAGATGAGTCGGTGTGGCGGCAGCAAGAAAAAGAGAGAGGAACCGGTGGAAGAAAAGAAAGAAAAAGAAGGAAGAGAAAGAAAGAAGGGAAAAGAAAGAGAGAAGAGAGAAAAATAAAGTGGAAAATAGGAAAAAAAATTGGAAATGTGAAAGATTAACATGTGCTAGATTTCATAATCTATGTGTCCATATTCATCCATCCAAACAAAAACTGGGGCGGCCTCGTCCTTCACTCATCCTTTGCACCAAACAAAAAAAAAAGGCTCACCCCATCCATTCAATCAAACAGCGACAGGGGCCACCTCGTCCCAGAAAACAGGAATGACCCCATCCTATCCTACTTTGCCTCGAAACCAAATGCACTCTTAGGCTCAGCCCCATTCCCACCTCTAGTGAACATCAAATTTTTTTTTTGTGCAGATAAAATGGTTTGTTCGCGGGGTTAGCGGCTTGGCGTTGAAGCCCAAGCAGTAGCAGGCGACGCAGAGACAGCCCAACCCACGGGCCCCTGTCCGAAAGCTCGAGCGCACCTTCCCGACCGTCGACAGACACCGGCGCGGCACGGCGACACTCCCCAGCGCAGCGCACCCAGCTACGCCCTCCCCTCGCGGCTCGCGCCACCCGAACACGACAGAGCCGTCGCTTCCGCTTGCTCCGCACTAGAATGCTTCTCCTCCTCTAAAAAAAAGAAGAAAAAAGAAAAAGAAAGAAAGCTTCTCCTCGGTGGCGGAGGGAGATGGCGGCGGTGCTGCCGCGGCTGTGCGCCCTGGTGCTCCCCTTCCTCGCCGTCGCGACCGGCCTCGACGCCTCCTCCCACGGTAACGCAGCGAATTAATGCTCCGGAAGCCAGAAAACAAGCAGCTTACTTTCCCGGTCTGGTAGAGCGAGGGTTGCTATTGGGGGTTGGTTAGGCTGCAGGCGAGCTCTGCCGCCGGTTTTCGGTTGGATTGGAGTGGTTTTGCTGCGACCGCGACCATCTTGCTGCAGAAATGTGATGGGCTTGCGACTCTGAGTTGCATTTTGTTTCTAGGTAGTGGTTTGTTTGGTCGCTGGAATGAACTGGCCCCGATTTCGCCTGTTTCAAGTCGCTAAATAGTTGAAAGTTTTTTCATGAAGCACTGCGTGGGTAGTGACTAGTTCTTCGATCTGCTTTGATATGGGGGTTCGATTCTCATTCACTTAGTATGGTACAATTCTTGTTTGGTAAGTAATGTGGGCAAGGTTGGAGATTGGGTTGAACTCATGTATGTGTAAGCTAGGCTAGCTCGAAATGTTTCAAGTGAATAAAAGGACCCTGTATACATCACTGCTGTACCTCCCCATATCCCATTGGCAATGGCATTGTAGAGGGAATCTTGTCATTCAAGTTAATGACAAGTCTATTATGAAAATTTCAATCTCTTTTAAGGTAATTTTGAAACTCTAGTGTGTTAGCAACCTGCCAAATGTATGGGTCTTATACACCTTTTTCATTAATCACTATATATGTCCTCGTTTTTTTTTTTTGCATGGATTACAGCGTGCAAACACGGTCTCACAGAGAAACTAGTCATACTATATATCTCTGGCTCATGGTGAAGTTGACAGACAATATCCCATTCTCATCAAATCATAACATTCAACTTGCAGGGTGCTATTGGACTGGGTGTCAAAGCAAATGGTTTGGAACATGTGCTGCTGGCCACTTCTTAGATTCTCAATCAGACAATTGCGATGGTCTTTGCACGGAGTCAAAAAGCCCGCCATGCCTTCCCCTCCACACACATTTCTATTGCTGCATACCAGGTCTATACATGGTCTTGCTATATTTATTCATGGAAACTGGAGAATGACTCAAGCAGTCTACTACATCCTGCACTAGTGTGCTGAATTCATAAATTGACTCAAATATCAACTCATTAGCATAAGTAATTCCAGACCATTCTTTAACAAATTTACATTAGAATTTGAATGAACTACCCTAGAATTCTGATACAAATTGTTGATCATGTGTTCTGAAGGACAGGAACCCCAAGGGTAACAAACAAGTGCGGACATTGCAAGAACAAGGTGGATTTTGGCAAAGAGTTTATATGCTGCTCTGATTGCTCCAACCCAACCTTTATGAACAAGGATAGCAAATTGGGTTACTGCAAGAGTGGTGCTGAGTTAACAATGCAGTTAAAACCGCAAGGTATATTTTCAAGAGTAGTTTGTAATAGACTCAGTTGTAGTTTCACATTTTTATTGGATGCACATGTGTTTTGAATTTTTTACTAGTTTAAGAGATATCTGGCATTTTAACATTATTAGTTAAATAAGATCAAAGGGAGGAAAGTAGAAGTCTATAGTAAAGGAATAAGTTAGTGTTTGCTAATGCTTGCTTTGAATATTTTGTGCACCTTAAAAAGTCATCTACACAGAGAAAAAATCCTCCAAATAATTCATGTAATGTCATATATTTGTTAGAGATATATGTATAGTTTGTTATTCCCCATTGTTATGAGGGGTTCTTTGCATATTTACCACCTGTACTTTGTGTATATATACCGCCCATTGGCCTCATATGAATACAAGCGCTATCCATAACATGGTATCGAGCGCACTAGGGTTTCCGTCGCTCGCTGACGCCGCGCCGCCGCCGTCGACTTCGTTGGCCCCGCCTCCTCGTCGTCATCGCCGCCGCCGACTCCCCTGCCGCCGGCCCGCCGACTCCCTGCCGCCGGCGCTCGACTCGCCGCGCCGCCCGCGCCGCCGGCGCCGCCCGCCCGCGCGCCGCGCCTCCGCCCGCCGGCGCCGCCGCCGCCCGCCACCTCCGCCGCGCGCTTCGCTGCCTCGGCGCCTCGCCTCGCTGGCGCCGCCCGTCCGCGCCGCCGCGCCGCCCGGCCGCCGCCGCCGTCGTCGCCGCCGCCGCCGCCTCGCCGCTGCCACCTCCGCCGCCGAGCGCGCCGCCGCTGCGCGAGGCCGCCCCGCCTCCGTTCTAGGTTTTCCGTTCGGGCTCGGTCGGCTCGGTCGGTTTGTAAACCGACCGACTCAAAAAAGAAAAACGCCGTTCTAACCGCTGCGCCGTCCCGCGCCGCTGTTAGACTTCGTTGCCTTGTCGCCGCGCCGTCCAAATACGCCTACCAATGGGCACCGCTTCTCCTCGCCGCCGGTGATCTTTGATGGTGTTAATTACACCGACTTTGTGTCTCACATGCGCATTCACATGCGTGGTCTTCGCCTCGGGCGCCCTCTCGGCGATGTCACCGCCCGCTTTGCCCTATTCTTCGACGAGCCCTCGCTGTTGCATTGCCCCGGCCGATATAAGGCCGCTGCGATGATGAAGCCGATAATGAAGCCGCCTCGCCTACCAGAGGCTCGATTCCTACAAGGATCGCTCGACCGTCTACACTCGGTGGTACGATGACGACGCCGCCGCCTTGTCTTCATCGCCAGATGTCCAGCCTCGATTTTCTTACGAGGTTGTGGGACTCTTCGGCTTTCGGATGTGGACTCATCTTCGCCGCCGCTACGAGCCCACCGTGATGCCACTGCACTCGTCCGTGGTCCGCCAGAGCACTCTCTTCAGCAGGTGATGCTATCGTTGACACTTTTACGCCCGAGCTCTGGCATGCGGCGTTAGTTGGACTCACTTCGCACCGCTTGGGCCGCCGCACTCGTCCGTCTTTGCTGATGTACGTCTTGACACGGAGTTTCAGCGGGTTTACGAGTTCCTTACTCGCCGCCCCGAAGTTCGAGCAAAGCGTGCCCAGCTCCTTGCACGCCACCTCGTGTCACTCTCTTGGAGGCTCTTACCGAGATACGCGCGGAGGAGACTCATCTGAGTGGTGCTGGTCTGATGGCACTCCCCTCTGTGCTCGCTGCTCGTCCGCCTGCTACACTGCCTCCTCCAGCGGCTACCACAGGTGGTGGTGGCCGTCCTCCGTCTGGAGGTGGCCTATGTAGCACGGACACTTCGCAAAACAGCCGTATCCGTGTCCGACACCGTGTCGGATACGGATACGACACTGACACATCTTCGACACGTGTCGGAGACGTATCAGTTGATTTTAGAATTAATTTTAATTAGTAAAATTCTCGACACGTGTCGGACACATTAAATACATGAATCGGACTCGGCCTGGACACAGCCGGTCGGTCCAGGACACGGCCGGCCCAAGCCCATAACGCACGCCGTGTGTGCCCTAACCCTACGCACGCATCGCACGCACGAGCGGCCGAACGTGTTATTCCCCATCGGCCTCACGTTGCGCCGCTTGTCCGCATCGTCCGCATCGGCCGCCGCCCGTCGGCTTCCACGCTGCCGCCGCCGCCTCCGCGCCTCGCCACCGCCGCCGGCTTCCTGCTGCCGCCGCCGCTTCCCGCGCCGCGGATTCGCCCTCGCGACCGCCGGCTTCGCGCCAAGCGCCGCCATCGGCTTCCCCTGCGCCGGCTTTCTTTGCGCCGCCGGATTCGTCCCGCGTCGCCGGATTCTCGCCAAGCACCGCCGCTTTTCCTGCGCCACACGTCGGCTTCCTCCCCAAGCGCCGCCGGCTTCTTCCCCACTCGCCGCCAGATTTATCCATGCGCACCACCGAGGTATCATCTCCCCCTTCGCTGTTCAGTACTTTAGCATTTAGCCCCTCTGCTTCTTGGCACATCAAAAGCATGTAGCCAAGGAATTTTGTTATTATGGGTGAAGCAGAAATCTAAGTGTAGTGCTTGGAATAGTCCTAGTAATCATCTGATCCATACTCAAGCATTGTTCCTTGAATGATAGTAAGCCGTGTGGAAATATATATATATATATAATTTATTTATTATTTAAATATAGGTAGCCGTGTCGCCGTATCGGTCTTTTTTGGAAAACGGCGAATTCCCGTGTCGGTGTCGTGTCGTATCGACGTATCCGTGTCCGTGCTACATAGGAGGTGGCCATCCTCACTGTTCCTACTGCGACAAGGCCGGCCACATTGAGTCCCAGTGCTATAAGAAGAAGCGGCATCTTTCACGCCGTTCTTCATCGGCACTAGTGCTTCTACGACGGCGTCGCCTCGACTTCTTCAGCAGCTTCTCTCACCGAGCGGGAGATAGCCGACCGACGCCTACTTGCCGCTTCAGTTCTCCTCGGCGTGTTCTCGCAGTTCGCGCATCGACTCTTCGCACCGAGAAACCACCTCCTACACAATCAGTACCTCCCGTGGATTCTTGATTCGGAGCATCTTTTCACATGACTCTGATCCTTCCACTGCCTTCTATTACACCTCTTGATTCTCCCCGGTGTTCTTACCGCGATGGTACATCTCTTTCGTCTCTCAGTCGAGGATCTCTTAGCAACTCATCTTTTCATGTTCCTTCATTGCTCATGTTCCTCGCCTTACCTTGCAGCCTTCTTTCTCACGGCGATTATTGACCTTGGTTATCGGGTCATTCTCGACTCGACTCTTGTTGTGTTCGGGATCGCCACACGGAGCTCGTTGGTTCGGCCTCGCGCGCGTGACTCACGGCGTCTCGGGAGCTTGACCGCTTCACCTTCCTTCCGCCGCCACCATCGCCGCCGCCTCTCCGCTTCGCCACTTCGCTCACGCTCTTTCAGCGGTGGCATCACCGTCTTGGCCATCTGTGGATCCGTCTGCCGCCCTTAGTTCGCCGTGGTCTTCGGGTGCATGCATGAATGCATATCGCCTTACGGGAGCCGGGCACGCTTTGCTCGAACTTCGGGGCGGCGAGTAAGGAACTCGTAAACCCACAAAACTCGTGTCAAGACGCACATCCGAGCAAAGACGGGCGAGTACGACAACCAAGCGGTGCGGCGAGTCCAACGATGCGATGCAGAACTCGAGCGTAAAGCGTCAACGATAGCATCACCTGCTGAAGAGAGTGCTCTGGCGACCAACGGCAGTGCAGGGCATCACCGGAGGGCTCGTGCGCCGACGAAGATGAGTCCACATCCGAAAGTCGAAGAGTCCCACAACCTCGTAAGAAAATCGAGGCCGACATCGCGATGAAGACAAAGAAGGCGGAGCGTCGCATCGTACCACCGAGTGTAGACGGTCGACGATCCTTGTAGGAATCCGAGCCTCCCGGTAGGCGAGGCGCTTCATTATCGGCTTCATCATCGCCAGCACCTTATCGGTGTCGGGGCAATGCAACAGCGAGGCTCCGTCGGAGAATAGGGCAAGCGGGCGGTGACATCGCGCAGAGGACGCCCGAGACGAAGACCACGCATGTGAATGCGCATGTGAGACACAAAGTCGGTGTAATTAACACCATCAAAGATCACCGGCGGCGAGGAGAAACGGTGCCCATTGGTAGGCGGCGCCGACGGCGCGGCGGTTAAACGACGTTTTTGCTTTTTCTTTTTTTTCTTCCGCTCGGTTAAGACGCCTCAAACGGGCCTCCGCCCAACTCACACGCACGCACGCCTTAGGGTGAGGCGGGGCGCGCGACGACGGCGTGGCGGGCGACGGCGACGGATCGGCGGCGTGGTCCGGGTGGTGGCGACGGATCGGCGGCGGGCGAGCGATGACCCGAAGCGGCGTGGAGGCCGAAGCGCACGCGGCGGCGGTGGAGGCCGAAAGGTGGTCGGTCAATGGAGCGGAGGCGAGGTGGCTCGGGCGCGATGGAGGCCGAAGCGCACGGCGGCGGTGGAGGCCGAGCGGGACGGCGGCGCGGAGGCCGCCGATGGAGAGCGGCGCGTCGAGCGCGGCGTTAAGGGAGCCGTCGGGGGAGACGACGAGAGCGGCGACCAACACGGCGCACGCGGAGTCGTCGGCGGAACGACGGCGACGGCGTCAAGGATGACGGCGACCTCCAGATTGGATCTAAGAGGCGACGGCGAGGCGACAAGCGAAGCGACGGGAAACCCTAGGTACGCTCTGATACCATGTTATGAATAGCGCTTGTATTCATATGAGGCCAATGGGCCGGTATATATACAAAAGTACAGGTGGTAAATATGCAAAGAACCCCTCATAATAATGGGGAATGACAAACTATACATATATCTCTAACAAAGAGCATCTATTATACTTTCTGAGGATTTACATTTTTAGGTTGCCTAGGATATCAAATAATTTTCCGCAGCATGCATGATTTAGCATTTCTTCTGAGTTCTGATTTACATCTAACTTTGTATTTTCATTAACAAAGCTACGGCCAAAGCCCCAAAACAACCACAAAAAGTTGAATCGAAGCATTAAACTTCAAGTACTATCAAATCAGATCCTCAGTTTCACAGTAGTTGAATTGGTATATAGGACTTTGAAGTCGATGGATTAAACCATCGAACTTTACGACAAAAGCTTGACCAAGCCCTTTTATCAGCTGGGAACCACTTTTTTTCTAATTTAGTTAATCACTGCCTATGCCCGTTGATAATAAAATGAACAAATAACCAGGCAGGATTACATGTTCCTGGCTAACTAAAGTATTAAAAAATCTGTATGCTTAGTGGAAAATGACCCATCCAGGAGCATTTGTCAAAATAGTATTGGGACAATGATTATGCCGGATCCATGCAGATAGGATGGTAGAAATGATGGCAAGCTTAAGTCATATAAATCTGTGGAGAAAAGCCATTCTTGTATGTGTACCTTTTGGAAGAATTGATAATTCCAAATGCTTGTTCAGCATATACTCAAAAATTAGTTTAGGGATTGGGTGGTTGCTATCTGAAATCCTCAAATGTTCCGGACAAAAGACTATTAGTATACACTTCTGTAGCAGAATATGAAGTGCAGAATTGCTCGTCGTTATGTGGAATATTAAGCATATTAATGAAGTACCTTTATATCTCTGGAGATATCATATATAGTTCTTTGCTGCATTGGTAAATTTTGCCTCTAATTGTTGCTTTGTTCGTTTGGTAGCCTGCAAGACAGGAAGCGTGTAATCAGCAGAGCTGTAGTGATTCCGAGATGACAGAGTCAACAAATTCCAAGAGAAGTGGAATGTCCGGTTGGTTGATTGCATTGGTTATTTTTTTAGGGCTTGTTGCAATTGGTGGCATTGCATTTACCAGCTACACTTACTACCTGAGGTTTGCCTAAATGTTCCCATTGGATTACATTGTTTAGTTATTTGTCCTTGCTTGTGGATATTGATGTGTGTTTATGGCCTTCTTACCTAGAGTTCACAGTGATGCTTTGCTGCATTCCATGTATAGTCAATAGATATACACAAACTTAAAATGGCAGCCTGCACTAATTTCAGTTGTAGTTTCCAATCAAGAATAAACGGTAAATTGGTCACTTTGAGTTTGACAGCACCCATTTATGCAATTTTTTCTTCTTTTGAGTCATGCTTATGCAATCATATAGCAATTTCTTGAAGAAAGAATTTGCATTCTGTTAAGAACACAATAAATGTTTTTTTTTTCTAAAACTATATGAAATCATTGATTTGACACCTTGTCAGAGCTAATTTCTTGCATCTGGAAGTTATTATTTTCACTGTGGCCCCTCCCAGTTTTGGTGACAAATTCTAGTTGTTTTTCATATTCGTGACCAACTCTTTTTACTGAAAGTTTCTTGTTATTAACAGGAGAACCTCCAGGCCAAGTGGTTTTGTGTATGTCATGATGGAAGCTTATTCGTGAGAGGATCGTTTACCTGTGAGGACTGAAGAGTAACAGTTAACATTGGGATTTGGAAGAGCTAGTTTGTTCATTATTTGTTGTACTATATTGGTTCTCGAAAACAGTTTTATCTCTTCCGGTCAATTCATGCGCAGCCTAGTTGACCACCTGTTTTAATTTCTACCTATCTTCACCTCGGACCTAACCCACTGGCTGTGTATGTCCATGTAAAGCAGTTCATCAGTTTGTAACAACCGAAGCAATCAACCAATGGGGATTTGTTACAGGATTTTCATAAAACAGCCCATTGGATAGTTTTGTCGTGTGCCTGATACGTTAGGGCGAATGCACTTAGTCTTGACTTCCAGAGTTTGGGTCATTAAGCATGGGTGTGACTTGTGACACAGAGTAGCAGGGCTCCGATCATCTGCAGTGGAGTTACTACTGTCAATGGCAAATTTCTTGTTTTGCTGATGATCGTACACGGTACCGTACTACTTACTCTGTGGTTACTACAGAAGTGTGATGTTGTGGGATAGATGTAGTTATTTCTAACATTTGGCTGTCGATATCTTTACAAATATTTATATTGGGTATGTGAAAATGATATATGTATATTTGTCTCAAAAGTACTTTTATAAAAGAAGAAAAGTCAACTTTTCAACCTTTAACTTTCGTTCGGTTTGTTTTTCAATCCTGTACTTTGAAACCGTTCAAATGAGAACCTCAAACTAACGAAACTGTCCACTTTACGCCCCTCCTCAACCCAAATCAGGGTGGTTTTATCTAACGTGGCATCGGTGTATGTATTTTTCGTTGACATAGCATCTCGGTAAACTTGATTAACTTAATGGCAATATCATTTAAGCAAGGCCAGTTGTCATACACATATATAGAGAGGGGGAGTAGGGTGAACAGAGGCAAGACGGGGGAGGCATGTGGCAGCGGTTCTGTTGCCTCATCGTTGGCGATAGGGCGATGGTAGGGTAGCGGTTGTTGGAAATATGGACAATATTTTAATTCCAAATTTTACTAGGAGACAAATACAATAAACCAGTGGTGCAAAATTTACTACTAACAGCGCAGGCTACTCAACATACTTCAGAATATACGCAAGAAAAATATAGTAACAAAGTCGAACGAACGCGCAAACGACTTACTTTTTCGCCTGATGAAGAACAGAAAGCTGCGCAGGCTTGACGCAGTGTAGAATGTAGATGACGCAGTGCAGTGAACAGTCGCGAAGATGTGCGCTGCCTAGAAACTGTATTGCCGCCCCGTGTAGGTACTCTGCGGCAATGGTTCGGAGATAGCCGCTTTCCCTCTTTCGAGATGCACGCCGGGAAGAAAGGTTGGTGAAGTTCAAACAGCATAGTACAAGAGCACAAAATCGCAGAGAAGAAGAAAATGGAGGCAGTGAGATTCTCACACATACTCTGGACGTTTCCAGGCATATAAATAGACAGACTGATAACTGACATGATTAAAACAACCATTTACACACTGGTAACTGACACATTCAACCAGCCATTTATCCACTGGTAACTGTCTGTCATCAAAACCCCAATAAAGCCTCAAATTCAAATGTTTGAATCTTATTCAAACACAGAGAGAGTGATGCAGAGTTCAGCACAAATAAAGATAGACTTGGTCTGCCAAGTGGCGTGCCACATCACGGCACGGTCGCGTGTCGCAAGTCACCTTATAAATACGCGAATACACGCGCGAGCGTGCGCGTGTGTGTGACTAGCCAAAACCCTCCTCATACCATCTCTATCCATATTCAAGGAGTGGTGAGGACTCCACCTTATAAATCGGTCTTCCTCAGCTTGCCTTAGCACTATGGTACTAAACTATGCATGCTTTGGAATTAAGGAAATGGGCTATTCTCAAATGGGCCAATTTCTAACAACGGTGACCTCAAAAATGGGTTGAGGGGAGGGAGTGGAAGCTAGGGGAGGTGCTGGAGCGTTCGGACACGCATTGGCGCATGTTTGCTGGGGTAGGGGGCACGTGCAGTGGTGTGTGGTGGCTGGAGTCACGGGAGGAGAGAGCATCAATTGGGTATGTAGAGGGGCAAAACAGAGAGGCGCATAGGCATTTACGGTGATAGAGGAACTCATCGGTGTGGATGTTGAGGTCGGGGAAGCTCGGAGGAGACCTGGTGACAGTGTCCCATGGCGGTAATTGGAACCCATCGTGGCGTTGGCACACAGGAAGGGGAGGAAGTCTAGGTGGTGGCTAAGGAATTGGCTTAGAGTTCACCTGAGGAGGAATGACGTCAGTAGGGAAGAAGGTTGTGGCAATGAGCTCTTGTGTAGGAAATGCAAAACTGATTGAGGGGAACGAAGAGGAGCATCTAGAACACGATGTGATGTGAATGGTTTTGGAGATCTTACTGAATTTGATGGAACAAAGATATTGGGTTGTGGTGGTTGTTAGCGACGGTTGCAGCTGCCCGTAGGTCGATCTACTACAAGTGGAGTGGATCCATGCTTCATTGACATAATCCTGTAGCACCAAACATCCATCATTGTTGCCATTGATTCATGTCTTGTATAGTAGCCAATACTCTTGTCCTTCTATGGGACACGTAGAACCCGACAATGTCGCGCTAGAGGTGGATCAATGGGAGGCAGACCCATCGGCGAGTGCAAGGGTTATAGGTGTGTGTCTATCAAGGTAGGAGAGGAGGAGGATGCCGTTGCTTGAGTGAACCCTTGACCTTGAACACGATGTTTGGCTCGTCATTTTTGAGCAGCTCAGGACCCCACTTGTAGAGGCCTAGCATGACGCCCAAGTCGTTGCGAAGCAGAGGGTCTGGTGGGGCTCGCATGTAGCAAGGTTGAGGGGCCGAGGTCGAAGTTGCAGCGGTAGAAGAAGAGGGGCATAGGGTGAGTGGAAGTGCTCTTCGACACAAGGAATAGTGAGAGAAAGGGTGGAGAGGAGAAAAAGAGTGCCATGTCAACTCTACCTAGATGCCACGTCAGTAGAAAAATGGACACATCGGTGCCACGTTGTAGGGTCAAGGATAATTGAATAGAGGGGGATGAATAGAATGTTTTTTGAATTCTTTTGGTTAAAACCTAGTTTTTGAGCTACCATGAAATAAATTTGTTTTTGCACAACTCAAAACCTAAAAAGTCTAAATCTTGCAAAGTGCACTAGCAAGTTAAGTCTAAACAAGGTTTGCAATCCTAAAATAACAGGTATACAATTCAATCACTAGGAATGAAAATGCATAAAGAAAAGAGTTAGAAAGTAAATCACAAGATGAACATAAGAATTTTTCCCATGGTCGCGGAGTTTTGCCGAACTCCCCTAATTTGCATTTAGGAAGTTAAATGAATCAAGATGGCTTCGCGTGCAAAGTGAGCCTTCCTCAATCCACTAGAGTAACTCTTTTCTGCTTTGGATATGTGAGCTCTAACCTTCACACCAATACCAGACTTCTTTATAATCTTTAGAAAGAGTTCATTGGCTCCACACCACCATGCCTTCTAAGAGGCGGAAACCTTCAAGAGTGACAAATCGAAGACGCTTGCTTGATGATGACCAAGTGCCACCAAGTTTAAACAATAGATGCAAGACACTTGATGCTCTTAACAACCTCAAATGAGATAATTGAATGAACTAGAGATTTGAGAGAGTGCAAGGACTCAAGAGTATTGAATAGAGGTGCAAGAGAGTCTCCTTGCTGCAATAGCCCCAGTCACTAAAAGAGCCATTGGAGACAAAATTCCCACCTTTTAACTAGGTGCAATACTACTGCCATTATAGAGCCAATCGGACTGCCCCTCAGGTTCACGGTCAAATATTACGCATAAAATGCACAGTAACTAATCGTTAAAAAGGGAGACCGATCGGACTGCCACACAAATAGCAGTAGGACCGCACCTCAAAAACCTGAAAGCCTCATAAAACACTAGTTCTATCAAATAACTATTGCTATGGAAATACTAGTAGCACCAAGGTGCAGTAGGACTGCCCTTTACACGGTGGTAGTACCGTTACACAAGAACCACCAAAAACCAACATTTTGTAAAAAAAAGTATCGACATGAAAATGTTGGTCAAACAAACTTGCAAAAGGTACCGATATGAAAATGTCAATCAAATAGACTGGCGGTCATACTGCCCAAAGGACAACGATCATACTGCGCTTTGAAAGCAGCCAGGAGACAGAAAAACACACATTCTGAAAAAGGAGTACTGACAACTAGGCAGCGGCAGGACTGCACACTGGTCATACCGTAGTTGCAACAGCGGTCATATTGACTTTGTAGATTGCAGAACACAAGGGATGGAAAAGGTAATTCTTTGTAGATTGCAGAACACAAGGGATGGAAAAGGTAATTCTTAAGTGCTAGTATGCAAAGTTTGAGCAACACATGATGCTGTCAAGTTACCAGTCAACGACCTGTTTTAATAGTACGTCATTTAATCTATCAATATAGTCTTAACATCAGACACCGGTACTAGTAAAAGCTATGAAATGTCCTTACCCTTTTATCACATTTGCCTTGAGCTAAGTCCACTCAATGTCCATCTCATACATGTCTTCTATGCTCAATTTCCAATTTTAGGACTAGAACTTTCTCACTAACTCAATGTTGAGACCTGAATATGTAAATCTGGACTCTCTATACATTCTGCACTAGTTAATGATCACGCTAGTACACACAGTGAAAACATAGATAAAATATCGACCATATTCATAATTATATAAGAAAAACTCAAATATTATTAATTATCAGAGTAGCGACCTTATGACCAAGTTTACAAATAGTAGCTTGAAGAGCTTTGACAAAATTAGTAGCGAAAAACAAAGATAATCGTCGTGAGTATATAGAGTACTTAACAAGTCGTTCGTAACAAGATGTAATATAATTATAAAAGGCGTACCAAATGATGGTTGATTAGTTATTTTGCAGAAAGCAACAATAAGTAGATTAAAAGCAAACTTTGGAAACAAATAATAAATAATTATGTCAAAGGAATTTGATAAATCTCAAGTGAACTGGCCATTCGCCCAATGAACCACCCGTGAACTAACCATTCACGTAATGAATCACCAGGGAACAAACCATTCACTCCCCAAACTTAACCCAACTAGATTTTTATAAAATCTCAACCCCTCATGTGAAATCACCGAGTTTTGTCTATAACTGGAGACACGGCTATTCGAATAGTTTTACGATCTACAGAGGTTGTACAACTTTACACACATGATATGACCATCTTGTAGTATCACCAGTATAACACGCTTTCTTAGTCATGCCGACCAAAAAGAATACAACAAGATTTTTACATTGCTCAATTTCAAACTGATCTTGTCCGGTAAGGTTTCACTGCTGGATAGGTTAACCACCTAATCGGAAAAACCCCTTTTATATCAACATAACATCTCATTGACAAAATTAAGATTAAAATATTATAAATTAATCAGGTAGGAATTTATAGTCGAGGACTTGCGAGGGTGTTACACATCACCTAAGATGGATCCAGAGCACGAGCAGTGTTTGAAGATGTTGCAGCTCATGAAGCTTCCACTTCTACAAACGGGTGCAAGAAACCCCTTGCCGATGCATGCAGAACATTAGCATGCTGTATAGTGCGGATGCAAACATGTTCGAGTAATCCTCTGGGCTTTCCAATAATCCGCAAGTCCAGTTACCGACATACTAATAGTGCCACGGTTGAAGACCTGTTTATGTTCATCAATCGATGAGTTTTGGTTGGGGCGCACATGGATCTCTGTGAAGTTGACTTAGCCTCAAAAGGGGTGAGAAGTACACTGTTAGACCCGGATTTTCCAATCCGGATTCCTCTGTGATTTTCTGCACTATTCCCTGGATTAGTAGATAGTGCTCACAGTTACAGTAATGAATATCAAAATACATATCATGCGGAAGCGTAAATATAATAGTAGACTTACTCATGGGCCGATTAGGCGAGATCATTAAATTGCAGCAATGGAAGAACGGCACACAGGTGGGACCTTCAGACATGCCCACAGCAGCCAACCGGAGGTTCGCGACCTAGCCCTTGACATCTTCATCTTCTCGGCCAGCGTGTCCAATCTTGTTGCTGAGGCGAGGTGATTTGATTCCTGATTCTGAATTTTTATCGCAAAAGCGAGAGTGATCACTCCAACCCCGTGCTCCGCGAGCCAATAAACAGAATGCAAATAAACAGTATGCATGGCTTAACAAAGGAGAGGCTCGGGTTATTTTATTTGCCAAAAATCGTTTTTGGTAGCATTATCATGATTTAATTTTAGTATTATGGTTGCTACCTAAACTCCACCCAACAATTACCATAATTGACTTAATCCACCAAATACACTTTAATTATTGACTGCTGTCTAAGACTCCAAACAGCGAGTAACATCATTTAACTAATCCACCGATCCCTTTCTTTCTATATTGATTTCTATCTAATACTCTAAACTGAGAGCGACATCATTTAATTAACCCACCAATCATACACTCTCTATATGGTTTGTTGTCTAAAACTCCAAACAGCGAATATCATAATCTATATAATCCACCGAGCCATTACTGCCTAAAACTCCAAGCAGCTAGTGACATTATTTATCTAATATCACTTATTTAATCCACCAATATCTTGTGTATCCTAAATTCCTAACAATCCAATCCTTTTATTATTGACCCACAACCATAATTTGCTTTTCTAATATTCACCCTCATCTTCCATTATCTATCTCTACTAATTCACTAGTATACATCCACCCACAGTATCATTGATCAGATATAGGATTCTCTATTAAATATCCACCAAGAATATCATTGATCAAATCTATGGTTCACTAATATATATACCGACCAAGAATATCATTGATCAGATCTATGATTCACTAGTCTATATATCCACCAAGAATATCATTGATCAAGTTTAATCTCCTATAGTTATTTCCATACCTCCAAATTTCCAGAAAATCAAGTCATCCATCTAGAAATTGTTCAAATCCTATTAATCCCAATAGTGTCAACATCTCCCAAGAATTTATATTAAATATCAGTGTTGTAATCCAACCATTACCTTCGCATTTCCTAATACTGCAAAAATCATATAATTCATCTATCTAGTCTATAAATCCATTTGGCTCCACCCATTTATTTCTCCTAGACTCCACACTATCATTAACCCTCCTATGATCAATCATGAATCCACCAACTTCTTTATGTGATTGCCATAAATGTACCATCTTCCTTTCTTACGACTCTATTTATTCTCCCGACATTTTATTTGTGAGAAATGTTACCATTATTTAAAAATATAACACATAGAAATTTCCGAGACCTAGCGCTTTTGAACAAAAGCATAATGTTCAAGAATATGCAATAATAATAGCGATCCGAGTCCATCCACCGTTACATGGCATCTGCACCATATGGCATCTTTCAAATTATAGCCGCTTAACTTACATCGGGACGACACCAGACAATTCAAATCGGGGCTTTCCAACGCCTCTACCACTTTTCCATTCCCATTCATAAAGCATTTTGAAATAGAACTATATCTGGTTAAGTTCCCATGTCCGCCCTTGACCGTGGGCACGGCTATTCGAATAGTTTTGACTCTGCAGAGTTTGTACACTTTCACCACAAGAGACAATCAACTCATTGCCCCACACGATTTCTTAGACGTGTGGTTGAGCAGACCATCACAGTGACTTTTCAAAGTATCTAGTCCCTTTTGTCATCTCACTATATGGGCTTCTCCCACTTGCGGTGGGTCCCATCTATACGCGGGATGTTTCCCACAGCCACTACGCAGCTCGGGCTTCTACTTCCCGCAACGTAGGACAGCTGGGAAACTTCACCCCCACTGGTGTCCCTTCAGGCCCCCTTGCCATAGCATAGCCCCTTCAATCCCCTACCAGTGAGATGAGTCCGGGGATTTCGATAAATTTACTTAGCCAAGTTGTATTTTACAGACTTGTGGTTGTACTGTTTTACACAGGGGGTCATGACAAGATTCGGTCCTTAGTGGTATCTGGGCGGTCTACCACTAACCCACTTTGTGCATCCACGGCACCACACTCACACCCTCAAACCAATCCGCCCAGATATTTAAGCAAGTTGTGGATTTTGGGAGTATAAAACAATCATGTCCAAATATATACCAGTCATTCCCACCATGACTGTCCAAACCGATTTCTCATGATTAAAAATGACAATGATGCTTGGGGCATTTCAGCGCCCCCTGAGTACCTATGCAGTACTAAGCACAGCATATAATTAGGGACTTATTTTTGAAATGTTACTATTATAACTTTGCTAGGGTGACAAGGTTCACACATTCAAATATTCCAAAGGAGGGGTAATATTATTCAAGGTAAACAATGGGCACATAACTAGATTATTAAATTAAACATGTATTTTCATAAACATAACAGCATGCAATTTGATAATTTAAATCAAAGTAATTTGCAGAAAATGTAGGATCAACATGATCAAAGTATTGACTCGCCTTGGTCGCGGGGGTCGAGGTCTTGATTTTCTGAAGCTTCTAAGGTGGCTGCCTCCTCCTCTTCCTCTTGAGCCTCGTACGCTATTTAATCGCGCGAAAAGCCCCAAATAAAAGAAAAGCAACAATCACTCAAAAAGTCACCAGAGATTCAAATAGACTCTGAAAATTATGGTTCTGATTTCATTTGATAGATCTCGAATTTAGATGAATTTAGAAATTTGTCCCACTTAATTGGAGTTAAGATGAATAAGTTACAAGCATTTAAAGTCCTCGGTTCATAAAAATCCCAGAAATGGGAAAAGTCTGACATGTGGGTCCCACTGATTGTTTTTAACTTATTTACATTATTTTTATTCCCATGTACAGTGTCTATGACAGGTGGGCCCGGCTACTAGTTAATTATTTAGGCATGGCCCACGTGTCATGGGGAAAGTTAATTAATTACGGTTAACAGTACTTAAGTGAACCATTAACCCCTAATCATCATTAGCCCTTAATTAATCAGCATTAACTCCTAACCCTCTCCGGCCAAAAACGTGTAAAATACCCCTACAGTACTGCGGCCCGGGGGTTCGAACGTGGGTGTGCGGGGTGGGGACGAGCGGCTCTAGCCACTCGGCTCACCGGTCTTACCTGACCGACGGGGCGAGACGGCGCTTTTGAGCCAGGCGTGGGGAGGGGTCAGGGCAGAGAAGCTCGGGGCGGCGGTGCCGACGGCGGACGGTGGTCGGAGGCCTCGGGTGCTTGTCCAAAACGCGTTCCTTGGCCTGCGGGGATGTCGGTGGTGAAGTCCACGGGGGCCGAGAGACACGGTGGTGAGCCGGCGGCGTGCGGGGGCGGCGAGTCGGAGAGGGACGTCGTCGCCGGCTAGCTGGGGGCCACGAGAGGCTTGGGGAAGACCGGGGCGAGTTCGCGGGGTTCTAAGGGTTGTGCGGGCGGATGCAATTAAGTTTCTATTGCGGGAATCGACGGGGGTAGAGGTGGCCGGAGCCGGGGAAGAAAGTGGGCGTGGCGGCGATTTCGGGGATTAGGCTCCGATTGGTTTCTACAGCAGTATGAGGACGGTGTGGGGAGTTCATGGAGACTCGCGGGGATTCTTATAGAGGCGCGGATAGGGCTGCCCCCGAGAGCTCACTCGGGGGGTCATGTCGACGAGCGGCGCAGCAGGCGGCAGGCGCAGGGGTGCTTGAGTACCTGTGGCGCTCGAGGAGTGGCAGGTAGCTAGAGCCGCGTGCGGTGGCAGCGAGCTCGAGGGGACGGTTGGCAGTGAGGCGCGGTTTGCAGAGCTCTCGGCGCGGCGGACCGATGGGCGGAGGCGGCGTTGTCCGGAGGTCCGAGAGCGGGAGGAAGAGCGGGCTGGGCTGCGGTCGGCACGGAAGAGCGCGGGGCCGGGGCGTGAGGGAGCTGCGGCCCAGAGAGAGAGAGAGCGGAGTGCGGGGAAGGGAGGAAGAAGAAGAACAGGCGGGTGTGCGGCGGGGGCGAGGAGGAGGAGGGTCGGGCTGGGCCGAGGCGGCCTGGTCTGACTCCCCTCACTATATTATTATTTTTATTTTATTTTCTTTTTCTATTATATGTATGCATATATACATATACAGGTGTATGTGTGTATATATTATTATTCTTTAAGTATGTTTTTGTGTGTATATTTATACAGCCATTCATATATATATATATATATATATATATATATATATATATATATATATATATATATATATACTCCTTCATTACATCTTTTTGCACATGATTCATATATATGTATGTATGGGTGTTTGTGTGTATATATATAGATATATACATATACTTATTTCATTATATTGTTATTACATTCACTTATGTATATACACATATATCCTGGGGTATATACCTGTATACTTATTTTCATTTATCTCTGATTTTTGTGTATGTACATATATTTACTTTATTTATACATACATACATACATGTATATATGTGTTTATCCCTATGTGTTTGCACATATGTATAAATGCTGGCCTCTTTTAAATTGCTTGCCATTATTTTTAGGGATGAGATTTCATGCTTATTAACATTTCTCCCTTGGTATTTTTATGGATCATCTTTTCAGATTCTTGTTTAGATTTTTAACTCTCTACCATTCAAATATGTTTGCTTCTTTTGATCCTTTGTAGCTTTAAAACCTTTTTCCAAACTTTCAGGAAAAATCATTATAAATCCAAATGCAAAAAGGGCAATATATATATTGCAAAATAATCAACAACTTTACATTTTTCCCTAATATCATTTTTCAGGATGTTACATACACAGTATGTGATTTGTTTACGAGGGGAAGCAAATTGTATCAGCCACACTTTTTAGAGCCAAAGCCACTTTTAGTACTGTTTCACATCGTATTTATAAAAATAACAATATACTGGACGTATCGGCAAAAATATCATTTTTGCCGTCCGGGGGCCGGGCAGCAGCGCCCGCGAGGTGACACGCGGCGCTGTCGCTGGCGGCAGGCGCCTGCCACTCCCTCACTGGACGGCAAGTAGCCTACCATTGGGGGGCAGACGGTAGGCAAGCCTGCCGTCCAGGGAGGGGCGGTAGGTAATTAGGCCGGCTAATTAGCCGGCCTAATTACCTTCCTTAATTTTTTTATTTAGTATTTATTTAAATTTTTAAATATATTAAATTAGATCAAAAAATTATGCAAATTTACATACATCCTTCCAACACAATGTACCTCACAGTGTAATTGTTTGGTAATTTAATCCACTGCGAATGTTGCTAAAAAATTCATACAATCTTGATATTTTTATGAGTTTTTACATATAGTAAACGAGCTCCAAAAATCACAAAATTTTATGTGAAGCCTCTTGATATAGTAATAGTTATTGTGTAATTTTTTAGAAATTTTATGTGGTCTGAATTTTCCACGTTTATTTGAGTTAACTTAATCAAGAATTTAACGATCGTCACACATGTTTTGAAGTGCCATGTATTGGGCAATCGTCGTATGTGTTATTTGCTGCTATTCAGTTTGCACAATTGTCACTCTCACTATATGTGCCCCTCTTGCGTGTTCTCTCATTCACACTAATGTCATTATTTGAGTGTTGTCCCCCCTCACCCGAAGCGCTACTAATGATAATGGATCCTTTTGCTCAAGCGTAAATATGCACCTCTGGCCAGTGCGTAGGTCATTGTCATAGTTGTTGCTAAAAATTGGGAGTGCGTAGCTCAAAATTGGCAATGCTGATTTCTTCGCTGCAAAGATAGGTAATTTTTGATCATATGTTGTCGACGTTATTCCTGTAATCGTAGTCAATTAGTGTTATTTAGTTAGTCATAATTAATGTAGTTTGTATTATGAAGTAAGTATATTGTAGTAATTTAGACATAGTTTGAACTATTTTTATGTACATACGGTACCCATAATTTGTTAGTTCGGGGTAAGTAATGAGTTAGTGCTTAGGATGACGGTAATGAATGGCTCGTCATTTTTTCGGATGAGTAATCCAATTATCGGTAAGTACTAAAGTATTCACACACGCATGTAATCACTGACTTGTAGTATGTTGCTGTCATTATGAATATTCGCACTAATATTCCGTCTGTCCCATTTGTTGCAAGATACTCTCAAAACTAATAGTGTGTAGGTAATTATTTGGAGAAGGCAGTGCATAAGTCATTGAGGATGCGGTAGTGCTGATTAGTTCTCTCGAAAGACAGGTAATTTTTTATAGCATGCTTTCGACGTTATTCCCGTAGTCGTAATTGAAATTATTGTTATTTAGTTGGTCGTAATTAATGTAGTTTGTATTATAAAGTAATTATTAATGCTCGCACTAATATTTTGTCTGTCCTATGTATTGGTAGGTATGAATCTACCGGAACTTCTGGAACACTCGTACGATGAGAAACACTGTTGCACACATAGATGACGGGTGACGCGGCTGGCCCTTTGTCATTCAAGTTGCGCTACGTCCCAACCCTGTAGGCCACGGGCTTATTGCCCTTTGTGAGGCTGGTCTACACCAGGCATGAGTTCACCATCGACAGCAGTTTGCTCGCGGCACTGGTGGACAGGTGGAGGCCCGAGACGCACATATTCCACTTCGTTGGGGTGAGATGATGGTCACTCTGAAGGACATCACATTCTTGACCAGTCTCCCTTTCGGGGGTGACGCACTTGTTCCAGTCCCTGCACCAGCCGACTAGAAGGAGAGGCTAGCGGACCGGTTCGGCCGGCCTATCTCGGAGAGTGCACGTGGCGTCCCCCGCACATGGCTTAACAATTTCATTGTGTGCCCGCAGGTTGCAACACCGGAGGTTGTTAGGATGCACCTCGTCGCGTTCCTTATCCAGCTCTTTGGTTGGAGCATATTTCCAGCCACTCACGGCGATATTTACAACGCCGAATTCATTGGCTTCGCCTAGTCTTTGGTGGACGCAGAGTTCGGAACAATGCCTCGGTACAGCTGAGGATCAGCGGTTCTGTGCGCCACATATCAGGGGTTATGTGACGTTTGCTAGTGCGCCACTGTTAGTACCCCCAATTTGGCCATCTGCTACGTGCTCTTATAGCTGTGGAGTTGGGAGCACTTCCTTGTCGGACGTCCGACGATCGTGGTGCCAGTGCACCCGTTCGGTGAGTTCTTCGACCTAATAGACGAGCCCACTATGGGCATCCGGTGGACTGCTGCTCATCTGCGGTAGGCGAAGGGCAATCTGTCCAGGTGCTACTTGCTATAGCACAATGAGTTCGAGTTGTTGCACGACATCGACGTCATATGGAGTCCCTGGATGGTAGATTTCGTGCATCGTGTATCACCGCACGGGCTATCCCTACATTGCCTAGAGGATGGGGAGCTATGGATGACAACACACCATCTGGTGTTCTCGTACATGGTGGAGGCTTACGCGCCACAGTGCGTGATGCGACAGTTGGGTTTGCACCAGGCCGTGCCCCCTCTGGATAGCAGGTTCCTACCGCATGCCATGCACCAATGAGTCAAACTCCATCCGACTATTGTGTACACTTTTGTATGTCTTGCTATGTAACATCGATAATTCTGGAAATGCAGGCAATCAAGGGCTGGTCGGCATGGTACGGACTGGCGACCAATGCAGCAATAGTGGACGACGGCATGGACGAAAAGGGCACACGTCGATGTCATCATGGAGCAGTGTCCGTACGATGTTCAGACTACGATGAGTACCTAGAGTGGTACGTACTCTGATCACGCAGTAGACTGACCATTCCTCCACCAGATCGCCCCAAGCACATCACGTACGAGGAACGTTTAGAATGCAACATTGATCCCCATAGCGCTTTGTGGCACCATGATAGCGTATGATAGTTCAAATATCTTATCATTTCATTCAATAAATTCGTACTGCTTGTTACTGAACCTGTTTCATATGTCACTTCAGTTGGAGCGGGTGCAGTGCATCGTAAGCGTGTCGGAGGCCACCATCAGTAGTCCAGAGACACCACCGGCCCTTTAGAAGACTATAAAGTTCATCCTAAAGCAGGCCAAAAAAAATAGTGCATAACCTAAGCTGCAGCCATTTCATGGATCACAGTGCGCACACGAGCCACCCAGTGGGGGCACCATGCTCCCTCGCCAGGTCATCGCGACCTAGTGAGTCTAGCCAGCCATCGCAATCTACTAAGTCTACATGGCGTCGTAGTACTAGCCGCCAATCATTCGTGCGCCGTACCGACGAGGAGGTAACTTACGTACAAACCTACATTTTGTTCCTATTACGCCTTACGTTCCACTAACATCATGGCGTTCTCCCACCGCAGGTCCGTCCTTGTAACAGCCCAGATTTTTATAAAAATAAAAATAAATAAATAAATAATTAAAATAAAATTAAAATTAAAATAAGTATTTTTGTGCCTAAAATTTTAAATTTGGTCTTACCCTGGATTTCTATCTTTGAAAAAGGCTAGATTTGAAAAGTATTTTAAGTAAACCTAAAAATAATTATTAAATAAAGAGTTTTCTAGAGTTTTAAAATCTATTTTGAAATTAAAAAGTATTTTAAGTATAAAAAATAAATACCAACATTACTTGGAAGTATTTCTATTAAGTCCAAAATGTCACCATGAGCTTCTGTGAATTTTCCTGGAATTTTTGGAAGTAATTTCATATTTATCTGAGCTATATTTAACTTTCTTGGCTTTTCTAAAAATCCAAAATCAAAAATTAAAATCCCTCTCCCCTCCCCTCTGGCTGACGCGTGGACGGCCCGTATGGAGCCACGTCCCACGCGCCCGGCCCATCCCGGCCACCCGCTTCATCCCGCCTACCCCCTCTCAGTGATCGCCACGTGGCCGGCCGATCCACCGTCCACCCCTCCCTTTCCCACTCGCCCTCCGATCGCCATCCGACGCCCGCGCGTCCTCCTCCCTCTCTCTCCCACTGCCGCCCGACCCCACCCGTCGGCGCCGCTCTCCCCCCTCTCTCTTTCCCTCCTCGGCCCCACCCGTCAGCCGCTTCTTTCCCTCTCTCGCTGCACGTGGACCCCGCATGTCAGATGCGTCTCCCTCCCCGCGCCCCTCCTCCCTCCTCCCACACCCGCCGCCGCCCGCAACTGCCGCCTCCGCCTTACCCGGTCGCCACCCTCGCTCTCCTCGGCCACGCCCCCACTCCCGCGCGTGCGCCGCCCCCATTCCCACACTCCGCGCCCCACTTCTCCTCTCCCCCACGTCGTATGGTCGCCCGTAACCACCGCCGCCCCCGTGCATCTCCGGCGAGAATTTCTCGCCGGCACCGTCCCTCCACCCGCTATAAAAGCCCCCACCCGGCACCGCTCTTCTTCGATCCACCCCCCTCCGCCCTCGTTTCCTCCTCTCCACCGCTGGAGCACCGTCCCCGCTGCCGCCGGCCAGCCCCGGTAATCTCCGCCCCCACCGCCACACTCCCCGTCGCCCCCTCTTCCTTCTCCGCCCCTCGCTGCCGACCGCCGCCCGCGGGAGCGCCGGCGAGCTCCCCATCCCCGTGCGCACTCTGGCCAGAACTACCACCGTGGCAGCATGCGTGGCGCCACCTCAGCGCCTCCCCACCCTCGTCAGCGCCACACATGCACACCTCGCCACCCCACTACTAAATTTTTACCCTTGCGCAACGACGAGAAAACGTTGTAATAGGCCCAATTTGGTTGCACAAGGTACATATTGCAACCAAATCACGTTCGTTGCCAATGGATGCAATAAGTCGCGTTGCAATAAGGTATTGCAACCGTTGCTAGTTTGGCGTTGCAACTGTTGGGGTTTATTGCAACCATAGCTGTCCGTTGCCAAGCATGGCAATAGGACGTTGTTGCAACATTCACGGTCGTGGCAATATAAGCAATTGCCACGCCCGTCTTCGTAGCAAGAGGTGGTACATGCAACGATCGATAGCGTAGCAATAGAGACATTTGCCACGAACAACGTCGTGGCAATAGTCTGTATTGCCACGCCATAATTTTGTTGCCAAAGGTGTTATTGCCACGACTGTCATGCCGTGGCAATAGTACCATGTGCCACGCAATTGTATTCGTTGCGAGAGATCATATGTTATTGCCACGGCAGCCATGCCGTGGCAATAGTACCATTTGCCACGCAATTTTATTCGTTGCGAGAGATCATACGTTATTGCCACGGTAGTCATGCCGTGGCAATACTACCATTTGCCACGCAATTTTATTCGTTGCCAGAGATCATATTGCCACTCAAGTGAGTTCGTTGCCATAGATCGTATTGCCACGCATAGCAGTTCGTTGGCATAGTTTGTATTGCAACACTAGTAGCATTTGATTTGTGGTTTAATAAATCGTCATTGCAAAAACAATAAACCATAATAAAAACGATTGCACTCACATATATTAATTATAATTAATCATTCAATAAGTTGACAATCCATTGAAGTAGTATCTAAAATCATAGACGAGTGTACAGTTCACTCATTATTTCACAACTTTTTAAAACTTGCAGCAGTACAAGTCTCCCTAACATCTATGTAGCACTCGAGGATTTCCTAGCAGCGCAACATGTCATTGTGTCCTTGCTTGATTCTGAGCCTCCCACTCAAACTTTGTCCACCTCTGACCAAAAGAATAAGATTGGGATATTAGAAACTTATTAAGTTTACTACTTCATGCACGAATGTAAAGAGATTCGGATACAACATGGTTGTAATTAAGCAAAAGTAGAATTAAGCAAAACTAGTTACCTATGGAAGGAGTCTTGTCAATTTAATTAAGCAAAAGTAGAACTAAAAATTACAAAGCCTAGTACTAAAGCAAGTACTCAATGAACACCACCACCGCTAGCTAGACAGACATATGTTTCAAGGCTAAGGCAAATGTTCCATTAGAGAACATATTAAGATGAAATCTTGTAATATGCTGTTATAAGGGGATGTAGAAAGTGATAGAAGTGTCTTGTAGTAATGGAGAAGTCTATAGCTAGTCTGCAGCCTCAAGGTGCTCTTGCTATGACTACTACTTCAAGAATATTATTCCTGCTCCAAAATTCGAACAACTATACCTAATTTAGCAACTCACCCTATGCCACATCATATATGGAGCAATTGTCCTAATTTAAGCACCCTGCCCATGACGCACCCAACAAACACATTGTTTCCATTGCGAAATCAGCACCATCACTCTGCGATTCTGGTCGGTTTATGCACCACGACCCGGGAGCTGCAATGCTTTCGGGACATCGGCATCACAGAGCGAGAACGTTCCCAACATAGAAGCACCCGGCTACATCTTCGAGCCCGATGATTCTTTGTGCAGGCGATTCGCCTCGACCTTCCACAAACATCTCAAGAAGAGAGCAGGTGGTGCATTGGGCATCGAAAAAGAAAGAAAAAGGGTTAGCAAATCGACGATTGCTAAAATCCAGATACTCGGTGATAGCGATTGTCATGTAAATACCAAGAAAGCTGCCCCCTCGATTCGAACCTCACGTGGAAGACTCCAAGAGCATGGGCGATGGAAGACAATGTTCCTAGCCGAGAGCATGGACATGATGGTGATCAACTTCTGAGCACACTGTACTTCTACATGTTACTTCAAGAATTATGGCATTCTACATGTTACTTGGCTTGTTTTCTTCTAAAATATCAACCATAGTTAGCCCTTCGATCTAGATCATTTGGATTTACCTTTTGACACTATAAGAACTGTGTCCAAGGTTACTATAGGATCTAGATGTTACTATAGGATCTAGAACATGAAAATATCATCACAAAAATACATTTTGACACTATAAGAAATGTGTCCAAGGTTGGCTGATAACATATTGTAGTTGTTACCGACTCTTCTTTTTCGATTTCTTGTTTTATTCATAAGTCTTTGTGAAGTGATATATGTCACGGTGCCACATTAGAATTGTTTTCGTTGAAAAGATTTTTGATGATGTAGAAGCTTTACGATTGCAGTAGGTGGTACTGCATCTTTTGTGTGGTGACAACGCTTCTTTCTTGAGTCCGAAACATGAAATTGTTCGATCTATGTTAGCTACAGCTTAAGGTACATAGCTCAAGATTACTTGGAACATATTGCAATAATGTCATTACTGTTGTAATGCATCTTCCTTTTGATTTGCAAGTTCATCGCCTCATCGTCCTCTTGTATGGTAGGTGCAATTTGTATCTTGTCATTGTTTTGCGGGGTAGTCTACGATAAAAATATTGAGGTAAAAGATTAGGCATCATAATCATAATCATAAGTTTATTAAAAGGACGAAAGATGAAAATTATTCTGAAATTTTACCCGATTTATAGTTCCTTCTTTGTCTTTGCGCTAGCATTTTAAGAAATTCTTGCTTCAGTTCAATCTTAGCTTTTTCCAGATCCTCTTGCATCTTTCTCCTATTTTCTTCTTTCTCCTTTCCCTTTCAGCAGACTTCGTGCATAAGTCGTTGTTTCAACTTCTCAACCTCTACTTCAAAAGCAATTCTCTTCTCGTTGGTCGCAGCTTCAAAGACGTGCATGTACTTCAAGGTTCTCTTTCATAAGCTCCTGCGAGTTCGATGCATTTCGCCAAGTATCCATGCCCATGTACTTTGGATGATTTGATTTGTGTGGTTTCTTTGTAGCATGACTGGAAAATCATGTTTTCCTCAAGTATTGTAAGTAATTGTCTATCGTGTTCGACTCAATCTCACACATTTTGAAGGTCGCTTTTCCTAAATGAAATAACAGAATCCGTTAGAGTTGCTTGATACAACCAGCAGCTTTAAAAAAGGCTTGGCAAAAGATTTACTCACATATACTTCAGCTGACACAGAATTTGACCATTTCCCCTGTTTTGTGTGAGTGCTCTTCCAAAGAAAAGATCACCTGGCTCTTCACCAGTTTCTTTGTCTCTCTAGGATGCCAAAATATAATTCAACACATAAGTATTGCATCATACAATGGAAGGATCAGATTAGTGTATCTCATGATTACCTGCTCAAAGCTACACTGTGAGAAGTTTTTTGAACCCATCAGATGCTTGGTTTTTTGCTGCTGACGGTTGGAGGAGTTCTGGCTGCTAACCTTCTGCAAAATGACAACAAGTGGTATGTAACAATGCAATTTTGGTTGCTAAAGTTTGTTTGACAAAGTAGATTTTACTAGAACTAACCTTGAATTTATCATATCCAAAATACAACAACAAGTAGTGCCACTCAACAAGGTGTAATTCTTCAGGCTTATTTCGTATTCTCTCACCATAATTATTATAAGCCTTGTATGTGGCACTCAGAGCTGATCGCCATCCTTTGTACCGTTCCTTGGCAATGTTCCATATTTTATCTTTTGCTTCATCCTCAGTGGCAATGTTGATGAAGTTCCACCTAGTCTGTTTACAATTAAAAAACAATCAAATGGTTTAAGCAGATTTATTTTACGCATCACACGAGTAGGAATAAAAAATAGTACGCAGCGTACCAGTATGTCTTCTGCAATTACATTTTTGACATCTTCCTTTATATCCTTCCAACTGTTTACTCCAATTAGTGGGGCCCTTTTCCTTGTAAACAGTACAACCTCATCGACAAATGTACGGGCGTTCGGTCCAACCGGACCTCCAAGCCTGGATGAAAATTCGATTTGTAGTTTTTGAGTGCGATCCTTAACTCTCTTGGTGGCTGCTGCTAGTCCTTTAACAGTGCCACGACCTCTTTTCTTGCGTTGATTGGAGCCATCTCCTTGCAAAAAAGACAATAACGAACTTGATATGTGAATTCTCAATTAAGATACATGAATCCAATATTAAAAGATAACGAACTTATCTAATTATCAATTAAGATATGTGAATCCAATATTAAAAGTATATGAATGATCACAAACCATTTCCCTCTTCCCTTTTCTTCCTTGCATGGCTTGGCCTATTTGAGGGTGGTGTTGCATTGCTTCCATTACTTTCATCGTCTTCAATTATAATGCCATCAGTGTCACGTTGCTCTACATATGCCACTGCACACAAAGTTAAAAGCTTCAGTTCAAAAAAATTAGTAGTAAAATAAATTGGTTGAAAAAGGAAAATTAATTACTAATTTCTGGAATGTGCCCTTTCAGCCTTAACCATTCATTGTACGTAATGATTGTTGCATCCCTAAAGTCATCCTCAAATCATTAGTCACCAAAAACATATTAGATAAGTTGTAGTTTATATAAAGTGGCTAAGATTGTAAACAATACGAATCCATATGGAGAAACATAGATGTTATACTTGTGGATTTGTCCTTTGCAGCCCACTAGCCGATCTTTGTATGCATCAAATGGATCATCCATAAACGGATGCTCATCATCTTCAGTTTGCTGCCTTGGTCGCTTGAGGGTGTTATGCTCACTTGCTGTGTTGTCTCTTGCTCCTTTGAGAGTACTAATCTGATTTTCCTTTCTTCCTCATGTTCTGTAACATGTGTTCGCATCTGGGTATAATCAATAGCTGCAGCGTTGCTACATCCGTGCCACATCGCTTCTTGTAGTATAAGTAGTCCCGCCAAATACCCTAGCTGTTCTTTGAAACTTAGCAAGGTCAAAAATTTATATCACCCTTATCAAGTGTGAGGTGGAGGTGTGCTTTGTCTGCAGTTGTCCCCTTGCACATAAAATGTATTGACCACATCTCTCCGGTTAAATTTGCTCTGCACATTACAAAATTGTGAGTGCAATCAAGAAATACTTCTTAGCTTCCAAGAGCCTTTGACAAAAATGAGAATCCCCATTTTTGACAGCGACCTGAGTTAAAAGTATTGTTGCCTAAGTATTTTCTTCTCAACATTATTTGCCAAATTCCATCTTAATACTCAAGCTTCCAAAGCCATTTGCACAAGCTTATGTTCATCACATTTAGGTATAAAACCCCTAAACCACCTGGTCTTTTGGTCTACAAATGTCAGTCATTACAAGTGAAGATTTCCCCATACCTCTCCTTATTGTTGGGAGCTGCACCTAAACAATAAATATCACTCTTGAGGAAATTGATCTTAAGACCTGAGAGCTGCTCAAACAAGCACAGAATGAATTTTAAGTTCCTTGCACTAGTAAGGTCATCCTCTAACAAGAAAATGCTGTCATTAGCATACTGCAGAATAGCTAAACCCCCCCTCTCCCTCCACCAGGTGTGGGACTAGACCTTCGACCTTTTTCACCAAATATGCTAAACCATCAGCAGCAATGTCAAAAAGCAAAGGAACTTAAAATAATCTAGCTGTTTGTAATGGTGCAATAATCCCAATAATCACCCTTGTTAATCTAGCTGTTAGTACTTTTGTAAGTATTTTATAACTTACATTAAGCAGGCAAACTGGTTTACATTAAGCGGGCAAATTGGTTTATACTTTTGAATAGAAGAGGCATCTTACTTTTGGGCAGCAGAGTGATAATCCCATGATTTAATCCCCCAATAGGTAAAACAGCATCTTTGATTTCCTCTATTCTAAACTCCTGTGTTAGGAAATGCTTATCATGTTCAGATAGCTTAGCCATATCTGGAAAATTACAACTCACAGCAGCGAAATTCTAATAATCCCCAAACAATTGTTTATAAAATTGAGTTATGTAAGATAAGAGATGTGGATCACCTTCAATTACCCCATCATCCTGATGAAGACTCAGAATTATTTATTTTCTTTTCCTACCACTATCTTTCAAATGAAAATAATTAGTGTTATTATCCCCTTCCAAAAGAAAGCATTTTCAACTTCCTTTCTAATTCTAACTTTATTTGTCTATCTTCTGCAGATATACCAAAGACTTCACATTTTTTGTCCAGATGATATAATTGAGACAAGGTTTGTTTTTTGAGAATGTAATAATGGCCCTCTATATTCATATTCCAACCCTTTAAATACCTTCTAAGGTAACCTATTTTGCCATCTACCAATGCTCACCGCCACGACAGGTTTTGCCCAAAATTAGCAATAAGATCAGCAAAACCCTCTCTTATTAACCAACATAGTTCAAAGCGAAAAATAGGATGATGCACAATCGACTATCCCTGTATCCGAGAACAAAGGAACATGATCGATCTGACTCCTTCCATAGCCTTAACCACCACATTAGGGTATTTTAGCTCCCACTGCACTAACTACAACTCTGTAGTTTTTCATAAGTAGGATCATCCAGATTATTGGCACATGTAAAAAGCCTCCACTTAAGTCAATTTCCTTTAGACCATGAGTTTACATGTGAAGAGGGGATGAACCAAAACCCTTGATGGAGGTGCGGCGCGGCTGCATACCTACTCGATGACAGTCCGAAGATCTCTTGATCGACACGAATGTCGGCGTGGGCTTCTCCGCTTCGACGAGTACCAGCGGCGCGCGCCTTGTTCATCGGAGTCGTCGCCGTCGGTGGCGGCGGTAGGGGAAGTCCGCGCCCTGGTTGGTGTAGTCGCCATTGCGCGCAGGAGGGGGTGGGGGGCAACACGAACCGGCCGCCGTCGTAGCCCTCGTCTATGCGTAGATTGATTAGCAAGTAGCGATTATTAGGGGTAGTGGATGGTGGAAGGGTTTCTGGAGGGATTAGGGGTAGTGAACCGGCCGCCGTCGTAGCCCTCGTCCGGATTTTGGATGGTGGAAGGGTTTCTGGAGGGAAAATATGGCAGGGTGTGTAAAAAAGGGTTTCTGGAGGGAAATATGGCAGCGATTATGCATAGATTGAAGGATTTCGGATTTTTCCCCTTTTTTATTACTGGAATCACTGGCAAAAATTTAATTAAAAACGTAAACCTCTAACTGCTATTGCCGCCCCTCGTTCCGCCGCTCCTCGCCGCCCCTCGTTCCGCTATTACTGGATTACTGGATTTTTCCCCTCGCCAGTACACATAACTAGTAATATCTAACTGCTATTACTGGATTTTTCCCCTCGCCGCCCCTCGTTCCGCCGCTCCTCGCCGCCCCCTCGCCGCTCCTCGGCGCCCCTCCCCGCCCCCTTGCCACTCCTCGTTCTTGCGATCATACCATCATCTTCTTTGATACAATCCAGAAAGTGCAGCATCAGTTCTTGGAAGTCTATTATTACAGCATGGATATGGAATCAAATAAATGCACACAAGTTCACATTTATTACAGGTTCATTGTTTCTTGAAAACATGTCTGCAAAAATATCAAATAAATGCACACAAGTTCACATTTTCCTCTCACTTCTTCCTGGAGCAAATTTTACACAAAAAAATCATCGTCGAATCTTCTCCGAGTATTGTATGGAGGGACGACTCCATCGACAATGTAAGTGTCATCTGGGTCTTCGTCTTCATCAAACAGTCATCATTGTCGTTCGGGCATTGTTGTTGCAAGAGCTCGCTCAATAACACAAGCATCAACACTAACCCGTCAAGGCTGACCTACTCCAAGTTGTCACATCTTCATTTTGCTGTTCAAGATTCATATCTTCCACTCCTACAACAACTGAGTCCAGATCGATCTCGCCCACCTTGTCAGTACCTTCTCCTTCAGGCATGGCAAACAGGTTTCTAGGCTTCATTCTAAGGACACTGCACCAATCTGGTTTCTTTGTGTTTTTCACATAACACACTTGCTCCGCTTGTGTGCTCAGGATGTAAGGTTCATTTGAATACGAACCGAGTGATATCAATATCGATGACCCCATATTGATCCTTATTGTACCCTCTAGATTTACTCCTACTTGCTGCAGGGACATCAAACCAGTCGCATTGGAACAACATTACTTCCTTCTGATTAGGAAAATCAAGGCAGATGATTTTCCTAAGCACGCCATACCAGTCCATGTTTCCTGTACTCGCATCGCCCTTCACAAATACACCACTATTTTGAGTAGTTAAGAAGTTCTCTATGAAAGAGACCGGAAAAGGAAGCCATTCATGAAACACACGTTGAACACACGAGCCCGATGGTCCGGACCGCGAGATAGATAATAAATCATGTCATCTATTTCCCTTGTGCACGCAAGTATCTGATCTGCGGTTAGCATCATTTTTAAAATATATTAGGGACTAATAAATTAACAAGTAGCATGTCCAAACTAAACAAAGAAAATATGGATAAATAAATGACTCACTTTACGCTCAAACCATGATACAAACTCCTCCTTGTGTCTTTTATCAACATGCCGAGGGTTGGTTGTCTTCAGCTCATCCATATGCACACTTCCCACATCAATTGAAAATACAGTTCATTAGTTACATATATATTTTACACATTCATGAACACCATAAAAAATCAATTTTGAAAAATAGCTTACTTTATCCATGGAGTGACCTCGTCACAGTTGGTTAATATGTAATGCCTCATCCTCTGCATGTCAATATCAGAAACGTTCTCGATAGTACTTCCTTTCCTCGTAGTCAATGCTCCCAAATATACTTAGCCCAGATGGTGGTTCACTAGCATTGGCGCTTTCATGACGCTCTGGACGATTAAGCTTGGTACTAATATTTTCAAAGAAGCGAGAGCAAAATGTGAGGCACTCCTCAGATATATACCCCTCTGCTATTGAACCTTCAGGGTGCGCTTTGTTCCTCACATAGCCTTTAAGAGTACGAAGGTACCTCTCAACTGGATACATCCATCTATAACACACAGGGCCTCCAAGTCTAGCTTCTTCACAAGATGAACTGTAAGTGCATCATAATATCAAAAAAGTGGTGGAAAAATAATCTCCACCGACAAAGGGTCTCCTAATCGAAGTGCTCACTTTTCAATTTCTGAAAACTCCAACTCCTTTGAACATAGTGAGTTAAAGAACCTACTCACTCGATCACTGGGATCACTACATCTTCAGCAATATGTTGCGTACCACTAAGGGCAAAAGTTTTTGTAAGATTACGTGGAGGTCATGAGTTTTAAGTCCGAAAGCTTGCAACCATTGACGTCCACACATATCCTAATATTTGCGGCATAACCATCGTGAAACTTGACACCATGTAAAAATTTGCACGAACTTCCTTGTCATCCTTACCTAGAGAGTATAACGCTGGTGGCAAGGTGTACTTACCTTTTCGAGCATCGGATGTTGATCTTTCCTTATACCCAAATGTTGCATATCAAGTCGAGCCTTGTCACCGTCCTTGCATTTACCTTGTAACTCCAAAGAAAGTCCCCAGAAGCTCTCACATATGTTCTTCTCAATATGCATGACATCCAAATTATGTCGCATACAAGCAATGATTCCCAGTAAGGAAGCTCAAAGAAAATACTCTTTTCCTCCAGTTGTGCCACCTTTTTCTTCACACGTTGCTTCCTTTTCCTTGTATCCTTTCCAAAAGTCACTTGCTGGAAACTCTCATCTTCTTTGCTTCACTGCTCACCACCGAGCGGCACCGGAGCTTCCTTGGTTTCACCTTGTTATTGAAGCTCACCTTGTTCCTTCGCCACTTGTGGTCCGAGGGCAAAAATCGACGATGTCCCATGTAGCAATGCTTTGAACCATATTTTAACCACAAGTAATCAGTATCCTTGTGACAATAAGGACAGGGCAAACTTACCTTTTGTGCTCCAACCGGATAACATCGCATATGCAGGAAATCATTAATTGTCCATAGCAGAATTGCATGTAGAGTAAAATTCTTCTTCTCCTTCTCATCCCATGTTTCAACTCCTTTAATCCATAGCCCATGTAGCTCATCAATCAGAGGTTGCAAATATACATCAATGTTCACTCCAGGAGATTTAGGCCCAGGTATCAACATCGACATCATCCAATAAGGTTGTTTCAAACACAACCAAGGAGGCAGGTTATAAGGAATTAGTATCATAGGCCAACAAGTGTAATTAACATTCAACATCCCAAATGGATTGAAGCCATCGGATGCAAGTCCCAGCCTAACATTACGTGGATCCAAAGCAAATTTCTTATACCTTGTATCCACGTCTTTGCCATGCCAATGAGTCTCTGGGTGACGATTTTCCCATCACGGACCAATTCTTCCTTGTGCCACCGCATCAATGATGATGTTTTCTCGACATATATAATCGTTGCGATCGAGGAATAAGTGGAAAATACCTTAGAACTTTGCAAGGAGTGCGCTTCTTCTTTGCTCCACCACTTTCGCTAGACTCGCCAATCTCATCGAATTTGTGTCGTTCTTCCACCTACTCACCACATGTTGGACACGTATCCATATCAACAAACAGCCCACGAAATAACACGCATCATTCACACAAGCATGGATCTTAATGTAGTTGAGGCCAAGGTCACGAATAACCTTCCGTACTTTCTCCATAGTGTCGGGATACAATGTCCTGGGGAGCACATCCGAGAATAGGCTAAGTAGTTGCCTGTGGAATGGTTACTCCAACCACCCATGCACTTAAGTGAAAGAGCGACAATGAAAGATACATTGGTAGCCTCGGTGCAACTGGATACAAATCTTGTCTGCGCATCTTCCAACAAATCAAAGAATTTCTTTGCACTCTCATTTGGTCGTTCATTGTTATTACCATCATTAGCACCCTTATTATTAAGGACACGATTCTTGGCAAATGATGCATCATCTGCTGTGCCTACATTCAGATCCCTATCATCATTCCAAGGTTCAGCATAACCTTTCTCTTTGTGAAACTCTCATCAAACCCTTTAGATAGCAAGTCCATTTGAACCTCGGATTTTGTTTTGTATACGACTCCACGACACCTTGAACATGGACATGGTGCAGTTTCTAATGCATAGGTGCCTTCAAAAGTAGTATCAATAAATTTCTCGAATCCTGCTTGCCACTCAGCTGTTGACTGAGACAACAGCATCCAACTCCGATCATCATCATGTGCCATTAATTCTATCTTCCAAATGTCACAAGACTTTATTTCCTGCAGTACGTTAATTGAAGGGATCACGAAGCTTCTAAAAACATATGAATGTCTACGTTTTTTCATAATTGAACAATTCAAAAAAAATCGCAATGCATCAAGAAGCTACTGTAGTAATTAAATTAATAGCACCTCTCCCGAACCAGGCTCTCCTCCCTCTGATTTCGCGCCCCAAACACCCACCACCCCGCACGTAACCCAGGCGCCTCCTCCCTCCCTCCTCCCCGCCGCCTCCTCCTCCCCCCCCCTCCTCCGCCGCCTCCTCCCCGTCGCCTCCTCCTCCCCACCCTCCTGCGCCTCCTCCTCCTCCTCCGCCACCGCCGTCGCCTCCCACCGAACCCGTGCGCCTCCTCTGCCGCCACTCCGCCTCACCTCATTTCTCCGTCGCTCCTCCTCTCCTCCTCCGCCGCGCCTCCTCGCCTGCTCCCTCCTCCTCGCCGCTCCGCCTCGCCTCCTCCTCCCACCCCGCGCCTGCCGCCTCCCTCGGCCTCCACTCCTCCGCCTCCCGTGCCTATTACGCAGCTCCCTAGGGGTGAGGTGATAGCAGCCGCAGGAGCCCTAGGGGAGAGGATGCAGCAACCTCACGATGGTGGTGACCGAGGCGCTCCCCGCTGTTCCGGGATCGCAGGCGTCTTGGTGGAAGCTCGCGGTCGCCCCTGCTTCCGGCGGTGGCCTGGACCGTCGGCTTGACGAGTCGCCCCTGCTTCCGGCGGTGGCCTGGACCGTCGGCTTGACAAGCTATATATATATGAGGTGTTTTACAGGGGAGAGTCCGATCTGGACTGCAATCCCAATCCCAACTCGGAAACGGAACTAGAGTCCTTAAGGGTTTGATCTACTCTCAGCTAAGGTAATATTCCTTGTAATATCCTATTTAGCCCATTTTGAGATTGACAGCCCTGCGAGTTGTTTAGAAATTTGGCGTGTTCTCCCCTTCATTTTTGCTATACCATCTGAACTAGTCTATGAGATGAAATAGTTTATGTGCTTTCAAGTTATTTTAACTAAATCCGCTTTTGTTTCTCATGATTTTTGGAACAAAAGACAATTCAATAGATACCTGAAATTCAATAGAGGATGACCACGAAAGCTTAGTAAGCACTTCTCTTAAGGCCTCAATTGCTTTTCCTTCTTGCATTTACCCATTCTTTTTTTGTCACCGATGTTGCACGGTGAAATAGTTCCTTGCTGTAAGTGGTCTACCCAGCAAATTTGTTCAATCTATGCTAGTATTTTACGTTAAAATACAATTATAACTGATATAGAAAAGTTAGCTTGAGCAAACAAATTGTTTGGTATAGAATTTTTGCTATATAAGTCCCACCTTGAGATGTTATATCAGGCTCAGGGCTCATTTGGTGTGGATGTTAGACTCTGATCAATAAATTACACATTTCATGATTATCTAAATGCTTATTTGACGTAATGTTATTGCAATAAATGAGTGTTTTCTTGTTTAACTCCCATTTCTTTTTGAATGTGTTCCTCCTAGTTTGCCTTAGTTCAGATTTCATTGATATTTTTTTGGGACATATGCATAGCAGAACATTAGCAATAAACTTTAGAATTAGAGTTAGCATATGAGGGAACCTCCTTTATAATCTGTATCTATATTTTGTTGTTGCAGTGCAGTGCACTGTGCAGCAGGTGAGCAGGGCTTGGTGTTGTGTTTGCTGTTGGGGATTTGAAGTGCTGATCTAGAGGCACGGAGTGCAGATCTCATCATTTTGTCAGTATTGATCTGGAGGTAAGGAGTGCAGGGACACTCTCTTGATGTTGTTCTATGTTTTGATGTCCTTTTATTGTTTAATTATGAAAATCTAATGTTGTTTACAGGTACTTGGTTATTTGCGTAATTGCCACGTTTCCAAGCGTGATTATAACGAACTTGATTACCATTATCTTTGTTTAGTAAATGCCGTGGACTTGGGGAGTCAGGGTGCCAAAGCGCGTGAATTGTTCAACCATCCTTCTTTTATTCATAAAGTACATTTAAGAAATAGTAGATTGTATGTTGTAACCAATACCGCCCTATGGGAAACGGCACCGAGGCGCTAATTCTAAAGACAACGATGTTTAATCTTGCAAGAAATGATGCACACCAATTAGTTTATCTTTTGTTACGTCGTGGTAAATCTCAACACATTGATGGCGTTTTTCCTTCACTCAGTAGTTGCGGAGGATGTCCATTGCTTTACCCTTGCCAAGATTGCCTATGTTGTTTGGGCCTATTCTGTTTTCGACAACTTGTTGCAGTCCTTATATATTCTCGATATTTCTTCGTTGGTTGGTGCAATCTCATCTCTAGGTATCTGAGATCCAGCTTGTCTACCCCGAGGAAGGACTATGCCACCGATGGGCATAAGGGCATGGTGGAAGAGAAGCACCTTGTCTCATGTAAAAGGGGACGGGAAATCATAACTATCAGATATATATGGTCCTAATTGCCTCTGAAAAATGCTATCTGTTGCACTTTCTAAGCTGCTACTGATTTATACCTGCGGTGTTGTACCATGTTCTATTCTGGCCTGTGCGTACTTATTAGATGGCTCATCACTTGGTCAGAAATGGCGTAGTTAAATATTGCAAGCAACCGGAGCTCTGGGATCTGACGATTTCATTCTGGCTTCTGTTTGCCGGTAGTTTTTTTTTTAAGAAAAAGAAGAAGCTACTAGTACACGTTAACATTTCAAAATAGACGTCTTGGCTTTTACCGTGGAAAACGCTTCCACGGTATCGGTTCTATCGGCCAGTCCACGCGTTGAAGTACTATGCAGTTTCCACAAAGGAATACGCATGTTGTTTTGAAAAAAAAACGTGAATTCTTTGGAGCTAAGAATTGGCTTCGGAGATTTACTGACGCTTTTCCTAATGGTGGTTTCATTAACCCTTGTGGAGACATACCTCTGTTTTTCAGCATTAGTAGGGTTGGTTGTCTCATAGCGGATGTCACATAGGTTGAATGATGTGGGCGGTACAGACGAGTGATGAGTTGGTCGAATGGTCGAGCTCCACACGATCGAACGAGCAGCAATCTCTCCCGGACGGTGAGAGCTCGGCACGAGCACCACGGGCGGCAATCTCCCCTGGACGGTAGAGATCCTCCAAATGGGCACCACGGGCGGCAATCTCCCCTGGACGGTAGAGATCCTCCAAATGGGCACCACGGGCAGCAATCTCTCCTGGACGGTAGAGGTCCTCCACACAAGCACCAGCAATCTCCCCAATGTCCAGGTCCTCCACACAAGCACCAGCAATCTCCCCAGTCCGATAGAGATCCTCCACACGGTCAGCAAAAGCAGATATTTCTCAGTGCTGTGATAAGTCTTTCACGTGCATGACAAATGAAGACCAACTAGATAAGTCTTTCAATTTTTTTTTCAAATTGCCCATGTGGAAGTTTCAGATAGAAAATATTTGCATCTTTGTGCAATAATAAGTTGGTAACTCTGTGGTAAGCACTGCAGTGTTTAATTGACAAGTCATTGGTTCGAGTCCCACTTAGCATAGCTTAAAATTTTATTTTTCTATGTTTTTTATCCCTCGAGGCCCCTACAAATTAACTAGATAATTATGCTTCCTACCAAGCACAACTGAAACCTTAATTTTAATTTTCTAAATTTTTATCCCTCGAGGCCCCTACACATTAATTAGATAATTTCGCTTCCTACCAAGCACAAATGAAATTTTAATTTTCTAAATTTTTATCCCTCTACAAATTAACTAGGTATTTGCGCTTTAGTTACTTTTTATTTTTTTCTACTAGTATTTTTCTTTTATCCCACTAGCCAGTGCTAATACAAATATTTTTCTTTTCAAACAACGGAAGCTGTCTTATTGCAACGAAAGATAGTTTTATATATCAACGACTAACAATCGTGGCAATACAACCTAGAAGATGCAACGATCTCAAATTTTGTGGCAAGACAACCTTGTTATTGCAACGAAAGATAGTCTTCTATACCAACGACTAACAACCGTGGCAATACAACCCTAGAAGATGCAACGAACTCAAATTTCGTTGCGACGGATAAAGCCCTATTGCAACGCAAGCAACGATTCATGCAACGAATCAAATCCGTTGCAACACCGCCCATATTCGCAACCATCGAAAAGCGTGGCAATAATGTCGACATATTGCAACGCACATCAAACGAATCACAATGCAAATTCATTACGTGGCAATATTGTCAAGTACTTGCAACCGTTTTATAAATGGTGGCGATAGCACCTACCAATTGCAACGAAATGCATGGTAATCGCCACGCAAAAATATCCGTGGCAACATGGTCAGCTATCGCAACCAAAAATGAAAATAGTGGCAATAGCCCCTACCTATTGCAACCAATTTCGTGTCGTTGCAAAGTTGATCGTGGCATTAGGGTCAAAACCTTGTAGTGCCCGTGCCACCTCAGCCATTTCCTCCCTCCGTGGACCTGGTCCATGGACCAGGGCCCACTGTCAGCCTCTACCCTATTTTCCAAAAGGAAAATAATTCTGCCAAAAATAGAATTCCCCAGGGCTGACGCAATGCTGATGCCATAATTCAGAGTTTTCTTTAGAAAAATAATTCCAAAAATTCCTTTTTTCTATTTTCTCTGAATTTAAATTTCCCGGAGCCCGTTCTCCTTCGTCCTAACTCCGATTTAGCCCATTCAAATTTCTAAATTCATCAAAAATTCCCCTCTATCCATTTCGAGCCTCAATTCAAAATTTTAAAGCCTTTTGAATTTAATTTGAATTTATTTGAATTTGGTGGATTATTTTCACGTGTAGACTTCGACGATTCGGGAAAATTCTTCGACAAAGATTCAAACTAGGTTGAAGAGCAAGGCAAGTCACATTCCTTGATCATGTTGATCCCAGATTTCAAAATAAAATTATATTGATTTAAAATATATTGCATGCATACTTTTATTCAACGTATTTCAATTCAGTTTTAAATTTAGTTATTGCCTACTTGTTGATTCCTCCATTGATATTGAATTCCTGACCTTGTCACCCTATATCAAACTCTAGTTAGTACATTAGTATTGGCTAGAGAATATTATATCAAATGCTTAGTCCTGCTTAGTTATAATATATGTTTTGAGATACCTTTTCACATAAAATAACGAACCTCTTCACATAAAATGATAAGTTTCTCAAAGCTACTCTTGACTTTGGTGAGGCAAGGGGGATTATGGAATTATTTTGAAAGCAAAATACAAAGCTGGTTTAGACTTAGGCTATTGGTTAGATTGGTGGGTGCAGGCATACCCTGTTGGTTGGAGCCGCAGTGGTTGACTGTCGTGCACAGGGGTATGTGGTTGGGCCTAAGTCAGATTAAGGACTGGTCTGTGAGCTACTGTTGCAAAACCCTAATCGTACTACCACATGGCTGGTATGGGACAGCCCTGCACTACAAGGATTTTAACCTAAAGCCACGCCTAAGAATGGTTGCAATATGGGCATTTTGGTTGCAATACGTAACAAATGCTTCGAAGTCGATTTCGTTGTGAGTCGTGGCATTTAAATATGTTGCAATAGGTTATTGCGACTAAATTTTGATGTGTTGCGATACTTTGACTTTCGCAACGAGCACAAAAAGCAAATGCCACGCACGATATGGTCGCAATAGGAGATATTGCAACCAATAGCATCGTTGCATTAGTAATTGTTGCCACGACGCACGTTGTGGCAATAGACTATATTGCCACCAAACATTGTGTTGCAAGAGCAAGCCAATATTGCAACGCCATTGCTTCGTGGGAATAGAACTAATTGCCACGGACTATGTTCCATTGCAATAAAATCTTCTGCAACGAAAATCATTTGGTGGTTATATCCGTAATTGCGACGCACAATGTTTCATTGCAATAACTTTTGTTGCCACGTAAATTTTTTGGTTGCACGTAAGTGGTATTGCAACGACACATTGGTTGTGGTTACTAAGTCTTATGGCATTGCACAACCTACGTTGCAATATTGTTTATTGTGACAAACAACAATTGATGCATTTCAGTTTATTGCGACAAGGAGATTTTCGTCGTGTACGCCTATTTCGTTCGATATTTGTATATTAATTTATTGTTGCAACATAGATACAATAGAATTAAAGAAAAAATTCAATCATCAACACACATATATGAAATCAATCCTTCAATAACTAGAAAATTATGTCTAAGCCAGAATAAATATGTTTGCAATAACAAAAATATCCTCTCAAACTACAAGTCTTGAACTATGTTTGCAATTAAAAAAGAAATTGTTCTTCATTCACTAGAAGTATTGCTTCACTTATTCATCTCATGATGTTCCATCAGCACACGCTCACACGCATATTCCATAGTACTTTAATTATTTTGCCACTCCATGCTTTCCTGCATTTTATAAGCAGGAACATAATTAGTCAATGTACAGATGAGGCAATGAAATTCGGCAATGTACATGAGTCAATGTATAGTAGGCAATGTACAGCAGAACATAATTCGCAATGAAATCAAGTCAATAGTAATGCTTACAACATAGCATGTATGACTCACCCACCGTTTGCAATATGCGGCACATAATTTGATTAAATGAACAAACAAAATTCACATATAGGCATTCATACATGTAGCTTTTTCTTTTGATTACGAGTTTTTGCAGCAGCCTTATCTCATTCTTTGCGAAGAATTTGAATCTGTGGTGGGTCATTGTTGTCTGTTGGGAAAAGATTTCTTGTTACTGATAGTATTAGCCGTAGCCGTGGTGCGAGTAGGTGGATCAACTTCTTTTCTTGTGGTCATCACGCTTGCTTGTTGAATCGCCAACAAACAAAATAACAACATCTGCGCATTATACACATGTGTACAAATGCATTTTGTATGTCGACATGCTGCATTTTTATTACCTCTTGTTCTTCATCTTCTATACGTGGTGGTGTGATGTCATTCATGCCTGACAGCTGCGCTATTTGGAGGTGTGAGCAGTGGTGTTTCTGGTTAGCTTTGCACCATATAAAAGGCAAGCAACATTAGGGAAAATTGACAAAAGACAAGCATATAATATATTTACTACAGTAGCAGTGCAACTTGCAAACGAAGCTCTTCTCTAAGTTCCTGCATTTGTCGGATACTTTCTTCCTTATCTCTTTCCCTTGCAACAACTTCATTTGCAAGTTTTTGTTTTAAATCTTCAACCTCCTCTCATTCTTTGTGGCTGCAACTGAGCTCTGAGCTAAATTCTCTTCTCTCTCATTCAATAGAGCCGTTCGTGTTGGATATTTCGCCATATATCCATGACCATGACATCTGACGTTTTGGTTCCTATGGTTTCTTTGTAGTATTTACGGAAAAGTGCATTTTCTTCTTCAACCGTAAGACATTGTTTATCTTTCGATAATTCTGCCTCAAAGATTTTGACGAGAGCATTTTCCTAAGCGAAACATAATTAACACATTAGAAGGATTAAAATTAGAAGTGTTCCAAAATTTTATGAAGCATGAACCAATTATAAAGTCGAACAATATATATATTTAGCACTCACATATACTTCCAGTGTATCCGGTTTGACCATTGCCCGCCCTTAGTGTGAGTAACCATCCAAAGATCCAAATCGTAGGCTTCTTACCGGTTGTCTGGTCTCTCGAGATGGCAACACATGTAGTATGAGGTATTGATATTGTAAAAATAACTAGGTCAGAAAGCTTGTCATTACCTAATCATAGCTTATTTGGGAAAATGGTTTGGATCCCATGAGATGTCGTGTGTCTTTTGCTTCTTACGGTTTTGGTGTTCTTGGTGCTCTTCTTACGTAAATGGTTTACAAATGATGTGATTAAACACCGATTTGATCATTTGTAAAAGAAAAGGATATTTAACCATTGTACAAACCTGAAGCTCTCACTTCCAAAGCTTGGATCAAGTAGTACCACTCAACATTGTCTAAATCTTCAGCTTATGTTTCATTCTTTCAACACGGTCGGTAAGCCCTGTATGTAGCACTAAATGCAGCACGCCATCCTTTGTACCTCTCCTTGGCAATGGCCCATATCTTTTCTTTAGGTTCTTCAACATTCTGTAAGTCCCAGTTAAGCTGTTCCAATGCAGTTATTTGACCGAACACTTCTCAGATGGCACTAAAATAGGGAAGCAAGCAAACCAGCCAATTGTTTTGCTCATTGACGAGCTTGATCTTCTTCTGACGAGAAATCAGTCGGTAATATTTTTAGCTGAACTTATTAAGTATAAATTTTCTCCTAACTGCATATAGATCCTCCATGACGTAGCTACCTTTTGCATCCATTTGTTTCATAACAAAACTTTAACTTTGTCTGAGTTCCACATCAAACTAGTAGAATGAATGGCATATGCTTGAGGTGCATAAACTTATTTAGTATAAATTTTCTCCTAACTGCATATAGATCCTCCATGACGTAGCTACCTTTTGCATCCATTTGTTTCATAACAAAACTTTAACTTTGTCTGAGTTCCACATCAAACTAGTAGAATGAATGGCATATGCTTGTTTCAGTAGTGCATGAGGTTTGGAAATAAGAAGCAAGTAACAAAACTAAAAAATATCCAAAACAATCCTGAATTTTCCTACCAAGTACTGGTCATACTGCAGATATCTGAGTACAGTATGTTTGGGTCTCCGGACTCAGTTCATCCATTGACTATATATATGAAACAAATTGCTAAAATATTCTCTAGACCTAGGAGTATATTGAGTATATTGCTGAAATATTCTCCGACCTAGGTTCATCCATTGACTATAAACTAATCGCCACCTCTGTTAGGCTTTGTCGATTTGGCTATCGGCAACGCCACCGGAATGCTCTCTGAACTCACTCGTTCACGGTGGAAGATTCAGAGTGAACAGTACTCACACGAAAGTCCGACAACAGGGACCAATAGATGAAACACGGCAAAATGATGGAAACGATGCGGGGTGTTTTGTTCGTGCAAAATGCTAATCAGGGTGTTTTTGTTCGTCTTTTATTCATAACTAATCGATGGTTACATGCAAAGATTGGTCATCCGGAATTGCAGGATCTCTGCTGAATCTCCTTCAGACTCGGACGCAAATGAAATCGTAAAAGGCTAATGGGCCACTAAGTCAAGTCTGCTACTACTAACTAGAGCATAGACTTGACTAGAGAAAAACTCAAATAGCGAATCTAAACATTATGCTCAAGATTACATTTGTATTCTAACAGCTTTGCGAATAAACAAGGAGACCTATCTACATGCAGGTGCCTGCAAGAGCCTGCATGCCGGTCGGCCACGCCGAGTATAGCAGTAGCACACGCATGGACATGGACGACGAGAGGCGCAGCCATGCGACCAGGCAAGACGGCCGGTGTGAAGCGCGGCAAGGCAGGAGGACACGGCCGAGGTGAAGTGCGGCGAGGCCTAGTCATAAACCCTAGCATATATTGCATACTGTAAAAGTACTATAACATCGTCTGCATATATACCTGCTTTCGCGAAACCTTAGTGACCCAGCGTGTTCGTCTTCATCTTGTTCCTCGACGACGGCTTGAATATGAGGATGACGCCGCCGTTCCATTGATCTGGTGGGCTGTTTCCTGAGTTCTTCGGCGCCATCGCGTTGTAGCGCGACGGTGGCATCCTCTCGGATGAAGGCGCCGTCACGCTCTCTGCCGAGATCTCCGAGGCGACGTCCATGGAGGGATGCCCGTCCGGTGTCCGGCGCGGCGATGCCATCGCACTGGAGCTAGGGCAAAACGAAGGATCCCTCCTCTCCTCACGGTTTTGGAATAGATCGCAATTACGGAAACGTGGGGCGCGTGCGTGGGGCGCTGATTACAGCTAATCTACCGTGTTGTGGCGGGATTTTTCGTGGCCTTTTGTAGTTGTAAATTTTTTCGCGCCTTTGGTTTTGTGGGAATCTGTTTGGAGGAAAATGTATGTACGTGGGAAAGACTATGAAGGCGATTTAATTTGATGAAGGATTTTACTAAATCAAAAGTAGTTGGTTCAATCAAAATGAAATTCAGTCAAAAATTTACATAACGAAATTATGATATTAGTTGGTCTCAGGCGTTACATGAAGAACCGACTAATGGGAGATGATGTGGCACTCAGATGGACATGATACGGATACGAATATTCTCGAATACGAATGCGAATACGAATACTCTCAAATACGGATACGAATATTCTCAAATACGAATACGAATATTTTCGAATACGGATTTTTGCTTACTATTTTCGTGTTTTCTCGGATACGAATATCGGATAAAACGAATTATCCGTTACCGTTTTCCACCCCTACCGACAAGTAAGACATGACATGGCAAACAAGCGGAGACGTGGCAACTCAGTAGAGCATGATGACCAACCCAACTACAGGCAAAAGACGTGGGTCCTACCTAGGTAGTGCTAGATGTTGGGGCATAACAATATATATAATGGGTCATGAAGAAATGATAAGTGGGATATGACATGGCACTCAGGCGGAGAAGACATGGCAACTCAACAGGACATGAGGACCAACCCAGCTACGGATAGTAGACGTGGGTCCTACCTAGCTAGTGCAAGATGTTGGGGGCATAACAAGGTAGTGGGTCATGAAGAACCGACAAGTAGGACATGACGTGGCACTCAGGCGGAGATGACATGGCAACTCAGTAGGAGATGATGAACTAAGTTTGAGATACATAGTTTGGGCAAATGTTTTTGACATAAATAATTATTTTGCAAAAAATTACATAAAAAATAATGGGCAAATAATGTTAACTTAAATAATTATTTTGCAAAAAAATACATAAAATGATTGGGCAAATAATGTTTATAGATTAATAATGAGATAGATTAATAATGAGATTGTAAAAAAACAATAGTTTGTAAAAAAACAAAGCCAGCTTTGGGCCAACAGCTCAGTCAAGCTTGAGCCAAGTTGGCCGAGTAGCGTGCAGACTGCTCAAGGTAATGCCAGAATCGTGGAAATTCAATTGCGCAGCAGGACTCAAATCTTTAAGTTGTGCTAGTCTCGCTTGAGTTAGCGAGGTGGTACTAAAGCGTGCGCATCCATTAAGAGATTGGACGGTTTAACCAGTGATCACCACCAGTGGTTAAGTCGCATAACATCGACTCAACATACAAATAGTTCTCTCCTACACGACTTCGTTTACAATCGAAACTCATAACACAAAGAAGGTGAGAAGAACAAATCCGGCATGCATTGATATATCTGCTGCAATGTGGGGGCTTTTGCATTGGATGGTGGCAAATCACAAAAGCCTCAAGAAGAACAGATCGTGTAGGATAATGTTAAGTATTTTCTTCCCATGGAATTTTAGATAGACGACTTCATAATCTAAGCAGTAAGTACATCATTTACAACAAAATAAATACAGCTAGAAGAGAAATGGGAGTTAACCTACAAAACTGTAAAAGAATGAGAGTGGTACATTGAGAAGCTCAGTGATGTAATGAAACAAGTGTGTATTGACCTTGACAGCTTTTTCTTCAAGATTGATCTGATTCCAATCCAGTCGGGTTGTGAAAAACTTCATAATCCGTCGGACCATCTACAAAGCTATTGATCGTTCGCATCCCTTCCAACAAGGATGGTTGGAAGCGATCACTTCTAGAGGGCAGAACTTATATAACACTAACACCCAAGAGTAAATATAGCCTGTAGCTTCATGGAATCGCTCGACAGCGAAGAAGAGCGACATTGCAGCAAGGAAGAAGAAAACACGAAGTGCATGATGCACAAGACCACATCCATCGCCTTCCCATCATTGCTGCAGGAAATCCTCTAACTCTATACACGAGCAGGAAGTTGTACTTGTCCACAATCTAATCGGCAATGTTAACAATGATACAAGGCCTAGACCGCAAACATTTTAAACAGATAGGATCTACAATCTAGACATTAATCTAAGCTAAATCCATAGTTATAATGATCGGAATGGTTGCACGCCGCCATGCGAGGACTAAAGCAAACCATCATTACAAATGGAAGCAATTGGCCGAGTGGAGCTCATTTCCGAGCCTTGATGCCGCTATATCATTCACTGAAAAGGTTGAAAATCGGTGCAACATATAAGCGCCTCGTGGTCCGATAACACAATTCCATTGCTTCACACAATATCCTCTCAAGTACGTAAAGAATATCCAGTAAGCGGAACAAATAGCTAGAAACACTTAAGATATGTACTTTTCTCTCATTAATTAAAACTATTTTCACTCAAATAGCATGCCAAGATTCGATGCAACTAATCGTTGACATTTTTTTATACATGGCCACCAACACCAATTGTTTTAGACGATAGTACATTTCAAATTGCGAACATTAGGTTGGGGTCACGATAGGTAATTTCACATTAGATAATCACAAAGAATGCAATTAACTAGCTTCCCAAATGAATGCATTAGAAGTTTCAAATCAATGGTACGGTGACAAGTGTCGAAAGGAAACATAGGTAATGTTGCTCACTGCAGTCTCAACTTTTCGAGCACGCTCTTGTGCAGCTTGATTTCCCTACATAAAGTTACCAACGTAAGTGAAATCGATGAAATTATGAACCGATGCACAAGATATTGAGTAAAGCTCTATAATGCAATGGACTACTGCTGAATCTTCTGGGATCAATAGAGCCGGATGCCTGTGAATCGAGTATAATTCAACTCTGTATAGAATTTTGAGAATTTAAAATTCAGATATTATATAATTTACAAATTCAATCTGCAGTAAAAACGACAAGCAAAAGATGGAGATTGCAAAATGTGAATATTCAGACTCTATTTCCTTTGATCATTATCATAGTGATCATTATCCAAAATTGTATCATACCTTCTGCTTGAGATGAACAAATTGTATCCAGATACAAGCAGCAGCCTAAGAAGCGTAACAAGCAGCAGCATATACACAGCTACTAAGCACAAGGGTGGAAGCCATTTCAATCCAAAACAAGGTGGTGCTTCCTAAATTCATATTTATACAAAGAATTCATCATCAAGATGGTGCCTAAAGAGTTGACAGTGCTACATGTCCATCATCAACGTAGGTGTCATCGGTATCATCATCTTCATCAACAAAGTCTTCATCACATGGTTCGAGCATCGTAGCGCATTTTCAATGATGCTGCATCTCCGATCACCCCTTCCAGTCGGTCCTCCTCCAAGCTAACAAATCTTCATTCGGCTTGAAATATTCACGGCTTCCACTCCCACCTCCAGTGAGTCAATATCAAGCTGTCCCTCATTTTCAGTGTCTAGTGGTTCGGGCATGGAAAACAAATTTCTAGGCTTCATTCTTACAACGATGCTCCACTGATTTCTTTGCACCTTTCACATAAAAACATGCTCACTTGAGTCCCGGGATGTAAGGATCATTTAGATATCGAAACGAGTTGTATCGACATCTATAATCCCATATTGATCCCTACGGTACCCTCTGCTCTTGTTCTTACTAGGAGCGTGCACGTCGTACCAATCACACTGAAATAGTACGACTTCTTTTTGACCAGGAAATCAAGTGTCAATATCTTTTAATGACACCATACCACTCCATACTTGCGTAACTATCAGCACCCTTAATCGCAACCCCGAATTTTGTGTATTCAAGGCACTCTCTCGAAGCCGTTCTAAAAAGAAACCGTTGATGACGGACCTATTAAAAACACGAACCGGTGATCGGTCCTCGAGAAAGGGCATATAGTGTATCACTAATCCCCTTCGCATAAAGTTCGTTCATCGCAATCGATTTGAAAACAGCAAAATAAATAAAGACAGAGCTATTTTACGTAAGCATGCGATTGACAACGTTACTCACCTTACGTTCAAACCAACCAACAAATTGCTCCTGTGACGTCTCTCAACGCCGTGTAGTAATCTTTTGAGTTCCTCCTTATGCAAACTACATATGATCAAAACAAAGGTACTCAATTAGAAAAACATTAATCATGAGGAACATTAAACACACACCGCTTGTAATTTCAACTTACTCAATCCATGGAACAGCCTCATCACGCTTTGTTATTATGTAGTGCCACATCCGCTTCAACTCTAAACTAGGAATAGACTCAACTTTGCAACCTTTCTTCAGTAGTCAATGGTCTGAAATACGCTAAGCCCAGACGGTGGTTCATTCACGACCGCTTTCATGACGCTCTGGCGGTTCACCGATCGATGTCTTCTAGGAACCGAGAACAAAATGTCATGCACTCCTCAGCGATATATCCTCTCGCTATAGAACCTTCAGGTTGTGCTTTGTTCCTCACATATCCTTTCAACGACGTAGATACCTTTCGATGGATACATCCATCTATAACACACAGTCCTCCAATTCTAGCCTCCTCACTAAATGAACTGCAAATGCATCATAATATCAAAAATGCTGGTGGGAATAACATCTCTAGCCGACATAAAGTCTCTCCAATCGAAGAGGTCAGTTTTCAAGGTCACTTTCCACCAGTTCCTTTGAACATAATGAATGAAAAAATTACTTAGCTGAATCAATGGGATAGCAACATCTTGAGGCAATATGTCGCGTACTACTAGTGGTAATAGTTTCGTAATATAACATGATAGTCATGAGTCTTCATCCGAAACCTTACATCCCTTGACGTCCACGCATCTCTTTATATTTGCTGCAAAACCATCAGCATCCTCACTCCTTGTAGGAATTTGCATAACATTTCCTTCTCATCCTTGCCTAAGTTGTACAACACCGATGGCAAAGTATACTTGCCATTCTCCACCACATGATGTTGATCCTTCCTAATCCCAAGATTACGCAAGTCAAGCCGAGCCTTCTCACCATCCTTACATTTACCATCAATGTCCAGCAATGTCCCCAATATGCTCTCACCAATGTTCTTCTCAATGTGCATGACATCCAAATTATGCCTAATAAGCAATTTTTCCCATCACGGTAGTTGGAAGAATACACTCTTCTTCCTCCAATTGTGCCACCTAGTTTCTTCTTCACGCTTCCTCTTCCTTGTGCCTTGCCCAAATTTTGGTTGCTCAAAGCGTCATCTTCACTGCAGAACCTCTTCACCATGAAGTGGCACCGGAGCCTCCTTGTTTCTACCTTGTTGTTGAAGCTACTTTTATTCTGCGCCATCTATGGTTACGTGGCGTAGCGGCGATGACCAGTAGCAATGCTTGCGACCAAATTTCAACCATAAGTATTCAGTATACTTATGACAAGAAGGACATGCAAACTTGCCTTTAGTACTCCAACTGACAGACATGGCATATGCAGGAAATCGTTTATGGTCCATAGTAGAACCGCACGTAAGGTAAAATTTTTCCTAACCTTTGCATCCCATGTGAGAACACCCTTTTCCCAAAGATCCTTTAGCTCATCGATCGGTGGCTGCAAATAGACATCGATGTTCATTCCAGAGATTTGGGCCTGGTATCGACATTGACATCATCCAATACAATTGTTTTAAACACAACCAAGGAGGCAAGTTATAAGGGATTATGATGACAGCCAAGTAGTGTATGCAACATTCAACATCCCAAACGGATTGAAGCCATCGGATGCAAGTCCAAGCCTTACATTGCGAGGGTCGATGCAAATTCCTCCTCCGGGCATCCAAATGCTTCCATGCCAACGAGTCCGCAGGTGACGCATTTTCCCATCACGCACCAATCCTTCCTTATGCCAACGCATAAGTTTTGATGTCGACTCCTCATAAACAATCTTTGCAGCCGAGGAGTAAGTGGGAAATACCGCAAGATCTTACGTGGAAAACGCTTTGTCCGCCACAAGTGCTAGAGGACTCGGCATCTTCGAAGAGTCGGTCCCTTTCCACCTAGATCGACCACAAAGTTGGACATGTATCCAAGTCAGCATAATCCCCACGAAATAACACACAATCGTTCACACATGCATGAATCTTTTGGTAGTCGAGTCCAAGATCTTGAACAACCTTACGCACTTTATCCAAGGTGTGCAGGATACGTGGTGGAACAACGCGAACAGATCAAGGATCGATTGTATTCCATTGTTACTAAAACCATGCATGCACTTCATCCGAAAGATCCCGATAATGAAAGAAACCTTTGTAGCCTCCTTGCAGCCTGGATACGCTTCATTTTGTGCCTCGGTTAATAACTTAAAGAACTTCTTTGCACTCTCATTTGGCTCTTCATCTCCACTTCCCGTGAGTTCGCCATGTATAGCTCCGCGGATTAGTGCAAAATCAGTTCTTTGCTAGCGAGCGCATCACTGTTTCGCCATCATCGTATTCTCCTTCAGCAGGTTATCCTCCGAGGACATGCAACGAAATCTTGAGTATTACCTTCTCCTTGGATGAAACTTTCATCGAACCCTCTAAGTACCAAATGACTTGAACATCTTTTTGATTTCTCGTAGGACATGCAACGCAACGAGCACATGGACATGGAGCGGTTTCTTCTTTAGATCTGCCTCCAAAGGTATTCGAATGAAGTCCTTAAATCCTTTTGCCATTCAACGGTATACTTTGCCATGCGCATCCAGCTCCTATCTTCAATTGACATCTGCTGCCTTGCCTCTTGGAAAATAGCCCACCGACTCTTCACCACGGACCCAACCTTCCCAACAACACCAGGCTATATTATCCGATTGCCCCGCTCGCTTCCGCTTCACACATGCATTAAATCGGTGCAGATGAGTTAAAGTTCCGTAAAGCGGACATAAAAATGGTAATAGGATACAAATACAAGCGACTTGCATCACCACTGTCGAGGACTATACTAGTAACTCGATAATAGCTCAAAGCACATGATAATTGTTATCTTTATCGGTGCGAAACCTATGGAGGACTAGTAAATCACAACATCATCATGACAAAGCAATTTGACGACACAACAACACACATATACTAACACGGACAACAGACAAGCTCAGGACAAGCCTACACAAAGACTTATCACAAACTAACCAACATCATACTACTAACGGCACAAATTGCAAAATCACATGAACAAATATCACAATAACAGAACAAAGCATAATAAAATATCCACGATCTCATGCACATATCACGATCTCATATGATAATCCACAATTCATCAACACATTGCAAATAATAACTATCGATTAACGAAGATGAATGAATTAAGAATCAAGAAATAAAGGGGAGGAAATTAGGCAACCGAGGAGAAAGAAGGTGAAGCAGACGGGAACTGCCGGCGGTGGAGTTGGCGTCGATGAAGAATGGGGTCGGTGGCGCCGGAGATCGGTGCGGTCGGTGGCGTGGTAGAAGCGGAAGCAGTGGAGAGGTCGGAGATGTCGTCGGCGGCCGTCGGTGTCGGAGCAGAGGATGGGGGAGGAGAGCAAGAAGGCGGCGGCCAAACTGAGGAGAGGAGAAGTGGCGGCGCAGATGGAGAGAGGTGGCCGGTGGATGCGGTAGTGAAGAGAGGAGAGCCGAGGACAGGCGGCGGTGGGCTCTGTGAGAAGAAGGAAGAAGAGAGGTGGCGGCGCTAATGGAGGAGGCGGCACTGTGGAGGAGGGGCAAGGAGAGGAGGTAGATCGAAGGGTGGAGTAGAGGAGTTGGGGGCGGACGAAGGTGGCGCAGGTGGCCTAAGGAAGGAGGAAGGGAAGCACAGGGGCGGCCGCCGGCGAGATGGAGGAGTGGCGGCGTTGGCTGGTGAGGAAAGGTGTCGGCCGGTGGTGGCGCGCCGGATGTGGAGAAGAAGGGAGGCGGATGCGGACGGGGAGAGGTGGAGAAGAGAGGCACGGAGGAGTGGGTGTGGATGGAGAGGAGAGGCTAGGCGGAGGGAGATCAGGGGGGCTGCGCGGTGGAGGAGCGGCGACCGGAGAAGAAGGAGCATGGAGGAGGCGCGGTGGAGAGGTGTGGAGGCGCGGGGGGGGCTGGTGGCGTGGAGGCGGCCGGCGAGGTAAGGCCCGGCCCTCGCCGGCGCCGACGGTGGAGAAGGGGGAAGGGGAGAAGAAGCCAGGGGATGAAGAAAGAGAAGACCGGGCTCCCTGATTCCAGGCGGCGGATTCTATCGGGCGGTGGGGATTTTTTTCGATGCAATATAGCGCGACCTTTCGCGACGCATGCCAATTCTATGGCAACACAGTTATTTGGTGGCGATATTGAAAACTACTCGCAACCATCGTTCAAATGGTGGCAACAACGACATGTTATCGCAACGCAAATTTATTATTAACACAACGTAGTTTAATTTGTTGCAATATTTAAATGTAATTGCAATCACAGTTTAATCGTAGCCGTAACACCTACCTGTCGCAACGAAGGTTAGGACTAACACAACCCAATAATTTAGATGCAATAAGTGCCACGTATCGCAACCATTATAGTCCATGTTGCAATAGAGCCTCCTATTGCGACTAAATTTGTGGCGTTGCGAATACAAGTGGTTGGATTAGGGTAAAAACCTTGTAGTGCTGGCTGAATAATTTGCGAAGTCCCAACCTGAGTCAAGTCGTAGGTTGAAAGTGAGCGTGGTTGGTGCCATGTGAAGTCTCACTTGGGCGAGCGTGGTTAAGCCATGAGAAGTCTCGTCTAGGCTCAAGAGGGGGTCCCGGTCTAGTGGATTGCTTACTAGGGTGAAACCTTAGAGTTGGCACGACCAGGTTGAAGGCTTTGCATTGTAAAGGCCTTGTCACGACTCCTCGCCGCACACCTAAGGAAGTGTGTAATCGCGTGGCAATATGGGATGATCGTGTCTTGTGGGTAAAGCTGTACAACCTCTACAGAGTGTATATTCTATCCTGGATAGCCGTGCCCACAGTCATGGGCATGCTGAGTAAAATTTTTTCATGGATTAGACATTGTATTTCAAATATGTTTTCGGAAACCTTGTGGATGGATGGAATCCACGAGAGATGAAAACCTTGTGGATGGATGGAATCCGTGAGAGATTGGAACCTGGTAGATGGATGGAATCCATCAGGGTTGAGCAGTGAAAGCATGTGGATGGATGGAATCCATACGTGATCTTTTGAAAAAGATGGTCCGGGTGGGATGCCCGTGGATAGGTTGGTGTTTGGTCGGAGCCAGCACTGACGGTATTACTTTCTACTACAAGTATTATTTTTACTTACTGTATTAAATTCAGCAATTTCAATCTACTTATTGTATTTCTTAAATACTGTTTTATGCAAACTAACCCTATAAGCCTTCCATTGAAGTCTTTATCATTATGGTGCATTTTCCGTGCGACTTGCGGAGTACAAGTTTGTACTCACCTTACTTTTTCCACACAGAGAAGGAAGATGTCAACTACGGTGAAGATCTGGACGAGTAGGCTGCGTCTTACTGTCGTTTGCCTGTGGGCAGGCTTGGGCTTCGCTATTTATCAGTTTCTTCCGCAATTATTTCCTTTATTTATTTTGCCAATGGGCGTTGATGTAAGACTTGGCCATGAGGTCGTACTCTTTTATTTAATATAATTGGTCATTTGTGCTTGGTATTTATCTTTGTTGTACTGTGTGCACTAGCTGATCCTGGATTAGTGCGATTTACACAGAGGATCCAATAGTCGTTACTCCGGGTTCCGACAGCTTCACATAAAATTTCATGATTTTTGGAGCTCGTTTGCTATATGTAAAAAAACTCATAAAAATATCAAAATTGTATGAATTTGTGAGCAATATTCGCAATGGATAAAATTACCCAAAAATTACATTACGAGGTACGTTGTGTTAGGAGGTTGTACATAAATTTTTATAATTTTTTGAGCTCATTTGGTATATCTAAAAATCTAAACAAACACTAAACAAAAAAATTAGGGCAGATAATTAGGCCGGCTAATTAGCCGGCTTAATTACCTGCCGCCCCCTCCCTGGACGGTAGGCAAGCCTGCCGTCCAATGAGAGGGTGTCACCTCGCAGGCGCTGCCGTCCGGCCGCCGGACGTCAGAAATACCATTTTTATCAATACGTTCGGCATACTGCTATTTTTGTGAATACAATATGAAATAGTGCTAAACGTGACTTTGGCTCCAGTTTTCATACATGTACTCATACGGCCGCACGTACTAGCATTCTGGAGCAGCGTTGGGCTTCTTCATTGCATTACTTGTATATTGACTGGTTGTTTTTTATATTTCTTGTGCCAATTGCTCAAGGACTTGGTACTAGCATTCTACCATGTGGACAGAACTTGAATGTTGATTGCCTGATTGGTACATATATGGCTTGTTTTGTACTGTCAAGGGAAACGGATCCATTGCAGTGCAAAGTCAATATTCCAGCGCTACAGTGTTGTGCATTTTTCCTGCAAGCATCGGATAGGAAATCAAAGACCGCGATCATCTCTAGGTACTGCTTGCTTCTGTAGCGGTGGAGCTGTCCGTATCCGGCAAGCTGTAGTGATCGACTGCAATCGGTTTGGACGGATCATGGCGGATCTTCATTACAGATAGGGCGGGAAATGGACGGATTAAGAATGGAAACTAGGTTTTTTTTATGACTTGTATTTTATAGTTTATGCCGCAATAAATAGCTTTCAAATAATGTGTTTTTTAAGGTAAGGTCAATGGAAAGATTGTAGTAAAATGAGTAGTGAGTTCAGCTGCTGTATCGGCCAAAATCATACGCGACTATTTTTCTCTACGTACTGCCTCTTGCGAACAGTTAGAATTCAAAATTTTAAGCCATAAGCCACAGTCCAAAAGAATCCACCCCGAATAGTCTTCATACCATGTTCATATCATAATTTTAAGTCGAATATGAATCTGAATTTGAATTAAATATCTTTTCAATTCGATTGAATTTGAACGTCCGCATAATTTGTACAGTGCAGTTATGATAATTGGACTATATTCTCACATCTAGCTTCTGGTGTGATTGCACGGGATGAGACAGGTGCTTTCCTGGTTGCAACGACACATTGGTACCCAATTGTTCCGAATGCTCTCACCTCGGAAGCGTTAGCATGCAGGGATGGCGCATGATTGGGATTTGGAGAATGTTTATCATCGAGACTGATTGTCAATCTCTCGTTCGTCTGTGGAAGTCGTGACAAAAACACAACGGAAATATCCTTGATCCTAGCAGACATTGAGGAGCTTCGCAGGAGCTTTTCTAGTTTTTCTTTAATTTTTGTTTGTCGTAATGCCAACTTAGCCGCACATTTATGCGCTACTAAGCAAGCAAGCGTGAGTAGACCTTGGTGTCTTTGTTGAACCAAAACCGGATTTTCTCTTTTTTATGTCTACGATAAGATCAGATTGTACTCCTGCTGCTAGTGATTAATAAAACCTAAGCCTAGTGATTAATAAAATCAAGCCCCTTGTCTAAAAAAATATGATGAATCAGTCCAGTATGACATTGTCGAATATAAATTTGTGGGTAATATTTTGGATGGAAAATTTTTATCATATTCGTGTCTATATTTATATTGGATTTGAATACAAGTCGAAAAAATCGTTGATCGGATATAGGGGGTGTTTGGTTTGTGGCCACATCTTGCCACACTTCAACTTAGGCATGCCATACCTTTTGTGGCAATTGTTTGGTTCATGATTTAACCAAGGCATGCCATGGCCACACCTTCCTACCGCCACAGAAATTTTCGCCAAGAGTGTGGCGGGCATTTTCGGCGCCACATTGGCCTCAGGCGCGCCAATTGCTAGAGGGCCCACCCGCCCCGGCCAAAAAGCGCCTTGTGCCTGCATTTTCTCCTCTCTCTCTCTCTCTCTCTCTCTCTCTCCAGTTCGATTCGCCGCCTTGCCGCTCGATTCGTCCGCCCGGCCGCTCGATTCCTCTGCCGCCGCCGCTCCCACCGTCGCCTGGAAGCTCGGCCGCCGCTCCTTCAGTCCCCTTCCCTCCCCTCCGAGGTCGGCAGCCACTCGAGCGCGTGGATCTGAGGATGTAGGGAAGCTCCATGGCGACGGCGGCCTGAGGTGCGGCACTCTCCCGGCCGCGCGCTCCCCTCCCGGCCGCGGCGCCGCTACCTTGTGCGGCGTCTTTCTCTCGGCGGCGGCGCCCTCCGGTTGCGGCGTCCCCATCTCGGCTGCGGCGTCCCCTTCGTCGGCGCGGCGCCCCTCGTCGGTCGTGGCCCTCCCTTCCGGCAGCGGCACCGCTCCACGGGCGCGGCGTGCTCCTCTCGGCCGCGGCACCGCGGCGTCCTTCGTCGGCCGCGGCGCCCTCGTCGGCTGCGGCGTCGCCCTCCCGGCCGCGGCGTCGCCCTGCTCCTCTCCGGCTCGTCGCCCTGCCTCCGTCCTCTGCGGGTGCTGGATCCAGGACCCAGGAGGGTGTTGAATCTGCGGGTGTTGCCTCCCTCCTCTGCTCGTCGCCCGACGCCAGAGCAGTGAACTTGTTAGCCCGACGTCAGTGTTGAATCGCCTGAAGCCGGTGAGGGAATTTGTTAGCACCTAAGCATTTGTTAACCTGTAGATTTGATTACACATCATACAATGGACAATCTGCTAGCTTGATTCAGGATGATTGTTATTAGATAACACAAAGAACATATTACATGGCATTTGTATATTTCATAATTGTACAACCGATGAATAGATGGAGGTACAATTCTAGCTTGATTTGAAATGTTTGTCTAATAGACCATGTCTAACTTGATTTGATGATTTGAAATGCCTTGTCTAATAGACCATGTAATTTGCAGGAAGCGGCAACCCTGGGCAGTCTCCACTCGGGCACCTCTGCAGTCTCCACTCGGGCTCTCTCCTCGGTATATTTTGTTGTGTGTTGAATGTTGAACTGTTGATGCATTTCTTTTCCTTCTACTGATTAATGTCTTACATATGAAATTATGTTATAGATGGGTCAAAGGAAACTATATTTAAAATATTACTTGGAGTACTGCCATTTCTTGTGGAGGAGAAGAATGATTGCTGCTATACTTATGTGCCTAGCCATGTATTGGTATATGATTAATAGAAGGAAAAGGAAAATATCTATAACATATGCTCCTATGATTGACAGAGATATTCAAAGATTGAGGCGTCTAAATCGTTTGTATCGTGCAACTGAGGCCCATTGCATTAGTGAGCTGCGAATGAGAAAAGCGGTATTTCATAGGCTGTGTAATGAGCTTAGATCACGTGCATTGCTAGAGGAGACCTTTCATGTCACAATAGAGCAACAAGTTGCCATGTTTATCCATGCTGTTGGTCAAAATTGGTCAACAAGAGCAATTGCATTTGAGTTCATTAGGTCAAGTGAGACTGTTACTAGGTATTTCAATCTTGTTCTAGATGCCCTTTGTATCCTTGCTCGTGACCTCATACGCATCAGATCCATTGAGACACACTCCAAGATAACAAGTTCCCCCGGCAGATTTCACCCTTATTTTGAGGTATATCCATATGCCATAGTCACTATTTGTCCAACTCTAGGTGTCAAGCTCTTCTTGGTGAGGATTCTGATACTTTGCCAACTCCAACTAGGAATGCCACTATGGATAATAGCTCTTCTAGCACTAGTCGGGTTAGTAAAAAGCGTACAAGGGGCAGCAACTCCCCAACTAAGAAGGAATCAAAAAGAAGAGTCGTTTTGCAGATTCCACCGATGAAATAGTCTGCTACAATGAAATCACTTGAGATGCATTTCAATCCACTGCCCCTCCTCCAATGCCACAACCTCACTGATCCTCATGAGCGGTTGTGGCAAAGATTAGAGGCTTTCCCAATGACAGCTGAGCAGAGGGTTCTTGTTGGAGATTTCTTGTCATCCAAGGAGAACAAAGGTAAGCGTGGTTGGCTGTGTAGTGCAAGTGATTCTACTCTGAATGCTTGGGTGTTCAAGTTCTTATGTGAGAAGGATGGAATTAACCTCTGAAGTTCCTGTTGGATGTCAGCTTATTTTGGCTATGTGAGACAATTAGCAATGACTAGAATCTGTGTTGTTAATAGTTCATGCTTATTTTGGTTGTTGGTAGATGGATCTTTCTGTGATGATGGATGGAGCATTGGGACAATTGGTTCTGTGATTATTTTGGCTGTTGGTATGGTAATGAAAACTCATGTGGGATGACTACTACCTAATATTTTGGTTGTATTATATTGCTTATGGACTGTATGGTACTGTTGAAATGTATGGTATAATGGTGGATTGTTCATACTATTGGTATCTTAGGTGTTATTACTCTAATAATAATTTTTACACAAGTGTATTAGCCTACATGTGGAGTAATCCAAACACTTGCCACAATTTTTTGCCACACTTTTGTGGCAATGAACCAAACAATAGCCACAAAGTTTTTGCCACACCTTAGTTATCAACCAAACACTTCTTTTTTGCCACAAATTTGGCTAGCCACAAGTGTGGCAAATTCTTAAGTTGAGGCATGGAAAAATGTGGCCTCCAACCAAACACCCCCATAAAAATCTTAACTTTATTCGCATCCATTTGAATTCGGAAGTAGAATAATCATTACTATTATAAAAGAATGAGTTAGTGGTTGTACGTCCATTCTCCTTCAACCGCTCTTTCCCTCAACTTCTTAGCATTCTCCACTTTTCAACCGATCAGAGCAACTCTCTTCTATAACACGATTCTCTATATATTCAATGAGTTCCGTTGTAAGAGCAACTCCAACAATTTGGGATTTTTTGTTTCCCAAATCTTGGAGTTTGGCAACTCTCCAAACGTTATGGCAAAGGAAAAAAAAGGTCAATCTCCAATTGTTTGCCATAATTCACTTGGCAAAATCAAAATTGGGCCCACGAAATTTTTTTTGCCGCGGGAAAACGCCGCCGCCCTCGCGTATCCTCCGTCGCGCCAAATTGAAAGAAGACCTCATTGAGCACCTATGGAACAATCATCCAGATTTATATTAGCTACATTATATTTTCATTTTATTGTTAGGATCATTTTAAGTTTTGACTCAAGTGTAATTAACAGTTTTTTATAAAGTGTTATTGTGCTACCTGTTTATCATTACATACCTGTCTTTGATCATTACATATATATGTGCCTTGAATTGTCATCGCGGCACATAGCATGTGCCGGCAATCCTTGAATACAGGGGGGGCACATATATGTGCCTTGAATTGTCATCGCGGCACATAGAATGTGCCGGCAATCCTTGAATACAGGGGCACATATATGTGCCTTGAATTGTCATCGCGGCACATAGAATGAAACCGGAATTGAGATTTGGATGATCGATCGTCCATACCTGAATGTGGACGTGCGGCTGCAGATGGATCGCCGCCGGCGGCGTGGTCTCCCTGGATGTTGATGCGTGGCAAGCAGAGGATCGCCGCCGCCATCTACAATTCACGTGCTCAGCCTCAGACTTGCCGCGCGCGGGAAGAGGCCGGGCGGCGCGCGTGGTCGCGATGCGGAGTCGGGGCGAGCGCGCATATATCCGCGCCTGGGAGGGAATTTTCCCAAGTTGTCAAAGATGGGGAGGAGGGATGGGAAACTGTTGGAGATTGTTTTTTGTCAATTTGCCAAAAATTCAAGGATGGGGAGGAGGGATAGCAAACTGTTGGAGTTGCTCTAACACACGGATAGGTAACTAGTTCGGATAATTTGTATCGAAATCAGCCACCGCTTCCCGTTCCGTCGTCCGCCCACGGCGACTCGTCGAATGCGGGCGTGCCGAGGTCGCCGCCCGCCGCCGCCGCCGTGAGAGAAGTGATGCGCCTCGCCTCCGCTTTTCTACGCAGAGCGGCGGCCATGTCCTCCTACTACAACGTTCGCCTCCCTTCCAGACTCCTCTCCTCCCCGGCTCCCCCAATCCCCTCACCTCTAAAACCCCTTTTTCTCTCCTCTGCAGCCCAGAGGCTCCCCGCGCCCCCGCCGAGGCTACTCCGCCCGACCCTCGCTGCCTCCCCCTCCCGACGCCGGCGCCGAGCCCGTCAGTGGCGACTCCCACCTCAGCGCCGTGCGCGCCGCCAACGACTCCCTACGCCGCGGCGGTGGCGTCCGCGCGCCTCCTCCGCCGTACAGACACGTGCCCCAGCCCCAGCCGCCGCCGTACGGCTACGGCCACCCGCAGCAGCCGGGTCCGCCTTACGGGTTTGTGCAGTACAGCTACGGCCACCCGCAGCCGCTGCCGCAAGGGCCTCAGTACGGGTACGGGACTCCGAATCAGTACGGCCTCGGGCATCCGCAGCCGTACGGGGGCGTGCCACCAAATGCTGGGTTCCCGCCACCGAATGCTGGGTTCCGGCCTGGGGTGCCGCAGATGCCTCCAACTCCAAGGCTGGCAGAGTACCGCCGACGGTGGCGATTTGCACAGCGGCGGCCACCACGCCAAGCTGGTAACATCTTCCCGAGCTGGCCATACTATTCCTTCTCAATTCTTAGCCCTTGTGCGCTTGTTGTGTGTAGCAAACCATCTAGGAGCATGCTCTCAAGTCAAAATAGTATACTCATTTTTATTTTCTTGGAACCCCTTTTAGCTTAATCCATGATTGGAAGTTTCCCAAATAATGAATGCAACTGCCTCCACTCATAGCTAGTAATATCGATATAATTAAAATGACGAAAGCCTTGCAATTTGATTTGTAAATATAGAAGCCTAGGGTATTGTGGCCTGTGGGGCTATAGTTCCACTTGATGTGCTTAAGAGACATCAGATGTGTTGGTATGTCTATGATATGTTTGGCAAGAGAACTGTCCTTGGTAAATTTCAAACTTAAAAGAGTATTAGACTCGAGTAACCATTATGTGTGTGTGAGATCCTCATTATTCTTGTAAAATTATTATACCATGTTTGCCTGGATATTTTGAGCATGGGACTTTTGATTCTGCAGAGAGGTTTAAGGTTCTGTCATACAATATACTGGCAGACTATCTGGCCCAGGAGCACCAGATTCTTTATGAACGAATACCATCTTTCATCCTGGATTGGAACTGGCGGAAAGATAAGTTACTGTTTGAGTTCGGCTGGTGGTCTCCAGATATTCTATGTCTTCAGGTAATTCTTAAGAAGAGCAGTTGTACCAGACCAATTTCAGCAGGTTGTGCTGCTAAGTCAACAGTTGTATATAACGTTAGCCATCACAAATCATGGGAAGGATAAAATATGCCAGTTTCTTAACACTTATTGATGAATATATGCCATGTACACATTTCTTTCATATTCATTGAAGTCCTCTGTCATTTAGTAGCATATATGTAGATTTAATGGGGATATCTATTAATGCATGTTAGCATTTTGTTCCTTGTTTGTACTTGTAGGAGGTCGACAAATTTACAGATCTTGAACAAGAAATGGCAATCCGGGGATACAACGGCATATGGAAGGTAATGTTTGCAGTATTCTTTTACTTTCTGTTGATAGAGTGGACTAAAAAATATGTTGTTCAGAAAGAATCAGTTCTTTTAACTTACATCCTAATGATATTACTTGATCCAATAACATATGCGAAATTGAAATTTGGTTAGTGATTGTCATTGAGGAAAGAGGAACAATTTTTTCTTAAATATGCTTGAGTGTATTATATACACATTTTGCTGAATTGGTGAGACAGATGCGGACTGGAAATGCTGCTGATGGATGTGCGATGTTTTGGAGAACAGCAAGGTAATCGATTCAACTTTTTTTTAATTTTAATTCCTGGTGTGATCCAAAGGTTTTTCTCCTGTTCTTATAGTCCAAAATTCATGCTGACCACATTAAAAATTTTCTACTTTAGTTTGTTTTCATAGGAAACCTTTGCATGGTTATTTAAAACTTTTGCATCTCATCAGGTTCCAGTTGCGTTATGAAGAGGACATTGAGTTCAATAAGCTTGGACTTCGTGATAATGTTGCACAGCTTTGTGTTTTAGAGGTGAGTTTAAAATTTTGGGCAATTAGATGAACACATGAACTGAAGTTTTTTGTATGCTGCTAATCTTGCATGACATCTAAATTTACTATCCATTTCCTTGTTCAGTCTGTGGCTCCAAGAAATGCGCAAACTGAGCCTTTTCATTTATATACAAGGTGATTGCTTCTTCAGGACTTCCGACCTATATATTGTGTTTACACCTTTATCGTAATGTAGTGATTTGGAATACCTAGCATAGTTGTGATATTGCTATTTTGTTGCCTTCTGTTTCTTGTGTGTTTCCTTGTTTGTAGTCACTTTATCCATATTTCCTTTTATGTTTAAGAGAAAAAGTTTGAAACCTATATTTGTATTATTTATCCATGTTTATGCTTATTCTTTTTGTCTCACAGCCATAGCCATCCACAACAACCTAAACAAGTTGTTGTATGTAATATTCATGTTCTTTATAATCCAAAGAGAGGGGATATCAAACTTGGTCAGGTATATTGCTTTTTCTTGTGGTCCTTTGTGTTCCTTAACTTCTTGTGTTCATTCAAACTTTTATAGTTTGCTCATTTGCACCTGACTTCACTGCTTGACCTAAGTATTTCTGTTTGTGTTAGAATCAAGAACTGCATGCATTTTTATCTAACTTTAGTCTAGCTAGAATATAAGCTGCATAGCATGTAAGAATATTTATTTGTTAACTTCTACTGTGATATTTAATGCTATGATGTGCATCAATCGTTAACCTCAGCATTATTTGAAGATTGTGCATTGTGTCTTTTTCCCTTCTCTATTGGTTTGAAGTGCTGTGCTATCACCCTGTTTCATCACTGAAATAAAGTTTAAAAGCATTAGCTAGTGTTTCTTTTGCCTTTCTTGACCATCTACCACTAGCGCCCTTATGCACCTTAATTTTAATATTTCTGCTTGCTGCTTTTATTTTCCTACAGGTAAGGACACTTCTTGACCAAGCTTATACTATATCTAAGATGTGGAATGGTGCTCCGGTAATACTTTGTGGAGATTTCAACTCTACACCTAAGGTAATATTCTAGTACTTGACTCTGTATATATGCATTCAAAATTATGTTCTGGTTTACTGTATTTCTTAGAGTGTTACACACATGCTTAACACTAACATGGTCTAAATGTTTGATCCATTTCTTCCTCATTCAGAGCTCGCTTTACAATTTTATATTGGAGCAAAAGGTAGAGCATTTTCTGTATAACAGTATAAGCTTGTGAATCACTGCTTTTGAGGAGTTGAAACTTACACAAAACATCACAATCATGCAGTTGAATTTGTCTGGGCTCGCAAGAAATACTATATCAGGGCAGCAAACTAGTAGTTCTCAAGGGCTGTATACTGGTTCTAACATATCTCGGTAAATCTTCTGCTTGATGGAAATGCATATATTGAGTACTTGTTTTGAATGCCCTCTTTCTACAATTTATCTGCATAATTCTAACCTATCTGCACTTCATCGGTTACTTTCTGCCTGTGACAGATTCCGTCCACCTTTTCACACGACCAATACTAGAGAGGGAAGCACAACTCCTCTAAATGATAGCAAGCCTCAGATTGAAGCAAGAAATTTGGTGGGAAATTCTTTCCTTGCTGCAAGAGAACCTGTTTTGACTGATACTGCCTCCAAATCTTGCTTTAACTCTGAATCAAGTAGAAGTTTTGGCAACAACATACCTTGTTCTGGCTCTACTAATCTTGATGGGCAAGGATTATTGAGCTGTGTGGAAGGTCCTGCAGAGGATGCCGGCAGTTCTGTTGCTGAAGGTGAAGAAGGTACGGCCGTTGACAACTCCAGTGAAGCATGTTTTGGAGGGATCAAAATTGAATATGGAGAAGAACCCAACAAAACAGACCTTCCATCTGCTCCAACTACAGCGTATAACGTGATCCTTCAGTCAGATTCAAGTGAAATAGTTGATAGCAGTCACCTGCTTTTGTCTTATGAATCATCTGGGCTTAAAGATCCTGTTGAAGAATTAGTAGGTGGTAGCAAGAAGGGTATAAATGCTCAGGGAGACTTGCCTGGTGATGTGATTTCTGAAGAGGTTACATGTTCTTTTGAAGGAAACAGTGTCCACTCAGATACAATGTTGGATGTATCAAAAGACAACCCTGATGAGAAGGAAAAGGCTTATGAAACTATGTCTGGTCAAAACAATTGCACGGCTAGTGAATCAGAATCATCTCATTTCAGTGGTTCTCACAAGTTTGCTGATGCACTTCATCAAATGAGTACTATGAGGCTAGAAGAAGAAAGCAACACTGGAGTAAACGAACCAACTCACTTAACATCACCAGTAGGACTAATACATCAATCAAATTCTGATATTTCAGATGCATGTGGCAATCAATGTACTCCTGAAGTAATAAGCAAGCATTCAGATTCGTATTCCTGTCCAGATGAGTTTGGAATTCATGCTCGTGCTTTTGAGGACGATGTGACAGCTAATGAAGTTTTGTGCTCAGATGTGAATTCTGACCCTTCCTTTTTCAAAGAGTTTTCTGGTGATAATGAATGTTTACTTGAAGATGAAGACCGGCGGCCAACAACTTCAGATGTTTCACCATCTGCTCAGCAGGTTGTGACTTCTAATGAAAGGTATTACTATTATGATCCGTACAGGTGGACACCGGATGAAATTAAAGCTGCTACCGGAAATGAAGAACGTACTTGTGTGGAACATAATTTGAAAGTAAGGAGTGTCTACACGGATGTGGAGGTAACTGATGTCTTGTGATTTTTGCATCCCTACATTTTTACCATACATCTTTAATTAAAGAAATAAGATATTCGCTGTTAGCTCTTTCTGAGTTATGTAATATTTGGGCAAATTGCAATATGTGCAGTTTTTACCTTTATAATCAAAAGACATGTTTAGTTTTCTTGTAGCAAATGATGTTCTAGAACTAGAAAGATTCTAGACACTCATGAGAAAACAATTGGTATTTGTTGATAACTATCATTCAATCAGGATTTTGAAGGAACGAAAGATGCCAATAAGGAGCCGCTAGTAACCAGTTACAACAGAAAATTCATGGGAACAGTAGACTACATATGGTAAGCAAGCATTATTGGAATTCTTGAACTATTGAAATGCTCCCTATATTCAACAATCTAATTACCTCTGTTGGTTATGTATGATGAAGGGCTTCCGAAGATCTGCAGACTGTTCAAGTGCTAGATACATTTCCAAAAGAAATTTTGAAACAAACAATCGGCTTCCCTACAAAGGTATCACCATATGAATATTTCTGTTATAAATTTTATGTTCAACTCTTCACTTTTTTTATCAACCGATTGTGATATCCTCGTGACGGCATACTAATCCAGGCTATTTGTGTTGGTTGACAGAAATGGGGAAGTGATCATGTTGCCTTGGTCTGCGAACTGGCGTTTACAAAATGATGGTCACCAAACAGGCGGAGAGGGATTTCGGAGCCAGCGAAGCTGCCTGTGTGACAGCAAGTACCCTATAAAGCCCCAGGAGAAAGAATCTCTTGGGAACTATCAATGACCATTTTTCCATTAATCACTTATAATAGTACATGAAACCAAAATTTTTGGCTTTGTTAGCTCATAGAAGAGCTCATCAATATATTCGTTCTTCATCGTGCTTTCTAATTGTACATGAGATGATAAATGAATCTGCTTTTCATAGGATGTTTTCTGTTTCATCGAATGGTCCAACCACATGCCCTAACTTATGGGAGGCCACAATCACCTGGTATGACTATCTTATCATCTTTGGCAATTAACACTGTTGTTATATGCTGTTAACCACCGAACCTTGTCCTACAGGAAACCTTAAACTTGTAAAAAAAAGGTTTGGCAAATCTTTAGCCACCTAACCGGTACTATATTCCGACGCAAAGTTTGGTCGAAACAAAGTTACTGGTTTAGACCATCCTTGTTTGCACAAAAGCAAAATAACCTTGATTGATGAAGCGCCTGGTGTGTAGTGTTCAGAATCAAATGTGACAATTTCAGTTCTAGGACAACGAAGTTTTATTCTTGTCAAAGAATGGTCACATTTGGTACTTAAAATTATACTGGGTAAGTGGTACTCTCCCAGCATTGGAGCATCTAAAATGCTTCAAGGTGAAAGACACTAGGGTTGTTCCTTTTGTCCAACCAGTTATCCTAGAATTAGACTACATCGGTGTGGGTCACAGTGTCACACACGGCCTATATATTACTAATATAGTGCCCGTGCTAACGCTACGGTAAAATACAAAACAAGATAAAATTTGTAAAAAATAAAACGAACAATCAGATTCATTAAGATTCATGTCTCATATATTGTATAACCAAATATTTTTGTCACATAATGAATGTCACATAACGACTGATCCTTTGAGGAGGCGACAACATCATTGAACTCACCCAACGACGACTTTCTCCATCCCCACATTATTTAAACTTTGCTCAGAACCTTTACGACCTCTCATGATCGCCTACGACCGGGTTCGACTGCTACCAACCGCTTCCGACCGCCTACTGCTGCCAATCGACCACTTAGGCAGCCGTTCGATCGCTCTTCTACGTCGCCACGCTATCCTTTCTACAACCGCGAACGATTTACCGTGATTGCACGCAGTGATGCTAGCGATAACTGTTCCCCATAGTCGAAACACTCTTTCGACCACGTTCACTTCCTTACAACATGGTTGGAATCGCTTCCGACCACGTTCAAGTCTTCTCGGCTCGATCGCACTACCTTCCGACCACATTCTAGTCAGCAAAATTTTCTACCAGAGCAGCAGTAAGATAGTGAACAGTGGAGCTAAGCGAAACCAATGCTGGAGATGCAATTTCCTTTTGATTGTTCACAATACCATATAAAGTCACCACTACGAAGATCAACCTCATGCTCAGCAGTGCTGCAATTCTCCTTGGAACTATCCTTGACCGTAAGGCGATAGATTCCTTTATTGAACCAATTTCGATGTCATAATCGGTGCATCTTTGGCGAATACCCTAATGTTGAACTGCTCATCTAGAAAATCATCCGTATGTGTTACTGCATAACAAATAATTTGACGATATATCTGGAAATTCCTTTCTTTATGGTCATTAGCGCGTTCTTTTACATATACACCGAGGAGGCGGTTGTCGCTTGTCAAGAGCTCTCAGGGAACATGTTCATATCTACAGAACAAGCCAATTTCGCAACTCTCATCTTTACAACATATACACACCAAAATTAACAAATTTCCAACGGAGATTGCTATACTGTGTACAAAATTCTACTCCCAGACGTGTATGTATGCTAAGCCTACATCATTCCATCTTGCTTGACACAGCAATCGGGCATTGGGAAGGCGTATATGGAATCGTTAGGTTTCTGAATGCGCTTCCCCTCAGTCATCGTGGTGTAGTATTTCTGCATGTGGCGCTTGAATTGATCCCATCTGCAGTAAAAAACAAGAGTTCAATATAGTCCTAAAGCGGTTTATGCCTTTAACAAAGATAACAAGATCGATCATATGTTTGAAGGTTAACTCAGAGTGTGTTAGAATTTTTTTCAAAGGACTAATGTATTGAGAAAAGTAGGTAACTACCATAGGGCCACGAGTTTATGCAGATCGATTCAAATATAAGTTGTTGGGAGAATAACAAGGGCAACTATAGCTAAAATGGACCGATCTTGGGCCAAAACATATTGTTTAAAGCGGTGGATTTGGTAAAAATTCCAGCAGACGGTCAAAATGGAAACGGCTTGGTGCGATTTGTTATGGAATGATCGATGACAAATCGGGTCCTTCCTAGGTTCATTGACCACTTACACATGTGATTACTTAGTTAATGTATGATAGCGACTCAAAAGCGACTGATGTTTGGATCATCGAAAGATAAGACCAGCTTCCATTTATCCGGTTTTATTGTCTTTGCATTCCCTCCAAACATGTAACGCCTGTGTCCTATTAGAAAGTGAGGGAAATTCCCCTTTGAGTTGTCACAAACACTGCACTCTGAGCACAGACAGTGTAATCTAATGCTGCTAGTCGAGATGAGTGACCCTACACAGAAAAGGTTGGTGAGTGGGAGATAGTACATCATGTTGAACAACATTTCTGATCCAACTTATGTCAAATATATACTCCCAAACATTAAACAATGCAAAATTCAGTGTAAAAATGGTGAACAGTTTCATGCATACATATTCATTGAACAGTGAGAAGAACATTCGAATGGCTGGGGCAAACAATACCTCAAACTCAGCAAGCTCTTCAGGGCAAAGCAAGAGTATCTTTCGTCGCTAAAAGAGGGAACATCTGGCTAAGAGGAGCCATGTATTTTGCATCATTGTATATTTTACTAGAAGCAACGTAGAGGGAGGTGGTATTGTCAAATCCCATGCCCCGTAGCATCATACCAACCTGCAAAAAAATCATTCAGTGAGCGCCTTATCTCAGTGAACTTTTTTACATATTTAGATGCTTCTAAAAAGGAAATTTAATAAATGCCATTGAAATTACAGGTTGTTAGTAACAACTTGAAGCTTCACCAACTAAGCACACTCTATAGTTCAATATAAAGAAGCAAGTAAAAATAAGGTAAACAAGCCAAAAGTGATCTGAAGTAATGATGTGAAATACTGAATGCATGCTTCAGTGCACATGTGCAACTGTCTGTCCAACACAACAATGCTTGAACAACATGAGATGATCTCCTAAAGGGCCAAAACAAGCCTAGACTCAACAATTTTTACAGTAGACCAATACACAAAGAGAAGGAAACGAAAAAAAAGAGATCCTAACCTCTAGAGGAGTAAGAGGACATTTTTCATCCCTTCTGTTTGCCTCAGGATTTATCACTCGACCAGGTCGATGAAACTTCCCTCTCCAGCTCCTTTCACGAGCATTTTCCATTTCAATTTTCTCCTTCCAGCCACCATCATATGTACAGCATGAAAAGCTACCATATCCTACAGTGTGCACAAAATCTTAGTAGGATGGAAGAAAACATTGTACCTCAGTAGAATAGATGCGAACACTATAATTGTTAAACCAAAAGTGTCGAGTGCATTAACACCTCTTCGAAGCGAAGATGCACCGAGACATACTTCCCACCAGTCAAAGAGCTCTTTTTGATCATTCGGTTAACCATATCCTCTGCAAGAGTTCTTATTGGCTCTGCAAATCTCAATGCATGGTAGTTTACTAAACACCTCAAGGCATGGATATTCGATGGAACTGACTGAGCTAATCTATTTGAGAATGGGGCAATGCGCACAACCCTGCACGGAATAGATTGTATAACCAAAAATACAAAACAAGATAAAAGATACACCTGCACAACAGCGAGAAGAGAACTGATAGTACGTGATACCTGAACGTTGCTTTCCTCCATCAATATCTCCTTAGCCTTCTCGCACAGTGCTTTAACCTGCACACGTGGGGCCGTAGAGATGACAGTAGAATCTCCGATTCCAGGAATATCAGAACATCAACCCTATAGACATTTATGTGCATCAAATACTCCTGTTTTTGATCAACCACGCACATACCATGCATATCGACCGAAATGTATATATGCCACCCTACAGATGATATGCTAGAATCTAAAGACACCATTTTGACGACTGATATTGCATTGGGTGATAAATTTGACTTCTAAACAAAAGGTAGAAGTGACAACAGGAGCTTGTCAAATTCAGAGTTCATTGAAGTTGGAAAAGATACTATGACAGAATTGCATCATACATACTATGACAGAATTGCATCATGAATAATATCGAAAAGGGAAAACCTGACATTTACTTCCACAACTGTAACATGATAACAGAATGTATCTTTCTAAAACATGCAGTTTCTAAAAGGACAAAGAAACTAAAAGGGCAAAGGAATCTATCCAGGTTGTTGAAATATCCCAACATCATGTAGACCATACACAAGACTTTAAACTTTGAGATCTCATTTGGAAGTAAACTACAAATGGAACTGGCAGTGGGAACCAAAGCAACCTTCAAATTTTCAGATAAGACAAATTCAGCCTCAAAAAAACTTATTGGATGTCATTCTTACTTATTCATCTGCTTGTGACCCTTCTTTTTGCTTCCAATTCCTCCTGTTCGCTCAAACTCCAACGCTTTTAACCTATTTTTGTAAGCAGGAGTTTGCTTGACACTTGTTATGGCCTGCAACAAGAGCATTACACTTTCAGTGTTTGTATTGTTGTTAACAAAACATAAGATCTATTGTTATGCTAAAGCATTTTAGTTATCTTTCTACTACTCAAATGGAGAAAAGGATGCAAGATCTTATGTTTTATGCTGATATTCAATTACATATAAAAACAAAGAATGTTTAAGACACGTTCTCTAATTTCAAAGCTTTCGACAAAAATATGATTCCTTCAAACCAATATTGATTAGCATAAAAAAAGATTGCTTTAAAATATCAGATCTCATATAGTATATATATCATACAAACATACTAACAGACAAACAGAGCAATCAGTATAACAATAAGTAGTAATTCTTTCCTTCCTCGGGATCATAGTTTTAGTTCATACAATACCGAGTGAGGGCACTCGAGATTGAGTATTTGTGAGACTAAAATGTACACAAACTAAAGCAAAGTAGTAGCATTATGTATATAGTATTTGCGAGACGAAAAGTGTGAACATATGGAAGAGTTTAAATGCTGCAATCACCGAGATGGTAAAGATTTTTAAATAAATAGTATGCCCTATAGTCTGAGCGGTGTTGTAAAAGACCTGAAATGAAGAAAATAAATAAATAAAACACAATTGGCAATCAGTATTTAACGATTGCTCAGCAGAAAAAGCACAAACATCACAAGTTGACAACCAATTAAGAGGCAAAAAAGAATGTCACTTAACCTTATCAACATTAGCAAAAAGTCTAACATGGAAATTTTGACCTTATTCAGATCTATCAAATAAATTACTATGAATAGAAACTATGCAATATCTTATGGAGCAATGGAGCATATTTGTATCCATGAGTTCCTTTGCTATGTTAATAGTCTACTATCTTCGCATCATGTTCACAAGTACGTGTGTTTCATGCATGTTGCTTTTCCCATCTAATCTCGGCATAATCAAACAATTAGCCTTTCTCACAAGATATGAGCCAACTATCGAACACACTAAATAGCGACATAAAAGTACAGTATTTTTAGGTTAGAGTTAGGTTTTAAAAATTAAGTTAGCACAGTAATTTTCTTTTGGAGCGTTACAATTTGGCGTGTGTTTCAAGGATGGAAATAATTATGTGGTATTGTAAAAGAATTTAAAATTAAGTCAATCTGTTTTTGCATTATCGGACTCCATCTTGTGCAAATTAATCTGGAAAATCGGAGAAGCTTGCCTCGGTAAATACAATAAGAAACTAAAGGTTTTGTTTAATAAAGGTGAATGTTGAACAGTGTGTTTTAAGTTGCAATCATGCAGAAATAGTTTTGTGTAATTATTGTCGAATGTGAAAATATATGTTTTCACAATCTCAATGCCTCTGATCGTATCTCTGATCCCTTTCCACCACTTACAAGATATACTCTTTTACACCATTTCTCGTATGTAAGTACCAACATCCATCTGTATCACAAATAAAAGGGCATGTGTTTCATTTGCACATTCCAAAATTGAAGGTAAAATGTCAACCATGTCATTTCTTTTCATGTTATTACTGAATTCATGCTTGGAGTTAGGGGGATCCCTCGTTCAATGGTACAACATTAAGGGGTTAGGTCAGAAATAATCTCAAATTGTAGGTAGGAAAATAAAAACTATGGGCTGATAGACAATTCAAAAGGAATTCATCAAACAACAGTGTAGGTATCTTTTCTTTGAATATTCTGTGTCTAGCTTGAGGTAAGACTTGAGACGGCCTACCCAGGAGACGATCCGCCGCGGCGGCCTTCGGGAGGCGGCGGCCTTCGGGAGGCGGGGGAGGCGGCGGCCTTCGGGGGAGTCGGCGGAGGCGGCGGCCTTCGGGGGAGGCGGCGGCCGAGTCGATCGGCGAGGCGGCGGCCTTGAGAGGCGGCGGCCGGAGTCGATCGGCGAGGCGGCGGCCTTCGGGAGGCGGCGGCGGGAGTCGATCGGCGAGGCGGCGGCTCGGGAGGCGCGCGGCCGAGTCGGTCGGGAGGCGGGGAGGCGCGACCGGGAGGCGGGAGGCGGGCCTTCGGGGCGGCGCGCCGGAGTCGGTCGGGAGGCGGCGGCCTCGGGAGGCGGCGGGGCGGGCCTTCGGGAGGCGGGCGCGCGGGAGGCGGAGGAGCGGAGGAGGCGCGGGGAGGCGGAGGAGGGGCAGCGCGCGTCGAGCGGGGACCCCACCAGCAAGCGGGAGGAAGGGGAGGCGGAGGAGGAGGCGGGGGAGGATGGGGGGGGCGGAGGAGGAGGCGCGGGAGGCGTGGGGAGGCGGAGGAGCGGAGGAGGCGCGGGGGAGGAGGGGGAGGCGCGGGGGAGGCGAGGGAGCGGAGGAGGCGCGAGGGAGGCGGAGGGAGGGGGCAGCGCAGGTCGAGCGGGGGCGCGGGGTGGAGGGGTACTGCAGATCCATTGAAGGATGACCGTCGGATATGGTTGGGTAAGGAGAGAGAATAGAGGAGAGTTAATCTGGTGCGGACGTTTTTATGATGGTGTAATTATGGGTGCATATTGTGGTGTGGACGTAGTTAAGCTCATGACTGTGGAGCAGGTAATTGTTGGGTGGATGTAAAATAATTTGAACTGGTGGATTATTAGTTTAGATGACGTGCAATTAAGGTTGTCAGAATCATAAACTTAAATCAAATCAGAGGTTCTTTGATAGAATCATAAATCGTAGGATTGATATAGAATCTAAGATCTTATCTGATTATGTTAAAGAAATGTTTTTAAAAAATCTACAGTGTATTATAATACTACTGTATTTTTAAAATGATATCTTTTGAACTTTACTTTACAAATTGTAAAGTAAAAGTAAGATTATATGTTATTTTATGATAATTATAGTGAATATAAAAGATAAAAGTTAATTTTTCAATTAAAAGAAAGTATATAAGTAATTATTTATAATCAAATAATAGAATCGAGTATGATCATATAAAATTTTTGATCATGATTCTACTAAAATTTAAGTAGAATTGTAAGAACATTAAGATTCTATTATATAATTGAATCGATCTATTTAATCTTGGATTATAAAATTCTAGAATCGATTTTGTAAAATTGAGATTCTGATAACCTTACTAGCAATGCTTATCAGGGGAGTGGAGAGATTGACACAAGGAAGGCAGGACGCCATCGTACAAAATTAATTAGGGAGAATAAAATTTTCACTTTAGTTTGCGGAATGTGATAGGCAAACAGCAAGCTATGCCTCACATTTTCTACCGTAGTTCGTTTGCAAGGGCTAACTACCAACACACCCCACCCCCGGCGCTCTTCTGCCGATCAATAGGGACTTGTGATCAAAGTGGTCATAAGTGGCATAACACGAAAGGACCCAGTTGGAGTGAATTATAATGTGTGTGGTAGCATAGTCACATATAATCAATTCCCCTGTAATAGTCCCGCTTTTCCATCGGAAAAAGAAGATGCTTGAATTAGAGGTCCAATAATACTACGCTAAACGATGAGATGTGTACGACGTTTAGATGAATTTTCTTGCATTAAATCACCTCTTTTAGTCATTTCCAATAGAAGTACACTTTATATCATAAATAAATTATTATAGATACTACTTCTCTAATATATAGTATATATATCAGTGGGGCTAATCAACAAAATTATACATTCTTCCACGTTTCTACCTCACAAAGACTCATCTATTCAACAATTTAATTATTATGTGCACAACTCTACTCCAATGCAAATTTTAGTTGTTTCTTAATATTAGATTATGTGTTCATGCAAATAGCTCATGTAAGACATTGTTTCTTTTTCTCTTCCTTAACTCTTTGCTATATTATATCTTATCCTATATAGACAGTGAAACACCCCAAAAATTCAAAAAATTTTGAATTTTTCTTGAATTCTTTTTCCTTTCCCAAATTGGCAAGTCTCAGCGAATTTACGCTTTCTCTTTTGGTTCTTCCCGCTTTCTCCTACGGCTGGCGCCTCCTTGCTCTGCTGCCTCTCCACCGCCTCTCTGCATTGTCGCTTTCTCGCGCCGCGCCGTTAATCCGCTAGCTCGCGGCCGCCCTTGCCCGTGCGTTCACACCAACTAGGTGCTGCGGCCCCACCCATCAGCCGCCCAGCCCTGCTGCCCGCTCTCTCTTGCTTATGCGCCGCTCTGCTCACTCCCTTCCCTTTCTCTCTCGCTACGGCTCTCTGCACCCGGCGACGCCCTCGCCTCCGTACCATAACGTCAACCCTTGTCAGCAATTGCAGAAGCCACAGAGCCACGTCTCCAATGTTTTTACTCCCCCTGCGGAGCTCCCTCATCGCCTCGGTCGCACGCGAGAGACAGCCCCGAAACCGCCTTCCCATTGCAACCGCCTTGCGGCTGCCTTAAAGCCCCGTTGAAGCTGATCGGAAGCTTGTATACGCCCCACAAAACCCTCCCAAGCGACCAATTGTTCTCCCTCGCTCGCCATCGCCGACGCCGTCATCTTCCTGCGCCGATGAGCCCCTTTTTCAATCTTCTTCGCTCTTCAATAGAAATCCAATTACTTTGGTACTTAGCATCTCCAAAGCACCCTGACCTTAACCGTGAGCTCGCCTTAGCCCGATAGTAACCCTAGAGCTCCGACGGCATGAGCCGTGCCGACCGGAAAGACCTCACAGTGGACAGCTCAACCGGAGCTATCCCAGCCTAAGTCGCTCCTGCCACCGAGTTCGCCTTGGCCCGTAGATGGTTAAAAGCCCTAGTAGCTCGTCGGACGCCCATCGGAGTCACCCTGCGCCGTGCCCTAACCGCACCGCCTCCTCTCGCCGTAAGCTAAAACTCATTGCTTTCCAAGTTCGGCCAACCTCGAAAATGGGACCCCAAGATCCTAATGAACCCGTAGATATCCTTGGTTGCCGTCGGCCACCTTCGCCAGTGCCCAATCGGTCGCCACCATTGTTCCTCTGCTCTGTCGTCCTGTAGCGCCGGGAGATAGGAGGAGGAGGAAGACGACGACGATGCGGCCAAATCCTGACCTTCCGCATCGTCATCCACGGTCCGCTACTTGCGCATCCGGTCCGCCCGTGCCCACTGCGTGTCGCCCACCGAGCAGGCTTGCGCGCGCGCCTGGGCCTTTTGGCCGCGCCTGCCGGGCCGAAACGGCCGGCCCACCCGGCCGTTGAGGTTTTAAAAACCGCGCGCGCACTGTTCAAATGGGCTGGCCCTAATACTGTAGCTACACTGTTCGTCCTAATTTAAAATTTTAGAAAAATCATTAAAAATCCCAGAAAATCTAGAAAATTCCTAAAAGTCCTAAAATTCCAAAAATACACCATTTTGACCATTTTAATATCCTGAATTCAATTTTGACCTCCATTCCTTCAAATTCAAATTTAATTAAGTTAAATTTCACCCTTCCACCAAAATCAATTCCATGTAAATTCAAACTTCCCGTTTTGTCAATTTAAATCTTGGTAAAATCCAACTCCACCCAATTCAAGGATCGACCATCCAATTCTAAATGTCTACCCTTTATTCCCAAAATCTGTCCAACACATATACATCTTTTAATAGCCCTGAACCTATCTAATTTAATTTTAGCCGTGTCAACCCACCAAGCATCGTTGAACCTCGACCTCCCAACCCAACCCATTTCTTTTTATACTCTTTCTTATTTTTAATTGCATTTTGTTCCCAGCTTGCATCTTGTAAAGCAGGAACCTATTTGGCTTCGTTTTCTACGTTAGTGAACGGACCAATCGTGTTGGTCAACTGAAGGACAGCAAAGGCCGGTGAAACAAGTTTGAAGCTGGCCAAGAAGATCAAGAGCAACAGAAAGAAGGTAAGTTACATGTTTTTGATCATATTGACTCCCATGCAATTCATATTATTTAATTAATGCATTTTGATTATGGATAATTGTGAAAGTTAATTGTTTAAAATAAAATGTTTAGAATGACATGCTATTTAGATAAATCCTACTGCTGAAAAATGCCCTGCCTTGATTGATGACCATATTCACCTTGACAGCCTTAGTAAGAATTAAAATATTGTATAAATGTATATAAGGTCATTTCACCCAGCATTTTACACTACTAAGTGACCTTGGCCGTGGGCCCGTAGGATTTAAAAAAAATGGGACCTAGGGTAAGGAGGTTGTGGGGCTCCGTGTGGCGGACTCAGCCCACCGCCTTACCCTAGATTTCAACTTCGGGTAGAGAAGTTGGTGGGGCTCCGTGTGGCGGACTTAGCCCACCACTTTACCTGAGAAGGGAGGCTGTTTGGTTTGGTGGTGGTTGGTGCTGTTGAGCACAGGGGAAGCTGTGGTTGAATGCCTCAGGTGAAAAATATAAGGATAAGAACCTTGTGCTAAGTAACAGACATAGTGACCGCTCAAACCACAGGAGTTGACTTGTCAACACTGGTTTAGTAGCTGCTCGATTCGATTGAAACTCTACAGGATGAGATGATAGGATGCCGGGGAGTTAGGTATGCTGTGGGTACCTAACAACGGTAGTATTCACTTAAAACGGCAGTGTGAAGTTTATGTTTTATGTTTGGCCGTGACTGAGTGATGCTATCGGGTAGAGCCTATATAGATAATTGAGCAGTGAAACGACCTGGCTTTCTTAACTCAGTCATGAGGGTTAAGGAATCGTGTGGGTAAAGTTGAGCAGCTCTGCAGAGTGAAATAAATGGTATTCGAATACGACGTGTTTCCGGTTAATGAAGTTGTGTTAATTGGGTGATTCCAACAACGAGTCATAAGTAGTGTTTCTGATGTTGTTAATTTGAGTAATGATGAAACTTTATCTGATAACAGAAAACCCCCTGATTTTAAGGAGAAATGTTTTAAATTTTATTTGTTTGCAAATAAAATTGCATCCACTTCATAATAATAAAACAACTATATTCCCTTCTCTTGAGAATCCTGGCAAGTAGATATATAGTGTTTCCCCATGTGATTTGCTGAGTACAGTGGTTGGTACTCAGACTTGCAAAATTTCCCCCCCAACAAATACCAGAAGAAAAGAGAATGCCACAAGTTTTTGTGCTAGGGTTACGACTGCATTCAAGCGTTCCTGTGGAGTTTTCTTCGGCTCTTCTGTATGTAAGTTACGTTTTGGGCTTGGACGTCCGCATTGCTATTAAAGTTGGCCATTAGGTCTTATTTCAATCAAATTAACTTCTTTTATATGTTCGTAAGCAGGCATGATACACCTTTTATCCGCAACTGAACTTCTGAGCTGTTGCGGGTGGTAAGACGTCCCTGTTCCCAAAAATGGGGGCGTTATAGATAGTTAATTAATTCTATAGACAGTATACATGATAGATCATTGTGAGTGCTTTTAGGTGTTTTGTTTACCTAGCCAGTGGCTAATTTCAAGCATGATTGTTTGGGTCACATACAATCATTTTAGTCATTTAGGACCGTGAAATTGAACCGTAAGACTATGGTAGCGTTGTAACTCGAAAAACGTTATTTCATAGCTCATAAGATCTACATTATTGTTTTATAATCATGATCAGTAGAATAAAGATAAAAATTGTTCGATAGAATGGTAAATAGAACGGTAACAACAAGGGAGAGTTACACCGACACTGTTCACTTAAACAGGGCGCGCCAGGTGGTTTGGGTTTATAACTGCCGCAACGGAGATCCGAATGAACCAATCCTCCGTCCATCTCACCTTCGCTGTTCGCACCGAAGCTTCCTTTCCTCGCTTCTCCGCCGCCGCGGCCTTCGCCGGCGAAGATGATGTCCGGCGGTGGCTACTCCGCCATCGACGACCCCAAGGCGTCCGGATCCGTCCCGGTAAGTACCCCCCCCCGCCTCTCTCCTCGCGCTGTCGCACACCACCACCTCACTTCCCCTCCTCGCGTCGCGCAGGCTGCGACGGGGCCAGATCCGCAGACCATCAAGTTCGCCGACTCCAACCTCCAGACCTTCCCGCCCTCCGAGGCCAAGGGCAAGATCTCCGGCGCCTACCGCCCGCCCACCGACGCCGACGGTCAGAACAGATCTCCTCCTCTCTTCTCTCGTCTCTTCACATTGGATCTCCGTCCGGATCTGACTTGGTTCTGGTGGCTGTGCTGCAGATACCTTCTCGTCCAAGGCCGGAGGAGGCGGAGGCACGGGTGGCGGCGCCGCGGGGTCAGACGATGCCGCGCAGGGCGGCTGGTTCCGGATGTTCTCCGTGGCGGCGTACAAGCCCTACTTCGACGTCGACACCTCCGATGTCGTGGAGAGGATCTGGGAGTCGGTCTTCCCCTTCCGCGGCACCTTCACGGAGAAGACCTCAGAGAACCCCGACCTGTATGCTTCAATCGCCTCCCCTCCTCTTCAATTTGGCTTCATATTGTTGCAAATATCCGCATGCTTAGGTAGCGAATGCGATAAGAGCAGTAATAGGTTTGAACGGTTTAGGTGTTTTGCTGGGCATGATTCTTGATAGGGTGTCTTCAGTTGCAGAATGCGAGTGTGTTTGGTTTGTCAGCTGAGAGTCAAGTAGTTGTAAGAATGAGGTTTTTAGTTTCATGAACTGATAGCTGATTGTTCCAAAAGCTCAGTGTTCTGGTATAGCGGGATGTGTTGCTCTTGCTTCAGCTGATCCTTAAAGAGTGATGATTAATGGCTGCATGAGCAGTGCGAAGGCTGTTGTGAGTATTCCCTGGGTTTGATATGATCTTGCAATAGTAAGCCCTTTATTGAGAAGAGGGAGTAGGGTTTATTTTTAGCAGATGGCAAGACTTCATTGGCTGTTGACATTTGATTTCCTAGTTGAGTGGAGTACTCGATATCCCTATTCCCTATTTGTTGTGCACTAGGAAATTGTTGGTTGCATATTCTTTTCACTGCTTGTGAGAATTGCAGACATTTACATTTGGTATCCTAAAATGAATCATTCGATGGCACGGCATGGCTAATTTGTAGGACTCTTTCCTTGATCCTAGTTTCCCAAAACTTTTTATATTTAATATCAAATATAACCTATCCATGCTTTGGAATATTTGAATTTTTAAATTTCATTTCAGCTGTTTTGTGGCACATCAGTATTCAGTTGGAATTATTCTAGGCTGTTTCATCTCATCAGTTTATGATATAGTTAACAAGATGGTCTGTTGAATACATATTTGTTGAGTTGCAATTGAAAGTTCTTTACTATGTGGTACATAGCCGCCTGTATTGGATCAACATAAAGTAGATGTGAATGTGCCTGTCTGAATGCTTCTTCCTGAAAAGTACAGTATAAGTCTGAACCAGGCGAATAGCTTGGCAAGTGTGCAGAATATCCTTTGCAACACTGAAAACTTTAAATGATATTTATACTACCTATTTTGTTGCCTTTTTCTGACATTTCACAATGATGGGAGCTGTGTATTCTGGTTTATATTTTACAATCAAATCCTCATGCTTCGATTTCAGCTAGCCTGTGAATTCAATGGAAGATTTTTTACCAGTACAAATGATTAATTTAACAATTCTTTTAAAAAATTAGTGAATGATATAGTCCTTATGAGATTAATGCTTGCAAATTTGAACTTATTATCACGATACTTGAAACTGTTGAAACATTGATTATTTGCCTGCTGGTTCTTATTTTAATTTGTTTTTAATAGGTATGGACCATTCTGGACATGCACCACCCTGATTTTTGTTGCTGCATCCATTGCCACGTTTGTCACCTACCTGTCCCACAAATGGCACAAGAAAGAGTGGAACTATGATATTAACCTGGTTACATGGTCTGCTGGCTTATTCTACGGCTACGTAACATTTGTTCCCCTTGGTTTGTATGTCATTCTTAAGTACTTCTCAGCACCTGCTGGACTAGTGCAACTGTGGTGCCTGTATGGATACTCTTTGTTCATCTTCATTCCAGCATCGGTAAGGAACATATCTAAAATGCAGATCGACTAAGAAGTTAGAATTCTATTTAGAGTATTTTCAACTATTATGGTTAATTATTTTGAGTTTAGGCTTCTGTCTCAATCCAATATCAGTGCACTGAAATCAGTTCCAGTTTGCGGTATCTAAGAAGTTGGTCTACCTTGGATGAAACAAATCCATTTCCAACTATTATCATTTGATAATCCCTTCTATAAGCTATATCTGTTATTTACTGATCCTCTGTCAAGGAAGTTTTCTATCATTTGATGTTGTCCTATCATGCCTTAACCTGCAAGCACATAATCTGTTTAAATGATCTTGATTTACTTCTGCCTGCATATTTGCTCCATAAATTAAGTAAAAAAAACTTTTTTAAACCCAAGACTAACATTTTCTCGTTTTGTGTGACAGCTTCTGTCGATTGTGCCAATTGAAATCTTCAGATGGGTGATTGCTGGCGTTGCTGGGTTTATGTCTGCTACCTTCGTTGCGGTCAATCTTCGTGCTCACATTGTAAATTCTGGAGAGCGCTGGTTTCTGATCGTTGCGGGGATATTCTTGTTGCAGTTGGGACTGGCTGTTTTGCTGAAACTCTATTTCTTCACGGTAACTGTATAAGGAAATGGCTTCTTCGCTTGTATTAGTCAGGAACGAATACACAGTTTTCCAGGTCGAATTGCTTCCCCATTCATTGATGTAATTTTCCTCGTATACATCCACCTTACATGTGACACCCAGGAACACCACTTCGTTAGCCTCTGAAAATATACCAGAATGTCCTTTTGATTGCAACGAGGTTAGAGAGTCTGTTTTGTAGTCTACATTGTGTTCCATTACTTGATACTAATAATAAATCACAAATGGCTATATTTTGCCTTCCTGTACCTGAGGCTAATGGATCAAAGTGGTTTTGCGGTAGCATGTGGCCCTTTTAAGCGCACAATGAGGTCACAGCCTCACAGGTTGTGCATTTGTGCTGTACAGAAGAAAACATGAATAGACAAAACTTACATAAAAATAACAGAGAGCGCAATGAACAGTCGAACACAATTTTTACTACTAGAAACTTATAGCATTAGGGAGCACATTCAGAGTAGTTTTTAAGAACAGGTATCTAACTTCGTTTTAGCAAAGCGACAAACAAAAAAAAAACCCTTGAGAACTAAATCGTCACCAACTCAACCTAATTCAGAATCGTCACCAACTCACAACCTAATTCAGGACTTACGCAGAACATCTTGATTCTTGACATCCTACTTCAAGAGCATACAAGCACATAGCATATCAAGAGGGGTACTTCGTTAAGAAAGGCATGCTCATGGAGTGGATGCAAATTATGTCTCAGTCAATGTAAAAGATGTCTCAGTGCTATAGCAAGACTGATGTCTCAGTGCTATAGCAAGGCTTCTCAAATGTCTGTAATGTTAGCACTCAAAATGAAAACACAGCACAAACTCCAACAAGATCACAACTACCTCCACAACTTGGTGGTGTCGCGAATGGGGAGCAGTGGTTGCTCATTTCTTTGTAGCAGCCTGACCAATAAATTTCGTAAGAACATAGCAATCTGGTGGCGTGATGTTTGTATAGTAGTTATGTATCGTCTCTGTTATTTCGAACCCAAACTTTTTGTAGAAAGCAATGGCGGCGTCGTTGTTTGTCTGAACATGCAGGTATATCTCGGAGATGTTCTGCTTTGCACAGAGATCTATAACATGGTTCAGCAGTTTCTTTCCTGTCAAAATAAAACCAAGCAATTATTAGACAGCATAGATGCTTTAACTAGTATCCATTTCTTTAACATGCCCTCAAAAGAAGCTCGTATTATTTCAAAAACAGACTTGTCAATATCTGTGTATAGAGAGCAAAATAATTCAAAAGTGCAAAAGTTTTGGAATGTGTATTTCAAGCACTTCACAACTAGTCGATATTCATACTCCAACTAGTATTCATCTTTCAAAATGTGCTAGGGTATTGGTAGCAAACAAAAATTGCTGCAATGCAGCCTCCATACACAACTTTCTTATCAAATAGCACCTTCTAAAGTCTAAACAATTCTAAAAATTAGCACATCAATCTATTTTTCTTACAAATGAACGCAAAAGTGTTGACAGTCCAAGCTGTGGCATGAGGCCACAGATGCTTTAATGTTAGATTGTGTAAAATCTTAAAACTCATCTACCTAAAGGAATCTGACAGCCAATAGGCTACCATGTTAGCATGCAATAGTACCGTTTGAGAATGGTGTTAGCTTAGCATTTACAGTTTGGGAATGGTGTTAGCTTAGCATTTAGCGGACTCTGAAACCTATGAACAAGCAACAAAGTATACATGACTGTTTTTATGTGAAGAAACTAGCTGTGCAAGGCTAACCTCATGTGCTACACAATCATTAGTAGCAAAACGGGCATATTAACTTTGCTACACAATCACTGGATAGTAAGAAAAGGCATACTAGGCACAATGATTCTTTAACTTTATTCTTACTGGAGTTGAGAGTCACAAGGTATTTACTTGGATATGGAAAGAGCAATCTAACTTTGATTGTGCATTAATGCTAACATGAGGCTGAAACCAGAATAAGTGGTGTCATTGTCAGCACATTATTATTTAAGTTGTTTTTCTGTGCTGATACTTGTAAATTGTTGTTTAAGCACTAACACTAGAGAAAGCAGCAGCGGTGATTACATATAAATAGGTTATAGAAGATAATACTGACATGGATGGTATCAGCAATTTTGGACTCTCTTGCAAATAAGTTATTGTGGGGCTCATTTTTAGATCCTTTTTCACAGAAGGCATTATTTATTTATTTATTTATCAATAAGGTTAGTTACCATCTACACAGCACATACCATGTCCTAAAGAACATACCAGTACTGAACCTGAATTTGATGAGCACATACTACTCTAGAAGACGGTCGCTACCCAAGAAGCATGCAAATAGTCTCTTCACTTGTAAGGCATATCTAAATCTCACGGCCAACAGGATGATCTCTTCGCCCAACAGACAATAAAGTCAGAAAGAGGGAATTCTCACCGATCCCAAGACCACGATATGGTGCCAGTACACCCAGAGTCATGATATAAACACAAACGGCCCCACCTTCCTTCCTCTCCAGGCGACACGCAATTGCCCCAACGCATATATCACTATAGTAAGCTACATATACAGACAGGAAAAAGAAACAATCAGTAATTGACAACAGAAGCAGCAGCATATTATTTCATATATGAAATCAGTATACCAAATGCATCCATTTCAACTTAGGGGACACATACACTTCAATCCTTCCCTAGTCTACAATCATGGCTACCTACACCCTCCAAGATCGGCACTAACCAAACAAATCGTCCCGTTTCACACTTCACATTAACATTCACACCTCCCCAGTCCAAAATCTAAATCCTAGCGGTTTCTTCCCAATCTCGCCGCAATAAATCGGTTCTTGGCTTCTGTCCGCAGATCCAAGAACTAGAATAGATACAACCCAATACAAGAAACAACAGGAGGAGAGGAAGCAAGGAAATGCTTCCGGCGGGTTGGATGCGGCGTGTGGTAGGGATTGAACAAAGCAACAGAGGGGGGGGGGTCCAGGGGGACGAGACGGATGGGTGTGCGCACCGAGCTTGGAGAAGTCCTTGGAGGCGATGGTGTCCTGGTAGTACTTGTCGTTGTAGCGGACGGGGAAGAGCGCCGTGTTGAGCTTCTTGAGCTGCATCACGTTCTTGTCCCGCACGCCGTCCAGCGACGTCCGGTCGCCGCCACCGCCGCCGCTCTTCTCCTTGTTCGCGGCGATCTCTCCTTCCCCCGCGCCCATCCTCCCTCTTGCTCGGCTCCTCTCCTTCCTCTCTCCTTCGCTTCTCTCGTGAGTTTGCGTGCTTGCGTGACCACGGCGGCGGGGTGCGTCTCGCGACCAAAAACCCTTCCGCTCTTTTGCTGTTTCGCAACTTCCACGTAATCTCACGGACTCGTGGGGCCCATGGTGCAGCCACCGCCGACCGGGGAGTGGTGGGCTAGAATTAGAAAGATGGTTGCCTTGCGTGCCCTTGCAACTTCGATTATTCCTTTTAGGCAGAGAGGTAACAGTATTTTTCAAGCGATTCTTAAAATACCCCGTTCAAAAAAAAGTATCATAACTTTGATCAATAATTACTATTATAATATATTTATAAAATCCAACAGAATTACAATATTATAAAGTACTCTTTAAAACAAACCTACACATATAATTTTTATGTGTCTTATCTAAATATTTAAAAAGATATCGATGGCTAAAGTTCTCAAATTTGAATGTACGTATTTTAAAAATTTTAAATGACCTATTTTTTAGATCGGAGGGAGTAGTTTTTTGTGCCCTTTTAGGACAATGTTTTCTGGCAAAGAAATATATGAGATTTATAGTTCAAAAAGTAGACCTCTCTAGGGAACTTTCAAACTGAATTTTGTCCTCGAAACAACCATGTACAAAATTGCGCACGAGATGTCTACCGACAATATGTTAGCAATAGGTATGATTGTATGTTGGGAATTAAAATATCAAAATAAATCCCAGTCAAATCCAAATAGCACGAGGTGCCTATCAAATTTCTTGCCAAAGTGGATAAGTGCAGTGCTAGATGTAGGAGAATGGAATTTTTTGTACGAATAATCTATTTTTTATTCAAAATTACAAAAATATACTTACGACAACATTTTTTTTTACATAAATAGACTCCAGTCGCCCCCCCCATTAGGCGACTGGAGCCAATCGCCCAACAGGGGGCGATAGATGTCCAGTCGTCCGACCCTCGGGCGACTGCAACTTGTCCCCCCCCATTGGGCGACTTGAAGTGTAGTCGCCCATCTATTGGGCGACTGCACTCAGTCCCCCGTGAATTTTGTAAATTTTGTGAATTTTATATTTTTAACTAGAAAATAATCTGTTGGAGTTGTAATAAAAGTTTATATTCATTGTATGTTGTACGTGTGTAACAAATTTTGAGAATGTTTTAGGAACGATTGACCGTAGAACGATCGGTACATACGATGGTAAGTGATATTTTGATGTTACTGAGAATTCGTGTACGGAGAAAACCGGTATGTTAATATTGTTAGATGATTTGCTATGTGAATCATTGAATGCGAAAAAATGAGATAATAAACTTGTCTGAATTTAAATAAACTTCATAATACAGTTGGGAGTAACATGCCGCATACTTTTTTATTACATGCATAACATATAGTATCATGTGCGACTAACCCACCTAACTGCTCGTACGACCTACTGTGTGGACTGGGGCCATTTTCCCTTCCTTGCCCGCTCAGCGTTGAACTCCTCGGCGGCCTCTTTTGCCTTCGTCGCCATTTTCCTCTTTCTCTCGCGCTCCCTCTCGCGAGCCTCCCGCTCCCTATGCGTGCATGCTTCGAGATGAGCTTTCGTCTCGCGTTGTATACGTAGGGTTTGCTCATTCTTACGACGCTCCTCCTCCTGCATCTCCGATGACCTTGCGACATTCCACTCCTCGAAGTAGAGGGCCCATTGATCCTTAGGGTGGATCTCAAGATCGATCCATTTGCGGTAGGCACATAGGGGTTCCGGGGACTGTAAATACAGGGGAGAGATTGTTAGTGCGTGCTATGAAGGAGAAAAGGTAGGAAAAAATGGTGCACGTGGTCCTTACCAGCTGTAAATAGGTTGCAATGTCTAGACGGCGGTTGGGGTAGTCACTGGAGTAGTTTGCGCAACTCCAGTAACACGTATCTAGGCTGATGCGGTGCTTAGACTTGAAGAACTTGCACGTGCCCCCGCACCAACAAAGGGGGGGGTGTCTCCCCCTCGGGTGGGAGTTGCGGCAAACACTCGGTGGAACGTTTAGGATGGGGTTGTTGCTACGGGGCCCCTTATTGCGGGGAGTTTACCTCGTAGCACGTTGGGCTTGTTCTGCCCGGGCCGCAATAGCCCTTATTTTCTCATCGCGGGCGGCAGCTGACCGTGCTAGGTCGTGGGTCTCCTCCCATTGCTTCGCCATGTTGTCCCATTGCTTCTTTTGCCTTTTATCCATTCCGGTGTGGTGAAGGAACCGTGGTGTAGTGTGGGGTTTGGTTATGTAATATTCCCTAAGAAATCCCATCGACCTCATTTTTAGTGTGCGAAGCTGGTAAAGCTGAGCCGTGAGGTCTTGTCGCTGCAGAAAGTTGGCACGTGCGGTCATGTCGCTGCGCAAAGCTGGCGCATTCGGTCTTGTCACTGCGCAAAGCTGGGCCATGCAGTCATGTCACTGTGAAAAGATGCGTCGTTATGTCATGTCACTGAGGAAAGCTGACACGTTCAGTTTTCTCATTGTGGAAAGCTGGGCCGTGTTGTCATGTCAATATGAAAAGCTGCTTTGTCATGTCATGTCACTGAGGAAAGCTAGCACGTTCAGTCTTTTCACTACGCAAAGCTCTGTCATGTCACTGCGAAAAGCTGCGTCATCATGTCATGTCATTGAGGAAAGCTGGACCGTGTGGTCATGTCACTGCGGAAAGCTGATCCTCTCACTGCACAAAGCTGGCGCGCCCGGTCTTCTCACTGTGCAAAGCTGATGCGCCCCGTCTTCTCACTGCGCAAAGCTGGGTTGTCATGTCATGTCACCAAGCAAATATGGCCTGAAGTTATGCTATATAATGAATGGACAAGGTGGTGCTGGTTGAAAGAACTATCTTTTCCGTCGTAGAGTAAGCCACCATGACGGACGCCGAGGGACCACTCGAATATGGGTCACCAAAGGAGGACGTTCCACTCGAAAGGAAGGAGGACTTCGGCCCTACGTACCGCTTGTTGCCAGGTAGGCGCGCTCAGCCAGTGTGGTCGAAATGTAAACACATGCAGGATGCGGTGGCGCAGGTGGCAGATGGCCATACGGATGGTGGTCGATGTTTCTTTCGGTGCCCACACTCCGGGGTACAAGTTCGCACTCGTCTATTTTGTTGTACTAGTAATATAGCTTCGATGCTAATGCTTGTTTGTAGCAGGTGAATAAATGTAACTTCGTGCGATGGATTGATCCTCCCCATGAATGGTATATGTCGACGTACATGCATACGTTGTGGGAGCGAATCTTTGATTGGAGGCACGCATTGAGAGTCTTGAAGAGCAGAACGATGACCTCCGTCAGTAGGTGGAGCATGAGAGGGGCAACGAGGAGGTCATCAACATAGGGAGTTCGTATGACCCTTCATACTACTGCACGAACCCTAGTTGTATATGTGTTTGCCACTACAACAATGGCCAGCCACGTCCAAGGCGGCCCCCTCAACAATACTCAATGTGGGTGCCACGAGGCTCGTTCCACATATAGGCAATGATGTGAATGGTTGTACCGGTGTACTAAGCAGTCTTGTTCAAAATAATTTTCGATTTTGTTAAGCATGTAATTGAATGGTTCGTGCGTTGCTACGGTTGCCATCAATGCAGTTCACTGTTCGTTTGTTGTGTGCGTTGAGAAGGTAAAGAGAAGTACAAGTAAGCTCGGCACCGTATAAGTAAAAGTTAACTACGTAAATAACAAACATAAGCAGTACATGAACACATAGTGTACAGTTAGCACTACCGTCCCCCAACAACATCCCCAGCACCCCCTCCATCGCCACCCTGGCCCCCTTCGTCAACGCGTCTGTGTCCTCCCATACGACCCCGCTTGGCCGTCCTCTGCTGCAATAGGTGACGACACCCAGACAAAGTAAGATGCTCGGGAGACCATCGCACCCGCCATTGAGCTGGTGGAGTGGGCTGCACCGCTGCCTATGTGCCCTCTGGTGCACCGGTGAGGGCACTCCCGGAGAGAACCTCTGGTGGTGTGCCCCGAGGTGCAGTGTCGGACATCGGCCCGAGCCAGTCCGAAAAGTACTGGTCTGGATCGTCCGGGCCTAGGGAGACGCCATATCCCAGCTCGGGGTAGAAAAGACCTACAATAGTAATATCGTTAGTTCATTACATAAAGCATTGGGATAAAAGTGAGATCCGACGATGCGTACCCTCAGTTGGCGCCATCGCGTCTGGAGGAGGGATGTACGACGTGGAGAACACCCCCTACATGGGGAAGCCGGGGATGTGAGGAGGACACGTGAACAACTGCCCTGGCGATGTACGAGGCCGTCCCCAGGCAGAGCCCCCAGCCTGGTCTGGGTGAGGTGGTGTAGGACGTGCCCACGTACTCCCTCCGGAGTAGTGCCACACCGGTCGGGGTGGCACTGGTGGATGAACCGTCTATGCGCTGGGCGTGGCTGTGGAGACCGCCGGTAGCCTCGTGCATGACAACTACGTCTACACCCAGCCTCCATTTGACGCCAAACACTCATGTGCTCCTCGTGGCTCAACTCCGCACCTGCGGCGAGCCTGTCCATCAAAGTGACGGACTCGCTCCACAGCGAAGTACCAACGTCAACCTGAAGGAAAAGACATGAAATGGTCAATCATCGAAATGACATTGCCATTATAGAATCTTTAAAAATTACGTGTAACGGATCGCGAGGTGAGCGTCCCGCGTGAGGTGCGCGGGGTACGTGTCTGTGGGAGCGGCGACGTGTGTAGTGGGCAGGTCAACAACATGTACAAGCATCGTACATGTCCGCCCCTGGTACCAGCGTAGGTACTCCGTGTAGTCCTTGCTATCGTAGGAGCGGTCCTCCTCCATGCGGTCATTGAGCGTACCCTCCCACTGTGCGATCCACCCCTACATCTTCGTCGTCCAGTCCTTGCCGCGTTTAACTCCCTTTCTGGAGTGCCTGCTTATAGGACCATCACGTAAGTACTTACAAACAGAGTAGTAAGCACGTACAGATTTTTGAGAAGAGGTCACTCACACGTGCACGCTCTGCAAGAGCGGTGGTCTGACTGGTACAGGAAGCGCCTGACGTACACCAAACTGCCGCATCACTCACTGGGGTGCGTAGTCCTTTATGAAGATATCGTAGACGAGCTTCCGGCGCGTCATCTAGAAAGCCCGGTCACGCCAGCATAGTGTGGACAGCCTGTCAAGAGCACGGTCCTGCAGTGCTGTAGGTGAGTACGGTTCCCAGTGCATGTCGTCGGCTGTGAGGCGGTTGAACTGCTCCACAAAGGGCAAATACGCTTGTGTGACCTGCACGTGCGCAAACTGTACTTACAAGGAAGAACAGTTTTTATGTACAACCATCGTTAATAAGAAGAAAATAGCTAATTGTGTTAGTACTTACCTGTTGATGACATAAGATAGAACCCATCGTCGGCCAGTCAATGTCTCCCCTAGGGTACATCTCTACCCCGTACGAACTCATGTCCTCTACCAAAGGTTGTCCGAGGCTGAAGCGCTCGAACGACCACAATTGTAGTTGTAGCGGACAACTCGCAAGGACCGAGTTCGTCTTGGTCCTCAAGCACGCGTCGCACAAGCCACGGTAGATCGCAACAAGTGCGGTCGATCCCCAGCTGACCTGGGGGGCCTCACCGTCCGCGATTGCCCTAGCATGAGCGATGAGGCGCGCGTCGACGGTGTTGCCGTGGCTGGTGGTGAAGAGCACCCAACCAAACAGCCACAGCAAGTACGCCTCCAAGTGACGGAGACCTGATGATCGTCCGCCTCTGGATCCATTCGCTCCACCTGAATGCAAACAAGATGTTATTAGTATGTAATAGTGCAAATAAGAGCTTCGACGACACGATCGATTATAAAAACCACGTACTCGAAACTGTACGAGCCACCTCAGCGACGACCCGTGTGTCTGACTCGCCAGGAAGATGTAGTAGTCACCTGCGGCACCCGGTGGAAGGACTCCCTCGAATTGGCCGAGCAGGTCAGCGTGCCACTCGGCTGGGGCCTCCGGTAGGAAGGCAGTGCCTCCCGCGATCGGAAGGCCAAGCAGCAGGGACACATCCTGCAGGGTCGGCGTCATCTTCTCGAATGGGAGGTGGAAAGTGTGCGTCTCGGGCCGCCAATGGTCGACCAAAACTGTCAACAGGGAACGGTTGAATGAGAAGCGTCGTGATCGCTCCACGACATCGTCCCTGCCTGCGGCCATGGTAGGTCCATCCTCATCCGTGGCCTACACCATTCAAGCAAGAGGGAGTAGCTCGGCATCCCACAGCCTGCAAACAAAGTTAAGGTCAGCACGGAGCATTCTTACGGCAACACTAAAATGCTGGCGGAGTGCAAACCTGACTGTCCAAAAGGGGGTCGAGTCTCCAGGCCATGCGAGGTGTGGGTGTCCGGACCACTCCCAGCTCAGCTGGCTCGTCCGCGCTCCCCGGTGGTGGCACATGACGGGAAGCGCGATGCAGGCAGTCCACGTGCTCGTCCAACAGGGGTACTGCTAGTCCAAGTCACGACCATCACGAGCCATATCTGCAAAAAGAGTTCAAGTTAGCACTTATAAGGAACCAAAAAACATCGCATATAAACTAACAGTAAATAAAACTAGTAAGTAAGTAAACAAAGTAATACTAAGCTACCAACACAACACCAACTACATTACAGAAAAGGGGATGTAACATAGCAGTTGCACAAATGGTACATGAAATAACAATACATTTAGTATGATATTTCGCATGTCATAAGTGCGTACTAAACAAACACAGTTTACAATGTAAATTTAGTTCTAGTCTCCAACACCTAGTAGTACACGCCATGCCGCTCTGCCTATTGATCAGCACATGCATTGCATCGTCTAGCTGTGTGCCCCTCCCGACCGCATCACCCGCAACGTGCACCAGATGCTCTAGCTTGCGATTCGTCCATATCATTTCTAATACGCCGGCTCTATCGCCGACCGTTCCCACCTTTTAACATGTTAACATCTGGAATCCAGGTCCTTGCTGCAATGTCCAAGGTGGTAAAGTTTTCGACCACCCTGAACCCCAGAGCTCCCCACACCAAGCATGCAGTACCCTCTCATTAAAGAAGTACTCTGACATGAAGTTCGAAGGATCCATACCCATGGTCCCGCATGCAGCGAGGACATGAGAGCATGGCTTGTGTAACAGCTTCAGCTTGTTGCACATGCAGTTAGGTTCATTTGCATGATCTCTAAGGCATACCTCGTGGGTAACAAGGGAACGAGCCGTCCTAAATCCGGCTCTATCACGGAGTACCACGTCGAAACGATGCTCCCTGTTGCCCATGGCCTGCACTGTGTGCAATTGACCCTTCTGTGGCTTCGTCTCCATGTATGTCGTAATTTTCGATGAATACAGGGCTCGGGGACTGGCCGCATGAAGTTCGGCATTCACGTGCCTCTCCCTGAAGTAGCTGATTGTGCCGTGAAGAACACCTTCCACGATGGCGACAAGGGGCTAAGAACGAAGGCCCATGAGAACCCAATTGTACACCTCGGCAAGGTTAGTCGTCATTATGCCGTACCTTGCGTTGTCCATGTCGTGCAACAGTGACCACTTCTCCAATTGTTCTCCGTCGATCTACTGCAAGAAGCAATTGATGTTTCGTGAGCTCCTCCTTCTTGGACCAGCTAGGTTAGGCTCATCAAGTGCTGACAAGCATTGCGGTTGTGCCGCCCTAGGAATGACATACCCCTTGCTTCTCTCGTCGACGTGCTTCCTGCTGTGCTCATCCAACAATGCCCACAAAGCATCAAATTTTCTTCGCTGGTTCTGCATAGCCAGCCTCTTGAATAGCTTCATCAACGGTTGTTTTGAAAACTGCTTGAAAAAGTTCACTCCTAAGTGACGAATGCACCACCTGTTCCTTATGTCCGACTAAGAAAAGGGATCCTCCGGGTCTTCCTAAAGTTTTCTTATAGCCTTTACGAGTGCCGACAACTCCAACCCTGATATGTCTGAGAAACCACAACTAGCTTTCATAATTCTCACTTTCCACGAATGCGATGGCCAGCAGCAATATTTGGTTGTTGCCGTCAACGCCTATGGCCGTCAGGATCTGCCTCTTCTATTTGCCTGTCAGAAAGGTTCTGTCAACTGAGATCACCGGGCAGCATGTGCTTGAATGCCTCGATGCAAGCACCAAGTGCTAACAAGGCCCTGTGCAACACCGCATATTCTGGTAGACTTGTGGACGCCTTGTCTTGCACAACGATATACGTGCTCGAGTTCCTATCCTGCAACACCTTAAGCATACGACGAAGATTGTCATACACCACCTCGAAAGACCTGAAACATTTTTCCAACGCCTTCTGCTTGGCATGCCACGCCTTTACATAGCTAATATTGTACTTGAATTTCTTCTCGATAACTACCATGATATGCATGGTGTCCATGTCTTTCTTCTCCACTATCTCTCCGTACATCAAATTGGCTATAAAGGCGGATGTTAGGTTACGATGCCTCACCAAAACACTGTTGAGAATGCAAGAGTGCGGCTCCACCTTCGACACAATCCAGTGAGTCTCATACTTGGGTCTATGTGCGTGCACCCTCCAAGGACAACCAGCCTACTTGCACTTCACGGTGTACTGCTCCTGGCTTGATACCATGACCCGAAAAGTCTGCTGCATTGAAATGGCCCACAGCTTGATGGCATCCTGCAGCGCTACTTTGTCAGCAAACATAGAATGCAACCGAACCTCTGTCTCATGATACTCCCACGCTGATTCATGCTCGTCATTTGTGGAAACACCCTCAGCAGTAAACCGGTTCCATTCCTGCGGGATAGGAGCTTCATCCTCATCCGAACTGTCCTCATTGTCCTCCTGTACAGCTTCCTCTTCAGCCCATGCCCTCTAGTCATCACAGTCCATCTGCTGCATGATGTACTCAATATGCTCCCCTTTATCAGCTTGTCCTGTTCTCTCTCTATGGATTGACCATTGTACCTCTCCTCCATGTACCGCATCAGCTTCATCACGAGCAACTTGATCATCTTCGCCAACATGCAGCCCGCTCAAGCTGCTAGCACCTTCCAGAGCAAGGGCAGACACATGACCTTGCACAGCTTCTAATGAGCATGGTTGCATAAGTAGGACACACTCATATCCACGGCGTCGGCACCCTTGCACAAAGCTCTTCCACGCAGTAGTGCGCAGCAATGTCCTCAACTCCCATCTGATGTCCATGGGAGACCGGCTCTAAAGCCCTTGCACGACGACGCTGCACACCTCGGGGTCCAACAAAAAACTCCGGGTCAGCCAATGCATCACATCTGAGATCCGAGCATTCTCGCGCATCCAGATGTACTAGAGTGACTTGCGGAAAACTGCTCAAATCCACACCATTCGGACCTTCACGAACGGTTCCAGCACTGTAATGCACTCTCAATATAGTGGCTATTGCCATTGCTGATGTCGACCTGCATATATGTTTCAATTTTGCAACATATCAAATAACATCGCACAATACCAAAGTACCGACATACCGTAATTTACATTTCGCCGATCATTCGCATGTCGTAACCCACTACAATAACCTCGTACTATGAACTTCGTACATATGAATTAACTAAATTCTACCATAAATATTTACTGATTTTTTAATACGTACAAATTCTAGCGGACGATTAATTTGTACATTACGGTGACTGAATTTTCTACAACTACAATTTTGTACGCATGCAGATTTCCTACCGATGCTAATTTTTTAAAACTATGTTCCCTAAATTATACACAACTACACACTACTACGCCTGTTAATTTTCTAAAACTACATGTTTAATAAATTTTGTATAAGAAATATTTAACTATTTCTATCTACATTTACACCTACGGTTGCTTCTTCCTCTCCTCTCCGTTTCAACGCCTGCTAATTTCCTATAACTACGTTAACTAAATTTTCTATACTACAAATTGTACTAAAATTTCTATACTAAAAATTTTCTATACTAAAAATTGTATACTAAAAATTTTCTATACTAAAAATTGTACTAAAATTTCTATACTAAATTTTCTACATCTACAGTTTTTACTAACACTAACATTTTATAAAAAATATACTGTAAATACAATGTACCAAAAAAAATACCTGGATCTGAATGGATGGAATGCATCCCACTCCTCTCCTCCTCCTCTCCCTCTCCTCTTCTCCCCCTCCTTCTCTTCTTCCCCTCCTTCCTCTCCTTTGCTCTTCTCCCTCTCCTTCCTCTCTTCTTCTCCTCTCTTTCTCGGTCGAGCGAATGGATCGAATGAGTGGGGGCGATGGCGGCTGAGCCGTGTGCTCCTTTTAACCCCCCATGTCGCCCGGGCGTTGGGCGATTGGAGCTCCAGTCGCCCAACCGTACGGCGACTAGAACTCCAGTCGCCCAACCCCCAGGCGACAGCAATAACTCGTCCAACCATTACTGTATTGCCCACGTGTCGCCTCCTGGTTGGGCGATTGGCTTCAGTCATGTTCTAGGACAATGCTAATCGATGGGCGCCTACTAGTTCCTGTTCTAGCAGGCGTGCCATGCGCGTGGATCCTAGGCTATGCACAATTGTACATTCTAGAAAGGAAAAGAAGCGACATGTGTAAAGCAAACGAATCATTTGGTTTGGTGTCATCGAGAATTATTGTATTTAAAATTTTGTCACAACCTTTTGTGCTATTGGTTCCATGCAATTGTCTTTCAAAACTTCCTCAAAAATGCCATATCCACTTAATCATTTAAAAATCTCTAATTTGCCTCCTGTTTTACCTTCTCTTTTTTCCTTTTTCTTCTCTCTCCCATTCTTTCTCCCACGGAAGTCCCCATAGCTCTATCGCAAATGTTTGGTAAATGCAGATGTTGTACAGCTTTGCCCATAATATATGATTAACTTACAATATCAGCCACTACACGTTTTCATAAACATGCGACTGAGAAATCATAACAAGATTTTTACAATACTTAGCTATGATGCATACTCCCAATCTAGCGTGAATCCTCAACACTGGTGACAGTGACCATTCTTATCTCAGGTTATGTCTCACCCGAGTACGTTCCATCCTAGGCTACATTTTCAATGAGGGGTCCACTTGTTAGGGAGTCTATGGCCCTTCTCGACAAAATCCATAAGGGTAGTGACCATTATGGGTCACTCCCACCAATCACATCAGAAATCCAAAAAATCATATATCAATTTAAGAGCACAGGATTCACATTGGAGCTAAGCAAATTAGTGGGTCATGTCTGTCCCATAACCAAACTTGTGGTTGCACAATTTATGTGTCAAAGAGATGAGCACAAGACTTCGGTCCTTAAACGACTCAAGTAAGACCAACCATATATCCAGAGCTAGTGCAATTCCACGTAGCTATTTATGTGAAGGAGATAGTGAGGTTGCATGGCATGCCCAAGTCCATAGTTTTAGACAGAGATGCCAAGTTTTGTCTCTAAGTTCTGGAAGAGTCTACAAAGCGTTATGGCAGTTCAAGCGCACCATTCAAACACTAGAAACATGTTGAGGTCCTATATTCTGTCTTGAAAGGGTAGCTAGGAGGATCAGTTGGCACTCGTGGAGTTTGCCTACAACAACAGCTACCACTCCAGTATTAGGGCAATGCCATTTGAGGTTTTGTATGGGAGAAAGTGTAGATCACTACTTTGTTAAGATGCCATTGGCAAGAAGGCAGTGATGGGTCTAGATTGCGTCCAACAAACAGTGAAATGAGTAGTGAAAATCGCAGAATTTGCAAGTGGTCCAGAGTAGGTAGAAATGCTATGCAGATGTCAAGAGGAAAGAATTAAAATTTGAGGTAGGTGATCAGGTGCTCCTAAGAGTGTCTCCCACTAAAGGCATTGTGTGATTTGCTATAAAAAAGAAACTTAGCCCGAGGTATATTGGGCCATTTTTTATTCTAGCACGAATTAAAAAGTTGGCCTATTTCTTGGACCTTCTTGAGTACATGTGAGGAGTGCATAATGTTTTCTATCCCCATCGCCTCATCAGTTTCTATGTTGAGAATGTACCTGAGGGATCTAGAGCATGAGATTATGCTAGAACCTTTAACCATTAACCAGGACCTCACCTTTGAGTTTTGTCCAGTGTAGATTATAGAGGAATTGGAGAGAGTGTTCAGCACAAAATGTTAAAGTATGTCAAAGTGCTTTGGCCGTATTAGATCGAGCGAGAAGCGACTTGGGAATTAGAGTCTCGCATGTGCGAGAGGTATCCAGAGTTGTTCTCAATGGGTATGTGTTAGGAGTCTTTTCTGTTCAGTTTCATTTTGTTTTTCATGTAGAATATTGAGAGTTAAAATTTGGGTCCTTGGCCCGGCACTGACTACCACATTACATAGAGAAAGGGAGGGGCAATGGGCTCTTCTGCCCTAGCATCTTCCTACCGTTGCCCTTGCCTGCTCTATTTCCCTGAACTGCCATCGCATGTGCTCTTCTCCCGCAAGCCAATGCTGCCCCTACTGCTCTGCATTGCACCGTTTTCCTGATTCTTCTATTATGTCGTCATGCCACCTAGCCCTCGTTGCCCACACATCGAGTGCTGTCTTCATCGCCCCTTCGCCTGTGACAACACCATTGCTGGATCGCCGTCGCCGCCTTCCTACCTGGCTGCACCTGCAACCATCCACCATCCTTCACTGCTGGTTTCCTCGCCGTCCAAAGCAACCACGACTAGGGAGGAAAGGAGAAGTGGAAAGGGTGGGGGCCGACCGAGAGGAGAAGGAAGAAAAGAAGCAAACGAGGAGGAAGGAGGCTCGACTGTGAAAAGGAAGAAGAAAAGAAGGAGAAGAAAGGAGCCCAACTGAGGAAAGGAAGTAGGAAGAGGAAATAAGAAGAGTGGAGGAGGCCAAGCTGATGCCAGATCCATTAGATCTAGCTAGGAGAGGAAGAAGGTGCTCGATCTAGCTATTCGTCGCTAGGGAAATGCCTCGAATCCTTTTCTTATGCCGGTTTATCAATTTGTGTAGGTTTATCAGTTTGTGTATGGATTAGAGTGGGATTAGCAAGGCATGTGCATTTGGAATGGCTAGAACGTGATTAGTAGATGGATTCTTTGTGTAGTGCCTTCTACAGATATTTTGGCCATGTTTAAGGGGGGTAATATAAGAATTTGATCTACTATAAATTTGTAGCTAATTTTGTTAGTTTTCTATAGAGTACTAGAACGCCAAATTTGGTAGAACAGTTTGGAAGATATGCTTTCGAGAATGCTGCTATCTGGTACGGGGCAGAATAGCCTTAGGGATTGAAATCGAAAGTTTAGGTGATGTAATTTGTAAATTGGGATAACCAGGATTACTTGAGTTTGTGTAGATTCCATAACTCGTATTGCTTGCTATGTTGGGTTTTGAGATTGAAAGTTATGGATGTTTAATCGTCAGTACAACAGAAAAGCGTCTGGTGAAAGGGGGTTGTATGTGCCAGGTTTGTGCGTAGGAATGATATCGTTTTGTGTGCGTGTATTGCTATGGTGTATTGAGACTAGATGGCGTGTTTTCAGGTGGAGATTCATGTTTGGTACCATCTGCACATCGTTTATGGTGTTAAACAGGCAAGTACATGGTATATAGGAGACGGTGTTATTCTTAACACTTACGTGATATTTTCCTTCCTGTTTTATGATATCTATGACAACACTACGGTGATGACTAAGTGACGGTCTCCGTTAAATGTAATTGGTGCAGTGTGGCAGGTAATGATAGTTACATGATGGTTGGGTAATGATGATGGCATGCGATACGGTTATTGTTTACGGTTAACGATACATAGTAATTGCATAAAAGAAACTGTTGCATTACAAAACATTCATACCATGGAAATATATGGTCTTTGTGGCATCTATAGTCTACTTTGTGTGGATGTCCCATAGTAATGAGAAAAGTTAAATCTATTTTGGTAGACACACCATGGGATGCTTATGTATGTGGAAAATGATATGGTTATATTTATACTTACGAAGGTGTTAATGGCCTTATTCTTTTCAGCTTCTAAAAGCTGCTTTTCAGCTTTCTACAGTAACTAGCTTTTAAACAGAGTATTTTTTTCAAAATAGAATCTACTAGTTAATTGTAGTACATACTTTACTGACTTCATTTATATCGGCAAAAATTGTATATGAGTTTCTGTTACTCTGTAATCTCTCATACAAACAGCCTAAAAGTCACAAGCCACAACCAAAAGCCACAAGCCGCAACCAAAAAGAACATGCCCAATATTTGTTGTTCTACTGTACTTCATATAACATATCTACTCTTGTTTATAGCACACTTGTTTAATGTTTTATTGTTAAACGTACATTTGTTTACATCTTCATTAAGGTCTAACTAAAGGATGTGCTACCGAAATCTAGTAGTGATGACGGTGAATTTAGAGTGAGTAAATAGTGATAACATTCCAGACTAAGAGATTAGGCAAGCAGTCCCATGAATGAGAATAGATAGCAAAGTCATGAACTAGAAAAATATACACATTTCATGATTTGCTATCCAACATGCAGCAACAGATGGGCATCGTTCGTGCGTTGGCACACATGAGATCTAATTGATGTGCCCAGGAACCTAAAACAGCCTCTGCCATCCTAACTCGCTGCAAGGGCTGCTTGTACAAACGCTACTCTGATTTCTAAAGCTATGTCCTGAGAGCATCAGCAGTCAGGGTGCGGTGCAGTTAGTCCCCCTCAAAATTCAATAAGTGGAAGCCAAACATATGTGGTATGGTGCATATCCTTCTTCCGCAGCGAAAAAACTTGCAAACAAGTGTTGCTTCAGGCGATCAATGCACCAAGCTCCAAGGGATGATAGTCAGTAGAAAACTCCATCTGACACAAAAACAGGCTGGTTCCCAATGCTTAACCAACTCCACAGAAGCTACTTTGCCATCTTACTCGCAAAAGTCTTCCTCTCTTCCTTATGCTTCTACAGACAAAATTGAACAAGCAAAAATCAGGTCTGAACGTATAAAACTCGCACATACATAGAGATTTCCAGCAGAATTGTATATACCTTCTGAAGTATCCTAAATTTTCTCTCTTGCTTTTCCCGAACAAGCATCCAGTCCAAAGCCAAGTCATACTCGATTGTGTTGGGTTGAGAACAATGTGAGGTCGATACTGCCTTCTTCTGCAGAAAGAACAGTAATTGCTTAAAATATCAAATAAAAAAAATGAGAAACTGTGGCAAGCTTAATCATAGGGCACCATCAGCACCTGCTCTTCTCGTTGTTTTATAGTCATTTTAATATTATTGATGGTTAAGTGCCCAACAAGAGTTCGTGAAGGTTTTGGAACCTTAAGTAATCCTTTGCTGCAGTAAAGGGGTCTGCAAGTAATACAATAAGCAAGAAGTATCAGCAGTTAACCCACACACACACACACACACACACACACAAAGACAAGTTAACAGTGAGCAGTGCAAAATGGTTGTCACATGCAAACTTTATCAACAAACTATCTACTAAGCAATTGCAATGTGGTAGATGTACACTCCCTGGCTGCGTTGCCAATTAAAGAACTAAAAACATACATTGGTGCACATGGTAGCATTGTAGAACCAATTGCTAATATAAAGCCCTCTCCATTCCGAGTCATAAATTTGCAGTTGGTTTGTAATGAGATGTCATCATGTGAAACATAACAAACAGTATCCTACTTGATACAAAAATTCATCCCATGACAGCACTGAGCATATATACAGTAGATTCCATTATTCCAATAAGTATAAAAACAACAAAGAGACGTACCTTCCACACACAACCAAGCCAGAATTGATTTTTGAAATAGCAGTGTCAGCAGCAACTTTATTTTTGAATATAGCATATGCTTTTCCTACAAATAAGAAAGCCATCGTATTTAAATTGTATTAAATAAGAAGATTACATGAAACATGGCAACATTTTATGTAGAACAGTAAATTTACAAACAAAAGTCACCATTGTTTGGATCATCATAAGTTGGGTGGTTTATAGGCTTAGCAATACAACTTAGTTGTAACGCCTCACGAATAAGCTCCTGCAAACATGATTATCAGGGGAAATGTTAAGAATGTTGATGGGATACTCGACAAAGTAGTGATAAGACCTACAAAATGGTAAACATGAAGACTAAACAAAGCAAGAGTAGAATGAGTACTAAACAAGATTGGCAAAGATTCTTAAGTAAAAGGGGATGGCTATGGACAAAAAGTTTCTCAACCTTTTCCTCTCCCTACATTTTTTCCACTTGCCCCCACTCCTACTTGTAAAATGAGTAGTGGATGGTGGAAAAAAATGTATGTGAAGTGCATAAAATACAAACACATGTATCATTGTCCCATCTAAAGTAAAATTCATACAAAGATAATGTAGAAGTTAAGCAGGCAGAAATCAATTTGTACAGAGTCGTGTAACAGAGCAGACAGTGGGAGCTATTCAAGAAGTTGATAAATTCTAGGCCAGCGGCCAGGAATATATAATAGAGAAGCAGCTTCGGCTTTATGACAACAAAATAGACAAGATATTACCTCTATGTCAGCAGCTCCAAACTGTATGTCAAGATTCTGAATATATACTAGTGTCCCATGCTCATCAGCATTTCGTAGTCGGACATCCCATGGCTGCAAATTTCATTTAAGAGATAATCACATAAAACTAAAGGCCAAAGGAACCATTTCTTAGTTTTATTGTAATTTTGATGAATTGACTTATCAAGCGCAGGTATAGATAAAGCATGCTTCATCACAATCATAGCATATGAACAAGAGACACTGTAGCGAAGAAAGATCACTCACAATCTTGAACCACTTGCTTCTGTCCTGTTAAATAGCATAAAAGTTTATCAGCTCACCAATGTAAACATGGTGAAAATCAGTAGGACAATTGTAAACGAGAACAATTTGTACATAGTTTGTTACTTCTAAGTTCTAACCATAGTAATTGGTCAAACCTTATAAGCAAAAGCAGATTATATTCAGCCAAATATATCCTTGAACAGAAATATTTGAAAAAATATTTGGCCCTTTTACTTGTTGTGTACAAATAACAGAATCTATGTGCAGTAGATGTGGGAAATAACTTTAACTGAGTTACTGGGAGAAAAAAGCTTGTAAAGCTTAAATCATTGGCAAAGATTCAATCTATGAATGTAGGAAAATAGCTGAACGTATAAATAACACTTAGCATAAGAAGTCCAAAAAGACATGAGTTGCAAGCATTTGCCCCAAATACCCATTCTAGTGCACGACAGTAGTTCACCATCCAAGGGACTTCTTTATGGCATGAATTTTTAATTGTCAGTAGAAGGATAAATTCACACATACTTCTGAGAGTTCTCGCAAGTAGCAAGATAAAAGCAAGACTATATCCCAAAAGCACACATTTCAAAATGTTTCAGACATCTGCTAACATATTCAAAGTTTTAGGTCCGTCGCACTGTGCCTTTGTCGTATGGATATGGGTATGGGTTGGTATTAGGTTTCTCAACTAATATGGTGCATATAAGAAACCGTTTCTATTTTTTACTTTCCCCAAATTTACCAAATTTATCCTTTTTATATTTGTTAAGTGATGATACGAGATAGAGATCAATCACTTCCTTGAACATGCATCTCTGTTTCATGTGCAAGAATGTGCACATGGTAACTGCTATGGCATAAAGAATACAGAAATTGACACATGCATTTTTCATATTTATGCTATGGGTCATTCTGCAGTAAATTTATCGTTCTCAAATATGGCAGCACATAGTTATTCATTAGTATAAATTGGTGGGTGTAGCCTCAGCATTAGTTAGTTCAGGAAACTTACAGCCTGTCTTGTTGTTAGCTCCAAAGGTCCAGGGTGAACTATTCTGACAGGAACATCTGGGGCCACGTTCTGCACTGTAAGATCATCTGGGGCCACGTTCTGCACTGTAACATCTTGGGATAATTTCAGCTTCTTTGGAGGCCTCTCCCCACAGAGAACATTCTGTGTAGGCTTGGGAACATTCATTGTAGGTTTGGGAACATTCTGTGTAGGCTTGGGAACATTCATTGTAGGTTTGGGAACATTCTGTGTAGGCTTGGGAACATTCATTGTAGGTTTGGGAACATTCTGTGTAGGCTTGGGAACATTCATTGTAGGTTTGGGGACATTCTGTGTAGGTTTGGGAACATTCTCCTCCTTAACTGCTGCCTGGGGAAAGGGAACGGCAGCAACCGGATTTTCATCATCCTCCTTTACCACTAACTGGGGAAGGGGAGCTGCAGCAACTGGACTTTCATCCTCCTTCTTAACCGTTGACTGTGGAAGGGGAACTGCGGCAACCGGACCTTCATCCACATTCTGATCCATGCCTTGCACTCCCTGATCCGAACAGGATGTGACTTGCTCATCTTTTGGATTAAGCAGAACATTGACTGCGCCAGAAGGATAATAATTAGATATCTACTTGGATATTATGTATTGAGGCATGACAAAACATTTAAAATTTAATTTAGTGCATGAATGAAGTCTAGATTCATTGCTGACCTTCCAGCCCTGCAATTTTCTCAGGTAGCTGGTCAGAAAGTGTATAATTTCCAACATCGAAGAACCTATAGAAGATATAATCGGCCATTGCTTGTTCCCTGGAGGAAGGCTGGCGATTTCTCTTATCCTTTGAAATGCAAACAACAGTGCATTTGCCAGCAATAGCTTCCTAATTGAGCAATAAACAAATGGCTATTAGAATATTTTAGTTGTAAGAAATGAAAAGGGATCTAACTTAACATTGACGAGTGATACATAAGAGCAGGAAGCTTCAATCTTATCTTAATTGTTTATACTTAACCATGCCCAACTAGCTGAAGAGTGTTTAACTGTTAACTAGAAATGTTCCCAAGTTTGTTGCCTTGTTGTCCTAACCAAGCTAGTTCTGCTCAGTTTTTGCAAATACGCAAAGCCAATCCTGATCCAGCTCAGTCAGACTTGGCTTGTACCTACTTCTATTCCCAAATATACTTCCAAAAAATGTGTAATTTAACTATTGCTCTTTGCAAATTGTTAGCACCCTTTTATACATAAGGTGTAATCCTGATCCAGCTCAGTCAGGTTTACAGCTTTAAATTACATTTGTGATTTGTGAATACACCAAAAATACAAGAGTACATGTGGGGATGACACAAGAATGGACACTTTCCCTCTAAATAAAGTGGCAAATGGGGTACTCATCTCACTAACAACTATCTATAAGCACAACTTGCCATGTCAATTTTTTACAGGTATTTAAATCTTGTAAGTAAAAAAACAACTATTGAAAAGATGGGGGTTGAAATGGATAATTTATAATGCTAACAATTAACTGCCTGGGAGACCAATGTACTAATGGAGACATTTTAGGAACATGCTAAGTTAAACATCAAGTTTAGGAACCTACTGGGCACATGGATGCAAGTTTCAAGGCCTTGATGTAAATTAGTCATGGAAGAATATTCAGTGCAATCAAAAGAGGGATAAATAATACCAAATGCAATTATTACAAATATGTCAAATGGAGAATTAACAACAGTACCACCATACAAACCAAGGTCATTAACTTATGAATTATAGCTCTAGGCCTCTAGCTATCAATGAGGGCATTTCGAACCACAGATATTTACAAATAGCAAAAAGTTGACCTTATTCTAAGTGATTATATTGTTGACAAAATATTGATAGGCTCTTCATCAAGAGACCAAAATGAAAATATCTGAATATATTGCAAGAAGGCATAAGGAAAGAATGAGAGTCAAGACAACCAATATGCAAATTATGGTAAAGTTATTAACAAAATACCAGTGGGTTGATATCCGCAAGGCCAGTGCCTTCACCAGAAGCAAGAAAAATCTCTTTTTCTATCACAGGGCCTCTTAAATAATTTCGGATCTCATCCGGGTGGAAAAACCAAAGGATCTTTACTTTCTTAGCTTCATTTTGCTGCCATATCTTCACTATCTTTCCAATGTATGGTTCAGGATCACCATTCTTAAAAAGATAAACACAGTCGTACAATGAATACTTCACATTGTCAAATGTGAAGGAGTCATAAAACTGTATATCCCTCTTAGCACGGCCTTTTGCTCTCATCTTCCCCCATGAGAATTGAATATTCTCACTACTTCCATCCATTCTGATAATGGTCACTTGTAGCTCACTCTCCCCTTACCATAGGCCTACAATGATAAAACCAGCAGATCAAACTTTAAGACAAATTAATCAATATGAAACCATCAAAGTTATCAATAATGGTAGCACAGAATATAACTAGTTTGTGAGGCCCACGATGTTGTCAGCTAATTATGCAAACGTTTTAGTGAGGTGGTCAACAACCATAAGAACCACATTTCTAAACTAATATATCAAGCATAAATTTGGAACCTTACTTCATCACCAAAATTGTGTTATCAGTTTCTTCCAATCTGCTGAATTTTCCTTATTGCCCTTTTTGTAGTTAACCTAGCGAATTTCAACAATTAATTGATGAAACCCAATGGTGGCCATTGCTGGAAGTAGTGTTTGATGAATAGTTGTTGGTTGTATTGCACAGCCCTAAAAGGGCAATATATATAGCACATACATGAGACACAACCCTAAAATAGAAAAAGACACTAATACCCTTAATACTCCCCTCGAATGCAAGGCGTATGCATTTGGAAGAGTTGACATTAAAATAGGGAAAATCCAAAATCCGAGTCTTGAATATGTTGTCATAGCATGCGGCTCTTGGAAAATTGTGTTGAGTACCAAAAGATAACCTCCCATTCGGAATTGTGCAGCAGCCTATAAAGCACGAAGTGCAGGGGCCAGGGAAAGTAGAGGTAAGCGGGAGCAAAGTCGACCGCGGCAACACGATGAAAAGGATGTGGAAGGTGATACAAATAGAGAGAGCTGTCAAATCAAGCCGAAGAGAAAGATAGAAGCATAGCAACGTAGATCGAAGCCCGAGACGGCAGCACGTGGAAGAGAAGTGCGACAGCTCAGAGAGAAGTGGCGGCACTATAAAGACTTCTACGATCTGCAATGGCTCAAAAAGAAAAGCGGCGGCTGCAGCTATTCGAAAGGAAAAAGAGAACCACATTCATCCAAGAGGATGGACCGTGACTAGCAAAGCACTCGGGCTGCCTGATAAAGAATTTGTGGACTCATAAGGCTTTGACGAACTAAAAGAGAGGCTACGGACATGGATGGACACAACGGAAGACTAAAAAGGAAAATACTAGCAGCATATACTAGCAGCGGGGAATGGGCAGGTCAGTGAAGTTACAAAAGGCCGAGGCCCGGAGACCAACCAAAGATGGGTCTACCTCCCATCAATGATTTTATTTGTATTATGCAGCCAATATGCATGTTAGGTTGTTTGACGAATTGACAAATAATAGCTGCAGTTGCTATTTTATCTCGAAAGTTTTTTAAAAAATCCCTCTTTTTGTAGTTGAACGCAAGCATACTTCTACCCATGGTTGGTACCATGTCTTCTCTCTTTCTATTTCACTTGCATGTGGGTATGCAAAAGGTAATAAATGGATTCCAGATTATAGCATAAAAAATACCACATGCACACAAATTATATCGACCTTAAGGAGGTTTCATTTCTAGCCTACTGCCCTACCCCAACTTGTTTGGGACAAAAGATTTTGTTGTTGTTGTTGTTTCGTATTTTGTGAATCTGCTTGTGCACACGAGAAATCATAAGTTAATCAACGAAAGATATGTCGGAGGTTAGGCTTATCCACTGTACATGCATCAACTAGTAGTTGCAAGTTGCAACAAACTATAATGGCTGGCTAGAAAATCGCCAAAAATGAACAGGCATGTCAAAAGAAAAAATACAAAAGAACAAAATGCACACTAAAAAAGCCAACATTAACCACTACCAAATTCTCAACATATCAAATGCTGCACGGAAAAAGATAATAAATACAAAAAAACCACCCCAAATTCATGAAATCTCTTGCAACAATAAACCTAAACCAAGGTAGCTATTGTTGACCAAACAGAGTAGCTAAGGGTTTTGAATCCACCAGATTTGAGGTGCAACCCAAGGCCACCCATTTCCACGATCGGCCCCGCACAAGCCATGGCAATGAAAATTTCGGCCACCATTCTGGAGTTGAGCACAAACAATACCAAGAAGCTCAGAACCAGTACGGCAAGCTTGTGAAACATTAGTAAAGGTACATCTGGAATGAAAGAATGTTATATATATTCATAACAGCAAGCCACGAACTTTCTGGGATCAAACAGTAAGGCAACAACTTCACACGAGGACCACCATGCATGCCTACGCACCAACCATAGCAACGAGTCAAGCAAACCCACAACGAAATCCGCGCGATGGGTTTTGGGAAACTCGGCTAGGGTTTGACACGGGCGAGCCATACAGGGAATGAATTACCGCAAAACGTAAGTGCTAGCAAACACGATCACACCGACGGCTAAGGAAGAAGCCACAAAACCCTAGACGGGCAACGTTGCCAAACGTGAATCGCGCCCCCGAAATTCCCAAAACCGCATAAACCCCAAAGAGGAGGGCAAGATTCATACACGAAACTTTGCACGCAAAACGCCGGCCGCACGCCCCGCATTTCCTGGCGCGCGCCGCGCAACCCGAGCCCACACCACCGCACCGCCGGTGGCGCGAACAGGACTCGGAGTCCGACGGGTGATGCGGAGACTCCAGCGCGGCCGCGATCCTGGGATGGGATAGAAAACCCCCACGCGCCGCGCGTGGCGCGGCGAAGCCTAGCGCAAAATTGCGACGGAGAATGAGGCGAGGAGAGGGAACTCACGGGTGGAGCCACCGGCAAGAAGGGCGGGGGAGCGCGGCGGTAGTGAGCTCCCAAGTAGCTGGAGACTGTGCGGAGGAGAGATTTTGTGGGAGAAGCCGAGAGGGGAGAGGGAGGCCGCTTTGAGGAGGGAGGGAGGCTTGCGCCGCGTGCGCTCTCTTTCCAGAACAGCGCGAGGGAGACGAGGACGGGGATTTGCTGCCGCCGATCGAGGGTGCTGGATTTGGGCTGGATATGGCCTGGTACCCCTGCCCGGCCACCTTCCAGGCGGTAGTTGCACTGGTTGGTTTCGAGAGGCCACCTCATCCCGGGCTAGGGTGAGCCAGGGACGTTGAAACGGGCTTTTACTGATAGCTTTTATATGTGTCTTTTGATTTTTAGTTTATAATTTTTATATATACAGTGGTATAAACAGTTACTGTATAGTATCATTTTGTGTTATATATAGTCAACCCTAGTGCGGTCTTTTATAATGGATTATCGTAAGTTGTCTATAATTGATTATCTGTAAAATATAGACAACATCGATACAATAGCATGGAACCCGTCTGTAGTAAACTATTTTCTTGCGTTTCGACCATCTATAGGATTACGGTCGACCCCTTCTCTCTCATCTTTCTCTTTCATCTATCTCAACAAATTTATATATGGTATCTCTTATAGACAGTTTATGCCACTCTATATTGTACATGCCCTGATGACTTTTAGTTGAGAAGTCATTCCATTCAAAACAGCTTCTGACTTCTCCAACAAAGAAATTATAAGACAAAAGCTATTTTGAAAGGGCCTAATTGCGATGATTATTTCATGCGATAACCCATCAATTATTAATTTTGTAAAAAAATTTGTAGCAGTTGCTTAAAACCAAACAGGGATAATGTGGTGGTGACGTAATGGACATATCCATTATGTTCTATTTCTTAAAATCAAACAGTAGGTTAGGCAATGTTAACACGTCTTTGCTGCGGTTGAGATGGATAACGCGTGGAGGCTGTGAACTTGTGATCGATAAGAATTGTGAGACAAAAGGGAAAGATGAGTTCTTAGCTACCTGTTGCATTGTATCAATTGTGAACCCAATGATCCGCCTGCGCCAAAATTAGGACAAGATAGGGTAGCTTCAAAATCTAGTGCTTTTGGATTCTTGAGTTATCTCTTAACCTTAAGCTGGCAGGTACAATTTCTCACGACTACAATGGACTTGTACAGAGACACCACAGGCTACTGTCCCTCACATTGGCAGCAGCACCACAGCAAAAAGTTGAGCACCAACCAAACAGCACGAAGCAGTGTAGCACCAGTTCACCACAACATTATTTGTGTACAACCCTTGGTTACAAACGGAGACACTTGGCTAACCTTGTAGTATCTGCCTCATTTCAAGAACGCACCAACAGACTGAGAAAGATACGATTAGCTATACTTAAAGAGTTCAATGCATTTATTCGATAAGCAGACCACATTCTGCAACAGCAATAGCACCTGCAAGATATCTAACAAACATTGAGTTTTGGCAGTAGGAACAGTATCTATACGATCGTAGGCATTAAGCACCAGATTACACGTGATCAGCCAAAAAGGAGGAAAAAGAACAAAAAAGATAAAAGCAGCTGGACCACATGTTTGACATCCCGATAGAAGGTTTCGTCCAAAATAATTTACAGTGTGCCAGATGGGTACAGTCAAGCTTTCGCTGGCCATGTTGCTTGAGCTGACATGATTATGCCCACAATCACTCCAAACAGTCCCAAAGCGCTGCCGAAGATCTCAATCACCAAGATCTTTACAAAGAGTGATGAGTTCTGAGCATCAGACAGTGCACAGCTGCTTCCAATTATTCCCACACATACCCTGTAGATTGGAAAATTAATCATCTAGAACTAAGTAGCATAATACACAAGAAAACGTGTAAAGGTTGGTGCTTACCCACAAACAAGATTAGCAAAGCCAACAATAAGACCAGACGCAAAGATTGCATAACCAGCTCGGAGAGATTCTGGAGCATACATTTGAGCTGATGGCACACTTTCAAGCTTTGTTTGAAGGATAATTGCCACGATTACACCATAAATTGCAACAGCCTCGCAGAAGATGACACTGTAAAGCAAAGGTAGATTCATAGCTACCACAAGTCAAACGTTGTGATTCAAATGGGTCGTTCAAGACATGTCAAAGAACAAAAGCTTAGGAAATTAACAATAGATAAATTTCTAATATAAAGCTAGATTCAACCACTAGCCAATCAGTTCAAAATTCTGCAAACTAAGATTGCAGCATTCCTTATGCCCAAGTGCCTTTTTCATTGCTCCCCTAGGAAGACACATATCAGCAGATGGAGGGATGAGCGTAGAGTTAAATGGTGGGAATACAAGCTATGCAGATGCATTCTAGAAGCCAGAATGCAGAAACCTAAACTTCATGCAGTTAACCAAAAGTAACATCTCAGCACAAACTGTGGCCACTAATGAATTATAGCAGCCTAAACAACTCAACCTGCATTCATCTATTCAGGACAAGATGCAGCATGTATGCACTCATCAAGCATCATTGCTTCAAGCAACCAAACAAATCCCAAGTTCCTTAATCCATGTTGTACCATTCACTACAGACTGTTTGAAGAGCATTCATAGGCATTACAATATATAAGTGGGCCTCTTTGGTTCAGCCATTCGGGGATAATCATGGTAAATTGAAACGATCCAAATGACTAAACTACTGTAGTTAAGAAACATATCTCCAATTCTAAAAATGAGCAAAACAAAGCATAACTTTCAGATGTAAATACCACTGCTATCACTAACCAATCTATCTGATCAACAGGACTTCGCTCGTATTATTCCTGTCGGACTATAAAATGTGAAATATGATGTATCAAATAAATTGGAGCAGTGCTGATCTCAAATTACCAAAAGAATGCACCAAACACTCCCCAGTATCTCCATAGTTCATGTCCTCTAGTAACCAGGCAATTTTTCTTTGCAAAAAAAGGAGCAATTTTAGCACAGTTGCGAAGTAACCATGCTTTAAACAGACTCAAGTTCCGTTCCCAACTTCCCATCAGACTGGTATTCATCCTATACATGCTCCTTCCTCTAGCCAGTGGTTGTGCTACATGGTATTATAGATGTAGAGTCAAACGTTCCAATTTACATATGTTAGATCACATGAAACAATGTTTGCAGCTTATCTTCCTGTCCTAGAAGACTAGAACAGATTAAGCGTAAACCAGATAATCATCACATTATCATCAGTACAATAGCCTACATTATAGTTGCGCTGCTATTGTTCTGCTGAACATGCCACAAGAAAAAGAGAGAAAAATAAAAGCAACAAACAAAGGTTGAGCAATGAATCCAATGAGACAAGTGAACCAAGGAACCAGACAGGACCCCATGAGACCACTGGAAGAACTTGACTGCCCTAACCAAAACAACAGAAGAAACAGCAACTCTAAAAATAGCCTCCAGCTTTGACTTTCTAGCTTTCTATCAAGATCCCGTGAAGCTGGTAGGAGTATGGCTTTTGTGTGATTCAGGATGTGTGCCTGCAGAGTGCTTGTCAAAAATCAACACATACTTTAAGTTTTGGTCCCAAGACTAACATAAGCATCAGGCACCAAGCCGCCAACACATATCCAAGTGCATATATGACTTGGCAATACTTGTATAGTTTTCAGAAAACTTGACAACATAGGGAGAAGTACGCAAACATTAGATCAGAACTCCAAAAAGTCATTCATGCGAGTGTAATTGTGCAGTTCTTTTTTTGTTTATAATGAAAATAAAACATTACATTCTTCACACATAGAACAGTAAATTCAGTTCATTGAAGAAAGAGCCCTAATCAAGTGTAAAACATGAGGATTCAGGATGTGTGCCTTACAAATCAATGGACGTAAGGGTCTCGATTAACTTAGAATTTAGAGACGCAAAACATAACCACAACAGTTTCTTTGCATGCTAAGTATTGTTCACAGTGGTAACAACAAATCTCAACAAAGAACAAGATGTGAAGGAGATGAGGACCTAACGCTAACGATTCGATAGTGCTGACAGCCATACCAAGCCATGTATACCTTAAAAGGTCAGAGGGGGCTGGGAGATTCATAACAATTGAAACTTGAAAGGCATGAAAGGGCACTCAACTAAATCAACTGCCTTGAGAAACAGCGGAAGCCTCCCTGGAATCTAAAACGTATGAATTTTAGCTCGGCAATTATAGTCGCATGTTTTTGGCAATTTTAAGGATCTCATTACTGCAGAAAGTATTCAAAGCTAGAGTAATAATTTGTGGAACAAGACAAGAAAGATCGACACCTCCAAGCTATCTCCTGCGCCCATATGAATATTTCCCCACAAGCACTAACAAAACTACAGTACTTTGCTCCATCTAACTATCCTCCGCATGAAGTTCCACGCAGCACCAGCACTGACTCTAATTAAGAGACCGAACAATGTCCAATCCCTCCTCCACGCAACCACACGTAGTCAAAGCAGCACCGAATCACGAGCTCACAGCGCACCAAGCACGACCAAATCTAGCAACCGGAGCACATACGAGACGCCATCGAATCAAATCAGGGTAGCAAACAGACTATAAGATTCCCCACCTGATGAGGTTCTTGGAGGTGATCCTGGGCGCCTTGATGGCGGCCCCGATGAGGCTGCTCCCCGTGATGAAGATCCCCCTGCGAGAGCAAGAACAGACCGCGGGAGCAGTAAGAAGATGCGCCGAGGGCACAGATCTAGCGAGGCGAGGGAGAGATCGGTAGGCGGAGAGAGAGCTCACCATGCTGCGCCGAGGACGGAGACGCCGATGGAAACGGCGATGCCGATGGCCGAGAAGGTGTAGGGCGAGATCTGCACGAGCGCGCGCGCCCACGACGAATCCGACGACATCTTCTTGCCCTCTCGGCTTTCCTGCGCGATCTCTCGCGAACAACCTTGGAAACACAGCTTGGATCGGGAAGGAAGATTGGGGAAGGAGTCGGGGAAAGAAAGATGGGGAGGCCTGCGTGGTTTGCACGAGACCAGTCGTCCAGACCTGTCCAAACCGGCGGCCCAGTATGGGTCTGGTTAGAAACGGCGTATTTGGCCTCGCTAATTAAACAGGCCATAGACAGTTCTTTTTTTTTTACTAAAGTTTATAGTTTTTTTTATTGTGGTTTATGGTTTTTGAGCATTCGTATGAGAGATTACAGAGTAATAGAAACTCAAGTGTGATTTTTGCTGATATAAATGAAATCGGTACAATATGTACTACAATTAACTAGTAGACCCTATCTTGAAAAGATATTCCGTTTTAAAGCTAGTTATTTTTTAAAAAAAAGCTAAAAAGCAGCTTTTAGAAGCTGAAAAAAACAGACCCTATGCCATGCCGGCTCATGGGTTGTCTTCATGCATGGCCTGGAAATATCACAGGCTATACCAGGCCGACCCAGGTATGTTTAGCCCCACAAGCTGGATAAGCCTATTTAGCTAGCCCGAAAAATTTGAAAAATTGCAAAAAAAAAATCAAAAAAGTATAGAATTGAAAAATGCACATTAAAATTTAAAAAAGATTCTATACCATACAAATATAAGTATATTAAAAATATAATAAAAAACTTTATTAAGTTTAGATAATTGCCTCGTTAAAAACTTTGCTAAGTAAAAACTCAATTTAAGAAAACATTAGCAAAGAAAAAAGAGTACAGCCTATATCTTTATATACATCAATGTTCTAAGTGTCATTGTCTATATAAAGATTGTCAAATGAGTCCCAAACTGTATATTTTCTACGGAGTGTTGGTCTCATGAATCAACTTATTCCTAGTCTTTGACAATTAGAAGTATTTTCACTATCTCACTCGTCAAACTTGTTCTTCTCTTCCCTAATACTCTTTTTTAGAATGACTAAAAGCAAACTTGAAAAAAACCGTCGAGACAGGAGTAGTTAACATATCTCCGTGCTAACATGGATAGCACCTGATATGTTATCTTCTGCTCATGGAACCATTGCAAAATGTTGAAATCCTCTTCCTGGCATAACACCATATCCCTGTCCAATAGGCGGATAACTCCCCAATGCTATGATAGCTTTGCCTTGTTTTAGTGCTTGACGTCGTAGAAGAACCTGCACCTCAGATCTTGCTGTCGGGACCCGGAGCAGCAACTCCAGAACCCTCTGTGTTAATCGCACTATCCCAGGAAAAGCTAGTGCACACAGTATCACAAAGACAATTATCATGCGTAATGACAAACTTTATTTAGCTAATATGAGCCTAATGGCCAAAGTTTACAATAACAACGGAAGAAAACAGCGGAAGACAAACATAAAGCAGCAGCCCATCCAGCCTTCCCACAAGGCGAATAACTATAAGACGTGGCCTAGTCGCAATCCTCACCGAAGTCGCCGAAAGCTTCCTCTGAAAAGAGTTAGATTGAGCAACATGAGTACATAAAGTACTCCACAAGTTACACCAGGAGGTTTAACAGAATTGATGCATGCATATGGAATATCAAAGGAAGGCATAATATGGTTAATTTGCATAAAGGGCGATCATAGGAGAAAATATCATAATTAAGTGCAAAAGCTGAATTTGATACATTAAGTAAAACAATGTTGTAAGCAAAATAGATACCGTTAGTGTAGGTCCATCCCCCACACTAACCTAACAACAGGCATCCCACCCGGACCAAATTTTCCAAAAGCTCACGTATGGATTCCATCCATCCACACGCTTTCACTGCGCAACTCTAATGGATTCCACCCATCCACACACTCTCACTGCGCAACTCTGATGGATTCCATCCATCCACCAGGTTTCAGTCTCTCACGGATTCCATCCATCCGTAAGGTTTTCATCTCTCGTGGATTCCATCCATCCACAAGTCTTTCGCAAACCATTTTGAAAACCAAAGTCTAATCCGTGAAAAACTTCACTCAGCTTGCCCATGACCGTGGGCACGGCTATCCAGGATAGGTTATACACTCTGCAGAGGTTGTACAGCTTTACCCACAAGACACGATCATCCCGGTTTGCCACGCGAGTTACACACTTCCTTAGGTGTGCGGCGGGGAGATCATGACAAGGCCTTTACAATGATCCGTTGTCAACATAATCACACCGCCACTAAGGTTTCACCACAACATGAATCCACATGTTGGAGCCCCCTCTTGTGCCGTGTGAGACTTCTCACGGCCTATGCCGCGCTCACATTCAGCCTATAGCGAGATCATATTGGAACTTCACAAATTATTCGGCTAGGTCTGTCCCATACCAGACTTGTGGTAGTACGAAAGGGCTTTGCAATAGTAGCTCACAGACCGGTCCTTAATTTGACTTAGGCCTAACCACAAACCCCTGTGCCCTACAATCAACCACTGCGGCTCCGACCAACAGGGCATGCCTGCATCCACCAATCTAACCAATTGCCTAGGTCTAAACCAAGTTTTATATTTTGTTTGAAAATAATTTCATAAACATTCTTGACTCACCAAAGTCGAGAATTCAGTTTTAAAGTCTATCATTTTATGTGAAAGATCATCCCAAACCATATTTATCTTAAGCATGGCTAAGCATTTCTACAAAGTTCCTAGTTAGTGCTATTGTACTAACTAGGTTTTATCTAGGGTTGACAAGGTACAATGGCATTCAAGTCAAATTTGGCTGTACAAAGGATTTAGGCATAACTACACTTTTAAACTAAATTTAAACTAGACTTGAATAGAAATTACGCATGCATAATAATTTTAAAACAACATACATAGTTTAAAATAATGTGGTCAATATGGTCAAAGGTGTAACTTGTCTTGCTCGAAGACCTGGTGCGAATCGTCGGCGTCGTTCTCTCCAAATTCGTCGAAATCTACGCGTGAAGAACCAAACAAATAAATTCAAATAAAATCGAAATAAAATCCAAAAATTATAAAATATATACTGGCAGATATATTATGATTTTAGAAGAATTTAGAAATTTGAATAACTGGATTCGGAGTTCGGACGACGGAGAACGAGCAATTGGAAGTTTGGATGGATTGGAAATTCCAGAAAATGCAAAACGAGAGAATATTCTCTGGAATCTTATTTTTGGCTGATTTTTGGGGTATATTTGAGGGTATGACGTGTGGGGCCCGGTTGTCATTGAGTGCCAAATTTTATTTTATTAAGTTATGACAAGTGGGTCCCACTTGTCATTGACTAACAAAAATTTTGGCCAAAGCCCCAACCGAAAATTGCTTTGCCCATGAATGAACTCACAACCTCATGCATGCATGCACTAGATGCATGCACTAGATTGCCTCCAATAATAACCAGATGAGCACTTGCTCTTTCTTGACAATGGAACAACAACAAGACAAAATAAATAGGGATGAACAGGGTTAGAGAAGGAAACATGGAGGAGACACACGGCGCGCGCATGGCGAAGCGCGAACGGCGCGGGATGCCGGGTGGCCGGCGGCGCGAGGCGGTGGTGGCGGCGGTTGGGATAGGGCGGCGGAGGAGGTGGCGGGCGGCGAGGCGGCCGGTTGAGGCACGCACGCGGGAGAGGTGGAGGCGGAGTCGGCGAAAGGAGGGAGGAGAGAATGGTGGTGGGGAGGCCCTTTTATAGAAAGAGAAGGGAGAGGAAGGGGCTTTCGGTTTTGAGAGGGAAATAAAGGGGAAAACAGCCGGGATTAGTGGGGGGTGATTAGGGCATTCAATTGTACACTTAAATGGGGATAAATGAGGAGGTAACGGCCAGTTTTTATGAGCTTCGGTTCGGCTCTAATGGAGGAGGAGAGAGAGAGTTAGGGGAGGAAGAAGGGGAGGTTGAAGAAACATATGACATGTGGGGTCCATATGTCATAGGGAGAGAGAGGAAGTGAAGGGGTACGGGCCGTCGGATTTGCGATACGTGGCAAGTAGATGTTTCATGGCTCTTGGATGGTTATGAAGGGGTAAGTGATCATGTGTGGCTAGGCTTAAAACGTGGAGAGAGAGTGATTCAATCTGAGAGCGACACGTGGCGGGCTTGGATTAATTTGATTTTTATTTTCGGAATAAAATTTCAGAAAATACTAGAAAACTTTATAAATACTTAGAAAATAATAATTAATGTCTAAAAATTCCAGAAAAATCATAGAATATTCCTGGAGCCATTTTAGACTTAGGAAAAATATTTTTAATTTCAGATTTGCATTTAATAATTTTATAAAATACTTTTTAACCTTTAAAATTGATTTTTAAAACCAAAAAATTCTAAAAAATTAATTAAAATTTAGAGAAGGTTAGGAAAAATGAAATAAACTCTTTTTGGCTTTACTAAAATATTTAAAATACATTTTCTTGCTTTAGACTTTGAAATAAAATCCAGATAAATCCAAATAAACTCCAGAAAAACACAGGAAATCCAAATAAAAGCCAAATGCTTTTAAATACTTAATTTGAAATGATATCTTTACAAAAATTTACAAATACCTTTTATTTTAATCATACTTTTATGTTTTTAGTTAAATTACTTTTAACAAAAGCCTTTTTCCAAAGCTGAAAACAGACAAATAAAATCTTCAAAATTTAGGCAACCAAAGAACACTTTATTTTATTTTAAATTAAATTAATTTTTTTTCTGAAATTTTTGAAATAAATAGCTGGGCTATTACACTTGCCCCATGCGATTTTCTTCTTACTTGTAGTGGGTAGCGGTGGATGTCGTTGCAAACAAACTCCTTGAAACTTTAGCTCTTACTTTTGATAAACATCGGTCAAATCAGTATGAACATCTGAAAAATAGGTAGAATAGTCTATCCTTATAACATCACTTAGAAGTTGAAGAACATCACCAAATCATCTAAGTTTAGCTCCGGGATCTATAATAAATGCAAAGCATATAAATATGGAATACCGTTCCAACATTTCAAATGTTTAGTTTTCATAGAACTAATAGACTCTCGTAATAGTATTCCATTTTTATTAGCCTGCAAGTGAGCGGTAATTTAAAAAATATGATGCACAATTAAAGGACATGTTGAATAATACACTACGAATAATGCAATAGTGGAATCATAAAAAATCTTGAAGTGATAGTAACTTTTCAGTAACAAACAAATGTTGCTGAGTCAATGGTGTATTGCCATCATGGTTTTGGTAGAACATGTGAATAAAAATAGAAAATGTGCTCTTATAGGGTAAAAGGTTGTTGGGACTAGATTTTTGAATCCGAACACTTTGTGTATTACCACACTAGTCCCAGATCAAAACTAGTACACATAGTCAAACAATGATGATTACATAACCAAACAATGCTTTATTTCAAGAATAAAGAGTACTGGTCTTATGGCCACTTATTATAAATGAGGTTACAAGACCTCACAGACTCACAAAAACATAAAGCGGAAGCAAAAGAAATAAACTCTAAAGATAGCCTATCAATTTGCCACAAGCAATTGACTGGAGAATTGCAACCTAGAACTTCAAAAATACTTCATTGAATCCACACACAAAGTAGTCATAGTCTCCTTCTGCGTCTTCATACTCCTTTGAGATGTTTTTGTAGATTGCAAGGTGAGTACATAGAGTGCTCTGCAAGTCTTGAGGAAAATGAAATTATATGCAAGGCTTAACAAAGGAATGGTAATATGGTTCTTTTACACAAAGCAACATTTTTAGTTCAATTATGTTGGAACTTGGAGCTATGACTCCGGATCCTTTGTATAAATCGCACTAGTCCAAGATCAGCTAGTGCACACAACGATAACAGAGATACATATCAAGTACAAAATAACCAGCTTTATTATTAAATAAAAGAGTACGGGCCTTATGGCCAAGTTTACATTGTCCATGCTCATTGACAAAAATAATAAAGAAACTAACAATGAAAACAAATAAATAATTAGGGTGAAGCCCAAGCCTGCCCACAGGCAAACAACTATAAGACACGGCCTACTTGTCATGGTCCTTACCGTAGTCGAAGTCGTCCTCCTCTGAGCAATAGATTTAGAAAGGGTGAACACATAAAATATACTCCGCAAGTTACATGGGGAAAATACAATACTAATGAGAGGCTGACAAGTGAAGGAATATAGGGTTCTTTGAGCATAAAACAACATTTATTGAAATACAATAATTAGATAGAAATTGCTGAATTTAATACAATAAGTAAAGACAATAATTTAACAAAGTAATACCGCTAGCTCAGGCACCGACCTGAAACTAACTTAACCTCGGGTATCCCACCTAGACCATCTTTCCCCAAAAGATACCGCAAATCTATCTAAAAGCCATTTTATGAAAACAAAATCTAATCCATGAAAACTTTACTCAGCATACTCATGATTGTGGACACGACTATCCGGGATAGATTGTACACTCTGTAGAAGTGGTACAATTTTACCCATAAGACATGATTATCTTATATTGTCACACGATTAACACACTTCCTTATGTGTGCGGTGGAGAGATCATGACAAAGTATTTACAATGCAAAGCCATCAATCTGGCCATGCCTGCACTAAGGTTTCACCCTAATAAGAAATCCGCTAGATCGGGACCCCCTCTTGTATTGTGTAAGACTTCTCATAGCCTATACTACGCTCACATTCAACATGTAGTGAGACTCAGATTGGGACCCATAAATTAGTCAGCCAGGACTATCCAATACCAGCCTTATGGTAATATGAAAGAGCTTTGTAGTAGTAGCTCACAGACCGGTCCTCAATTGACTTAGGCGCTTCCCACATAACCCTTGTGCTTGGCATCACCATTGTGTTACCGAACAACAATGTGTGCTAGCAAGCACCCACCACGTAACCATCTGCTCAAGTCTAAACCAAGTTTTATATTTCATTTTAAAATATTCTATAGACTTTTTTTACTCACCGAATTCAAGAATACATTTTAAAAACTTATCATTTTATGTGAAAAAGGGTATCCCATATCTAAAGTTATATCTATGTAGATATAAGCATTTGCTACAAAAATTCTCTAGCCACACTATTGTACTAACTTGAGTTTTATTCTATGATGACAAGGTATAGCGAATCAATATCAATAGAGGTATTAACAAGTAGGCAATTACTAAGTTTAAAACTAAATTGAAATACGTTGAATAAAAATATGCATGTAGAATAATTTAAAATAACATAATTTTATTTTGCAATCTAGGATCAACATGATCAAGGTATGTAACTTGCCTTGCTCTGTGAATTGGTAAGAATTGTCGTTGAAGAATTCTTCGGAATCATCGCAGTCTACATATAAAAATAACCCATCAAACTCAAATAAAATACAATACATTCAAATGAACTCTAAAATGTGAAAACATTTCAGATTTAAATAGATCTTGATTTTAGATGAATTTGAAAATTTGAACGGGCCTAAACAGAGCTAGGATGAAGGAGAACGAGCTTCTAGATGTTTAATTCTAAAGAAAATATGAGAGGAATTTCTGGTGGTCATGACCTGCCGTGGTCGGATGGGTTGAAGTGGTCAAGCAGGCTGCCATGGTCGGATGGGTTGAAGTGGTCGAATGGGCTGCTGTGGTCAGATGGGTTGACATGGTCGAATGGGCTGACGTGGTCGAGTCTACAGTAGTCAGAGCTACAGTAACTTATCGACAGTTAGTGCTACTATGCATATAGTCAGAGCTACAATGTTTTTGTGAGTGTTTGGAGCAATAGTGTTTTATGAGTGGTCAGAGCTACAGTGTTTTGTGAGTAGTCAGATGGCTAAAGTGGTCGAACAGCCATTATCAGATGGCTGAAGTGGTCGAACAACCATGATCAGATGGCTAAAGTGGTCGAATAGCCATGATTGGATGGCTGCGGTCGAAGTGGCTGTGGTCGAAAGTGTTGCAGTCTGAGGTGGTCTTTGGCGGTGCAGTGGCACACGGGGACAGTGATCGCTGGTGCTCCAATGGCTGGTGATGGACGGTGAGACACACCTGAGAAAGAAGGAGATGAGGGGAGCTCGTTATTACCTAGTATAGAGCTCGGGGGTGAATGTAGACGGCCGGCGACGAGCGAGGGTGGTGGTGGTGCTCGGGCCTCTAACGATGCTTGAGCCAAGTAGAGGATCGAACGATGATTGCGAAGGCACGGGAGAGAGGATTGCATCGATGGAGGATCTCGGTGCCACTTGATTCTAGGCAAAAAGCTTGTTGGAGTAGCAGCGGTGCTCGGAGAGAGAAGGCACGGTGCGGGGGAGTTCTGGCTAGCGGGAGAGGGAAAAGATGCGAGGGAGGGTAAGGTAGGGTAGTGTGGTGCTCGGGGGGTTTTGAGAGACCATGTGGTCGTGCTCCATGAGAGTGATGAGTAATTGACAAAGGTTTAGGTCAGTCGAGTTTGGTTTGAGTGGTTCGGAGTCGAGTCGTTGCGTGGCGCAATCGGGCTCGGTCGGACTTTGGTCAAATCTGGTCATTTGGGTTTAGGATGCATATTCTAAGGTTTTGACAGGTTTTGACTTCATCTGTGGTAAGTGTAATGGTATTTTACGCTTTCATGTGTCGAGCGGTGCTATTTGACGTGTTTCTTGCCTGTGTGACTGCAGGACGTCGAGTTGGAGTCGTGGCAAGACACGGTGGACCGGACTAGGCGCAGTGGCGCCGAGGTCGAACGGTCGATGTGTCGAAGACGACGTGGACTCGAGGTGGTTGCGGGCGTGCGAGGCAAGGAGCGCGAAGCTTCGGAAGGTGCGAAGGGCGAATCGGGAAATTCGCAAGGTGCACAAGCGGGAGCGGGCTCGTTGAATGTAGCGGGCGTAGCAGGCGAGACCCGTTAGCCAGGCGCTATAAAAGGAGAGGAGGGGCTGCATGCCCTCTTTGAGCATTTGTGTGAGGATTAGGGTTTTAGAGTCAAAAGAGGCTTTAGGAAGGTTGTTTCCTTTAGCTCTTTAGTTGGTGTGAGTTGGTGTGGGTTGGTGGAGGCAGAGTAGTGCTCCCTCTGTAGCTTCATCGATGCTTTCTATGTGAGACTCCTCTCTTGTGTGTTCTTCCTCCCAAGATGTGTGATTCTTGGTGTTCTTGAGGATTGAGAGGAGAGGGATTGACTTGAGAGCTTGTAATCTTTCCTTTTGTATCAAGTCGGGGTATCGGGACTCCTCTGTATTCCCTGTGATTCAAGAAATGAAAAACTGAAGTTTGCCTTCTCTGTTTGTAGCCTTTGTTCTTCGTTTTTCCTTGTTGCAAGATTTCTTGATTTTCGTTGTCTCGAGTTCTTGCTTGCTGGAGAGTGCCAAAATGGGTTGCTATGACATGGGTGTTGCTCAAAAACCATTTGGCTATTTAATCCCAAGAGCAAACCGAGTTTGATTCTCAGATTTCATTTTTGGCTTGCTCTGTTCTTGTTCTTCGTTTCTTGGTTTTGGTCCAGATTTTGATTCCCTTGTTAAGATGGCTTGAAATTTGGTATGAAGAGTCCAGAGGCTATTAATTAGCTTCCCTCAAAATTTCATAGCCAAAGGATCAACGATTGGGGAGTTATTTGGTTTTTGGCTCGGTTCTTGCAAGATTTCAGATTTTTACCCAAATCTGAAATTCTTGATTCTTGGAGTGGATTTCTTGTTATTGGCTCTTGGCTTAGTCTTCTGGGAGTGTTCCCTAGCTATCCTCAAAGTTTTCCAAGCCAAGAATCCAAGAATCGTTGCGAATCTCTCATTTTTCTGAAATTCCCGTTTGCTGTTTTTCTTGAGAGGTACTACCGCTCCTGGAGAGGTACTACCGATCATAGGTACTACCGCTCGGACCAGCGGTACTACCGATCATAGGTACTACCGCCCGTATCAGCGGTACTACCGCTTGAGGCAAGTTTTTTCCCGATTTGATTTTTCTCGCTTGCTGGTCTCTGTATTTATGTTTTTCCTGCTGCTGGGGTGTCTTGTGAGCACTGGTCTTTTACCTTCATAGCTCCCATAGCTATTGGAGAAGAAGATACGTGTTGGGGGCGATTTTTAGAAAACGACATTCACCCCCCCCTCTGTCGCCATTTCGGTCCAACAATTGGTATCAGAGCCGGTTAGCTCTTTTCAATAGATCTTAACCGGTCTCAAGAGCCATGGCGACGGACAAGTACTCAACCAAGCCTCCCGTCTTTGATGGCCTGGATTACCCCTTCTGGAAGAGCCGAATGGAAACATACATACAGCCATTTGGCGGAAGGTGAAGGTCAGATTTGTTGTTCCTGCCGATGAGAACATTAATGCTGGAAATATGCATGATGTTGAGGCAAACGCTAAGGCAAGGAACATCATAATCCAGGGCTTGAGTCGTAGCGAGTTTGACCGCATATCTCATCTTTCGTCCGCCTTTGATATTTGGGAGACCCTCGATGCTTACCATGAGGGCACCACCGATAAAGACGGTGAGACAGACCGATTCAAGCGAGATTACAACAAGTTTGAAATGCTCATTGGCGAGTCCCTTGATGAGTGTTTTGCACGTTTTCACAAGATTTTGAGCAACCTCCGAGCGGTCGGTCTCACATACCCGACTCGGATAACGCCGACAAATGCTCGCGCACTCGACCTTCGTGTTTGGGAGATGAAGGTGACTACCATCAAGGACACTACGGACCTCTCGACTTTGACTCTTGATGCGCTGTACTCGCGTCTCAAGACTCACGAGATTGACATTGTCTCTCGCAAGTCGAAGTCACAGTCGATGGCTCTAGTCACAGATCCCAGCTCGGCCGGTCCCTCTTACGATTCTTCTTGCGGTTTCTCCTTATCGCTCTCGTGACATAACGATGATCGCTTAGAGCGACTTGCGGATGATCACCGGCCCTCCTTGCTCGAAGATTCTCCCATGCTTACAAAGGGAGGAGGGACAGAAAAGAGGAGGACCCGTGATTTGCTTCGAGTGTGGTGGCCCCAACCACATTCGAACAACCGCCCCAAGCCGGAGAAGGGCAAGAACGACTACGGCGGTTCGGGCAAGATCGACTACACCGACAAGAACCGCAACAAGAAGCCTCCACTCGGGCGCGGAAAGAAGAAGTTCGCGACTTCGGGAAGGCCAAGAAGATGTTTCACGCGTCCTCACCGCCTTCGACGACCTCGACCTCGGCGAGGTGGAGGGATGGAGCGACGACGACGGACGGGTGACCAAGATCCCAAGAGCGCGACGACTTCTCCGGCATGTGCTTCATGGCCTCGAGGCGAACTCAGCGACAATGCGAGCTGTACTCGACTTCGGACGAGGTATGTCCCACCTACGATCAGCTCAATCATGCTTTCACGAAGCTAGGTGGTTTTCATGCTAGAGCTAGGGCTAGGTGTCTTGAGTTAGAGAAGGAAGTAGATAGACTATCACGGAGCTTACTTCACTTACATCCGCTCCCTCGCGTGATGATTGTGATACATCTTTGCGCTCTGTTTGGGTGACATGGAGAAACTAAGGACCTCGCATGATAGTGTGTCCTCAGAGCTTGATATTGTTAAGGTGGAGAATGTTAGTGCGCTTGCTGAGTTAGAGTTGAGTAGGATGGTCATTTACCCTACTCACTCCGATGAGACTACTTCTCCCACCTCATGTGAGGTTAAGGACATTGCTGCTAGAGGACCTTATGCCATGCTCCTTGATCTGCCCGAGTCTTGTGAAACTTGCTATAACCTGAAGATTAATTTAAAGCAGGCGAGATCATAAAATTGCTGAACTACAAGCTTCTTTACTTGAGCCGATTGATTCATGCTTGAACTGTCCTAAGTTAATGGTGAACTTGAAGTCGTCTCCAAACAGTTTCAAGATGTGATTGATCATGATAGGAAGTTGGCTCAGTTTGCTTCTAAGGACCCTGTTAGCTCACCATGCATTAATTGTAACAAACTAAAATCTGACTTGATTGCATTGGATGAAAAATGTGTGAAGCTAACTAAGGACCTCCTAGAGAAGCAACCTTCGCTTGTATTGTGCTCAGGCTTTGAGGGGAGAAGCCCGGTGGTAAGGTGGAGACGCCTAGGAACGTGAACCAACCGACTAGCGTGAGGGACTGTCCATTCAGAGTTGGCTGTGCGTGCACAAGCCATTCTTCCCTCTACTGTTGGTTCTTCATCTGCTCCCTTACCTCCTGCTGTTCCCTCTTCCCCCCTGCTCTTCTTGCACCTCTCTCTTTCGGGAGTGTCAGTACCTTATGAACACTCTCGAGAGATTTGTAGGTGGCAAGAAGAAGCTTAATCTTATTCTAGACCAGTCCAAGATTTGCAGATTTAATTAGGGTCTAGGATATGACTATTATGAGGATATGAGAAAGCATCCACCTGCTGTGCTCAGACCCATAGCACCAGGTGTGATCGAGACCGAGCCCAGGATCGAGAAAGTCCAATTTAAGTCAGCGGGCTATGTCCATGGGATTTCTGACAGCAAGGTGATTGCACCTGCTGCTTTGGCCTCTCAGAAGGCGAAGCCTGACCGTGCTACTTCTACCTCTCAGAGGATGAAGTATCACTGCACCTTCTGTCAGAAGGATGGACACACGGTTGATCGATGCTTCAGGCGCGCCAAGATCGCGCGTAGAGACCGTGTTGAGTCTCTTAGGCGTATTCGTGGTCACCCAGATCTCGAGTGCACCTAGGACCAAGACGAGGTCTAGGTTTATCGTTGTTGATGGGTTTGGGCAGCATCGAGGACTTGATTTTTCCGAGTCTTACGTTTTTCGTCCTCATGCTGCTCCTGTTCGTGACTTCCGCCGTCACGAGGGTAGATCTCGCTTTCTCCATCGAGATAGCCATCCGCGGCGTGATCGTATGTTGCGGTGTTCGACTCGCTCTCCGTAGCGATCGGACCCGCAACGCCTTCCGTGTATGCTCACGCACCTTCGCTTTGAGTGACAGAGAGCGTAGGGTAGATAGAGGTCGATCGTGCTTGACTACTTCATCCGCTCGGCGTGTTGTTCAAGATTGGGTGCCAAAATCTCTCTTGATTTACCCGATCGAGACTTTACTCTGCTTGACTCGAGTTCGCCGGCGAGGAAGGAAAGGTTTGACTCGTAGACTCTGGGTGTTCACGACACATGACCGGAGATTCCCGTTGGTTTTCTTCCCTTGCCCGTGCTCCAGGTGATGAGACGATCACCTTCGGAGATGCTTCATCTAGGCGCGTCATCGCCAAAGGTACTGTGCGCATTAATGATTCTTTCATTCTGAAAGATGTAGCCTTGGTTAGTAAGTTGCAGTACAATTTACTTTCAGTCTCTCAGCTTACCGATGACGGTTTCGAGGTAAGCTTTAAGAAAAATGCTTGTAAAATTCTTGATTCTTGGGTGAGTCCGGTTTATGGATTTCGTTATGGGAGGATCTTTCGTGCTGATTTTTCCGAGTCTTCCGTGATCCTCTCGGTGTTTAGTTGCTTCGAGTTCTGCGACCTTTCTTTCTGGCATAGGAGACTTGGTCATATCGGATTTGATCATTTGACCCGAGTTAGCGGCCACGATCTCATTCGTGGTCTGCCAAAACTCAAGATGGTCAAAGACCTTGTTTGCTCTCCATGCCAAAGACGGCAAGATGGTTGCCGCTTCTCACCCTCCGGTCCACGATTACTATGACCGATGATGCAGAGACAATTGCTCCACATGGACACGCTTGGACCAGCTCGAGTGCGATCGGCAGGAGGAAGTGGTATGTTCTTGTTGTGGTCGATGACTTCTCGAGGTATTCTTGGGTGTTTTTCTTAGCCTCGAAGGATGAGGCGTTTCGCATTTCCGAGGTCTTTTCGGTAGGCTTTCGTAGAGCTCCCGGTGCCTTACGAGCGATCCGCGTGACAATGGCACGGAGTTCAAGAATTCCTACTTTGAGAGTTTCGTGGTGAGGCAGTGTAGAGCACCAGCTCTCTTCTCCATACGTCCCTCGTGAGAATGACGTTGTGGAGAGGAAGAACCGTACCTTGGTCGAGATGGCCGGGACGATGCTTGATGAGTACTCTACACCGCGGAAGTTTTGGGTGAGGCTATAGCCACCGCGTGCCATGTCTCAAATCGAGTTTTCTTGGGCACACTTGCATCGCACTTCTTATGAGTGAGATATGGCGAAAGCCAGCGTCTCTCATTTTCGTGTGTTTGGTTGCAAGTGCTTTGTTTTGAAGTCCGGAACCTAGACAAGTTCGAGTCACGTTCTTGTGATGGAATCTTTCTAGGTTACTCGCCTTCTTCGCGGGCTTATAGGGTGCAGGCTGCGAGTCTAGTAAAATGGTAGAGACTCGTGAGGTGACCTTTGACGAGGCGGTCAGGGACTAGGCCCGATATCTCGAGTTCTTTAGAGCGATCCGAGACCATCTTTGTGGATGATGAGGATGATGGAGACGACGGTTGTCTACGATCCTGTCCCTCATCCACCCCTTGAGGTGCCGTCTTCCACCGCACCTCGAGGTGATCGACCATGCCTTACGCTTCTTCCGAGTGGTGGCTCTGTTCCTACCTCGTCGACTCACGAGTAGAGACCACTTCTTCATCTCATCCTGGACCTCCTAGACATATCCGAAAACTCATCCTTGAGCGCGATCATTGGAGACCTTTTCGAGCGTGTTACCGCTCAAAATCGCTTATCTCAATTCTGTCTCCATTCTCGCTTTCATTGCCTCCTTTGAGCCCAAAGATGTCTCTCATGCTTTATCTGATGAGTCTTGGGTCAATGCCATGCATGAGGAGCTAGAATATTTCGAGAGGAACAAGGTCTGGTCGCTTGTCGAGCCCCTGCGAGGTCACAATATTATTGGGACTAAGTGGGTGTTCAAGAACAAGCAGAGCGAGGATGGAGTGGTTATTCGAAACAAGGCTAGACTGGTTGCTCAGGGGTTCTCCCAGGTTGAAGGTCTAGATTTCGAGGAGACCTTTGCCCCTGTAGCTAGACTTGAAGCCATTAGAATCCTGCTTGCCTTTGCAGCTTCTAAGGGTTTCAAGCTTTACCAGATGGACGTCAAGAGTGCCTTTCTCAATGGCCTTATTGAGGAAGAGGTCTACGTCCGACAGCCTCCTAGTTTCGAAAACCCCAAATACCCAAACCATATCTTCAAGCTTTCCAAGCGTTGTATGGACTTAGCGAGGCCCCGGGGCTTGGTATGAGAGGCTTAAGTCCTACTTGTTGAGTCATGGGTTTGAAATGGGTAAAGTTGATAAGACCTTGTTCATCCGCCGGCTTGGCGCTGACCTTCTGCTCGTCTAGATCTATGTCGATGACATTATCTTTGGCGGCTCTTCCCATACTCTGGTTTCCCAGTTCTCGGATGTCATGAGCACCGAGTTTGAAATGAGTATGATGGGTGAGTTGACCTTCTTCCTTGGCTTCCAAATTAGCGACTCTGGGAGGTACATTTCTTCATCAAGGAAAGTACACTCGTGACCTCTGAAGCGCCGATATGAGTGATGGTAATCCGGTGTCAACTCCCATGGCTTCGGCGGCCTATCTTGACCTGATGAGGATGGCGAGCGATTGATCGTAAAGAGTTCGAAGTATGATCGGCTCCTTCTTTACCTCATCGCCTCGAGACCGGACATACACTTCTCCGTGTATGCGTGTGCTCGTTTGAGCTTCTCTCGCGTATCTCACCGTCGGCGGTGAAGCGCATCTTCGGTACCTTCGAGCTACCATTGACTATGGTATCGGTACTCTTCCTCATCTGTCTTTCCACGAGAGCCTTTTCGGATGCGACTTATTGGTCAGTAGGATAGATAGGAAGAGCACTTCCGCACCGCCATTCATTGGCACTTCTCGTTTCTGGTCTTGAGGAAGCGATCGGTGTTACACGATCCATCGCAGAGGCCGAGCGTTGCTGCTGCCGATTCTTTGCGGCCAGTACTTTGGATGGTTTCGACCTGCGGGACTTTGGGTTAGCCTTAGACGATGTTCCACTCTTTTGTGATAACACGTCTGCTATCAACATTGCTAAGAACCCGATGCAGCACTCTCGAACCAAGCATATTGATATTCGCTTCCACTTCCTTAGAGACCATGTAGAGAAGGGTGACATAGTGCTCGGTTTGTGAGAGTGACCACCGATTGGTGATATCTTCACCAAGCCTTTGGACGATTCGAGGTTTTCACTCTGCGAGAGAGCTTGGGGTGGTTTGTCCTTACGGTTTGTAGTGAGGGGAGCTTGGGCTTTACTACGTTATTATATTAATTATGCTTCGTCTCATTTCATTGCATTGCATTTGCGGGTGCATTGGGTTAAGTCCTTCTAGCATAGGTTAGAGTGTTTCTTGTGTTGAGTTGCTTAGACTTCTTACTCTTATCTTGTGCTTCCAGGATTAGCTATTTCTTATCTCACTAGGTTGAGCTCACTCACTTCTTGTAGGTTCTAGCGAGGTTGGGCCACCCTCGGGTAGGCAGTGCGTGTTTGCTCTCTAGTGTGTGTTCGACGATCACCGTTAGTCCCGAGTCATTTGGGGTATATGAGAGTCGGTTTAAGCCATAGTTGCTTCTAGATCTTTTCTATGCTTTAAGGATTTGCTGTTTGGTTTTCTTTGCCGACTTCTCAATTTTATTGCTTTGGTTCGGGGAGTTCATTTGGGAGCTTCAAGCTTAATTTTGACATAACTCAACTTGAACTAAAAGTTGCATCTAATGTTGAGGGGGAGCTGGACCTTCTTGCATTTTCAGCATTCTAGTATTATAATCAATCTGCATTGAGCCTTGATTATTACCCTGTTATGACATGCTTCAGTGCTTTACACCTTGCCATGACTTGTGCTTAGCTTGCTAAATTTATCATGACTTCATATGTGTAGACTAGCGTTTGCCATGATAAGTTAAGTAAAATTGATCAACTTAAATTAAACTTGTCATGCTAGCATTTGAGTTTAGTCTTTCTTGAGTCATCCTTTTATGATTCATGCCATGTCAAATAGGCTGAGTAGAGCGTTGAATCTATATTGAGCCTTAGTTTGAGCTGTTTTAGTCTCTGATGATACATGAGTTAGTACAATGTGTTAAAAGCAAAAGATCTCTTTTGTGCGAAAAAGCTGATCTCACCAATTCTTTCCTATGAGACGGCTTGCCATTGCACTTGGCATGAACTTAGGGGGAGTTTTGGTTGACCTAGACTATCTTCTTAAGCTTCTTGCTTGGAGTAGTCGCATAAGGCTTGAGATCTAGCACATGATAAAATAAAATGTTGGTTGACAACCACCATATTTGTGCGAAAAAACTGATTTCACCAATTCTTTCTCATGAGACGACTTGCCATTGCACTAGGCATGAACTCGGGGAGTTTTGGATGACCTAGACTATCTTCTTAAGCTTATTGCTTGGAGTAGTCGCATAAGGCTTAAGATCTAGCACATAAACAAAAATTGGGTTGAAAACAACCATATGCTTTCAAAAGACAATGTTTAATGTGCTCAATTTGCTTAATCTACAATCGAACCAAGTATCTTAACCAATGTTTCAATCTTGAGCTTATAGCACTCTATTTGGACTCAATGTTAGCTTCTTTGTTCCGCTTAGGCTTATTGACATGGCCTGCATCATCCTTGGATGTCTCTAGCTAGACTTTATTCATTGATGACTTGACTTGCTCACAAAATGCATTACATTTCAGATTGTCATCTTTGTGCTCTAGCTGGTTTATATATATGTTGTCATGATCTAGATAGCGTTTTTTAGTTATGGCTTGGTGTATTACATTATGGTCAATAATGGATAATTCTCATGGCTCTAAATGCTTAAATAAACAAACTTCAGCCATATTCATCCATTGACATGTCATATTCTCTCTTTTGTATCCTGATGCGTTTATTGCCAAAAGGGGGGAGAATAGAGAAGAAAAGTCTGTTGGGAACAGTTTAGAGCTTTGGAGATCAATTTGCTCTTTCAGTTGTTGCTCTAGTGTTCCTTCTGTCGACATGGTCATTAGCTTCATTTCATTCTTTGGACCATGTTGGATTCTTCAAAATCAAACTCTTCTTAATGCTTTTTCTGCGTTTGTCAATAGACTCATCAAGGGGGAGATTGAGAGACCATGTGGTCGTGCTCCATGAGAGTGATGAGTAATTGACAAAGGTTTAGGTCAGTCGAGTTTGGTTTGAGTGGTTCGGAGTCGAGTCGTTGCGTGGCGCAATCGGGCTCGGTCGGACTTTGGTCAAATCTGGTCATTTGGGTTTAGGATGCATATTCTAAGGTTTTGACAGTTTTGACTTCATCCGTGGTAAGTGTAATGGTATTTTACGCTTTCATGTGTCGGCGGTGCTATTTGGCGTGTTTCTTGTCCGTGTGATCGCAGGGCGTCGAGTTGGAGTCGTGGCGAGACACGGTGGACCGGACTAGCGCAGTGGCGCCGAGGTCGAACGGTCGGGATGTGTCGAAGACGACGTGGACTCGAGGTGGTTGCGAGGCGTGCGAGGCAAGGAGCGCGGAAGCTTCCCGGAAGGTGCAGAAGGGGCGAATCGGGAAATTCACAAGGCTGCACAAGCGGGAGCGGGCTCCGTTGGACGTAGCGGGCGTAACAGGGCGGAGACCCGTTAGCCAGGCGCTATAAAAGGAGAGGAGGGGCTGCATGCCCTCTTTGAGCATTTGTGTGAGGATTAGGGTTTTAGAGTCAAAAGAGGCTTTAGGAAGGTTGTTTCCTTTAGCTCTTTAGTTGGTGTGAGTTGGTGTGGGTTGGTGGAGGCAGAGTAGTGCTCCCTCTGTAGCTTCATCGATGCTTTCTATGTGAGACTCCTCTCTTGTGTGTTCTTCCTCCCAAGATGTGTGATTCTTGGTGTTCTTGAGGATTGAGAGGAGAGGGATTGACTTGAGAGCTTGTAATCTTTCCTTTTGTATCAAGTCGGGGTATCGGGACTCCTCTGTATTCCCTGTGATTCAAGAAATGAAAAACTGAAGTTTGCCTTCTCTGTTCGTAGCCTTTGTTCTTCGTTTTTCCTTTTTGCAAGATTTCTTGATTTTTGTTGTCTCGAGTTCTTGCTTGCTGGAGAGTGCCAAAATGGGTTGCTATGACATGGGTGTTGCTCAAAAGACATTTGGCTATTTAATCCCAAGAGCAAACCGAGTTTGATTCTCAGATTTCATTTTTGGCTTGCTCTGTTCTTGTTCTTCGTTTCTTGGTTTTGGTCCAGATTTTGATTCCCTTGTTAAGATGGCTTGAAATTTGGTATGAAGAGTCCAGAGGCTATTAATTAGCTTCCCTCAAAATTTCATAGCCAAAGGATCAACGGTTGGGGAGTTATTTGGTTTTTGGGTCGGTTCTTGCAAGATTTGAGATTTTTACCCAAATATGAAATTCTTGATTCTTGGAGTGGATTTCTTGTTATTGGCTCTTGGCTTAGTCTTCTGGGAGTGTTCCCTAGCTATCCTCAAAGTTTCCCAAGCCAAGAATCCAAGAATCGTTGCGAATCTCTCATTTTTCTGAAATTCCCGTTTGCTGTTTTTCTCGAGAGGTACTACCGCTCCTGGAGAGGTACTACCGATCATAGGTACTACCGCTCGGACCAGCGGTACTACCGATCATAGGTACTACCGCCCGTATCAGCGGTACTACCGCTTGAGGCCAGTTTTTTCCCGATTTGATTTTTCTCGCTTGCTGGTCTCTGTATTTATGTTTTTCCTATTCTTTGGGGTGTCTTGTGAGCACTGGTCTTTTACCTTCATAGCTCCCATAGCTATTGGAGAAGAAGATACGTGTTGGGGGCGATTTTTAGAAAACGACATTCACCCCCCCTCTGTCGCCATTTCGGTCCAACAGGTATTTATATGGTCAAGGGGGAGCAGCGAGATCCCTCATCGGAGTTGTCGGCCGACATAGAGGAAGGAAAGAAGGGGGCGCAAAAGGAAGGAAGAGCGCGGGAGATAGGGGATTTGATCCCAGATGATGTTCGGTTTCCAAAATTAGAGATAATGAGGAAAGGAAAGGTGGGCAAGCATGGATTCAGGCGATCGATGCCGATTTGAAAAGAGTAGGGGAAGAAGGAAGCAAAGGAAGAAGAAAATGGGGATTGGGATGACAAGTGGGGCTGGGTGTTAAGAGAGAAAGTGAGGATGGTAGGGATGGGCTAGCATGGGGTAGGGGAGAATCTATGCTGCCCACTTGTCGGTCCAGGAGGGAGAGAGGCAGTTTAAAATTTAATTTTAATTTTTTGATTTTCCAGAAATTCCCGAAAACAAGAAAAAACCTAGAAAATAGAAGGAAAACCAAATAAATCCTAGAAAATTCTCAAAAATTCTAGAAATTACAAAAAACCCAACAAAAATAAAATCAACTTGTTGGCTCCAATTAAACTTAGGTTTTAAGATGGTTCTTACTCTAAGCCAAAAATAAAAGAATTAAGAAAAAGGGGAATTAAATTCTAGAAAAGCCTAATTAAATCCAAATAAAATAAACAAAATTTTTGGGATGTGACAGACCTTCCCCCTTAAGGAAAATCTCGACCCCGAGATTTGGACAGGCTAGCAAAGAGATGGGGATGGTTGGCCTTCAGATCGTCCTCTCGTTCCCATGTGGCTTCATCTTCGGTGTAATTACTCCACTGCACTCTACAGAATCAAATGATCTTTCTCTTGTGTAGAGACCCGAATATGCAAATCCGGACTCTCCTGTGTATTCTGCACTAGTCCAGGATCACGCTAGTGCACACAGTATAAACAAAGATGAAATATCGAACATATCACGATTCACTAAGAAAAGACTCAAATATTATTAATAATCATCAGAGTATGACCTTATGGCCAAGCTTACAATAGACTAGCCCGAAGGGCTTAACAAAAACTAGCAGCGGAAATCCAAAAGAAAGCGCAGCAACCAATCGACACACCCACAAAGCTATCGAGTGGAGAACGAAGCCTAATCCGCGAAGACGTCAAGTACTCTCATACGGAACCTCCTGCTGGTGATACTCCTCCTCCTCAATCGAGCAACGGGGCATAAAGCCGTGAGTACATTGGTACTCAAAGAAGCCGTTGTAACAAAGATGCAATATAGTATGCAAGGCTTACCAATGGAAGGTGAAAGGTTAATTTGCATAAAACAGATTTGAAAATACAATAAATAGATTGAAGCGCATTTGAAGTAAAACAATAATAAACAATAATCAAAGGAATTGAAGTAACCACTTATGAATCTCCCATCCATAAGCTAAACTAACCACTTATGGACCTCCCATCCACAAGTTAAACCAACAGTGAATTAACCATCCACTGTCCAGAACTTTTTAGAAATAACTATACCTCGTGTGAAATCACCGAGCATTGTCCATGACCGAGGACACGGCTATTCGAATAGTTTTACACTCTGCAGAGGTTGCACAACTGTACCCACACGATGTGATAATCCTCACGTTAAAGATAATCACAACAAGGCCTTTACAATGATCCATCTCCACCCGATCCCACTCGCTAAGGATTCGCCGTCGAGTAGGGTAACCCCCTAGTCGATAATTGCCCCCTCTTGCGCCACACAACGTCAGTAGTAAAACCAAAGTGGAGACTTCACAAATTATTATGCCAGGTCTATCCCATACTAGACATGTGGTTTGCACGGTAAGGCTCAGATCAATGGCGCACAAAGTTAAGTCCTTAGGAATTACCCGGGCGAAACTTCCACATCCCACGAAGTGAATCCACACTTCCCCCTTTACTGCACGATCATTCGCCCAGGTGAAAACCAATTTTGTATAACCACCGCCAATGACGCACCAACGTCACGGCACAAATTTTATAACAGTGGCACCAACCACGATTCAATATCTCATTAAGTCAAATTAATTAATCACATGTAATGATGAACCCTTTCGCAAGAATAAGCAAGGCTAAGCATTCTAATCGTACCAACCCAATGTGACAAATAACATAGCATCACTAATAAAATTCCCAACCTAAGGTGACAATAGCATCAAGGTATTCCAAAATATCAAGGAGGGAAATAACCAATTGGGACGATAACTACCAATACAAGGGTTTGAATAAAAATAGCGATGCAAGATAATTTAAAACAAAATAATTAAATAATAGATTGCAAACTGGGTTCAACATGATCAAAGGACACGACTTGCCTTGGCCTTGCTCAGTTAGGAAATCTTGATCTTCAAATCCAACTTCCGCTCCCTCGAACACGCGATCTAACGAGAGAGAAAGCGAATCGAAAAGACAAAAACAAATTCAAATAAAATCCAAATAAAATCCAAAAACTGCAAAACCAGAACCAAAAGACATAGCTCAATTTTAGACGAATTTAGGAAGAAGAATCGGGTCAATCGGAGTTCGGACGAAGGAGAACGAGCGATCTAAAGTTTGCCGGGGCGAGAAAATGCTGGAAATTCACAGATGCTACTGTTCACCCGAGAGCAATTCTTTTGGCGAGAAGGCTAGCGCTGGCGAGAAGAGGCATGGGAGATGAATCTAACTAGCAACATGGGTTGTTAGGGATCTAAGACACACATAGGAAGCGACGGCACGCCAAACGGAGACCGTTGACGGCACGGGCTGCTACAACGACATGGGTAGGAGAGAGGAATAAAATCCGGGCATGGAACGTGAGAGGTAGGGTGAGCACGGGCTAGAACGCAGCTTGGCGGTTAGGAAAATTATCGGCTCGGCCAGAAACCCACGGAGACGCACGCAATCGACGTTTGAGCGGCGTTGGGAAGGAAAGAGGAAAAACTTAATATCTTGGTGCTCGGTGAACGAAATCTAAAACCACTTGGAGGTACCTACCTGGGATGGTTTGGCACAAAGTGACGCGAACGGATTGGTGAAAACATCACCGGGTAGATGGGGGACACGAGATGCCATTGGCGGCCATGGCGAGATCGGAGGTAAAAATTTGTGGAGGCTTTTCGGGGAAACGAAAGTGAGCACGGCGTAGAATGCGGCGAGACAAGTCTAAGAAAAATTACGGCAAGGGCTAAAGCTTACCGGAGGCGACGAATCGACGTCGGGAAGCGCTCTTGACCTAGATTGGGAAAACTCGATTCCGGAGATTGGCTGCACCAAAACCAAATTAACTTGGCAAGAAGGTAGATGGGACATGATGGCACAATGTGACGCGAAAGGATCACGGAGAAACTCACCGAATAGCTCGAGACACGACGAGCAAATTCGGGACCGAAGGGCGTCGATGCCGACGGCGTCCTGGGCTTTGGGGGGACTTGGCACGGCTTGGGATGGGTTTAGAGGAGCCAAGGGGTCGTATTTATAGGCTTGGAAGAGGTAGAAACCGACTCCAATTCGCGGATTTCGGTTTAGAGTCCGTTTCAGAAAATTGGAGATAAAAGGCAAACGGATGAACGAAACGGAAAGGGACCAGTTGGGATGGATTCCTTGCGTGATTTGGCACAACTTTCCTTTTGGGAAGACATTCAAATAATGTCCGGATTGGAAGTTATGAAGAGAGAGGAAAAAGGAAGGAAACGTGCACGTACAGAGAACGGGATCGATCGAAGCTCTGAGGTTGAAGATGAACCAGCTGCTGACACGTGTCATGTACTGTTCATCCTCTCTCCTCTTTCTTTTTTTTTTGAAATTTCAAATTGAGCTCAAACAAACTCCGAAAAATCCCAGAAAATACAGAAAAATTCCTTGTGACACAAGGAACACAAATAAAATATTTTTGGCAAATATTAATATTTAATTTAATCATATTAAATCTTTTTGATTAATAAAAATTCCAATTAAGCTTTAATTAATTCCAGAAAAATCCAAATGGTGAATTTTATTTTAAAAGCTTCAAAAAGGCTCTGAAAATCAGGATGTTACAAACCTCCCCCCTTAAACGGAATCTCGACCCCGAGATTCAGGCTTACTAAAAGAATAGGTTACCAGGTGCGACTTCGGAGACGACGTTGTTCAAGCTTCCCCTCGCAACACTCTGAGGTATCTGACTTCCTTGATCTGATGATGTTCCACGGCTTGCTCCTGGAGTCTTGGCAGGGGTACTTCTAAGGTTGAACGGAATAGGCGAGAATTGCTCGATGCTTCTGCGGGGTTCTTGGGTCCAACCATCTTGCTGCTGCTCTGAAGAGAAACACTACTGACTGCTCCAGGCGAAAAGGTAAGGGGGAAAAGAATAGGTAAGACTTGAGGTTGAACTTAATTGGACAACTTTATTCCGGGTTAGTTGCTCTGACACTTCCAAAACTCTGACCGGGTTTTAAAGATAAGTGGGAAAAGCATAGATGAGAGGTAAACTCGTCTAAGGGGAATTTCTAATGGCAACCTAAACTAAACAAACACTTAGCCGAAAAAGGCTAACAACAAAACCGGGGAAATAACACCAATAAAAGATTGACATGATTGCAATATAATGCTTTTAAGGGCAAAATTTGCAGCTCACATCACACGCAACTGCAAGAAAAAGCAAAACGGTCTACGATCTTTGAAACTATAACGAGGTTCAAATCTAATGGCTCCTAATCTTCACGGAAATCTCCAATCTTGTCTTGACATATTGGGTGCTCTCTTGATCTCGACTTCCCAGCACAGCTTGAAGGATTCCATGCCAACTTTCATCTTGATGGAGGGACACTCGAGACATCTATAGACATTATAGGGATAAGAAGTCAAATTTAGTTTTGAAAATAATATTCCAGAGGAGGCAAGGAGTAAGAATCCTAAGAATGAGGTAAGAATCAAGAATTTCTAAATAATCGTTTGGCTGATTTGATTTAGAAAACAAATTTTGAATACTTGGCTAATTCGACCATTCTAACTAGGGCTTCGTCCTACAGTCGATATAGCTCTGATACCATCTCTGTCGAGACCCGAATATGCAAATCCGGACTCTCCTGTGTATTCTGCACTAGTCCAGGATCACGCTAGTGCACACAGTATAAACAAAGATGAAATATCGAACATATCACGATTCACTAAGAAAAGACTCAAATATTATTAATAATCATCAGAGTACGACCTTATGGCCAAGCTTACAATAGACTAGCCCGAAGGGCTTAACAAAAACTAGCAGCGGAAATCCAAAAGAAAGCGCAGCAACCAATCGACACACCCACAGGCTATCGAGTGGAGAACGAAGCCTAATCCGCGAAGACGTCGAAGTACTCTCCTTCTGGAACCTCCTGCTGGTGATACTCCTCCTCCTCAACTGAGCAACAGGGGCATAAAGCCGTGAGTACATTGGTACTCAGCAAGCCGTTTGTAACAAAGATGCAATATAGTATGCAAGGCTTACCAATGGAAGGCTGAAAGGTTAATTTGCATAAAACAGCATTTGAAAATACAATAAATAGATTGAAGGCGCATTTGAAGTAAAACAATAATAAACAATAATCAAAGGAATTGAAGTAACCACTTATGAATCTCCCATCCATAAGCTAAACTAACCACTTATGGACCTCCCATCCACAAGTTAAACCAACAGTGAATTAACCATCCACTGTCCAGAACTTTTTAGAAATAACTATACCTCGTGTGAAATCACCGAGCATTGTCCATGACCGAGGACACGGCTATTCGAATAGTTTTACACTCTGCAGAGGTTGCACAATCTGTACCCACACGATGTGATAATCCTCACGTTAAAGATAATCACAACAAGGCCTTTACAATGATCCATCTCCACCCGATCCCACTCGCTAAGGATTCGCCGTCGAGTAGGGTAACCCCCTAGTCGATAATTGCCCCCTCTTGCGCCACACAACGTCAGTAGTAAAACCAAAGTGGAGACTTCACAAATTATTATGCCAGGTCTATCCCATACTAGACATGTGGTTTGCACGGTAAGGCTCAGATCAATGGCGCACAAAGTTAAGTCCTTAGGAATTACCCGGGCGAAACTTCCACATCCCACGAAGTGAATCCACACTTCCCCTTATCGCACGATCATTCGCCGGTGAAAACCAATTTTGTATAACCACGCCAATGGCGCACCAACGTCACGGCACAAATTTTATAACAGTGGCACCAACCACGATTCAATATCTCATTAAGTCAAATTAATTAATCACATGTAATGATGAACCCTTTCGCAAGAATAAGCAAGGCTAAGCATTCTAATCGTACCAACCCAATGTGACAAATAACATAGCATCACTAATAAAATTCCCAACCTAAGGTGACAATAGCATCAAGGTATTCCAAAATATCAAGGAGGGAAATAACCAATTGGGACGATAACTACCAATACAAGGGTTTGAATAAAAATAGCGATGCAAGATAATTTAAAACAAAATAATTAAATAATAGATTGCAAACTGGGTTCAACATGATCAAAGGACACGACTTGCCTTGGCCTTGCTCAGTTAGGAAATCTTGATCTTCAAATCCAACTTCCGCTCCCTCGAACACGCGATCTAACGAGAGAGAAAGCGAATCGAAAAGACAAAAACAAATTCAAATAAAATCCAAATAAAATCCAAAAACTGCAAAACCAGAACCAAAAGACATAGCTCAATTTTAGACGAATTTAGGAAGAAGAATCGGGTCAATCGGAGTTCGGACGAAGGAGAACGAGCGATCTAAAGTTTGCCGGGGCGAGAAAATGCTGGAAATTCACAGATGCTACTGTTCACCCGAGAGCAATTCTTTTGGCGAGAAGGCTAGCGCTGGCGAGAAGAGGCATGGGAGATGAATCTAACTAGCAACATGGGTTGTTAGGGATCTAAGACACACATAGGAAGCGACGGCACGCTAAACGGAGACCGTTGACGCGACGGGCTACAACGACATGGGTAGGAGAGAGAATAAAATCCGGGCATGGAACGTAGAGAGGTAGGGTGAGCACGGGCTAGAACGCAGCTTGGCGAAGCTAGGAAAATTATCGGCTCGGCCAGAAACCCACCGGAGACGACGCAATCGACGTTTGAACGACGTTGGGAAGGAAAGAGGAAAAACTTAATATCTTGGTGCTCGGTGAACGAAATCTAAAACCACTTGGAGGGTACCTACCTGGGATGGTTTGGCACAAAGTGACGCGAACGGATTGGTGAAAACATCACCGGGTAGATGGGGGACACGAGATGCCATTGGCGGCCATGGCGAGATCGGAGGTAAAAATTTGTGGAGGCTTTTCGGGGAAACGAAAGTGAGCACGGCGTAGAATGCGGCGAGACAAGTCTAAGAAAAATTACGGCAAGGGCTAAAGCTTACCGGAGGCGATGAATCGACGTCGGGAAGCGCTCTTGACCTAGATTGGGGAAAACTCGATTCCGGGAGATTGGCTGCACCAAAACCAAATTAACTTGGCAAGAAGGTAGATGGGACATGATGGCACAATGTGACGCGAAAGGATCACGGAGAAACTCACCGAATAGCTCGAGACACGACGAGCAAATTCGGGACCGAAGGGCGTCGATGCCGACGGCGTCCTGGGCTTTGGGGGGACTTGGCACGGCTTGGGATGGGTTTAGAGGAGCCAAGGGGTCGTATTTATAGGCTTGGAAGAGGTAGAAACCGACTCCAATTCGCGGATTTCGGTTTAGAGTCCGTTTCAGAAAATTGGAGATAAAAGGCAAACGGATGAACGAAACGGAAAGGGACCAGTTGGGATGGATTCCTTGCGTGATTTGGCACAACTTTCCTTTTGGGAAGACATTCAAATAATGTCCGGATTGGAAGTTATGAAGAGAGAGGAAAAAGGAAGGAAACGTGCACGTACAGAGGGGATCGATCGAAGCTCTGAGGTTGAAGATGAACCAGCTGCTGACACGTGTCATGTACTGTTCATCCTCTCTCCTCTTTCTTTTTTTTTTTTGAAATTTCAAATTGAGCTCAAACAAACTCCGAAAAATCCCAGAAAATACAGAAAAATTCCTTGTGACACAAGGAACACAAATAAAATATTTTTGGCAAATATTAATATTTAATTTAATCATATTAAATCTTTTTGATTAATAAAAATTCCAATTAAGCTTTAATTAATTCCAGAAAAATCCAAATGGTGAATTTTATTTTAAAATCTTCAAAAAGGCTCTGAAAATCAGGATGTTACATCTTGGTCTGATGTTCTGCTGTCTCAAGGATCTTGATAGGGTGCTTTCTGTAGGTGAGGTCTTCTTGAAGGTTGAGGGTCTTAAGTGTTGCCTGTTCTATGGGCACTCTAAGGCACTTCTTTAACTGAGACACGTGTGGAATGTATTATGCCCTCCTGACATGGTCGGTGGCAACTTCAGTTGATAGGCAACTTCTCCTCTGCACTCTAAGATCTTGAACGGTCCCACAAATCATGTTGCAAGTTTTCCCTTGGATTGAAATCTCTTGACTCCTCTGAGCGGGGACACTCTCAGATAGACAAAGTCATCCACCTCAAAGCTCAGGTCTCGATGATGGTTGTTAGCATAGCTCTTCTAGCGTGACTGGGCTATTTTAAGTCAATCCTTTATCTTTCTCACCTTTTCTTCAGAATCTTGGAGTAGGTTGGGCACCGGGTCTTGATGTCCTTTAGGTTGCTCCCACAGTAGAGGTGTTCGGCACTTCCTACCATACAAAGCTTCAAAGTGTGCCATTTGAAGACTGGCTTGATAACTGTTGTTATAGGAGAACTCAGCATAGGGTAAGGTCTAATCCCAGCTGGTGCCAAAGTCTAGAGTGAAGGCTCTAAGCATATCCTCCAATACCTAGTTGACTCGCTCTATTTGGCCATCCGTTTGAGGGTGATAAGTTATACTAAAATTGAGCTTACTACCCAATTCTTCATGAAGCTTTTGCCAGAACCTGGAGGTGAATTGGCTTCCTTGATCTGACGCTATCTTTTTGGAAACTCTATGCAGGCATACAATTCTGGCCATGTATAATTCTGCTAGCTTGCTCCTTGAGTAAGCAGTTCTAACCGGACTGAAGTGAGCCACCTTGGTCAATTGCTCTATTACTACCCAAATGGAGTCATAACTAGACTGAGTCCTAGAAAGTCCGGTGATGAAGTCCATGCCAATTTCTTTCCACTTCAAATCTGGAATTGGCAAGGGCTGCAGAAGTCCAGCGGGTTTCTGATGGTCTGCCTTGATTTTCTGGCAGGTGTCACATGCTTCAACAAATTTAGCAATCTCTCTTTTCATGCTGACCCACCAGTATCTTTCTCTAAGGTCTTGGTATATCTTGGTACAACCTGGGTGAAGGAGTAAGGGGTTTAATGGGCTTCACGTAGAATCATATCTTTAATTTGTTGGTTATTAGGAACATAGATACGATTTTCGAACCAAATGGTTCCACGTTCATCCTCACTAAAATCGGTGGCTTTATCTCTTCTCATATTCTTCCTGATTTTCTTGATATTCTCATTCACCTTTTGGGCTTCATGAATGTAACATCCTGAAAATTTGAATTTGAAAATATAAAGTTTTTGAATTTCTTTTGCAAATGTGATTTATTCGAATTTGGAATTATGGGATTTTCTGGAAAATTTTGATGAAGGTTCCAAAAGTTGGAGGAGAAACAAACATGCTTAAATATTAGAAAGGTGAAATCTAAGATAAGAATCTGAAAAGATGATCCATGAAAGTAAGAAAGAAATCTGACTTAGAACATAAAATATCATTTCTGAAAATAATGGCATGAATAACAATAGAAGCAAGTAAATTAAATACCAACATTAGTTGGAAATATTTTTACTAAGTCCAAAATGTCATCAGGAGCTTCTGTGAATTTTTCTAGAATTTTTGGATGTATTTTCATATTTTTCTGAGCTTATTGGGATTTTCTGGCAATTTCTAAAAAGCTAAAATCAAAATCAGGAAAATTCAAACCTCAACCCACTCCTCTGGCCGCCACTTGGACGGCCATGATCAGTCCATGTCGCCCGGCCGATCCCGCCTCTCCCTTTCCCCTGCTCGCCACGTGGGCGGCCGTGATTTCCCCTTCCCCGCGCCCCGGCCCATCTGGCCCATCCGCCCCACTTAACCGCGCCCGCCACCCGATCAGCCTCCCCCGCCACGCGGCTTCATCCGCACCGTCGCGTTTTTCCCTCCCCTCTCCCGCTGACCGGTGGACCCGCCTTGTTAGAGGCGTCTCCTTCCTCCCCCGTCTCCTTCTCTCTGCGTGGAGGTAGCCTCTTTCTTCCCCGTGGCACGCATGCGCCCGGGAGCGGCCGCCCGCTGCCTGACGCGTCCTCTCGCGTGCGCGGCGCAAAAGGCTGCCCGGAGGACCACGCGCGCTAGGAATCCCGCTGCTGCCCTGCCGCCTGCCATCGCCGCCTGCCCCGACACGACCGCTCGGGCGGGAGCGCCGTTGCCAGCTCCACCCGGCCCCTATAAGTACCCCCGAAGCTCCCATCGTTCTCCCGCGCTCTCGGCTCTCTCCTCTCCAATCGTCGTCGTAAACCCTCTCCACCGCCGGCGAGCCATTCTCTCCCAACTCCGGCAACCCAGCTCCCCACTGTTCCACTGCACCAGAGCCCAATTCTTCTCGCCTGAACCACCTCTGGAGCGTCGCGAAGCTCTCCCGACCCTCGCCCGAGCTCCCCGTCGCCTGTGGTTCGCCGTCACCGAGCACCTCCCCGAGTCGCCGCCGCCGCACGCCGCCAGTCTAGCTCAGTCTCCGTCGCCTCCACCACCGGCACCACCGCAACCCCAGCGTCGCATTTTGGCCATCACCTCCGACCCTCCGGCCACTCCTCACCGGCGACGCCACCGTCCTTCCCCGGCCTTGGACGCCACCGTCCTTCCCCGGCCTTGGACTTCCTCTGCCTGACCCCCTCCGCGAGCTAACTCAAAAGGTATAATTACCCTTATAGGGTAAGAAACACCCGAGCGCTCCCCTGGCTAGCAGCGCTAACTCTATTCCCCCTGTTCCCTCGGCTGCACGCGTTCGAGCCCCCGGCTCCGCAGCGCACCGAGGTCGAACTTTTCTTTTAATTCCGCCTGACAGGTGGGCCCCACCTGTCAGTGGGGGCCAGGCCGAGCGGCCCGCTGACCATTGAGCCCCGCTAGACAGCGGCACACTGGCATGCGGACCCCACAGAACAGTAGCCAGACCCACCTGTCAGAGATTTATTATTTTCTAGATTTATTCGAACTGAGAATTTGAAATGGGCATAACTTATTCATTTTAACCCCAAATTGAATGAAACAAATTTCTAAATTTATCTAAATTCAAGATCTATCCAATGGAACTGAAACCAGAAATTTTAGAGCTTATATGAATTATTGGTGAAAATTATGGACAATTTGGGAATAATCTAGGGAACACAATAAATTTATTTAGGATGTAAAGTAAGGTTATTTAGCATGTAGTATCTGGTTATTTACTGCATGAGCAATTGATGTAGATTAAATATTTTATGGAGGTCTAATTATCAAATAAGGACATTAATAAGAAAATGTGGCTTTGGTTAAATACCCAAATTTAGTAAAGATACCCTTAAATATAATTAAGATATATGTCCAGTAATTAACACGCTGTCATTAAATAAATCTTAGAGGTAGATTTTGCGAAGCAACAAATATTAAAAATATAACCCTATGTAACAAGCTTTGCCCAAATAGCTAATAATGGTATCATTAATTAAATCTTAATACTAGATTTAGTAAATAATAATGATGAGCATGAAATAACAAGATATGGCCCATACAATTGAATCCTAATTCGAACTGAAATAGGCTTAATGAAAACTGAGGCTACATAAAATATCACCCCATAAAAAGCTATACACCTAGACTCTAAAATTAATTCGGTAAGCCAAAATGCTCTGAACAATAGCACTCAACAAAATAATGCTAAGATAAACTTGTGCACCTATTCATAGGTCTAACCTAACTCATGGAACTTCCTTGATAAATACAAAAATGATAAAAGAAATTATTAATAAAAGGTCAAGCCTCACTTTTCCCCAATCGGCCATGTATGACCACCTTCCTTTCCCAAAAGTAGATAATTCCTGTAGGTACATCTTCACTTTTGATCCCTCGTATTTCTAAAATTGTTCCTCACGGTAAAGCATTCAGACAACTCGTCCTCCTGCTCAAACCCAGCTACCGCTGTGCTTACAACCCATCAACCTAAATCATCCTTCTATTCTCCAACCATAATAAATGCATAATTTAAAGTAAATCGGGTATTTAAAGTGATTGGATTTATTTGGATCTCTTGAGTTATTTGTTTTTATTTGGATTCAGTCACTTATCGCATAGTTAAAAACTGGAGTTCCGAAGAATCAATGGATCAAGCAAGACCAAGATCAAAGTGTAGAAAAGACCAGCAGAGCAGCCCCCTCAAATGAGACAGCTTTGAGAGAGCACAAGACCGCGGCAAACCGTGCCAGGCGAGTCAATACTTTGATCATGTTGAACCTACATTTTCTGCAAATTACTTTGGATTAAATTATCAAATTGTATGCTGTTATTTTATATGCAAATACGTGATAAATTCAATATTCTAGTTATATGCCCATTGTTTGCCTTGAATAATATTACACTCCCTTTGGAATATTTGAATTTGCGAACCTTGTCGCCCTAGCAAGAATTATAATAGTAACCTTTCGAAAATAAGTCCGTAATTATATGCCATGCTTAGTATTGCTTAAATACTCATGGGCGCGAGAGCGCCCAAGCAACACTTTTAATCCTGAGAAGAATTGGTTGGGCAGTCATGGTGGTAATGACTGGTGTATGTTGGATATGGTTATTTTATATTCCCAAAAACCTCAAATTGCTTATTTATCTGGGCGGATGGATGGGGTATGGTGCGATGGTGCACGAGTGTGGTTTGTGGTAGAACCGCCTAGATACCACTAAGGACTGAATCTTGTCATGATATTCCATGTAAAATAGTACAACCGCAAGTCTGTAAAATACAACTTGGCTAAGTAAATTTATCGAACTTCGGACTCATCTCACTGGTAGTGGATTGATGGGGCTACGCTATGGCAAGGGGGCTTGAAGGGACACCAGTGGTGGGTGAAGTTTCCTAGCTGTCCTAACGTTGCGGGAAGTAGAAGCCCGAGCTGCGTTAGTGGCTGTGGGAAACATCCCGCGCATAGATGGGACCCACCGCAAGTGGGCGGCTACCCATAAGGTGAGATGACAAAAAAGGCTAGATACTTTGAAAAGTCACTGTGATAGTCTGCTCAACCACATGACTAAGGAATCGTGTGAGGCAACGAATGGATTGTCTCTTATGGTGAAAGTGTACAAACTCTGCAGAGTCAAAACTATTCGAATAGCCGTGCCCACGGTCAAGGGCGAACATGGGAACTTAACCAGATATAGTTCTATTTCAAAAACTTTGTGGGTGGGGATGAAAAAGTGGAAGGGCAGTGGAAAACCCTGATTTGAGTTGTCCTGGGTGTCGTCCCAGTGGTAAGTTAAGCGGCTATAACGCTGAAAGATGCTATATGGTGCAGATACCATGTAACGGTGGATGGAATCTGGATCGCTATTATTATTGCATTTTCTTGAACACTATGTTTTTGTTCAAAACTGCTAGGTCTCAGGGAATTTTTATGTATCATAATTCAAAAATAAAATGTTTTCCCTTCTTACAAGATGAAATATATGGAGGAATATATAGAGTCATGAGTAGAGGAGATGTGTGTTTGTGGTAAATATATAAAGGTATTGATGGATTCATGTCGATCATAAATAGGAGACAATAGTGTGGATTCTAGGAGAAATAAATTGGTGGAGCCCAAATGGATTTATAGATGAATTATATGATTTTTGGAGTATTATGAAATGCAAAGGTAATGGTTGGATTACAACACTGATATTTATAATTCTTGGAAGATGTTGACAATATAGGGATTAATAGGATTTGAACGAGTTCTGGATGGATGAATTGATTTTGGGAGCTTGGGGTATGATAACAATTCTTGGAGTATAAACTTGATCAATGGTATTCCTGGTGGTTGAATACTGGTGAATCGTAGACCTAATCAATGATATACTTGGTGGATATATACTAGTGAATCGTATACTTGATCAATGATATTCTTGGTGGATGTAAACTCATGAATTAGTTAGAGATAGATAAGAGAAAAATAAGATTGATTATTGAAGAAGCAAATTATGGTGGTGGATCAATAATGAAAGGATTGGATTGTTAAGAAATTAGAATGCAAAAGATACTGGTGGATTAAATAAATGAAATTAGATAAATGATGTCACTAGCTGTTTGGAGCTTTAGACAGCAAACAAAATAGAAAGTGTACGATCGGCGGATTACTTGAATGATGTCGCTCACTGTTTAGAGTCATAAGATAGAAATCAATATGGGAAGAGCATGATTGGTGGATTGATTAAATGTCATCATTCGCTGTTTGGAGTCTTAGATAGCAAACAGTAAGGAAGTGTGCCTTTGGTGGATTAAGTCAATTATGGCAATCGCCGTGTGGAGTTTAGGTAGATTTAATGACACTAAGATTTAATAATAATAATGCTGCTAACAGCGATTTTTGGCAAATAAAATAACCCGAGCCTCTCCTTTGATAAGCCATGCATACTATTTATTTGCATTCTGTGTATTGGCTCGCGAGCACGGTGGTTTGTGCTCACACTCGCTTTTGCGACAAATTCAGAAGCAGGAATCATATCACTACACTTCAACAATACTTTTGGATCGTGATGGCGAAGAAGATGAAGATGTCAAGAACTATGTCGCGCACCTCCGGTTGGCTGCCTGTGGGCATGTCCTGAAGGTCCCACCTGTGTGCTTCGTTCTTCCGTTGCTGCAATTTCATGATTTCGGCCTAATTGGCCCATGAGTAAGTCTACTATTATATTTACGCTTCCGTATGATATGTACTTGGATATTCAGAACTGTAATCTGTGAGCACTATCTACTGATCCAGGGAATGGTGCGGTGGAATCACAGAAGATTCCGGATTGTAAAATCTAGGTCTGGCAATGAATCTGGTATGGTAGGGTGAGTTGGATTCTAGGACCAAAAGTACTCTCTTCTTGACTGTGTTTAGGTTAAGACGGGCAACCTCCTCTTGAAGTTGGTTTTGAACCTCTTCTGGCAATGTGTAGTTTGCATAAGTTTTTCTACTTAATACATCTACTACAACATTAGCCTTGCCTGGGTGGTAGTGAATCCCAATGTTATAATCCTTTATTAGCTCTGACCACCTTCACTGCCTCAGGTTGAGCTCTATTTGGGTGAAGGTATACTTTAAGCTCTTGTGGTCTATGTAGATTTCAATGATTACCAATAAGTTAATGTCACCAAATTTTCAAGGCATGAACCACCGCTGCTAACTCTAGGTTATGAGTTGGGTAATTGCACTCGTGAGGTCATAGTTGGCGAGATGCATAGGCTACCACCTTGCCCTCCTGCATCAAAATGCAACCAAGTTCTTGCCAAAAGGCATCACAGAATACCTCAAAGTCCTTGTGTATATCCAGTAGAATAAGCACTTGGGTTGATACTAACTTCTTCTTGAGGGTCTAGAAACTCTGCTCACAGGCCTTTGTCCATTCAAACTTCTTTTCTTTCTTGAGGAGCTGGGTCATGGTTTTGACAATCTCATATAATTCAGCTATAAAGCATCAGTAATAACTAGCAAGCCCAAGGAAACTCTTGACCTCGGTTACTGATCCTGGTTGCTTCCAATCTATTACTGCTTCAACTTTGTAGGGGTCTACTATGATTCCCTCAGCTGTCGCAATGTGACCAAGGAAAGCTATTTCTTTTAGCCAAAATTCACATTTGTTGAATATGACATAGAGTTGGTGCTCTCTCAACTTCTCCAGAATTATTCAAAAATGATCCTCGTGCTCTTTCTCATTCTTGGAGTAAAAGAATGTCATCGATAATGATCACCACGAATTTATCCAGGTACTCCATGAACACCTTGTTCATCGTACTCATGAAGTAAGCTGGTGTATTTGTCAGTCCAAAAGATATGACTGTGAACTCATACTGACCGTAACACGTGGAGAAGGTGGTCTTGGGTATATCCTACTCTCTAATCTTCAGCTGATGATACCCAGACCTCATATCAATTTTAGAGAACACACTGGCTCCTTGCAACTGATCAAACAGATCATCGATCCTGGGAAGAGGATATTTATTCTTGATGGTCGTGTCATTGAGTGTTCAGTAGTCTACACACATTCTTATACTACCATCTTTCTTTTTGACAAAGAGAACACCCCAAGGATATTAACTTGGTCGGACATAACCCTTGTCCTCCAGTTCTTGGATTTGCTTCTTCAGCTTAGCTAACTCATTAGCCAGCATGTAGATGGTCGTTTGGAAATAGGGGTTGTACTAGGGACCAGGTCGATTACGAACTCAATGTCCTTATCGGGTGGCATTCTAGGTAAGTCTTCTATAAATACATTTGGGTATTTCCTAACAGCTGGTACTTTTTCTAGGCCTTGGAGCTAGTTAAGGGTACACTCTTCTACTTATGGGATGGCTGGTGCAAAGGTCACTTCTTCTCCATAACCATTGGTGAGGGTGATGGATCAGGTGGCACAATCGATTTGACCTTTATTCTTGGATAACCAATTCATTCCAAGAGTAGGTTCACTTTTGGGCACAAGGTTTCGACTCTCATCTCTACTCCTGGGGATTGGACTAACATGGGGTGGCTAAGTGGAACCGAACCCAACCCATTCTTAACCACAAAAGCCTTAGAAATGAAAAAATGGGATGCTCCGAAATCGAACAGAACGGAAGTTGGTACTGAATTTACTAAAAATGTACCAAGCACGTTGTCAGGTGCAGCTTGGGCCTCCTCAGCCGTGACGTGATTCACACGCCCCTTTGTAACTTTAAGCTCCATTAAATTGGTTTTGGTGATAATGACAAATCTAATTTTGAGGCGAATATGTTTATTGATTATGATATTGCTTAGTCTCATTTAGATAAAAAGGTTAAAATCATAAGAGGTATGCATTCAATATCAAATTCCTATATCTTAATGCATTTTTTGGATCCAAAATATATATTGAACTTCACTAAATAGTCTAACTTGAATATGTGCATATATGTCTACTATACATTCTTGTATGCACACATTTAGGGGGAGTTCACTCTATATTTTGTGGTTTCAATAGTATTGATCCATGTTCCATTTCCAAATATTAAGGATCTCTACTTTAAAACATATCCTTTGAGTATATATAGGTTGTGTAGTTTATATATACTCATAATCAGGTTGTCATCTAGTTCCTCTATTATGTGTTAGTGGTTAAATGATTAAATGACAACCAGATGAGTATGCTTTGTTTTGAAAGCTTATTCTAGAGTATACAATTGTTGTGTACATGTTGTAGACTCGCAATTCAATTTCTATCTCATTACTTGTCGAGATTGTCATAAATCCAGAATCCCCTGTGAAACACCGCACTATTCCCTGGATTAGTAGATAGTGCTCACAGGTACATTGCTGCATTATCTCATACATCGCATATTGCATAATAAACCATCATATTACATAACCAAGTTTGAAATACAGTGCATCGGGTGACAGTTTACATAAGGGTTGAACAGGCCAAATATCTACAATACAAAGATAACAGCGGAAGCAAAAGCAAAAGTAGGACCATAATCCACAGGCAAGCGACTAGGGGGTAAATGTGTGCAACATATACTACAAATCCTAGGTAATATATATGCACACAATCTCCATAAAGTTTACTTGTCTAGGACCCGAAATCGAGATAGCCACCCTAGTTTCCTTCGTTGTTTCCTTCATCCGCAGCAGGGGTATCTTCATAAGCATAGTGGTCTTGGGTTCCTGTTTCTGATTTTGGTAATGCGAGTGTGAGCACAAATCCACCATGCTTCGCGAGCCAATACACAGGATGCAATAATTAATATGCAAGGCTTATCAAGGAAAGGCTCGGGTTATTTTATTTGCTGTAAATTGCTTTTAAAGATACTACATAGAAATTCCCTAAGACCTAGCTGTTTGAAGTTAGAACATAGTGTGTGAAATAAGGCAATAGTAATAGTGATCCAGATACCATCCACTATTACATGGTTTCTGCACCATATGCTAAACTTTTAGCGTTATATCTGCTTACTTTATCACTGGGGCGACACCCAAGGCAACACAAATCAGGGCCTTTTTATACCCTCCACTTTTCCAATTCCACCCATAAAGTTTTTGAAATAGAACTATATCTAGTAAGGTTCCCATGTCCGCCCTTGACCATGGGAATGGCTATTCGAATAGTTTTTACTCTGCAGAGCTTGCATACTTTACCCACAAGAGACGACCTGCTCGTTGCCCTACACGATTCCTTAGTCATGTGGTTGAGTAGATCATCACAAGGCTGTTACAATGCATTTTTCCTAGCAGCGTCACGTCCGCTAAGGTTTCACTCCCTTTTGGGTACGACCACCCTTCTAGGAGCCCCCTCTTGCGCCATCACGACGGAGGATGTGGCCATCCTGTGCCCACCCATGGTCACACCGGTGCAACCCATACTAAGTCGATGCAAATTAGTTAGCCTTACCTACAATTTGCCAGCTTGTGGTTGTACTGTTGTACACTGAGAGATTATCACAAGATTCGGTACTTAAGGTTATTTGGGTGGTGCTACCACTAGCCACACTCTCGTGCACCACTGCACCACACCCCCAAACCATCCGCCTAGATATTTAAGTAAGTTGGGGTTTTTGGGAACATAAAATATCCATGTCAAGTATTCCAATCATTTTCACCATAACTTCCCAAATCAGTTTCTCGTGATTTAAAAGTCATGTTTTGGGGTATTTTTGGTGCCCCCGAATATATAAGCAATACTAAGCATGGCGAATAGCTATAGACTTATTTTCGAAAGTTCTAACATTATAGTTTTCACTAAGGTGACAAGGCTCAAATATTCAAGAGTTTCAACTGAGAGTAATACTAACAAGTTCATTAATGGGTATATAACTATTAACTTGAAATCAAACATAAATTGGCACATAAAATAACAGCATGCAATTTTGATAATTTAAAACAGAAATAATTTGCATGAATGTAGGTTCAACATGATCAAAGTATTGACTCGCCTTGGTCACAGTTGGCTTGGTCTTGATCGTCGAGGGTTGCTTCGACTTCGGCTTCTTCCTCCCGGGCCTCGTACGCTATTTTTACGTTGTACGAAACTTTAGATAAAAATTAGCTAACCAAAAAATTCTCACAAAAAATTCAAATGAGCTTCATAAATTATGGTTTTGGTTCCATTGGATAGAGGTTGAATTTAGAAATTTGTTTCACTCAATTTGGAGTTAAAATGAATAAGTTATGCCTTTTTAAAGTTTTCAGTTTAATTAAATTCGGAAAATAACTAAACTCTGATAGGTAGGTCCCACATTTGGTTTTTAAAATTTTCTTTTCTTTTTATTTTCCTTACTCTGTGTCTATTACAGGTGGGGCCGGTCACTGTTTTACTTAAAGGGGCACGGCCACATGTCAATGAGTGATTTGAACTAACTAATCACATTTAGCATTAATGACTCTTCATTAATTATACTTAACCATTTTAACCGTTGGTCTACAGTAGATCTCCTTCTTCCTCCGACCGATGTTCGGCGAGCTCGCCGCCGGCGGAGGAAGCGGCGACCGGACGTGAGCATCCCCAAAATGGGTTGCTCGCGTGTAACAGACCAGCTGTTTATTCAAATTTCTAAGTAAAAAATATTATTAAATTAAATTAATTTTGGTTTAAAATAAATAAGTGTTTCGGTGCCTAAATTTTAATTTTGATTTGCCCTGAATTTCTGTTTTTAAAAAGGTTATATTTGAAAAGTATTTTATGTAAAAACCTAGAAATATTATTAATTCAATTATATTTTAATTTTCTATCAATATCCTATTTCAAATTAATTATTTGGATTTATTTGTGCTTTTATTTGGTTTTTCTGGATTTTCTAGAGTTTAAAATCTATTTTTAAAATAAAAAGTATTTAAAATAAAAAGTATTTTAAGCATAAAAATTAAATACCAACTTAAGTTGGAAAAAATTTCTAAGTCCAAAATATCTCTAGAAATTTCTATGAATTTGTCAGGAATTTTTAGAATTTATTTGGTATTTTTCTGAGCTTTATTTGTTTCCTTGGGTTTTCTGAAAATCCAAAATCAAAATTAAAAATTAAAATCCCCGCGCTCTCTCCGGCCGATGCGTGGACGGCCCTGATCCGCCCACATCGCCACCCCAGCCCATCCCGCCATCCCCTCCAACTCCCCTCCGCAGCCACCCGATCCTCTCCCCGTGGCCACGCATCGCAATCTCCATCGCCCGCGCCTCGCCTCTCCCTCTCTCTCTGCCGCTGGGCCCCACCTGTCTACACCTCCTCTCTCTTTCCTCTCCTCTCTCCCACTGGCACCTCGGGCCCGCCTGTCAGCCGCGCACCCTTTCTTCCCCTCACCTCCTTCTTCTTCCTCCCGCCGCAACCGCCTTTGCACTTCTGGCCGGCCTTCTCGCGCCCCGGCCACTCCCTTCCCACGCGAGCGCCACCACCTCTCTCCTTCATGCACCGCACTCCTCGCGCCCACCTTCCCCCTCTTCCGCGCCCACTTTTCCCCTCTCTTCCTGCAACCGCCGCCCACCCCGCCATCTCCGACGAGGAATCCCGCCCTCCTCCCTCCCCCTTGACCCTATAAAAAGAGCGCCCGAGCATCGCCGTCCCCTACTCCACCCCTACCCCGCCTCCTCCTCCCTTTCCGAGTGCCGGAGCTCCGCCGCACCGTGCTCCCCCATCTTCACCGCCACCCCGAACTTCGGCGAGAAATCGCCGCCGCCTTGGCCACCTTCGAGCTCCGTGGTTGCCTCTCTCAGTCTCCCCGCATCCGTGCGAAGCCCGTGTGCCCCTTCCCGGTCAATTGAGACCGCCGCCACCACTTGCGCTCACCGTCGACCATCCTCCGACCGCCTTCGGTAAAACCCGCGCCACCCCCGAGCTCCCCTCACTCTCCTCTCCCTCCTCTGCACCTCGCTGGTCACCGCCGCCCGCCGGAGCTCCGACGAGCCCGTGGACCCGAGCGCCACCCCGGCCGACCTGGCCACGTCAGCGGCCGAGCTGACGTGGCGCCATGTCGCGGCCACCTCGGTGCCTTCCCACCCTATCAGCGCCGCACAAACACCACCCCACCCCCCTTGCCACCTCAGAACCCCCTTCGTTTGCGGACCCGGTCAATAGACCCGGGCCCACATGTTAGTCTCGGTTCGAAAATTCAATTAGTCAACATGATATCATAATTACATTTTTCAGTAGAAAAATAATTCGGCCTAAAAAGAAATTCTCTGCTGATGTCATAATTCCACTTTCTTCTAGAAAAATAATTCTGAAAATCCCAGTTTTTTCTCTGATTTTAAACTTCCAAGAGTCCATTCTCCTTCGTCCTAACTCCGATTGAGCCCGTTCAAATTCCTAAATTCATCAAAAAATTCCCCTCTATCCATTTCTGCCCTCAATTTAAATATTTGGAGTTTATTTGAATTTTATTTAAATTTGGTGGGTCATTTTCATGTGTAGACTGCGATGATTCGGGAGACTTTTTCGACAACGATTCACACTCAACCACGAAGCAAGGCAAGTCATACACCTTGATCATGTTGATCCAAATTTTGAAATAAAATTATGTTTTTTAAATTATATTGCATGCTTAATTTTGTTTAACGTATTTTAATTCAGTTTTAAACTTAGTTATTACCTACTTGTTAATTACTCCATTGACGTTGAATTCCTCGACACCTTGTAGCCCTAGAATAAAACTCTAGTTGGTACACTAGTATGGCTAGGGAATTTGGTAGCAAATTCTTAGACCTTAATAGGTATAACTTTAGGCTTGGGATACCATTTTTCACATAAAATGATGAGCTTTTTAAATGTATTCTTGACTTCGACGAGTTAAGAAGGATGGTAAAATTATTTTAAAATAAAATATAAAATCTGGTTTAGACTTAGGCTAATGGTTAGGTGGTGGGCGTAGGCATGCACTATTGTTCGGAGACACAGTGTTGATTGTTGAGCATAGAGGTATGTGGTTGAGCCTAAGTCAATTAAGGACCGGTTTGTAAGCTACTGTTGCAAAGCCCTATCGTACTATCACAAGGCTGGTATAAGACAGTCCTGGCGATTAATTTGCGGGTCCCAACCTGAGCCATATTGTAGGTGAAAGTGAGCGTGGCATGTGCCATGTGAAGTCTCACTCGGCTCAAGAGGGGGTCCCGGTCTGGTGGATTCCTTACTGGGGTGAAACCTTAATGTTGGCTTGGCCGGGTAAAGGCTTTGCATTGTAAAGGCTTTGTCATGATCTCCTTGCAGTACACCTAAGGACGTGTGTTAATCACGTGGCAATATGGGATGATCATGTCTTGTGGGTAAAGTTGTACAACCTCTACAGAGTGTATAATCTATCCTGGATAGCCGTGCCCACGGTCATGGGTATGCTGAGTAAAGTTTTTCATGGATTAGACTTTATTTTTCAAAATGTTTTATGAAAACCTTATGCATGGATGGAATCCATGAGGGATTGAAAGCTTATGGATGGATAGAATTCATGAGAGACTGAAAGCTTGTGGATGGATGGAATCCATGAGTGGTTGAAAATGTGTGGATGGATGGAATCCCTACGGGATGTTTCTGGAAAAGATGGTCTGGGTGGGATGCCCGTAGATAGTTAGTATTTGGTCGGAGCCTGCACTAACGGTATTAATTTGTTTTACAAGTACTATTTTTTCTTATGTATTAAGTTCAGCAGTTTCCAATCTATTTATTGTATTTTCTTTAAATATTGTTTTATACTCAAACTAACCCTATAAGCCTTCCTTTATTGCCTTTATCATTATGATGCATTTCTCTGTGTGACTTGCGGAGTACAAGTTTGTACTCACCTTGCTATCTCATCTCAGCGGAGGACATCTACGACTACGGTGATGACCTGGACGAGTAGGCCACGTCTTACTGTCGTTTGCCTGTGGGTAGGCTTGGGCTTCGCTTTTATTAGTTTGCTTCCGCAGTTATTTGCCTTATTATTGTTGCCAATGAGCATTGATGCAAGACTTGGCCATAAGGTCATACTATTTTATTTAATATAGTTGGTCATTTGTGCTTGATATGTATCTTTGTTCTACTATGTGCACTAGCTATTCCTGGACTAGTGCGATTTACACAGAGGGTTTCGGAGTCGTTGCTCCGGGATCCAACATTACGCACGCGCCTACCAGTAAGCGAGGTCTCGCCAACCAATTTGGCTGGAGCGTTGGCCAGTGATGACCAGGGGCGGCGGCGGAATAGGGGAACGGTGGGCACGATGGCACACAGCGCTAGGGTTCGATTGCGGGCTAGGGGAGTATCTCGGTGAAGTTAGAAGACTACCTCGGGGGCTGGAGAGACTGGGGGAAGGCGGTGACGGGCTGGCGACATGCAACGGCGAAGGACGGAGGAGGCGCACGTTGCAGGCAAAGCAAAGGTGAGGAGAGGTCCAGCAGGGGTGGGGAATGGTGTCGCGGTGCACCGGGGGTGCTTCAGTGAGAAGGAATTGGACCACGACGGCGTCGGGTGGCGAATTGCTCTCCGGCCGGATTTGGGGAAGTAAGCAACGCTGGCGAGCTACAATGCACAGGAGAACAATTCGTGGAGGTGGAAGACAGAGCAGAGTGTGGCGGTGCGAATGGAGATCCGTACAAGGTTTTATAGCCGACGGGGAGGGCTGGCGACAGGTGGGCGACCGATCGGTCACGTCGGTGTCAGGCGGTGGTGACGCTGCAGCGCCTGCGATAGGATTGCGGGCAGATTCGAGTGTGACAGCACAATGCAGAGGCAGCAGACTTTGTGCCGCTCAAGCTGGGCAGACACGACAGGGCGGAGAGCTGTGGGCGATGGTGGTTTTCCTGGTGTGCTGGCCGAGGTGATGCGACAGAACGGAGAAGCTGTGGGCGGGCGGTGGAGACATTGTGGGCGGCGGCACTCGACGGCTCGCGGGGCACAGCGAGGAGGTAAGTGGCGATGGCGAGGCTTTGGCTTTGCTGAAGCGAAGGAAGGAAGAAGAAGGAGAAACGGGCCAAGCCGGCTTGGCCATGCCGATTTTTTTATACACATATATACATATACTCATGTGTGCATATATATATTCATATTTTTGTTCATTTGCTTGCTTTCTTATTTTCCTACTTTTATTTCCTTTTTGCTAAACCCATCTTTATATTTGTTTAGTATGGTGCATATATTCATATATGTATATATATTTTTTATTCATTTACCTTTGTTTATTGTTATTTTTATTACTATGCCTAAAGTGAAATTTTAAATTTTTGATTCAAGTTACACCTCTCCCTTTTGATGGATCATATTTTCATATTTGATTTTTAAATTATAAATTTCTATTATTTTCATATTTCCTTCTTGGCTTTCTATTTGCTTTATTTTTCATAATTTCTTCAATTATTGGAACCTCAACCAAAATTTAAAGAAACACCATTAAAATCTAAATTTTGAGAAAATATATTTCAAAATAATTCAAGGGCTACATGTTTCCAAATTCAAATTTTTGGGATGTTGCAGAAGACGACTTGGGATGGCTTTATGTGTTGAAGCTCATCATGTCAAGTGAAGGATAGTTGATGCATGTCTAAGAGGAGATGATCATGTGTTGATCATCAAGTCAACTAAAGACCCATCATGTGTTGATGGAGTTCAAGTTATAATGACCCGAACTTGAAGTGAAGTTGTGCGTCATCAAGCTTCAAGAAAATGCTAAGATAAAGATATGACTAGCTAGGTTCATGTCTAGTAGCTTGAGTCTTATCATATGTTGATAGGTTAACCTCACCTCTTCTAGCTCATCTCGACATGAGGTTTATATTTGCGAATGTGTTTTGCAAATAATTGAAACTCATGTGTTGAATCCTTATAACATGAGACTATACATTGCAAATATATTTTGCAAGTGTTTGAAGGCCATGCTTCCTAGTCCTTGTAGTATGAGGCTTATGTTTACAAATGTGTTTTGCAAATGGTTAAAGCTCATATTTAATTCTTGTGTCATAATTTCAAAAGTGTGTAAATGTGTTTTGCAAAATCTGAAGTATGTGTACTTCTCAGAGAAATCAGAACTACCAGCATGTGTTGTGCGGTACTTCCATTGATTGGAACTACCAGCGTTGTAATCATGAAACTACCACGTGCGTTGGTGGTCAGAAGACCTGTGTGGTCGGGAACCAACATGGTCGAGACTAGAGTGGTCGAAGGTCAGAGTGGTTGAACCAGTGTGGTCGATGACCAGAGTGGTCGAACCAAGGTGGTCAAAGACCTATGTGGTCGAAGACCAGGGTGGTCTAGCCATAGTGGTCAAAACCAACGTGGTTAGAATCGACGTGATCGAGATCTGTGTGATCGAAACTAGCGTGGTCGGAACCGACATGGTTGAGATCTATGTGATCAAAACCAGCATGATGGAACTGACGTGGTTGAGACTTGTGTGGTCGAAATCGTGGACCAACATGGTTGTAGACCAGTGTAGTCAGAGACCTGTGTTACCGAACCGAACAATGTGGTCAGAGACCCGAGTGGTCGAATCATTCGATGTGGATGAGGACCAGTGTAGTCGACGATCAGTACTTTTGATCGGCTCTGTGTGAGTGGTCCGATCGACTTTGTGTGAGCGGTCCAATCAGCGAGCGGTACTACCAGCACTGTGTGAGCAGTACTTCCGAGCTATAGAACTACCGGCTCTGTGTGAATGGTACTTCCGATTTGCAAAATGATCGGCTTGTGTAGAGGTACAGAAAGCCTAATACTAGACGGCCAATCACAGACGGTTTTGTCAAACCGTCTGTGATTGACACTAACACAGACGATTTTAATTTGGACACCGTCTGTGTTAGTGGCGTCGGATAAAACGAGTATCACGAGCGGTTCTTACCGATGAACCGTCGTGATACTAAAGTATCCTGACGGTTTTATTGAAAACCGCTCGTGTTGTGTAGACTATCACGCAGGCGGTTGTTGTTAAGAACCGTCATTAATGTTCCTGACGGTTTTAACAAGATCCGCTCGTGATGTCCCTTTGTCTGTCATATTCGTTCATGATCGAGGTTAATATATAAGTACACATTGCTTCTAATAACTTAACTACAGAACTACTGAGACAAGAGATCACAAATTAAAGGCAAATTTATTAGTTTCAATTAGATGCAAATTTACTACAAAAGTCGCACAGGTGAAGAGCTTCCCATATTGTAATCTTTTGGGCTTCGTACGCTTCTTCTTCGACTTTGGGACTTGGAGGATCAGCGGCTGAATTCTCGAACGCCGTTAAGATTGCCCTTGTCCTCAGCACTTCCTCCTCCAGCCTGGGCAAATGATCGCAAGATCCATAATGTCGTAGAGGATAGCATGAAAAGATTCCTCAGAATCTGCCGTTTTTGCTTGATCGGCAAGGCTATCCATCAGTCTCTCCAATGCGTGTAGAGCTTCTTCCGCATTGCGCACATTGTGGAGAAGAACCGGGGTGAGGGCTGTTTCCCTTTCTTGAGCGGCGAGAGCGCCCGTCGACGGCGGATGATCAGTCGGTGACGGATGCAAGAAAGTCGGGAAGGAGAGCGGGTGTGTGCGGAGAAGTCGCTCCAGATGCAAATTGCTGGCCGCTGTGTAAGGTTCGGCGAACAATTCTTGATGAGCAGATGAGAGGAAGGAGATGATCACAAGAATAGTAGAAGCCATATTGTACGTCGTAGAAGAGACTGGATTAGCGCGCATATTTAACCTTTAGCACAGACGGTTCGTATACCCAAACATTAATGATATATACGCCGTATAACGATCGAGACGTTAATTAGGCGATCGAAACACGGCGTTCGAAATTGAAACACGGCGTTACGCAATGGAAACACGCGCGGCGTTCGGCATGAAAGCTTATGACAGACGGTTTTTTATAAAAAACCGTCTGTGATAATATGTACCACAGACGGTTTTAATAAAAAAACCGTCTGTGATAAGCTGAACCGTCTGTGATAATGGCTAAGGCATTTATTGTGCTGCTCAGACCGCATCTGTCTTTATTTCGATCCAGATCTAGCCACTGCTGCACACTTTTTCACTCGGGAGGAAACTAGGCGATTTCAGGCCAGTTAATTTGGTGGGAAGAGGCAGAGATTGAGCTTTGAATTAAGATTCAGACTTTCCTGGTTGCTGTAGATATGGTTAGTAATGAAATTTATTTTTTCTTTAATTGCATTACAATTAGGTCTAAGTAATCCATGAGTGGTTATTGAAGATGGTTAATTTGCAAAATTGTTGGTTATATAATAGCTATTGTGTTTGCAATATGAATTGAGCTAGCAAATTAAGTCTCAATATAATAAATGTGGCCGGTATATATGTAGTTATAATTAGTTAATCTAGATTTTAATACTAAGTTGTTATATATGTACGTAACGTAGGACCGAAGCTGGATGTATGCCGCGAGCCGTGTGAGTGAAGAGTACATTAATGGCGTTTCTGCTTTTATAAGAGCCGCCGAGGAGGATATGTTGAATAAGGGGGTGGAATATATGTGTTGTCCATGCACTGACTGCGAGAATTTGAAGATGTTTAAGAACCGAGGGCAAATTGAAGTGCACTTGATTCGGAGGGGTTTCAAAAAGGATTATACGTGTTGGACCAGTCATGGCGAAGTGAATGATCATATCGCGAATCATCTGATCCAGATTATCATCGTGCAACCTATCCGAATCCGAGCCACAATCGACATCGCCGGTGAAGTGAATGACATGTCGCGGTGATGTCGATTGTGGCTCGATTCGATAGGTTGCACGATGATAACTGGATCGATGATTCGCGATGTAGAAGAGAACTATGGTGAGAGAGAGTATGTTAAATTCCGTGGCTTGATGGAGGACTCAGAGAAACCTTTGTACACGGGCTACAAGTACACGAGGTTGTCGGCCGTGCTTGAACTGTTGAAATTGAAGGCAAGCAACGGTTGGTCCGACAAGAGTTTCACGGCGCTGCTAGGTCTTTTAGCGGACATGCTTCGGAGAAATGAGTTGCCTAAAACCACGTATAAAGCCAAGAAGGTTCTTTGTCCGTTGGGAATGGAAGTAGAAAGAATACATGCATGCCCGAACGACTGTATCCTCTACCGTAAAGAGTATGCAAATATGCATGTATGTCCGGTGTGCAACGCATCCCGATACAAATGTAACAATCAATCAGATGATGGCGAGGGAACAAAGACGAAGAAAGGACCTCTTGCTAAGGTGGCATGGTATTTTCCTATAATTCTCCGTTTGAAAAGGTTTTTTGCAAATCCAAAGGAGGCAAAACTGCTGCGTTGGCACTCAGAGGAGCGCAAGAAGGATGGAATGCTAAGACACCTTGCTGATTCCGCGCAGTGGAGAAACATCGATAGGAGTTTTGCAGGGTTCGTGCAGAACCAAGGAATATAAGGTTTGGGTGAGTACAGATGGAATGAATCCTTTCGTAGCATGAGCAGCCGACATAGCATATGGCACGTGACTCTCTGCATCTATAACCTTCCTCCTTGGTTGTGTATGAAGCGAAAGTACATTTCTTTGTCGATACTTATCCAAGGGACAAAACAACACAGGAATGATATCGATGTGTTCCTAGCACCGTTGGTGGAAGATCTAAAAGCACTGTGGAACGAAGGGGTACAGGTATGGGATGCATACAACCGAGAGAACTTCACTCTGCGCTCCTTATTATTCTGCACCATAAATGATTATCCTGCCCTTGGTACCCTATCGGGCCATAGTACAAAAGGTGCCAAAGGTTGTACTCACTGTTTAGATGGTACCGAGAGTGTGTGGCTGAGACACTCACGCAAAACCGTCTACATGCGTCACCGCCGGTTCCTTCGGAGGGCTCACCCATACCGCAAGATGAAGAAACAATTTGACGAAGAGAAGGAAGACGGTTCAGCTCTAAGGCATTTAAGGGGACATGAGGTTTATGATATGGTTAAGGATTTAGATGTTGTGCTCGGAAAGGGACGTAAATTGAGGGCTCATGAGAAGAACATCTAGTAGAAGAGATCAATATTTTGGGACTTACCTTATTGGGAGTACCTAGATGTTCGGCACTGCATCGACGTCATGCACGTAGAAAAGAATATGTGCGACAGCTTGATTGGTCTCTTACTGAACATCCGTGATAAAACAAAGGACGGTGTCAACGCACGGCTTGACTTGGCTGACATGGACATCAGGCCTGAGTTAGCACCGACAAGCACTGATAATGGATGAATGTACCTTCCCTCTGCATGTTACACTCTGTCCAAGGCTGAGAAAACAGAACTGTGCCAGTGCTTGCATGGTGTCAAAGTTCCGTCTGGTTACTCCGGCAACGTGAAGAAACTTGTTTCGATGCAATATTTGAAGTTAAATGGCATGAAGTCTCATGATTGTCATGTGCTGATGACACAGATGCTCCCTATTGCAATTAGAAATATTTTGCGATCAAAGTCAGAGACAATCATGAGGCTATGTTATTTCTTTAACACAATTGCTCAAAAGGTCATCGATCCCGAAGGACTAGATGCTCTGCAGGACGAGGTGGTGATGACTCTATGTCACCTTGAAATGTATTTCCCTCCTTCGTTTTTCGATATCATGGTCCATCTCATTGTTCACGTTGTGTGGAAGATAAAAATGTGCGGGCCCGTATTCCTACGTAGCATGTACCCATTTGAGAGGTTCATGGGAATTCTCAAGTCCTACGTACGGAATCGTTCTCGGCGGAGGCAGCATCGTCGAAGGTTATACAAGCGAAGAGGTCATTGAGTTTTGTGTCGATTATATGGCTCGATTCAACCGATAGGTGTCCCTCAATCTCGTCATGAGTGGAGGCGGAAGGGTCTCGGAACTATCGGAAGGAAAGCAATCACTCCAGATATGGACACGTACACTCAAGCCCATTTCACGGTGTTGCAACACATGACCGAAGTGGCGCCTTATGTGGACCAGCACAAGGATGTGCTTCGCAATGAATCCAGAGCGGCGGATGTTTGGATCATGAGACAACACAACCGTTGGTTCAACCAATGGTTGAAGGAGCAAATCGCTAGGAGCTCGCCGAGTGAGGCGCGACATGGTTGGCAAAGGGCCAACATTTACAGATTGTGACATGGCAAGGATATGACATAAATGGGTACACATTCTATCTGCAGATCTCGGGATGTCAAGAGCACTAACGAGCAGTGGTGTCCGCATAGATGCATTCGATGCCGATGGGTCGAGGAACTCGTACTATGGCTTCATAGAAGAGATTTGGGAGCTCGACTATGTGGTTTTCAAGATCCCCTTATTTATTGTCGTTAGGTGCATCTCCCACGGTGAAGGTTGACAAGTGCAGTGTCACAACCGTGGACCTCCAACGTGTCGGGTACAAAGACGAACCATTCGTACTCGCCAATCAAGTTGTTCAAGTTTTCTATGTAACCGACCGGCAAATAAGAAACGCCATGTAGTTCTTCATGGAAAAAGGAGAATTGTCGGAGTGGAGAATGTAGTGGGCGAGGAGGAATACAATCAATTTGACGAGTTACCTCCTTTTGGAAATGGCATAAGGTCGACGATGAACAACGTGTGAAACTAGTTACGTACGCATTGATCATGATGAAGGGCTAATTTTTAAAGGAAATAATTAAGCAAGTACAATAAGAATGTATATGTGAAAATGTGTGACAATTTTGAGATGTATATGTGAAAATGTGTGACAATTTTGAGATGTAGTCAATTTTGAGATGTATATGTGAAAATGTGTGACAAAATGTATATGTGAAAATGTATATGTGTATTGGCATTTATGTATATGTGATGTATATGTGTGATGTACATGTGATGGTTGATATGAATGTAGTTAGTTGGTGTTGTATATGAATGCAGCTATTTGGTGGTGGATATGAATGCAGCTGTGGTTATTGGTGTTGTCTTAATAACTACAATCGTAAAGGCTTATCACAGACGGTTCTGAACTTAGAACCGTCTGTGATATCAATATCACAGACGGTTCTAAGTTTAAAACCGTCTGTGATAGTATAACTATCACAGACGGTTATAAACTTAGAACCGTCGTGATATTATCACGACGATTCTAAGTTTAGAACCGTCTTTGATAACCTCCTATGTATACCCTCGGCTAGGGTTTTCCTGTGCCTTTGCATGCTTATTCGATCTAGATCTAATTAAATCCCGAGCCCGTCGTCGCCTCCGCCTCCCGAACCCTCGTCGGCCGCCTCCCGAGCCCGTCGCCGCCGCCTCCCGAGCCGTCGCCGGTCGCCTCCCGAGCCCTCGTCGAGCCGTCGCCGGCCGCCTCCCCAAGCCCCTCGTCGAGCCCGTCGCTGGCCGCCTCCCCCAAGCCCCTCGTCGAGCCCCTCGCCGCCACCTCCCTCGATTACCGTCGCATTGTGAGCACTTTCGTGATGGACTAGGGTTTTGAGTATTGTGAGCGATTCGTGATGGACTATGGTTTTGAGCATTGTGAGCATTGTTTACTGCAGTAGCTTAATTAGTTTGCTATTTGGTACATATTACATTGGTACATTGTTTACTGCAGTAGCTTAATTAGTTTGCTATTTGGTACATTGTTTACTGCAGTAGCTTAATTAGTTTGCTATTTGGTACATTGTTTACTGCAGTGGCTTAATTAGTTTGCTATTTGGTACATTGTTTACTGCAGTAGCTTAATTAGTTTGCTATTTGGTACATACTATATTGGTACATTGTTTACTGCAGTAGCTTAATTAGTTTGCTATTTGGTACATATTATATTGGTACATTGTTTACTGCAGTAGCTTAGTTTAATTTGCTATTTGGTACATACTACATTGGTACATTATTTACTGCAGTAGCTTAATTAGTTTGCTATTTGGTACATATTATATTGGTACATTGTTTACTGCAGTAGCTTAGTTTAATTTGCTATTTGGTACATACTACATTGGTACATTGTTTACTGCAGTTGCTTAGTTTACATTGGTACATATTACATTGCTTGTTGTGTTAGTATATAGTATAGGCACATAACCCCTCTCTCTGTCCACATCACCCCCTCCCTTCTCCCCCTTCCCTCTACTCCTCTCCTCTCTTCCTAACATTGAGCATCATGTTTCACTTTTCTTGCTTCCTCATCTTATCATGTTTCACTTTTCTTGCTTCCTCATTTAGTAGCGGGACTGTAATATCCCGGGCGAGATTCATCAGTTAATAATTTAATCAGGGAAAAAGGGGGGAATCCTGCAATTTAGCGGCAACCTGGGCTTGGGCCGAGGCCCAAGAGGTGGCCGGCCAAGGGAAAAGGGGGGGAGGCGCCCCACCCCCAAACCCTAGCCGCCCCTCTCCCCTAACCGCCCCTCCACCTCCCTTGTGCGCATCTCCCTCTTCCTCCTTGCGCCCCCTTTGGCCAGCAGCGTCTCCCTCGCCTCCATGGACGCCCCGTGCGATTGGTGAAGGGATCCCGATCGCTGCGGTTCGAGAGGAGAGCAAACGTCTGCCGGGAAGAGTTGTGGATCCGGAAGGTGGAGATTAGGACGGGAAAAGGAATGGAGGCAGAGATCGTGTGGAATTCTTCGTGTTCTTCAGCGATTGGTTAAGGGTAATTACTCCTAATTCTCCCCGCTAGCTGCATATTTAGTTGATTAGCAATGTCGGTTTTCGGATCTGCTCAGGACAGCCTCTGTTAGACGGTCTTTTTGATATAGATCCGTGGGGATTCAGGTCTGGTATTCTCCTAGAGATTTGTAGAGGACATCTTTAGCTTTCCATGAAGTGCTAGAACGCGTCATTCGGACCTCTGTAGAAAAAGTTATGATTTTTCTAGTCGGACTGTCCTGTAGATCGGGGAAATTCCTGTCAGGTTTCGGTAGATGGGTTTGGGCGATTAGAAATCAGGAGAATCAGAGGATGTCCATATTATGAAAGTTTCAGATATTTTCCTTAGCTTTCCAGAAAGGTCAAGAAATCCTGATTCCGACTCTCGGGGTGAAAGTTATGACAATTTTAGTGCGCTGTCCAGAGAACTCGTTACGGGATTGATGTTCTAGAAAGTTAGATGGTGCGGGTAGAAGTTGGCCGAATCAGGGAGACTCACCAACTAAATTTAGTTAGATAATTTAATTATCTTTCCAGAAAATCTGAGAACACCCTGTTCGGACTTCTGTACCATTAGATAAGAATTTTTGAAGTTGACTGTCTGTAGAGGGGGACAGGGTGTCCGAAAAGATTTGGGGTTTTGAGTCAAGTTAAACATGTTGGATTAGTTTGGGGGTGTTTTTGTTTAATATAAAGACTCATTACTGTTGCCTTAGCAATTATTATAATTATTGTTCAGGAGGAGGACGGATTCCAGGAGCCGCACCTTCTGCTCATTCCCCGTTTTCTCGTGGTTAAGGCTAGTATATTTATGGATATAATAGATATTATCGAATGGTATAGTTTGATAAATTCTATGAGAATTTGAGTTGTTCATGATTGTTATGGTGATATGATTGGTAATGTTCATGGTTGCTAATGCTATGAGTTATGTGTTAATCATGGATGTTTGAAAGTTATGAAGTCTATGGATATGAGCTTTTGTAGTATGAATATGTTATTCATATGCAATGTTGATGCGGATGCATGTTGTATTAATTTGAGATTTCATACATATGCATCATGTTGGCTTATTGAAGTCTTGGTCCTGTGACGACCAAGCAATTCTTGAGATCCCCGTCATGTTTATGACGGGCTAAAGGTCCCCATGCTTGAAGAGCATGGGCTTAGGTCCCCATACTTGCAGAGTATGGGCAATGGTCCCTGTGCCAGATGGCATAGGCATGGGTGTGCATCGACGGATGCGCACTTTGCATTACCGGTAAAATGCAAAAAGACAAAGATAAAGACCTTGAGCATATTGAGCATATTGAGCATGTTGCATATAATGTGTATGTAATGTATTTGGTGAATGGATTTGTGAAGTGCAATTGATGGGTTTCATACTTATGTGCTGTTGTTACCATTTATTATACTTGCTGAGTCTTTGGACTCACCCTTGTTGTTGGATGTTTTTTTAGGTACCTTCATGAGACCGGCATGCATGGGGATAAAGATGAATTAGCTTTGTTGTACTTGCACGGTCCATTCACCTTGGAAGAAATAAAGAACCTTAAACATTATTTGTTGAATAGCTTAAGTGGTAACTGATTAAAGATCACCATGTTTAGAATGTAATAAAGGTTTAGAACTTTTACATTGCTTACGTTCTTTATTTAAGTATTGTGGTTACGATTGTGATGGCAAACATAATTCAGTTGTTTAGAATTGGATATTTATTGTTTACTATTATTCAGATCATTTGTCTATGCATGTTGAAACCTTTGATTTACTCATTAAACAAAGGAGGTTCTGCCGAAATTTTGTAAGGTGAATATAGGTTCTTCCTTAATATGTTGTTAGTTTAGTAGCATTCCAGGTCATTGTTTGGCTGGGGTGTTACAGGGACGGACAAGATTAATCTTGTGCAACCCTACAATTTGAGAGCACAAATTAACCAATCAAGGACCACTCTAGTGTATATGCCACATAGACCTTCAAGGGGCATGAAGTAAGTGACACACTCGAGTGTTCCCGTTCAATGAACCGGATACACTAGTTTGTGTCATGTTTCACTTTTCTTGCTTCCTCATTTAGTAGCGGGACGGCCAAGATTAATCTTGTGCAACCCTACAATTTGAGAGCACAAATTAACCAATCAAGGACCACTCTAGTGTATATGCCACATAGACCTTCAAGGGGCATGAAGTAAGTGACACACTCGAGTGTTCCCGTTCAATGAACCGGATACACTAGTTTGTGTCATTTGCTTCATAGAACTTTGTTTAGAGACCTTGTAGTAATAGTATATGCCGACTACTGCCGAGATATGATGTCCACTCCCACAATCCATCTTTTTCCTTCTTAAATTCAAGGCAATTTTATTACAAAAGTGCAAAAAAAAGACATTCCCAGATTCTTCGTGAGCAGCCGACATAGCCGACTTTTTCGGTGAGCGACTATCCATCTGCTTCTTCCCACTTCTTTTCTTCATCTCTGGTCTCTGGATCACGTACGCCAGTAGCGATGATTCTGAATCCTGGTCGGAATAGTTGCACGAGAACGAATTGAGATCACATACAATTCGTGGAAGAACGTGCCTGACACTCGGAAACGTGAGCTGTGGACCGAAATTTTGGCATCGTTCGAGTTCCCAGAAGAACACCTACACGCTGTGCAACGACAAACCTACCAAGCGGCGTGCAAAGCATGGAAGAACTTCAAGAGCACGCTTGTCAAGAAATACGTGGAGACGGACGAAATGCCTTTGCATAAATACCCATGCCTGGAACCACAATGGGAAGAGTTCAAGGCGATGAAGACGTCCAAAGATTTCAAAAGTATAAGTACGGCGCACAAGGCCCTCCGAATAAAAACACACACCCCACGGACTTGGCACGGTGGGTATGCGGGTAAAATCCGCAGATGGAGGAAGGAGGATGACTGGCAGCTACACGGACATCGCCCGCCGTTTTCAATATCCCGGATGACCGCGCTCGAAATTGGATTAGAGCAAGGTCATCTACAACGACATCGGGGGCGTCTCCTTTGAAACCCTGCAGACCAGCAAGTGTCCCAGCGCTGTAAGATATCGATAGAACTACGTAGCTTGTAATTACTCCACAACCGTGCAATTGAAATGACATTTTGTGCTCTTGCGGGAAGAGCTGAGTTTTGAATCTACCAGGATCATTCCAGGAACAAGGGAGAATGATATGCTCTCTGTGTACAGGAAACAAAGAGCACCGGGTCGTCACGAGAGGCCTTGGGCTTTACGTTCCTTGGAAACATGGTTTCCAAGATGACTCGGATGTATCGGCGTAGGAAGAGAAACAAAGCCGGCGTGGCGCAGCTACGAGAAGAGATCAAGAAATCTCTTAGAGACGAGCTATTAGCTCGATGGCTGATGTAATCGAGAGATGAGGTGCGAAAGCAGACGAGAAAGTCGCGGGCCGCTCGCCGCTCTGTGCTAGCTAGCCCGCACAACCATCCGAGTAGCTGCGTGTCCAATCCGACGCAAACCAGGCCAAATTTTCGTGGGCGACATCCTGGTAATAATTATTATCTCTCGAATGCTTGCTCCATTGATAGGCCTATTTGAGTAGCTAATTTTGTATCGTTATGTAGGAGCCTCGAGTGCGTGCTCCAAGTGAGATATGGCTCCATTCCCTTATCTGTTGCTTGGGGCGGGCATATTAAATGCAGTATCGGGGCCATGGTGCACGGTCAAGCTTTAGCGCCGAGTTTATAAAAGTTAATGTGGATGATGTGTATGTCAATTTTGAGGTGGTCCCGCTATCAAAGCCCCCAACGACGAGATCGTGACTCTAGGACAGGCCATTGGAACATTCATCCGGTGGCCCAAGCGACATCTCCTGGAGGCTTCTTCACGGTGGCGGGACCGAAAGTGCGGTGCGAACCACGGCAACATGCATCGGTGCCATCTCCACACGGCGGTCGCGAAGCGAGCTACCGCATCGGTGCTATCTCCACAGTGCTATTCTCGCCAAAGCAACTTGCACCGTCGTACCATTACGATCGACTACCATGAAGTCGACTGCGATCGGCGATGGCCATGGCAAATCAAAGACGAAGGATGATGACGATATCTCGTACCTGCCATTGGCCCGCAAATTCGTGCTAGGCGAGCCGATGATATTCCCGCAAGAGCACCTCACAAAGCTAGGACTTGGTTGCCAAAGATTCCACACTTGGTATATGAAACAGTCCAATAGACCAGAAGCAGAACGGCGCTCAGGTATCATGGTCAAATTCAAGCCGGAACATTTCTTGCACGAAGTTCAGGAATGTGTCTTCCCGGTGACCTTTGACGATATATTTGCTGTTTTCACGCTCAACGCTCTCGACGCCTCACTCGTTCGATGCTGGACGCTGTAAGTCTGTACAATCACAGTCTCTGTTCATGTAATACCGATATATGTCACAATTTGTTGCTTTTCTGTGTATATATATAGATTCATGCTGACCAAAGCTAGATCATCGAAATCACCAATTGGTTTCCTGGACCCACGCTTGGTCGCCATTGATACCATCAACGAGAATGCATCCTTCGTCGAGGACTATATTACAAAAGCACTGCTGGCTCACCGCGATAAGGAATTTGTTCTTATGCCATACAATGAGAACTTCCATTGGATTTTAATTGTAATTATACCAAAATAGAACAAGGCTATATACCTTGATTCTCTAAGTAAGAACAAATCCAAGTACACAGCTATCGCCGAAATACTCGATAGGTAAGTACATTGTACATTGTACTCTTTTTTTCCTTCCGAATGACTAATCTAACTTTTTCGAATAACGAAGGTCGTTCGTCACATACGTTCAACAAACAAGTGGCTCGACGACAGCTGCCAAGCCCTTGAAACATGATCGCAATTTTCGGGTATTGGCTAGCTACACATTAATTAATCATATACAACACTTAGTAGTAATGTCACTTGATTTAACACATTCTATTTTTCCGGTGCCACCAAGGCGGAATGGCAACACGTGTGGATACTACGTGTGCCACCATATGAGACTACTCCTCGATTCCAGCAAGATCTCCACTCCTAAGGTTTGTCAATCTTTCCACATTTATTTCATACATGTCAAGTTTTATATGTGCGCGCGTTGATATACCTATCGACAGGCTGCGCCCATCTCTACATCTGCATTGAAACAGCCGGATTTTGCAAAAATTCGAGGAGAGTTCATTTGGTTTTTGTGGAGTAAAGTTGTAAGATCGGATGGAGAGTTCCACACCCGAATGATTTTTATTGTAATTCTAAGTGCAAATGCAGTGTAGATCTTTTACAATTGTGTATTTGTTAATGGATATTTTATTTCAATTCAATGAATTGATTTGCGAAATGGATGCTTTATGTTTGTAAAATGAAGTGCGTTGTCAATTGGATGTTTTATGTCTGTGAAATGAATTGAGATGTGAAATGTATCTGAAATGAAATGAGATGTGCGAATTGTATATGTTTTATGTCTGTGATTATCTGCTTGTTTCAGAGGGCATGGCTAGCATTTCCTGAGGCTAGCCAATAAACAGAAATATATTTAGGGGTTGAAGGGAATATCACAGACGATTTTGAGTTAAAAACCGTCTGTCATAGCTGATAATCACAGACGATTTTTACTTAAAAACCGTCTGTGATGATCAGTATCACAGACGATTTTTAACTCAAAACCGTCTGTGATGATCAGCTATCACGACGGTTTGTACTCAAAACCGTGCGTGATAATAAATATCACGAGCGGTTTTAACTCAAAAATCGCTGCGTGATAATAAATATCACGAGCGGTTTTAACTCAAAATCGTCTGTGATTATCATCTATCACAAACGGTCCGAAAACCGTCTGTGATGACCTTCGATTATCACTGACCCATAAATACAGACGGTTCACAAAACCGTATGTGATGACGTTTTCGAACCGTCTGTGATGACCTTTTCTGTAGTAGTGGGGAACCAACATGGTCGAGACTAGAGTGGTCGAACCAAAGTGGTCGAAGGTCAGAGTGGTTGAACCAGTGTGGTCGATGACCAGAGTGGTCGAACCAAGGTGGTCAAAGACCTATGTGGTCGAAGACCAGGGTGGTCTAGCCATAGTGGTCAAAACCAACGTGGTTAGAATCGACGTGGTCGAGATCTGTGTGATCGAAATTAGCGTGGTCGGAACCGACATGGTTGAGATCTATGTGATTGAAACCAGCATGATGGAACTGACGTGGTTGAGACTTGTGTGGTCGAAATCGTGGACCAACATGGTTGTAGACCAGTGTAGTCAGAGACCTGTGTTACCGAACCGAACAATGTGGTCGGAGACCTGAGTGGTCGAATCATTCGATGTGGATGAGGACCAGTGTAGTCGACGATCAGTACTTTTGATCGGCTCTGTGTGAGTGGTCCGATCGACTTTGTGTGAGCGGTCCAATCAGCGAGCGGTACTACCAACACTGTGTGAGCAGTACTTCCGAGCTATAGAACTACCGGCTCTGTGTGAATGGTACTTCCGATTTGCAAAATGATCGGCTTGTGTAGAGGTACATTTTTTCTAGAGGGACACCTTCATGGAGTCTTCTCGTCCCCGAGAAAATTAGTAGTTCCACATGTGGCGTGGTACATCTAATGATCGGAAATACTGAAAAATGAACTGTGGAACTTTCGATTTTGGCTGGTAATAGCTAGTTTGCTGACCGTTACGAAGGGGAGCAGAAGTACTAGTGTTTTGCTACGGTACTTCCAAAAACAATTTAGTAATGTCAAGTGATTTGGACGCAACAAAAAGGGTCACTTTACCTTTAAGTGCCCCAGTAAGGTTGATGATAAGAAGTCATCAATAAAGAGGCAAATTAGCAATAAACAAGACAAGAAGATAAGAAGGGGTAGCAATTGCCAAACTAGCTATAATTGATGGGAGAAGAGATATTTTAGTAAGGATTATCCCAAAGGTATCACTCCTAAGCCATCTCGTTATAATGGACAATATTTGCTTAGGAACGATATATATGGTAATGTGTTTTGCTAGGAATGTTAGCTCACCAAAATTTATTGTTAGGGCCATTTTGGTGCCTAAATTTATTGTGACTAACATTTAAGGACCCAACTAAGTTTTGGGTACCAAAATACGCATAAATTTTTAATAGATACTTAGAGAGATATTGGAAGCTTGGTTTATTCATGAAGAGCTGAATTCCGCCATAATCATAATGAGAGCCAAGCTTGAGTATAATCTTGCCACAACATAAACCAATGTCATCTCGGTAATAAGTATTTACATTCATGTATTTAGCCCCTAGCCTTGTGTAGGTTGTATTGCATGAATATCATTTAAAAATGGGTGCTCTTGCTCTTGTTCTAAAAGTTCATTATTATAATTATGAGCAAGATATAGTGGCACATTAAGGGGGAGTGTTAAATCATATTCATGTATATCACATCCCTAAGTGTGCCCAAATTAATTAAGTGCTAGTATTGTTTTAAAAAATTGAGCCATTTAGCCAAAAGTCAAAATTTTGAAATTATAACTATATTTTGAAAAACTAGTTGAAAATGTATACAAATGCATCTCAAAGGTTTTTCGAAGGTTTTGGCTTTAGAAAAAACATATCTCAAGTAAAATTGAGATTCTAACCCAAAACTAACTATTTATATCTTGTTTTGGCTTTAAACTCAAAAATTGGCCAAAATCAATTTTAAAAGAAATTTGAAAAAGTGTTCAATACTAGAGTTAGCTGTTTCAAACATTATCGATATTCAAAAGTTTTCCAAAAAACCAACCAATCAAAAGTGATTGGAATTTTAAAGATTTCATTGAAACTGAGCTTTTCTTACAATTTTAAAGATTTCGTTGAAAATGAGCTTTTCTTTGAAAAATGAAAGTTTAATTTGTTAAAATCTATATTCAAAAGAATTTTAATCTTGGCTTATCGTTGAAAATGCTCCACATGTGGTTTATGTTTCTTTGTGAAAATCTTCGGAGCACGTTACAACACTATAACCTCCCTCTCCTCAAAATTCCAACTCTTGGCATGCTTCCAGAAAAATCAGAACTATCAGCTATCAAACTGCGGTACTTCTGCTTTCTGGAACTACCAGCAGTCAAACTGCGGTACTTTCGATGTTTTTGAAAAATGGCTAATCTGTTTCAAATTTGTTGGAATCAATTCTCTCAGCCATTCCCTCTACTCCTTGAAGTCAAGTTGATCCTTTTATTCTAGCTAGCTACCCTCAAGAAATCTATTGACTCCACATGCCATTTTGATCGTTTGTGATACTTTTATCATAAAATGGTATTCTTTCTAAGAGTGGTAGACTTTTGATCATCTTGATCTTGGCATGAGTTTTATTCTTATCTTTACAAATGATATCCTTTTTTCTCTCTTGCTGAGCAATATCTTTTCTTAACCAAGCTCTTTCACCTATACAATATCATCTTCTTTTTTTCAAGTGGTATGCACTCTTTCAAGTGGTATCTCTCAAATGATATCATCCTTCTACTTTCTCAAGTGGTATTTCAAGTGATATCCTCCTACAAGTGGTATCTTCCCTCAAATTACATCAAATAAAAATGATTGAAGTCTCTCAACATTATTCCAAGTGGTATACAAGTTGATCATACAAGTGGCATCAAGTTTTACAAATAGGATCAACCACACTTGATGTCATGTATGCTCTCAAGTGGTATCAAGTCTCTACAATTGGAATTAATCTTACTTGGTATCATTTATTTTTTACAAGTGGTATCAAGTTTCTACATTTAGAATTAACTATACTTGGTATCATTTATGTTTGCAAGTGTTAGACCATGTGGTGGACGTGTTTTAAGTGATGATGAATAATTGACATTAGGTTTTATTGGAATTTGCATTTGTGAGTGTTTCAGTCCAGGTCGAGTGGTTTTGCGCAGCGTCCAAGTGGTTTCAATCGCGCTTGAGTGGTTTCAGTCTGCTCTGAATGATTTTGGTCTGCTTCGATCGGTTTTGGCCTGCTCCGAGTGGTTCTTGTCTGCTCTGAATGGTTTTGGTCTACTTCGAGTAGTTTCAGACCAGTTCGATCGGGTCCGAGTGGCATCGGATGGCTGTCAAGTTGCAATGGAGTATCGGACAACACTCTGCTTCAAGGAGATTTGGAACAATCCGATCAGGTTCGAGTGGCATCGGATGGCTGTTGAGTAGTAATGGAGTATCAAATGACACTCTACTTTGAGGAGGTTCGGACCATTCCGATCGGGTCTGAGTGGCATCGGACGGTTGTCGAGTAGCAATGGAGTATCAGATGGTGTTTGAGTGGTATTGAAGGATCAGATGACATTCGAGCGCGATCGGAGGATCGAACGGCAAACTTCAACCATTTCATGCTTCGACCATGGCATGTAATCGTAGATTTCGACCTCGAACAGTGAACCGATCGTAAGCAACATTTAACTGGTCATAAGCGACAGTGAACCAATCTTAGCAACAGTTAACCGGTCGGTGGTCATACGGTCATCTACTACCGTACTTTTTGATTGTCGTAGACTTTACTGGTCAGTAGTCTGAGACTTTGTTATCTGTAGTCGTAGACTTTGCGATCTGTTATCATTGTCCTAGACTTTTTGATTGGTTGTCGCAGACCTCGCGATCGGTAGTTGAAAGCTTTTGTGATCGGTTGCCGTAGGCTTCACGGTCGATACTCGTAAACTTCATGGTCGGCTTAAGTAATTCAATTCTTGCTATCTTCGAGTACTTCGAGTACTCGTGTTAGGCCAGCAGTATGATTGACTGGTGGTGATGGATGAGCAGTATACAATTGTTGTGTGCATGTTGTATACTCCCAATTCAATTTCTATCTTATTATTTGTTGATATTATTATGAATTACCAAAAGAAGAAGATTGTTGAATCTAGTCGATCCATTATGAGTTAATGGTGAAGTTTTGGTAATTGATGACAACTGATTTGTGGACTAACATTTTCCATAAGTTGGATGAATAGGTTAGGTTTCACAAATAAAGATGACTTGGGATGACTTTATGTGTTGAATATTGTCAAGTTGAGTGAAGGATGTATCATGAGTTGATGTATATCCAAGATGAGATGATCATGTGTTCATCATCAAGTCAAATGAAGATCCATCATGTGTTGATGGAGTTCGAGTGATAATGATCCGGACTTGAAGTGAAGATATGTGTCATCAAGCTTCAAAAAAATACTAAGGCAAAGGTATGACTAGCTAGAGCTAAGGATGTATTCCTAGTCTTTTACCGGACTTAGAGTTTGGTTGGAAGATCATATTACTAGTATAGGTTGCGGTACTATAAAGAGGGGTCATATCTAGTAGCTTGAGTCTTATCATATGTTGATAGCTCAACCTCACCTCTTCTAGCTCATCTCGGCATGAGGCTTATATTTGCAAATGTGTTTTGCAAATAGTTGAAGGTCATGTGTTGAATCTTGTAACATCAGACTATACATTACAAATGTGTTTTTCTAGTGTTTGAAGTCTGTGCTTCCTACTCCTTGTAGTATGAGGCTTATGTTTGCAAATATGTTTTGTAAATGGTTAAAGCTCATATTTAATTCTTGTGTCATAATTACAAAAGTGTGCAATGTGTTGTGCAACTTGTTGAAAATTATGTTTGATCCTTGTGTGCATGATACTATAGTTTGCAAATGTGTTTTGCAAAATCTAAAGAATGTGCACTTCTCAGGGAAATCAGAACTACCGACATGTGTTACGCGATACTTCCATTGACCTAAACTACTGACGTTGTAATCATGGAACTACTACGTGCATTGGTGTTCGGAAGATCTGTGTGGTCGAGAACCAACGTGGTCGAGACCAGAGTGATTGAACCAAAGTGGTCGAAGACCTATATGGTTGAAGGCCAAAGTGGTCAAACTAGTGTGGTCGAAGACCAGAGTGGTCGAACCAAGGTCGTTGAAGACCTGTGTGGTCAAAAACCAGAGTGGTTGAGCCATAGTAGTCGAAACCAATGTGGTCAAAACCAACATGGTTAAGATCTATGTGATCAAATCCAGCATGGTCGGAACTGACGTTGTTGAGATCTATGTGATCAAAACCAGAGTAGTCGAACTAGTGTGGTTAGAACCGACATGATCGAGATCTATGTAATCGAAACGAGCATGGTCGAACCGACGTGGTCAAGACCTTTGTGGTCAAAATCGACATGGTTGGACTGATGTGATTAAAACAATGTGGTCAAAGATCGATGTAGTTGTTGAAGATCTGCATAATCGAGAACCAACGTAGTCGAATATCAACATGGTTGGCGTGGTCGAGACCTGAGTGGTCGAAACCAATGTGGTCGGAGGCCTGTGTGGTCAATCCGGACAATGTGGTTGGGAGACCAATGTAGTTATAGACTAGCATAGTCAGAAGCCCGTGTGGTCGATCCAAACAACATGGTCAGAGACTAGCGTGGTTGTAGACTAGTGCAGTCAGAGATCTGTGTGATCGAACCAAATAATGTGGTCAGAGACCTAAGTGGTCAAATCTAGGGCTGTAAACGAGCCGAGCTCGAGCGAGCTTGGCCTTCCAGGCTCGAGCTCGATAGAAGCTCGAGCCGAGCTCGATAGAAGCTCGAGTTGGGGTCCGAGCTTGGACCGGGGCTCGAGCTCAGCTCGGCCTAAGCTCGAGTAGGCTCGAGCTCGGCTCATTGAAGCTCGGTAACAATTAAAATAATTTATTATGCACTATTTTTCAATAATAAGAAAATTTTAAGCTCGAGCTCAGCTCTAGTAAGCTCGATAACAGTCAAAATAATTCAAATATACACTAATTTTCAACAATAAGAAAAGCTCGAGCTTGAGTTCGGCTCGAGTAAGCTCGGTAAGAATTAATATGTATTACTATTTGAGCTCGAATTGGGGCTCGCGAACTATTCGAGCTCGGCTCGGTGAAGCTCGCGAGCTCGAGATCAAGCTCGAGTTCGGCTCATTTAAAGTTCGAACCGAGCTCGAACCGAGCCTAGAACGAGCCGAACTCGAGTAACTCGCGAGCTTCGAGCTTTTTTTACAGCCCTAGTCAAATCATCTGACGTGGTCGAGGACCAATGTAGTTGACGATCGATACTTTTGACCAGCTCTGTGTGAGTGGTTTGATCGGCTCTGTGTGAGTAGTCTGATCAGCGAGCAGTACTATCAGCTCTGTATGAGCGATACTTCTGAGCTGCGGAACTACCGGCTCTGTGTGAGCGGCCGATTTACGAAATGATCGGCTTGTATAGCGGTACGTTTTTTCAAGAGAGACACCTTCGTGGAGTCTTCTTGTCCCTGAGAAAATTGGTAGTTTCGCATATGTAGCACGGTAAAATGAGCGGCAGAACTTCTGATTTTGGCTGGTAATGGCTAGTTTTCTAACCGTTGCGAAGGGGAGCAGAAGTAATGGTGTTTTGCCTATGGTAATTCCGATTATCCTATTTTCTGACATCAACGACTAGTTTCGAGGTGTGGGTATAAATACTCCCTTGTGACCAGTTGGGGTAAGTACTTTGGCACTCTATTTCATTCTCTTGAACTAGTGTGAGGTCCTCCTCTTAATTGTGCATGTGTTGCACCTTGTGAGCAAGGAGGAAGGCTCTAGATTGCAAGTGTTGCATCTAGAGGTGGATTGAGTATCCACTCGAGCTTGTGTATTCGTTGCATGTGGTGAGAGTCAAGTGAGGGGCGTTGGAGGCATTGTGCACGGTGATCTTTTCAAAGATGGTTGTGAGAAAATCTGGCAAAGTTGTGAAGGTTGGACCTCACCTATCTGGAGTAAGAAATAGTTACCAATAGTGGATTGAGGTGTTTTAGCTTAATTTGTGGAGCCAGTCCAATTCGTTTGGGCTAACCTCAATGTGGACTAGGGGAGATCGGCAAGTCTTCAATCACCATGGTAAAAAGAGTTTGTGTCTTTTGTGGTTTGTTTTCTTGTACTCAATTTACATTTAAGCAATTCATATTCATAGAATTAAATTAATTGCTTGTCATCCTAAGAATTGCAAACCTTTACATAGACTTTGGTTGTCGGTGCACTGAGGCGAACCTAGGTGATTTAGGCCTTATTTGTACTAAATCAAATTAAGTTGAGCTTTCACATTATTTACTTGGTTTAGCCAAATAGAAATATTTATCATTTGAAGAAATAATTTTTTAAACCGCCTATTCACCCCCCTCTAGTCGGCCTCCTTGATCTTATACCCTTCACAAAGTTTTGGGGCTTCTTGAAGGTTTGCCCAGAGCTCTGACCTCCTGATGGTTCGGTGCTAGCCACAGCTTGGAGCTTCTTAGGACAGGCCTTAGCGAAATGCCCTGCCTCCTTGCAGAAGAAGCAAGTCACTCCATCAGATGGTGTTGGGTTCTTTTGCACTTGCCCTCCAGCAGGAGCACTATGGAAAGGCTGCGAGCGGATCGGTTGGCCCGATGAGGTGTCCAATTTGCTGTGGGCTTGAAACTGCTGGAATATGGCGGGGTGCCACGAGCCTTGGGAAATCTTCTGGGTTGATCTTTTGAGTGCCCATCCTCCTCTTACGATTCTCCATTTCCACCTACTTGCAGAGCTCTAATGCCATCTCTGTTGAACCCTAGAGCTATGACTCTGGATCCTCTGTGTAAATCGCACTAGTCCATGATCAGCGAGTGCACACAGCGATAGCAGGGATACATATCAAGCACAAATGACCAACTTCATTATTAAATAAAAGAGTACGGGCCTTATAACAAGTTTACATCATCCATATTCATTGGCAAAAATAATAAAGAAAGTGACAGCGGAAACAAATAAATAACCAGGGTGAAGTCCAAGCCTGTCGACTGGCAAACAGCTGTAAAACGCGGCCTACTCATTCTGGTCCTCACCATAATCAAAGTCATTCTCCTCTGAGCAACAAATTTGGCAAGGGTGAGCACATAAAATGTACTCTGCAAGTTACACATGAAAAATGCAATACTAAGGAGAGGCTGATAAGTGAAGGCATATATGGTCTTTGAGCATAATACATCATTTATTGATATACAATAATTAGATAGAAATTGCTACATTTAATATTGTAAGTAAAGACAATAATTTAACAAAGTAATACCATTAGCTCAGGCACCAACCTTAAACTAACCTAACCTTGGGTCTCCCACCCAGACCATCTTTCCCCAAAAGATATCACAATTCCAACTAAAAGCCATTTTGTGAAAACAAAGTCTAATCCGTGAAATACTTTACTCAACATACCTATGATCGTGGGCACGACTACCTAGGATAGATTATACACTCTGCAAAGATGGTACAACATTACCCACAAAATATGATCATCTCATATGGCCATGTGATTAGCGCACTTCCTTGGGTGTTTACAATGTAAAGCCATCAACCTAGCCATGCCTGCACTAAGGTTTCACCCCAATAAGGAATCCACCAAATCAGGACCCCCTCTTGTGTTGTGTAAGATTTCTCATGGCCTACGCCATGCTCACATTCAACATGTAGCGAGACTCGAATTGGGACCTGCAAATTAGTCAGCCAGGACTGTCCTATACTAGCCTTGTGGTAGTACGAAAGGGTTTTATAGTAGTAGCTCATAGACAGGTTCTTAATTGACTTGGGTGCTTTCCACATACCCCTTGTGCCTAGCATCACCATTGTGTCACCGAACAACAACATGTACTAGCAAGCACCCACCACATAACCATTTGCCTAAGTCAAAACTAAATTTTATATTTCATTTTGAAATATTCCGTAGAGTTTCTTAACTCATCGAAGTCAAGAATACATTTTCAAAACTTATCAATTTATGTGAAAAAGGGTATCCTAAACCTAAAGTTATATCTATGTGGGTCTAAACATTTGCTACAAAAATTTTGTAGCCATAATAGTGTACTAACTAGAGTTTTATTCTAGGGTGACAAGGTACAGAGAATCAATATTAATGAAGATATTAACAAGTAGGCAATAACTAAGTTTAAAACTAAATTGAAATACGTTGAATAAAAAAATATGCATGCAAAATAATTTAAAACAATATAATTTTATTTTTAAACCTAGGATCAACATGATCAAGGCGTGTAACTTGTCTTGCTCTGTGAATTGATGAGAATTGTCATCATAGAATTCCTCGGGATCGTCGCAGTTTACACATGAAAATAACCCACTAAACTCAAGTAAAATCTAAATAAATTAAAATGAACTCCAAAATTTGAAAACATTGGAAATTTAGATAGATCTTGATTTTAGATGAATTTGAAATTTTGAATGGGCCCAAACAAAGCTAGGATGAAGGAGAATGGGCCTCTAGAAGTTTAATTCTAAATAAAATAGGAGACAAATTTCTGGTGGTCATTAGCTACCTTGGTCAGATGGTTTGAAGTGATCGAATGGGCTATTGTGGTTGGATGGGTTGAAGTGGTCGAACGGGCTGCCGTGGTCGGATGGGTTGAAGTGGGCGAACGGGCTGCCGTGGTCGAATGGGTTGAAGTGGTCGAACGGGCTGCCATGGTCGAGTCTACAATAGTCAAAGCTATAGTAACTTGTCAGTGGTCAGTACTACAGTGCATGGTCGAAGCTACAAATGTTTTTGTAAGTGGTCGGAGCTGCAATATTTTGTGAGTAGTCAGAGCTACAGTGTTTTGGGATTGGTCGAAGTTACATTGTTTTGCGAGTGGTCGGATGGCTGAAGTAGTTGAATAGCCATGATAGGATGGCTGAAGTGGTCAAACAACCATGATTGAATGGCTGTCATCGAAGTGGCTGTGGTTGAAAGTGTTGCGATCTGAGGTGGTCTTTGGCGGCACGGTGGCACACAGGGACGGCAATCACCGGTGCTCCAGTGGCTGGCAATGGATGACAAGACATGCCTGAGAAAGAAGGAGAGGAGGGGAGCTCGTTTTTATCTAGTATAGAGCTCGGGGGTGAATGTAGACGGCCGACGATGAGCAGGGGTGGTGGTGGCACTCGGGCTCTGGTGAAGTCGGGCCTTCGATGATGCTTGAGCCCAGTGGAGTATCGAATGATGATTGTGAAGGCATGGGGAAGAGGATTGCATTGATGGAGGAGCTCGGTGCCACTTGATTCTAGCGGAAAAGCTCGTTGGAGTAGCTGTAGCGCTCGGAGAGAGAAGGCATAGTGTGGGGAGTTCTAGCTAGTGGGAGAGGAAAAAGATGTGAGGGAGGTGTGAGGTGGGGTAATGTGGTGCTCGAGGTGTATTTATAGGGTTGAGGGGGGGTGTAGGGGATCCCTCGCCAGGGGGAAGAAGGAAAGGAAGAAGAAGATGGGGATGGCAAGTGGGTATGGGTGGTAAGAGAGAGAAAGAGAGGATGGTGAGGATCGGTCGGCGCGGGGTGGGGGAGAATTTGGGCCAGCCACTTGTTGGCCCAGGAGGGAGAGAGGGAGTTTAAAATTTAATTTTAGTTTTGATTTTCCATAAATTCTCGGAAACAAGAAAAAGCCTAGGAAATAGTAGGAAAAACCAAACAAATCCTAGAAAATTCTCAAAAATTCTAGAAATCACAAGGAACCCAACAAAAATAAAATCAACTTGATTTGGCTCTAATTAAACTTAGGTTTTAAGATGGTTCTTCCTTTAGGCCGAAATAAAAGAATTAAGAAAAAGGGGGAATTAAATTCTAGAAAATCCCATTTAAATCCAAATAAAATAAACAAAAATTTGGGATGTCACAAATTACCAATATAGATTCAAGTAATTGTAATAAATAAAACTAGATAATTTTTAGTGAAGGTTCTAGCTACCAACACGAATATTAAGGCTCTAACTGTCAAGGTTGAATGAATCTGGTTCTGTCTACCTAGCTAGCGCTATCTACCAGAGCATACCTGAGAGCTCTAACCATTCACAGATTCCCAAAAGTTCATTTAAAACAAAACTATAAATTTACCATGTGAAAGTGCATGTTGCCACCCATGACTGTGGGCACGGCTACTCGAATAGTTTTACACTCTACATAGATTGTACAGCTTTACCCATAAGGCATGAGTATCTCATATTACCACGTGATTACCACACTTCATTGGGTGTACGGTGGGGAGATCATGACAAGGCCTTTACAATGCGCCAACATAACTAGAGTCCACCCGCTAAGGTTTCACTGTTGAATGGGTTCAATCTGCCCAAGTTAGAAGCCCTTCTTGCGTCGTGTGGCATTGCCGCTATCTGACACCCCACATTCAGCGATCTGGAAAAATCAAAGCTAAGTCATTGCAAATTAATTAGCCAGGTCATACCCATTTAGACTTATGGTTGTACGGTGGTGCTCAGTTTGGATAATCATAAGCATCGATCCTTAATTGACTAGGGTGCTACTTTCACGGCACAAGTTCTCGTGCTCAATCTGCACCCACCTGGACTTACCATCCACCCAAGTCTAAATCATTTTTATCATTTTATTTTACCTCAAAAACAACAGCAATACCTATAGCCACAAGGTTACTAGAATGAAATGATTAAGGCATATGGTAATAATTTTCCACCTCTAGGGTTATAATGACCGAGTAGCTTGTCTAAGCAATTCTACTATTACTAGAATTATAAAATAATATTATAATCTAAATACTGAGACAAGGGGATACTAAGGTGATAAAGGTATAGGGATTTCAATAATAATTGAGGGTATAGCAATGTCAGAATAACTAATGACTTTAAAATAAGTTATCATTTTATGTGAAATAGCAATGTATGTAAATTTAAAATAGTAAATAACTTTGATAAAACAAGGTTCAACATGTTCAAGGAAGACTTGCCTTCTATGGCTAAGCTTTCTTCTTTCTAGTCAGAAACTTTTTTGATGACGTCGGGTTCTACGTGCAAATTGAAAAAGCACAAATAAATAAATAAATACAAATAAAATCCAAAGAATATAAAATATATACTATAAGGTAGATTAGGATTTTATATGAATTTAGAAACTTGAATCACTGGATTCGGAGTTCAAATGACGGAGAATGAGTGATCGGAAGATCGATTGGAAAAGAAAATCCTAAAATTAGAAAACAATGGAATATTTCTCAGCATCTTCTTTTTACTGGATTTTTTGGAATTATGGAAGTATGGCAGGTGGGGCCCACCTGTCATGGACTTAAAAGGCAAACAAGTGAATGTAGAACAAAGGAGCCAACTGTGAACGAACAGAGCAGTTCAACGCATGAGTCAGCGGCCATGGCTGGAGTTGGGCAGCCAGGGGAGGTAGGGAAAAGGCCAAAATGGAAACCCAGGGTGTCAAGGAAGGAATGGCAGAGGCGGCGCCAGTTGACGTGGCCCACAGTGGCAACGGTGCAAAAACGACGGTGGCTTGACAAGGGAAACGAGGCACAGGCAGGGAGCATGGAGAAGTAAGGTGAGCATTGGCACAGCCTCGGCCCAAGGAACATGATGGCACGATTAGTTCGGCTAGGGGATGGATGGATTAGGCTAGCCACAACAACATCTATCAAAACAAAGGGGTACTCTAGTGGGGACATCATTGGTGATGCATTGGACAAACGAAGGTATGGAATACATAGAGTATTTATTGGTGATTATGTAGTAGTGAAGAATTAGGTTTCAGTTCACCCGAGGCAATGAGTCGATGACGAAGGATGTAGTAGATTAGTTTTGGAGAAGACTTGATTCCTGTCAAATGGCTATAAAAAATCAAATTAACTTCGCATGAGAGTGCAAGGTACTCGTGAGCACGAAGTGACGTGAAAGGAATTTGAAGAAATTTGTTGGAGTGCTCGGAACACAAGTTGAAGCAATGAACAATTTCTGGGAATGGATAGCTCTTAATGACGGTGGTGTTCTATGGTTTGAGGAGGTTTGGCAAAGATTGGAAACGGTTGAGAGGGTTCACGGGGTCGTATATAAGGGCTTAGAAGAGATGGAAACAGACTCAAATTCGTAGGAATTGGTCTGAGTCAGATTGGGAAAGGATAAGATAAAAGACAAACAGATAAATGAATCATGAAGAAACTAAAAGGAATGGAATCTTGCGTGATTTGGAGCATCTTTCATTTTGGCACAACATCGAGCATCTTTCCTTGCATGATTCCTTGCGTGATTTGTATTTGAGCTTCGCGTGTTAAGTCTATACTTTCAATGATCACTGAATTGTTGTTTTCCAAGAAGATAAGTTGGTCTTGAAGATTTTATTGCTCAATTGAAATTCTTAGAATAAATCAACTGAAAATGTAAGAAGGCTCTTAGTTCATCATTCTAATTCATCTTGAAAATGTAAGAAGGCTCTTAGTTCATCATCCTAATTGAAATTCTTAGAATAAATCAACTGAAAACCAATTGAAATTTAATGATATTGGACTTTATGGAAATATAATGAATTTATCTATAACTCTCTAGTTATTGACTATACCTAGTTCAATCTTCTTAAAGGCTTAAACCATTAAAAACCACGGCATCGATCGATTGTAATGATCTCAGGACAACACAATTCTAAAGACCATATCCTACAATCTACCCAATGGAATTTAATGGCCTTGAGCTTGTAGGAAAGATTAGAAAGTTATCTACAACTACTTAGTTCATCATCCTTTCGAATTCGGCCTCTAAGTCCCTTGAAAATCGTTTAGATCTAAACTGCATGAAATAAAAAACCTAGCAATCCTAGACGAGAATTAGCATGGCTACAGGGCTAATCACACCCTAATTATCAAATTAATCTGCTCAAAAGTTCATCTTTGGACATGGTGAAAATAGTAGAGGTTTACCCATGCATTGAAGAAGATCTAACGAGGAAAATATGCGAACTCTTCTCCTTTTTCTCAATCTTTCACTTGCCTCCTCATCTATCTCCTAGAGAAGCCATGGCAAAAACCCAGGAAAAAGAAGAAGATACCCTAGAGAGAGGTGTGCCCCTAGGGAAAGTGACGGCTGCCCTTTAAGGAGAGGGGGTAGCCTTAGGGAATCTGTGTACAATTCTTTCTTATAGGGCAAAGCTTAGATGGGCTAGCCTATCCAACCCTTATACCTCTAAATTAATTATTATTGTCAATTTTTTACTACAACTACTATTATTTTTTTCTTTAGATATAATTGTTAGATACTTGAAACGTCACATACTAATTAGGGTTAAGATTATAAATAATTAGCCCGCACTCGTGTTTAATTAATTAATTAATTAATTAATTAATTCATAATTAGAATTTAGAGATATTACAGGTCTCCCTAAAAACCAACATGCCTTACAAAGAGCACATCACTATGATACCCTTGGTGTAGACTACGGGTCTAGAGAGAACAGTGGCGGATCCAGGAAAATTTTTTGGAGGGGCTGAAATACCTTCAGCTCGACCTCAGCCCCTTCTACATTATACATCCATGGCTAAAAATTTAGGGGGGCTCTAAGGGGGCTCCAAGGGTCCGGTAGCGGTAGGGGCTCGAGCCCCCGCCCCACCGCTGGATCCGCCCCTCGAGAGAACATGCATAGTGGTCCTAGGCCCGGCCCTTGGGGGGCGAGCGGGGCGGCCGCCCTGGCCCCCAAAACCCAGGGGCCCCCATACACTATATACATTGTATATGTACCGTATACTAATACTATCCGGTTCCGGCTATCGGTCGGTCTATCTTCAGATCTTCTTTTCGTCTAGGTTCCGAGCCGCCGAGGTTGGCCGTCGCCCGGCGCCCGTCTGGCGTCTGCCCGTCTCAAGACGTCACGACGTCTCTCCGCGACTCCGCCGCGCAGCCGCGCTACGTCCCCCAGGCCCCAGCCGGTAAGCGTGAAGCGTCTAAGCGATGCTCATCCGCTCAGTACGCGCCGACCGCTCATCCATCCGAATATCCGATCCGCTTTGGCGCTCGCTTTGCATGGCCTGCATGGCTGCATGCAGCATGCTGCATTGCTCTTTGCTGCATGCAATGGCATATTGGCATGATTGATTGCAGGCGCGTACTGCGTACAAGTCTACTGTAGACATCTACCATACGCAATTGCTACATGCGTATTGCGGGCGAGCGATCAGTTTGCATATTAGAAATTTTTTAATCAATAATTAGTGCTTTGTAGTTACTAATTATACTATTGTTCTTTAAATTTTCAGTACCATGTCATCTAGAAAATATGCATCCGCGGTGAAAAAGAAAAAGAGGAAACGAATAGATGAGTTGATAGAATCACGAGGGATCCATTGACAAATTTTTAAAAGTAATACGAGCAATTCAAGAAATCTGATGAATTGGCGATAGTTGCTGTGGAGGAAGATGCTAATGTGAATCTAGAAGATGAGGGCCCTACGGAAGACCATGTCAACATCAACACAGATGATACCATCATCAATGACTTCGCATCTAGAAATGTTAGAAGAAATTTTTAAGGTAATATCTATAAACTCTTTGATATGTATTTTTCTTTAATACATAACGCATTTTAAGAGTTTGTTGGTAAAATTAGATATATATATATATATATATATATATATATATATATATATATATATATATATGTGTGTGTGTGTGTGTGTGTGTGTGTGTGTGTGTGTGTGTGTGTGTGTAGATTTATATTTAGCTATTTATAGTAGGGTCTCTATTTCTAGTTTCACTCCGGACCTCTAAAATCTCAGAACCGGCCCTGAGTGGTCCGCACTCGTGCCGCCTCACACGACACCATTTTCATGCATGCAGGAAGACGTTATCCGTTGGAGTCAGCAACTGGCCACCTCTACGTGAGAGATGGAGACGCATTTGCCCACGTCCCTGTGAGGACAACCGCTGCCAGGACCGAGGCTATAAAAGAAGGTGGACACCCAAGGCTTCGAGAGGACCTTTAGCTTATACGAAGGCATAGATTACACCCACATCGATCCGCGTCGCCGGTGTTGAGTATCTAGACTAGGCTTTAGGCTAGTTTCCTTTCCAGCATCAAAATTGTAGTCCCATTTGGAAACGCTTTCGGTTGAAGCAAAGACACAGGAATAAGGCTATTACTCAGGCTACGAGGGCCCGAACCTAGATAAATTCTGTCTTAGAGCTCGTTGATCTCTAGCTACATATCTTGAATATGGCTACTTTGAGACTAGTGACTACATGTAGCAAAAATCTGGAAAGGGGCCTTGGGAGGAGGGGTTCAAGGCCCTCTCCTAGAGAATTTTTTCCCTCTCTAGTGTGTTTTTCCACAATGCCTTGGTCCTCCATAGCATGCTCATATCCCACAAAGAATGCAGTTCTAAGGTTGAAATATTTGGCCAGTGAAGATATGAGAAACAATAAGTATTACTTATTTTTATACTTCACCTAAACTGGTGAGATTACTAATTTTTATAGATGCTACTAATTTTTGAGTGAATATGAAGCCAATTTCAATGTAACCTGAAGTCAATTTGCTATCAGTATAGGCTCACATACGGCTTTGGAAGTTGAATAGAGGCAGTCTTGAGGAAAAGGAGTTGGGAGTGAGGGAGAGAGGTTGAGATTCCTGCTGACAGATGTCCCATGTTAGAAGCATTCCTACAGATGCCCTGTGAAGAGTGTCAACCGAAAAGTTGGTTCAAGGTTAATGTTAAGGCTAGGAGGTGGCGGCCAAGGGTTCAGCTCCCATGGCCCACAAACAGCACAACTCTCAACCAACAATGCTTCTCTTTGAAGCAACAGGGATGAAGTAGTGACCTCACGGTAGAAATGCACCGCCTGCTGCCCCTACAGAAGCATCTAGTGCTGATAAGAAAGCACAGCGTAGCAGGAAGGCAACGCACAAGGCAATGGCATGTCGCCAATGGATCGTTCCTTGTTGCCTAACAGCGCCTGCACACCGTTAATATCACACAGACCACAGTAGAACACAAAATAAGCGCAGAGAAACACTACCCATACCGACAGTTACGTCCTTTCTCAGGCGCACCGCTTTGCCTAAACTCTACAGTCAGCACGTCTAGATATCCACACGACACAAGTTGCTTGCCGATGAGGTACTTGCATGAATCCACTCCATGTCTACTGACCAGAGAGTAGCCTTGAGTTTAGTTGTTGGCAAGGTGGTAGCCATGGTGTCCGTAGACCAAACTAACGCTCATTTCCCTTTCCTTGATCATGTGGCATTCTGTCGAATGTCGAATACCGCACGCACATCTTTTCTGCAACAGCTATGTTCAAAAAAGCACCGCAGACAAGTTGAACAGAAAATAGCAAACACTAACTCATTCAAGAAACCGAGACGCAAGCATGTATCTGCCGCAATAACTTAACTACTTAAATATCGCACACCGAGATAAAGAGGCTGCTTATAAAAAGTATACTCACACATGCTACCATCTTACAAGGTATATTTCAGTATCACTACACTGAAAGATATCTTTAAAAATTTCTTCCGGTGTCGGCTCTAGTATACCTAGAGGGGGTCAAATCCAGGTACAGACACGTCCGTCTAATAGCTTTAAGAAACTATGACAGATGGGAAAATCCACCACGGAATGATAAATAAACATAGAAAATATCATGTCTAAGAATAAAAAAATAAAATTGTTAAACGAAGTATTTGAAGACAACCGCATGATGAAAGAACAAGGTAAAAACAAAGTATTTGAAGACAACCGCATGAAGAAACAACAAGGTATAAACCCATCAGGGTTACCAGTTGTGGTAACTGGTGTTTTAAAGACAATAAATTTGATAGTAAAATACTGAGTAATAAACATACTATTACTGATAACTTATTGAATGAAAAATATAACCCGATCAGGGATTATGTTAGGGAATCCAGGGCGCCTCTCATCGATATTGATGATAAGGAAAGCATTCGAGAAGAAACCCTACAGGAAGAATATATCCATATGTATGGATCAGACCCCATGGGTGAAAGCTTCACCAGAATTATGGGGGGAAATCCATTGATTGATTGGGAAAGAAAAAGAAAACGGTTCAACTCAAAATTATGGACACCATCCAAAAAGATTGGTAACATCACCACAGATGTTATGGATAAACTCTATGACTTCTGGGATAAATTCATTAATAGTTACGAAACTGAATCGGATTCAAAGATCGATGAAGGGGTTAAACCTTGTGAAAAAGTCTGAGACTTTCTGAAAAGGTCATGGAGACCAGATCTTACTGATTCCGATTTAAGAAGTATTCAACTAATAGTTGAAGAGATGACTCTCAACTTTAAAGAAAGTACTATCCTGGAAAATACCCCCCAGTTGAGAAGTTTATTCTTCAATAACGAGGGTAAATCAGCAAAGGACTTCCTTCTTGACTCTTTAGTAGATAAGAAAAACTTCAAATAGTTAGATCTATGCCCACTTGGAAACTTGAACCCATAGTTATATTTTTTTTTAGATAAAGGATATAAGATCCGGCCTCTATATCCACAAGGGATATACACAGCCAAAAGTTACACGAGCTCTTAGGCCCAAATCCTCAACACTGAGGAGTACACAACAGCAAGAAAGAGATCTAAAGAACTATGAAAAAGCTAGAAAGACTAAGCTTCAGAACTTCTTCTCCGTCCTTGCTTTCAACCAAACCCCTAACCTTCTCCAATTGAGCCACCCAAAACTCCGGTCTATCCTATGTGAAGATGAACCTCCGAAGCGACGCCTTCAAAGAGGCGACTAGGGTCGCCGACGCCGCCCGCCTCACCGAGACAAGGCTTTCACCTGGAGAACAGAGTACATGATGGCTATGGAGTGCTATGACAACCCTTCAGGAAGGAAAATGACGTCTATAGGCGTCATAGTTGTCGAAACTGGCAGGAACACCGGTAAGGCTTTCGCCAGCACCACCACAGCCAACCACGCACACCCACACACAAAAAAGACCACCACCAGCACACCAGGGTTCTGTACGCCTCAAGGCCATGGCATAGCCATCCAAAGAACCCACCACAAGCCGCTTCCCGCTCGAGCAACGTCGCGCCAAGGAAGCCTGGACACCCACTTGGCCGACCACCCGGCGGCGGCGGAGCCCGCCGTCGCGCGCCTCGAGCCGCCACGCTTGCCGCCAACATCCGCCCGAACAGCGCCGCCGCACGCCGTCGGCGGCCAAAACCGTGCCCAAAGACGGCCCGCGGCCGCTTGCCGTCGGATCGGTCCGCCGCCGCCCGGTCGCCGAACGCGATGTGTGCCGCCGCCAGCGGCCAAGACCGCCGCTTGGAGCCGCCTAGTCGCTGGCGAAGCTTCCGCATGAAGCACCACCGTCGGCCTCCCGCATTCGTGCTGCGCGCGCGCCGCCGTCACGCGCCGCCGCACCGGTCTTGCCCATGCCCGGCATCCCGGCAGCCTCGACCGCGCCGCATGCGCAATGCAAGGTCATCGCCGCGCCGCCGTTGGCGCCGCCGCGCGCGGCGTCGCCGCGCTCACCTCCACTCGAGCGGCAGCTCGGGCCACCGCCGCAACTCACCGGCCCTTCCCGCAACCGCCTTGGCCCCATATGCGTCGCCGGCACGGCGGTTCGCCTCCCCATGCGCGGCGCTGCCCGCGCCCGTCACGCGTCCGGCCGGCCACCTTGCGCGCTCCCGCGCCGCCACTCGCCAAAGCCGAGCCCCCGGCCGCCTCTGTTTGCCGCGCGCGCACCGCCCTCCGCCTCGCCGGACTCGCCACGCCCGATTGGGCGCACCAGCACGCGCCACGCCGCCACTCGGCTGCAGCCGCCTCGGCCGCGCGTGCTGGAGCTCCTCGCCTCCGCTTTGCCCGGCCCGCCACCGCCGCCCGCGGCCTCCCGCGCCGACACCGCGCGCCACCCGAGACCGGCAGCCGCTCCGCCCGCGCCCGCCTGGGCTATTGCGCCGCCGCCCGCCCGCCTCCGCTTTGCTAAGCAAGCACTTTAATGTTTTAGCTCTTGAGCAGAAGAGTGTTCGTCTGGCTACTTTAATTGAAGATTTAGACTTCAACGTAAGGAACTACATGAAAGAAGTGGAAGCCGAGTCTGCTAAGATGCATCAACTGCATGAAGATAAGATAAAAGATATTAAAGAACGTAAGCTACGGCTTAATCAGCCGGAAACTGGGGTTAACCTGGAAACAGTTGATGAGACTACGGATGAAGGTCAATCAAAGGTTGAAGGGGAACCACCTATTACTAGTGAAAACATTCCATGCAGTAGTAAGCTGAAACAACCGAATGGAAAGAAAAAGGATTCCAAAGGCAAGGGTAATAAGAAACCCCATAAGCGGAAAGAGGATCAGGTCTATGCAATAGGGCGTATAAATTGGCTGTTAAGTAAGCAATTGGTGGGTATCCACCAAGCTGATGTGGATATCAAGATGGGGAAAAAAGATAGGTATCTACAGCTACCCAGCTATGTCAGATGTCAATTTGACATTAAACACTTACCCCTCCATATAACCTTACCCATGGTGTACCCACCACTAGAATGGAGGATTCGCAGACCCAAACGATCTAACCCAGATCAGGCAGCTAAAAAAAGCAGACTGCGTGATTTAACAGGAGGATACTTATATTCCGACCCTAAATTGGGGGGTCTTTATTCAAAGACGGCTTCTGCGTTGTCTACACATGACGAAAATAAGTTCGACATTCATCTGGTTGGTGATGATCAAACACGTGAACTAACCCGTGTACTAAACATGTTACAGGGTGTGCCCTTCCAAATAAATGGACTATTCCTTCATAAATTGAAGGATGATTGGGATCATTTACAGAAATATGGCCTTGTCATGCCAAAGATTCTTGACTCTATTGATAGAAGGGAAGGTCTTCGCAGACTGCATCAGCATTTCTTGAATGACAATGATATTAAAGAGAATTTCTCTTACAATGACTTGTCCAAAATTTTACTGAAAAACATTTATGCGGCTAACTACGAACAATATATTGTTCAACTAGCCGATGCTTTGTTAGGTTACAACATGTATTTTCCATGTTTTATGGACTTCAGGGGACGAAATTACCGCTATGGGCCCTTTCATTTTCACGAACATGATCTAGTGAGATCTCTCATCGTCTTTGCGGAGCCGGGCGAGGATTGCTATTCAGATGAGCAAAAACAGCTAATAATGGGTAACACACTTACTGCAACAGCATTCCATTTATCTAAAGATTTTAGGTATTACAATTCCGCTAAAGCATACACTTTAGATAAGTGTAGCAATACATTGCTCTCCTCTGATATGGATAAAAGTACAGGACACTATTTCAACCACCCTTAAAAGGAGCAAAACTACTAAAAAAAAGTACAGATCAGTAATAGGCACTACCTTAAAGGAACTTAATAATATTTACTCTTTCGGGGTTAAAGACCGAGGGAGCATCTATGGTTCCATACCCAACACAGTAGTACTTAGGTACCGGGTGTCGGCTCTAGTAACAACTAGAGGGGAGTGTAACCCCTGGTAAAGACACGTCAGTAGAATCACCATAAAAAACGATTCACTGATCGGAAAATCCACCACCGGAATCCTATACTGCTAACCAGATTAAATTGAAACATTAAAATGGTTAAGAAGGTTGATATACAATTGTATATAAACACTCAGTTACGAAAACACATATCCTCCACCAAGGTTATTGATCCACACCCGGGACCAGTCAGTGCACAACATGACTTCATGGAACCATATCCTACGGTTGGTAGCATTGAAATGCTTAGTCTTGGCTTTATGGATCTATTGATCCTTAGTATATATCCTATAATAAATGGGCCAGCTAAATTTACGCTATTATATAAATTTATTACGGAGGGTGACACCCTCAGTACAACACTATCGACTGCTGTAAAATTAACATTTGAGGATGGAACTCCTATACCAAAGGAGATCATTTTGCAGGAAATTACTAATATAGTTGCGCTATTCGCTGAAAGATACAGCGGTTCAGAGATAATCTCTATATGCGTAAGAGCTTATAGTTTGAAAGACTTCTGCTTTCTGATTTTTTAAAATGATTCCTCTACTTCTCTCGTCTCTAGGAATACATCTCCCTCACATTCCCCACCGCTCGTCTTCACAATCTAAAGATCACTTTTTTTAGTTACTATTATTTATTTTAAACCAAAATTCATGAGCCGTGCAGCAAATATGAACAGACCCAAACTGTTAGACTTCGTAGTTGATGTCCTCTTCGTTCTGGTGAAGATGTAGACGTTCTGGTGAAGATGTAGCGGAAATACACGAGCCAGCTTCGTAGTACATGTGTCCTTCAGCCCTAGCGAAAGAATAGAGAACAGGTGACCAGACCAGCAACAGTACTAAGACGGAAAAAAAAAGGAAGAAAGGGAATAACAAGTACATAAACAGAAAGGATCAATAATCTTTACGGTCTGCAATAATAGGAAATAAACAGCCGCTCCGCTGTTTCAGATCAACGGCTCAGATCGCAAATACGACAGCAAAGCACCCAGAACATGAGGGGAATGTAATAACCGGTTGTATTGAGCCTGAACAAAGGATCACCAAAGAAAGTAGGACAAGCCATTCAAAGAGAAGACTCACCCCGTATCGCCACTTGAGCTTTGCCCGCCACGTGAGTTTTGCTTTCTTGCAAAATATATGCCCTTTATTCCTATAAACCCGGAAATGAAATCAATTACCAAGGATACAGGTTATTGGGGAGCAAACTATGTAGGAAATACAGAGTTAGGACACTTACCAATAATAACGATTACAACAAGCGTAGATGTGGTGGATGAGGCTGTACGGAGCCGGTATGGGGCCATCTCTGAGTATACCGTCGGCAGCTACCGACCAGGTGCCGCTTCTAAGGTGGTATTGTGCAAGATCTATTTTCTTAGGAGCCATGTAGACGACAGAGCCACCCAGGATGGTAGGATGTGCCTTAGAGGAGACACACAGGCTTCTGCCTCCAATGAAGAGGGAGCTGTCTCCGATGCTTGTTAGCGGAATGACCCTTCCCAAGATAATGTCAGCAAGTCTGTAAACTACAACATGCGAATGCGAGCGATCGTTGTGGCCAACCAGGAGGATCTCTGAGTCACATTCTACCAGAAAGACGGGTCTAAAGACCATTATATCTCTTGGGCAGGTGGCAATCAACTTTGGTGGTGGCGGAGAAGATGTAGGAGAGCCCTTGCCCTCCTGCTGGGGTGGGTCGATCATGAAAATCCCCTTGGAACCACAAAATGAGAGTGTGTATAGCTTGCCTTGGAATCCAATGGTTCCCTGCATGTATTCCTTCTCCCAACTTGAGAGAGTCCATTGCTGATCCTCAGAGGTAGCAAAGGCTACACGCGGTATCTGCGGACCAAGGGCAAGCATGACAGTGATGACTCCGTCAGGGCTGAAACTAACAGTAGCGCACACACTTCTGATATATGATAACAAGGACCTCTCTCCCATGTAAGCGACCTGCGCGCTGGTGAAAAGCATTGCCACCTGCGGCAGGAGGGTTGCAAGCGATGGGAGCTCAACGATATCACCGGTGAAGGGGTGGAGGAGGCGGATGGCCATGTCTTGGTCCCGATGCAGGAGGAGGAGGCCACTGACCGAGTCCATGACGAAGTGGTCCCGGAAAAGCGGGAGGCGGACACAGGCGAAGGCGCCCGTGGCGAGGTTGAAGAAGCGGACCCATCCGCGAAGCTTGCTATGGCCTGGGTACAGGCCATGGCCTTCAGGCAGCATCATCCAGCGGTGTGGATGGAAGCGCGGGTCAACGACACTGCGGCCGCGTGGGCACTCGGTGCTAGACCGCCACTGGTGGCAGACGGCGCGGAAACGCAGGTAGTCCGTTATGTCGCCGGCCAGCACGCGCCCCGCGATAAGGCGAACTATATCTTCATTCAGCGATGCCCAGGACGCTTCCACCGAGGAAACATCGGATGGGACAACGCCGGCAGCTGAGGACGCGAAGCGGCGGCGCTTGCTCTTGCACGGAATCAAGCGCCGCTGCGCCGGAATGCGTTTCCCACAATTTGGCGGCAACATCTCGGACTCCCAAATTGCCGTCGGTGGAGACGGAGGGTGGAGGTGACGACCAGGGCTTGACCGCTCCTGATGCCGAGGGCCGGGGCACCTGCCTGAGGGCACAGATCTAGCGAGGCGAGGGAGAGATCGGTAGGCGGAGCGAGAGCTCACCATGCTGCGCCGAGGACGGAGACGCCGATGGAGACGGCGATGCCGATGGCCGAGAAGGTGTAGGGCGAGATCTGCACGAGCGCGCGCGCCCACGACGAATCCGACGACATCTTCTTGCCCTCTCGGCTTTCCTGCACGATCTCTCGCGAACAACCTTGGAAACACAGCTTGGATCGGCAAGGAAGATTGGGGAAGGAGTCGGGGAAAGAAAGATGGGGAGGCCTGCGTGGTTTGCACGAGACCAGTCGTCCAGGCCTGTCCAAACCGGCGGCCCAGCATGGGTCTGGTTAGAAACGGCCTATTAGGCCTCGCTAATTAAACAGGCCGTAGACAGTTCTTTTTTTACTAAAGTTTGTATGACCTGTTTGATATAGTTGCGGCTTATAACTTTTAGCTTTTTTACTAAAGTTTATATGGTTTTTTTATTATGGTTTATGGTTTTTGAGCATTCGTATGTGAGATTACAGAGTAACAGAAACTCAAGTGCGATTTTTGCCGATATAAATGAAATCGGTACAATATGTACTACAATTAACTAGTAGACCCTATCTTAAAAAGATATTCCGTTTAAAAGCTAGTTATTTTAAAAAAAACCTAAAAAAGCAGCTTTTAGAAGCTGAAAAGAACAAACCCTATGACATACCGGCTCATGGGTTGTCTTCATGCACGGCCTGGAAAGATCACAGGCTATATCAGGCCGACCCAGGTATGTTTAGCCCCACAAGCCGGATAAGCCTGTTGAGCTAGCCCAAAAAAATTGAAAAATTGCAAAAAAAATATCAAAAAAGTATAGAATTGAAAAATGCACATTAAAATTTAAAAAAGATTCTATACATCTATACCATAAAAAAGATAAGTATATTAAAAATGTAATAAAAAATTATATTATCGAATGATGATTGTGAAGGCATGGGGGAGAGGATTGCATTGATGGAGGAGCTCGACGCCACTTGATTCTAGCAGAAAAGCTCGTTGGAGTAGCTGCGGCGCTCGGAGAGAGAAGGCATGGTGTGGGGGAGTTCTAGCTAGTGGGAGAGGGAAAAGATGTGGGGGAGGGGTGAGGCGGGGAAGTGTGGTGCTCGAGGTGTGTTTATAGGGTTGAGGGGGGAGTAGGGGATCCCTCGCCAGAGTTGTCGGCCGACGGAAAGGAAGGGAGGAGAGGAAGGAAAGAAGGGAGCGTGGAAGGAAGACCGCGGGAGATAGGGGATTTGATCTCGGACTGAGCTCGGTTTCCAAAATTGGAGAGAACAGGGGAAGGAAAGGTGGGCCAACATGAATTCGGGCAATCGGCACTGATTTGGAAAGAGTGGGGGAAGAAGGAAGGAAAGGAAGAAGAAGATGGGGATGACAAGTGGGACTGGGTGGTAAGAGAGAAAGAGAGGATGGTGAGGATCGGTCGGCACGGGGTGGGGCAGAATTTGGGCCGGCCGCTTGTTGGCCCAGGAGGGAGAGGGAGTTTAAAATTTAATTTTAGTTTTGATTTTCCATAAATTCTCGGAAACAAGAAAAAGCCTAGGAAATAGTAGGAAAAACCAAATAAATCCTAGAAAATTCTCAAAAATTCTAGAAATCACAAGGGACCAAAAAAAAAAATAAAATCAACTTGATTGGCTCTAATTAAACTTAGGTTTTAAGATGGTTCTTTCTTTAGGCCGAAATAAAAGAATTAAGAAAAAGGGGAATTAAATTCTAGAAAATCCCATTTAAATCCAAATAAAATAAACAAAAATTTGGGATGTCACAAATTACGAATATAGATTCAGGTAATTGTAATAAATAAAACTAGATAATTTTTAGTGAAGGTTCTAGCTGCCAACACTAGTATTAAGGCTCTAACTGTCAAAGTTGAATGAATCTGGTTCTGTCTACCTAGCTAGCGCTATCTACCAAAGCATACCTGAGAGCTCTAACCATTCACAGATTCCCAAAAGTTCATTTAATAACAAAACTATAAAAATTACCATGTGAAAGTGCACGTTGCCACCCATGATTGTGAGCACGGCTACTCGAATAGTTTTACACTCTACATTGGTTGTACAGCTTTACCCATAAGGCATGAGTATCTCATATTACCACATGATTACCACACTTCGTTGGGTGTACGGTGGGGAGATCATAACAAGACCTTTACAATGTGCCAACATAACTAGAGTCCACCCGCTAAGGTTTCATTGTTGAATGGGTTCAATCTGCCCAAGTTAGAAGCCCTTCTTGCGTCGTGTGGCAATGCTGCTATCTGACACCCCACATTCAGCCATCTAGCAAAATCTAAGCTAAGCCATTGCAAATTAATTAGCCAGGTCATACCCATTTAGACTTATGGTTGTACGGTAGTGCTCAGTTTGGATAATCATAAGCATCGATCCTTAATTAATTAGTCTTTACTTTCAATGATCACTGAATTGTTGTTTTCCAAGAAGATAAGTTGGTCTTGAAGATTTTATTGCTCAATCAAAATTTTTAGAATAAATCAACTGAAAGTGTAAGAAGGCTCTTAGTTCATCATTCTAATTCATCCTGAAAATGTAAGAAGGCTCTTAGTTCATCATCCTAATTGAAATTCTTAGAATAAATCAACTGAAAACCAATTGAAATTTAATGATATAGGAATTTATAGAAATATAATGAATTTATCTATAACTCTCTAGTTATTGACTATACCTAATTCAATCTTCTTAAAGGCTTAAACCTTTAAAAACCACGGCATCGGTCGATTGTAATGATCTCAGGACAACACAATTCTAAAGACCATACCCTACAATCTACCCAATGGAATTTAATGGCATTGAGCTTGTAGGAAAGATTAGAAAGTTATCTACAACTACTTAGTTCATCATCCTTTCAAATTCGGCCTCTAAGTCCCTTGAAAATCGTTTAGATCTAAACTGCACGAAATAAAAAACCTAGCAATCCTAGACGAGAATTAGCATGGCTACAAGGCTAATCATACCCTAATTATCAAATTAATCTACTCAAAAGTTCATCTATTGGACATGGTGAAAATAGTAGAGGTTTACCCATGCATTGAAGAAGATCTAACGAGGAAAATATGCGAACTCTTCTCCATTTTCTCAATCTTTCACTTGCCTCCTCGTCTATCTCCTAGAGTAGCCATGCCAAAACCCCAGGAAAAAGAAGAAGATACCCTAGAGAGAGGTGTGCCCCTAGGGAAAGTGACAGCTACCCTTTAAGGAGAGAGGGGTAGCCTTAGGGAATCTGTGTACAATTCTTTCTTATAGGGCAAAGCTTAGATAGGCTAGCCTATCTAGCCCTATACCTCTAAATTAATTATTATTATCAATTTTTTACTACAACTACTATTATTATTTTTGTTTAGCCATAATTGTCATATACTTGAAACGTCACATACTAATTAGGGTTAAGATTATAAATAATTAGCCTGCACTCGTGTTTAATTAATTTATTTATTTATAATTAGAATTTAGAGATATTACAGGCCTCCCTAAAAACCAACATGCCTTACGAAGAGCACATCACTATGATACCCTTGGTGTAGACTACGGGTCTAGAGAGAACATGCATAGTGGTCCGCACTCGTGCCGCCTCACACGACACCATTTTCATGCATGTAGGAAGACGTTATCCGTTGGTGGAGTCGGCAACTGCCCACCTCTACGTGAGAGATGGAGACGCATTTGCCCACGTCCCTGCGAGGACAACCGCTGCCGGGACCAAGGCTACAAAAGGAGTTGGACACCCAAGGCTTCGAGAGGACCTTTAGCTTATACGAAGGCATAGATTACACCCACATCGATCCGCGTCGCCGGTGTTGAGTATCTAGACTAGGCTTTAGGCTAGTTTCCTTTCCAGCATCAAAATTGTAATCCCATTTGGAAACACTTTTGGTTGAAGCAAAGACACAGGAATAAGGCTATTACTCAGGCTACGAGGGCCCGAACCTAGTAGCTCATCACGAACAACGCAAACGAATACGAGAAAAAAAAGAACCGGCAAAAAAACAAAAAAAAAGCCAAAAGTTCAGAAAAAGACAAAATTTATGAACAGTGAAAAATAAGCTAGAAGCTGAAGCTGAAATGAGCGAGAGCTCGTTGTTCGCTAGCTACATCTCTTGAGTATGGCTACTTTGAGACTAGTGACTACATGTAGCAAAATCTGGAAAGGGGCCTTGGGAGGAGGGGTTCAAGGCCCTCCCCTAGAGAAATTTTCCCCCCTCTAGTGTGTTTTTCCACAATGCCTTGGTCCTCGATAGCATGCTCATGTCCCACAAGGAATGTAGTTCTAAGGTTGAAATATTTGGCCAGTGAAGATATGAGAAACAATAAGTATTACTGATTTTTATACTTCACCTAAAACTGGTGAGATTACTAATTTTTATAGATGCTACTGATTTTTGAGTGAATCTGAAGCCAATTTCAATGTAATCTGAAGTCAATTTGCTATCAGTATAGGCTCACATACGGCTTTAGAAGTTGAATAGAGGCAGTCTTGAGGAAAAGGAGTTGGGAGCGAGGGAGAGGGGTTGAGATTCCTGTTGATAGATGTCACATTTTAGAAGCATTCCTACAGATGCCGTGTGAGGAGTGTCAGCCGAAAAGTTAGTTCAAGGTCTTAAATTTAAGGCTAGGTGGTGGCCCAGGGTTCAGCTCCCATGGCCCGCAAACAGCACAACTCTCAACCAACAATGCTTCTCTTTGGAGCAACTGGGATGAAGTAGTCACTCACGGTAGAAATGCACCGCCTGCTGCCCCTACAGAAGCATCTAGTGCTGATAAGAAAGCACAGCGTAGCAGATTAGCAGGAAGGTAACGCACAAGGCAAAGGCATGTCGTCAATGGATCGTTCCTTGTTACCTAACAGCACCTGCACACCGTTAATATCACACAGACCACAGTAGAACACAAAAAAAAGCCCAGAGAAACACTACCCATACCGACAGTTACGTCCTTTCTCAGACGCACCGCTTTGCCTAAGCTCTACAGTCAGCACGTCTAGAGATCCACACGACACAAGTTGCTTGCCGATGAGGTACTTGCGTGAATCCACTCCATGTCTACTGACCAGAGAGTAGCCTTGAGTTTAGTTGTTGGCAAGGTGGTAGCCATGGTGTCCGTAGACCAAACTTACGCAAGTTTGCTTACCCAGTTATATTGTTTTACACTCACAGGCAATGAAAGCACAAGGAGTAACGGAAGACCGCTTGTTGCTTTTAAAGGGTGTTAGTGGTTCTTTCAGGCCAGGAGTACTTACTGCATTGATGGGTGTGAGTGGTGCTGGAAAGACAACTCTGATGGATGTTTTAGCAGGGAGAAAAACTGGAGGATACATAGAGGGGGATATGAATATCACCATCTCAGGCTATCCAAAGAAGCAAGAGACCTTTGCACGTATATCAGGATACTGTGAGCAAAATGATATTCATTCTCCACATGTAACAGTATATGAATCACTCATATTTTCTGCATGGCTGCGGCTTCCTTCAGAGGTTGATTCAGAAACAAGAAAGGTTAGTTAGCTAGATTACAACAACAACAACAAAACCTTTTGTCCTAAACAAGTTAGTTAGCTAGATTATAAGCAAATAATCAGGTCTTGAATTTTTTTGTCCTCAACTGATTGGAGATCTTACCTGCTGAACTCTGATAACAGATGTTCATCGAGGAGGTCATGGATCTCGTAGAGCTCACATCATTGAGGGGTGCACTTGTTGGGCTTCCTGGCGTGAATGGTCTATCAACTGAGCAGCGCAAGAGGCTAACTATTGCTGTGGAGCTTGTTGCTAACCCTTCGATCATTTTTATGGATGAGCCTGTTGGATCTGTAACAGGATCACTAGAAGTAGATCTAGTGGGGTAGACTTGCTATTCGGTATGAACAAGGGTAATGCGAGTAGATCTAAAAGAACAGAGAGTAAAGAGAAGGGGGTTTGGTGTTACCGACCATCCGTGGTCTTGGTTGCGGGTGCAGAGGCGTCCGCCATGGAGTCGGTGGAGTCGGGAGACTGTAATATCTTGAACGTCTTTACGACGTAAGTTTTTAAAATAATCGCGGAGTCGCCGGTTTTTCGGTAAATCGCGGGAAGGAAAAAGTAAAAATTGTAGAACAGTGTAAAATGAATAAAATAAATTAAAAATTAAATTAAAACCTCTGAGTGGGCTGCCTGGGGAGTGGGCCGACCGCCTTGGGCCGGAGGCCCAAGGGGTGGCCGCACCTCCCTCCCCTCCCAAAACCCTAGCCCTTTTCTCCCCTCTCCCATCCCTTTGCAGCCGCCACCCCCTTCCTCCACCCCCTGGGCGCAGCCCTCTTCCCCCCTCCATCACCCCCCACAAGTGCTGCTGCCATTGGAGCCAAGGAGAGGAAGGAGAAGAAGGAAGGAGAAGGAAGAAGAAGAAGAGGAGGAGGAAAAAAAGGGGTGATCCATCATCTAGGTAATTTTTCCTCATCCCAAACCCTCTGTTCTATGGAATAATTAGGGTTCTTGGCACGGATTTTGAAGGTAGTTAATAGATTAATTGCCCGATTAGAGATTAGCTGTTGTCTGCCTGTAGATTGATTCGCGCAGCGTGTCTGTTCGCGAGGTTTTGACCTAGTAAACGAATTTTCCTGCGGACTTTCCCAAAAGGAAAGTTGTAGAGAACTTCCAGACTCATCTCCTGTATTTGTTTCGGAATTTTATGCCTTGTTATCTGGGAGTTACAGGGTCAGGAATACTGCTATTCGTCAGGCGAGCAGATTGGTACAGACCGACGGTAATCTGGGAATTAGAGGTCGTAAATGATTTTTATGACCATGGCCGTAATTTAGAAAGTTGTAGATAAATTAGAGTTCTAGATTCTGTATAAAATTCAGAATTTTTAGACCCCTGTACTGTTGCTGGGACGCAATTGAATACCGCAGTCCAATCTGCCAGAACAGAGTTCTTCCTTTGTTTTGGGCATTAAATTACACCTAGCTGTGGTCAAAATAAAAATAGGTGTTCTACATGAAAAATGTAGGCTTTTAAGTGATGAATCCAGAGAGATATCGTTTGCTGTAAATGGATCAATATTTTTAAAGTTACGAAAATGTTAAGCAACACTGCTGCAGAGGGTAATTTGCTGAATTGTTGAGCGGAGAGGAGTTTGTGCGGGTTCGGGGTTCTAGCGACGTTTTTAATTATTAATGTCATGTTTGTATGCTGTAGCTGTGTGCTGAGAGTTGCCTTTTGGACAGGTGGTCTTGTACCTGAGCGCTCTTGATTTTACTTCGCTTCGTCGGTTTGAGGCAAGTAAACGTAGCGGTGGTTGCTACCGTTTAACTTGTTATTCCTTCTACTTGCAGTTTACATTATTATCGTAATTTGATACATTATGCCATGATTGCATGATAATTTTATTGTGGAGATGGTAGCAAGTACTTATCCATTGGTATGTTGATAATCTGCTAGTAGCCATGTGGAAATCTTGCTTAATGTTATAATGTGGAACATGAAAATAACATGTGGTAGATGTGGATATGTCGTGAGCATGTTGATGCTCCTTTGAGGATGGATTAATGTGATTTGCGATTATCATATCATGTCATATGCATATGTGGATGTCGCCGCACATAGCCGCGACCGTACCGGTACAACATCGTATATTGCCGTAATACGATGCACCTCTTATCCCGCGGGAAGCATCGTATATTGCCGTAATACGATGCACCTCAAATCCTGCCCTCGAAAGAGTGATGTGGAGCATAGCATTCATATGCATTGCATTGTGGAAAGATTCATTTGCATACATATGCAATATGTTGTGGTGAAGTTATTTTGTGGAATATTCAACTCATAGTTGTAATGTGGATTATACAACTTCATAGTTGTAATGTGGAATTGGCTCATGTGAGCTATTTGTGGTTGAGGATTATGGTTGTGGACGTGGAATGGGGTTCACCCCTTGTGTACGGTAAGGGTTGTGATTGTGGCATGAGATTCTTTTCTCTTGTATTAATTGTTGATAACAATTGTGAATGTGAGAAATAATAAAGTGTTGAAGTAAAACATACATATGTTTTATTGCTTTTGCTAGTGGTAGTGGTTGAGAATTTAAAGTAGTCAAACAAGATTTATTTGTTAATGTTTTAACGTCATTGATGGTGATTTGAGGTTGAGGATAATAACATTGTAATTGTGGAAGAATGTTGATGATTAACCTATTGTGGTTTGTGGAAGATTAAATGTTTCATTTGCATTTAATTGTGGAAGAATGTTGATGATTATCCTATTGTGGTTTGTGGAAGATTAAATGTTTCATTTGCATTTAATTGTGGATAAAATGACTGCATTCATATGCCAATTAAATCTGAAATTGAAGAGGTATGATTCATGAAAATTTGTGGTGGTTTAATAATTGTGGACATGAATTATGGTTGTAGTTGTATGGAATTATAAATGATGATGTATAATTGTTTGTAGTTTGAATAGCTGTTAAACAGTTTGCTTGCTGAGATTTTTATCTCACCCTTGTTTCCCCTCCCTACTGGTGGACTTTGAGCATGCATGGGAAGGGTAGAACGGCACCACACCGATGCACGTGAATCATATTTTTATGCTGTAATAAAGTTGAAAGGATTCTAGACCTTGCATAGCTTTGTTTACATTATCTTAATAATGTTAAATTTGTGAACTATGTTTTAGATTAAAATGTTGGAGGATGTTTTAAATAGTGAATTGCTATCACTATCCTGTTATTCCTTAGTTGTTTATGATTCCGCTTATACTATCTTGTTTAGTAATTGTTGCCAGTTTATTTTATCTTGTAAATTGGCTCGTTGTAGAGCAGTTTTAGTAGCATCCCAGGGTAATGTGGGTCATGGGGTGTTACAGAGACGTCGGTGGTGAAGTCCGGTGGTGGCGCCGTCCAGGGGCGGCGTGGCAGTGGTGCTTCCCGTCACTGGCTGCGCCCCCTCTCGAGATCGGGTTTAGGGTTTTGTCGGTGAGGCAGTGCGGCTCCGTTCAACCTCGTGATCTGAGCCGCCGGCCCCCACCTATATATATAGCGCAGTGTGACAGGGGCCCACCAACCATTAGGGTTGGGCGCCCCCGATCAGGGCGCGAGCTCAAGGCCCAGGTGGCCGTTGGGCCAACCGTGGGTGGAGATCATCCTAACATTCTCCCCCTTGATCTCAACTTATATTCTAAACTCTTATACTTATCACTCATTGCTTTTCTCATTCCATCACAGATCAGTGCATAGAGCATGCCTCATCGTCACAGTCTTGAGCCATTAGATTCAACAGCCACTATACACTTCTCTGTTTTGAAATGAACTCTCAACTGGGCCCTTATTGTCCAGGAATCATAGGCTTTCCCGTAAACCCATGCCGGCTAAGTGTTCTCTGAACACATTGGGCGGTAAGCCTTTTGTGAGCGGATCCGCGAGCATCATTTCTGTCCTTATATGCTCAAGACTGATTATATGATCCCGGACTTTATCTTTCACAACATAATACTTTATGTCAATGTGTTTGGCAGCACCACTTGACTTATTGTTGTGAGCGTAACATACTGCTGGTTCATTATCACAGTATAACTTTAGTGGTTTATGTATGTCGTCTACCACTTTCAACCCGGGTATGAATTTCTTTAGCCAATTCACCTGCCCCGTAGCCTCATAACATGCTACAAACTCGGCATACATTGTGGACGATGTAGTGACGGTTTGCTTTGAGCTTTTCCACGATATAGCTCCTCCAGCGAGAGTGAACACATATCCAGATGTCGACTTTCTATCATCTCCCGCATAATCAGAATCTGTATACCCCACTATATGGAGTGAATCTGATCTTCTGTATGTCATCATGAGGCCTTTTGTTCCTTGCAAATAACGCAAGACTTTCTTTACCAATTTTCAATGTTCTAATCCAGATTGCTCGAATCGCCAAGTAACCCGGTAACAAATGCTAAGTCAGGGCGCGTGCACACTTGAGCATACTGCAAGCTTCCGACAGCTGAAGCATATGGAACCGCTTTCATTTGATCGATCTCATATTGGTTCCTGGGGCATTGGAATTCCCCATACCTGTCGCCCTTGACTATAGGAGCAGATGAAGGCTTACAATTTTGCATACTATATTTCTTTAGAACCTTTTCTAAGTATGCCTTTTGAGATAAACCTAAAAACCCCTTAGTTCTATCTCGGTGAATCTCTATTCCCAGTACGAACGAAGCTTCACCAAGATCCTTCATATCAAAATTCGAGGACAAGAACTTCTTTGTCTCCAGTAATAGGCTAACATCACTACTAGCAAGTAAGATGTCATCCACATACAGGATTAGGAAAATGTATTTCCCATTCTTAAACTTTGCATAAACGCAATTGTCCTCTACATTCTCCTTGAACCCAAAACTTCTTATTGTACTATCAAACTTCAAGTACCACTGCCTTGATGCTTGTTTCAATCCGTAAATGGATTTCTTCATAGGCATCCCATACGTTCTTTTCCTTCCACAACAAAACCTTTCGGTTGTACCATGTAAACATTTTCCTCCAAATCCCCATTTAGGAACGCCGTCTTTACATCCATCTGATGCAATTCTAAATCATAATGAGCTACAAGCGCCATTATTATTCTAAAAGAATCTTTACACGAGACTGGAGAAAATGTCTCATTGTAATCTATGCCTTCTCTTTGTGTAAAGCCCTTTGCCACAAGTCGCATTTTAAATCTTTCTATATTCCCTCTAGAGTCATGTTTGGTTTTGTAGACCCATTTACAGCCTACTGTCTTGGCTCCTTTAGGAATAGTTTCTAAGTCCCAAACACCGTTGGTGCTCATTGACTTCGTTTCATCCTGCATAGCTTCAAACCACTTGGATGAATGAGCGCTTCTCATGGCTTCTTCAAAAGAGGTGGGATCACCCTCCATTTGAAATTCCTCAGTTTCATAGACTTCGTAATCATTAGGGATAGCTGATCTTCTGGCTCTTTGAGACCTTCTGAGTCCCTCGCTATTGATGCTTGTTCTGTGTGAGGCTGTTGTTGCTCTTCCTCTTGGGTGACAATGGGTTCTATGGGATCCTGAAGGACAGGTTCCTCATGTTCACTCATCGTTTCCACAGGAGAACTAACAACAGGTGCTGTCACTCTGATGTCCGCACTTTGTTGGTGTAGCAACAACAGGTAGCGTGAAAAATGGTTCCTGAACCATTGGAGTGGGCACATGTACCCGCTTTTCCTCTAGGTTAATTTCTCGCGCTACTCTGCTCCCCCTGATCATCTCTTCCTCTAAGAAGACAGCGTGTCTTGTTTCTACAAACTTCGTATGTCTGTCAGGACAATAGAAGCGATAACCCTTCGATTTTTCTGGATAGCTAATAAAATGGCAGCTGACTGTCTTGGGGTCTAGCTTCCCTATGTTTGGGTTAAAAACTTTAGCCTCAGCAGGACAACCCCACACACGTAAATAGTTAAGTGAGGGTTGTCTTCCTGTCCACAACTCATACGGTGTTTTGGGTACCGACTTGCTTGGTACTCGATTAAGAATATGAATGACGGTTTTTAACGCCTCCATCCATAAACTTATCGGTAGCGTGGAGTAACTTATCATACTTCTCACCATATCCATTAAGGTACGGTTGCGTCTTTCACCACTCCATTCTGCGAGGTTCGCCTGTGTAGTATCTTGGCAACTATGCCATTTTCCCGTAAGAACCTTGCAAAGGTCCAGAACTTGGCCATACGGGTGTGCCGACCGTAGTACTCCCCCCACGGTCGGATCTTACTATTTTAATCTTTAAATTGTGCTAATTTTCTACTTCAGCCTTAAATATCTTAAATTTATCCAATGCTTCTGTTCTTTCTTTAATTGGATAAATATAGCCATAACGCGAATAGTCATCTGTGAATGTTATAAATGAATCATAACCATCCACACTTTTCACAGGAAATGGACCATAGATATCTGTGTGAATTATTTCTAAATTTCCTGCGCTTCGTTTGGCGTCTTTCTTTATTTTCTTAACATATTTTCCTTTTATGCAATCAATACATTGTTCTAAATCTGAAAATTCTAATGGCGGAAGAAATGTTTTCTTAATCAATCGTTCTATTCTTCCCCTCGAAATATGGCCTAAACGACAATGCCATAATTTCGACGATACATCATTATTTATCTTCCGCTTTTTACTTACATTCATAGACGAAGAGGTATTCCCATTCTCAATAGTCACATGATTCACATTCTCAGAAAGTGATAATAAATAAAGCTTGTCTTGTCGGAAGGCAAGACCAACACATTTATTATTAAACACAAGTCTGCATTTGCCATTACCAAAATGGCAATCATATCCATCATCATCTAATCTCGACACACTTATTAAGTTTCTGCGCAAAGAGGGTACATAAAGAACGTCTGAAAGCCTAAGTACAAAACCATCATAAAATTCTAAAGAGAGATCTCCAATGGCCTCGACTTCGGCTTCAACTCCATTCGCAACTTTAATTGTTCTTTCTCCTCTTTGTAGGGTCCTCCTCGTATGGAATCCCTATAATAAATTAGCAACATGAATAGTTGCACCTGAGTCAATCCACCAAGTAGATTTTTCATAACTTAAATACAAGGATTCATCTATAAATGTAATGACATCCTTACCATTCTTCAACAGATGCTTCAAGAACTCTAGTCAATCCCTCTGATAGTGCCCTGCCTTCTTCTTACAAAATTTACAGGTGTCTTTGTCTACTGTAAATTGGTTGGGCTTATGAAACTGGGGAACCTTTCCCTGTGACTTAGAAGAGGAGCTACTATCCCACTGAGGTTTCCCTTGTGGTTTGGCATTAAAGTTCTTTCTTTTGTTGTTCTTCACAAGGTTTGCAGAGTCACCCTGTGAGGTTTTAAGCCTCTCCTCTTCTTGCACACACATTGCAATGAGCTTTTCTATGTCCCATTTGTCGGGCTGCATGTTGTAATTAACAACAAAAGTGTCAAATTCTTTTGGCAGAGAAGCAAAGATCAAATGAATTAGAAACTCATCCTTGAGCCCCATATCCATTGAATTTAGCTTAGCTGCCGTTGTGCTCATCTTTAGTATATGCTCTCTTATTCCACCACTAGAGTATCTCTCATTCACTAGTTTCTTAATCAGCGTGCTTGCTGTGGCCTTTGAAGAGCCAGTAAACTGATTCTTCACTTTCTGTAGATACTCTGTGGCAGTGTCACAGTCTGGGATGGATCCCCTTATTGGATCTGCAATAGTGGCCTTAGCCACCATCAGGCACTTGCGATTCGAGATGTCCCATTTCTTTTTCTCAAGATCATATTTCATTCTGACTTCTGCATGATCACGCTTTCGGGCAGTGAAATCAGCATCAGTCTCATTTTCTGCCCTCACCGGGTCCTCTAGCTCAGTAGGACACGGAGAGGTGAGGGCTAAGTCATTCTCGGACAGCGCAAGTGCCAAATCATACTTTTCTCGCCAGACCCGATAATTGTTCCCATCAAGTGCCGAGATGTGCGAGATGTATGCCATTGGGTTGAGTCCTGAAACAGTATCAGAAAAAATGAGGAAACATAATTGCATGCTTTGATTTAACGTTGGTCAAAATTAAAACATGCAAAATTCTTGTACATTAATTCTACATCACCGTTGGGCAGAAGATAGAATTAATGCATAAATCCATGAATAAATCAATTTATAATATTGCTATCATCAACTTTGGTCAGAAAATAGCAAAACTATAAACATGAACTGTAAATAAATGTAACTATTCCTCTAATTTTAATTTTCCCGTTGGTTCTAATTAAAATTAGAGAAAAACATAAAATTTCTGCTCTTCAAAATTAAATTCTCCCGTTGGTTCGAATTTAATAAGAAGATAATAAACTTTAGCTCGCAGCGGAAAAATTCTGGTCTTGGATCAAAATTGAACAGAAATTTGATCTCAAGCTTAACAAAATTCATCAAATGAATACTTCTGAAAAAAATAACACAAAAAAAAGGTTACTGTGCATTCGGCCCGATTCTCTCGCGCCCAAAGAAGACCGCCGCGCGCTTATGCCCACTCACCATGTAGCGCTTCAGCCCCGCGCGACCAGGCCGCAACCTGGGCCTGGGCTGGGAATTTCCGATCCCGCCTGGGCTCAAAGGCGGTCCGGCCATCGCCAGCCGTCCATCTTGATCCAACGGCGGAGCGTGCGAATCGGGAAATAAAACCCCTCCGCGCGACGGCCGGAACCCGAAACCCTAGCCATTCTCATTCTCTTCTCCCGCTTCTCTCTCAGCCGCCGCAGCAGCATAGGGGGCCGGCGGTGCATCATCGGCCAAGAGGAAGAAAACGGCGGCGCCGCCGCAGGTCCCTTCACCGGCGCGCGCGTTCGCTTGAGGGTGAGCGCGCCGCTGTCGAGCGGCCCTTTGGCGGTGCCCGATCCGGAGCTCGAGCGCGTGGCGACGAGCGGCGGTTCTTCCCGCGTGCCGGCAAGGCGGCGGCCGTGCGGTGCGGGGAAAAACTACGGTAGGTCCTCCCCTAATCTATTCTCGACGCATCTTGCGTTAGGGTTAGGATTTGGGATTTCTCAGTTCGGGTGTTCTAGGGTTAGGTTTTCTCTTCTCCTTCTAATCTCTTTCTTTCTACCCAAAAGACTAGATCCACTAAAAGTAGGCTCTGATACCATTGTTGGATCTGTAACAGGATCACTAGAAGTAGATCTAGTGGGGTAGACTTGCTATTCGGTATGAACAAGGGTAATGCGAGTAGATCTAAAAGAACAGAGAGTAAAGAGAAGGGGGTTTGGTGTTACCGACCATCCGTGGTCTTGGTTGCGGGTGCAGAGGCGTCCGCCATGGAGTCGGTGGAGTCGGGAGACGTCGGTGGTGAAGTCCGGTGGTGGCGCCGTCTAGGGGCGGCGTGGCAGTGGTGCTTCCCGTCACTGGCTGCGCCCCCTCTCGAGATCGGGTTTAGGGTTTTGTCGGTGAGGTAGTGCGGCTCCGTTCAACCTCGTGATCTGAGCCGCCGGCCCCCACCTATATATATAGCGCAGTGTGACAGGGGCCCACCAACCATTAGGGTTGGGCGCCCCCGATCAGGGCGCGAGCTCAAGGCCCAGGTGGCCGTTGGGCCAACCGTGGGTGGAGATCATCCTAACAGAGCCAACATCTGGTCTTGATGCACGGGCAGCTGCAATCGTGATGAGGACTGTTAGGAACACTGTTAACACCGGTAGGACCGTTGTTTGCACCATTCACCAGCCAAGTATTGACATATTTGAAGCATTTGATGAAGTGATTAATTCTTTATGCTCTATTTGGGTGATTATCATTAGCTTTATTAGATAAGGTCATATATTGACTTTGTTGTTGTCATTTATGTATGAATTACAGCTTTTCCTAATGAAGAGAGAAGAAATATATGTTGGTCCAGTGGGCCAGAATTCCTCAAAATTGATTGAGTACTTTGAGGTAAGAAGAAAAGTAAAACAAACAGTTATCACTGCACGTTCTAACACTTACTGCCAGCGAAATCACATCAAACATAAATCCTTTTGTTCATTTGTTCAGGGAATTGACGGCATTAGTAAGATAAAAGATGGATATAACCCAGCAACATGGATGTTGGAAGTGACTTCTACAGCCCTGGAGGAGATGCTCGGGATTGATTTCACTGAAATCTACCGACGATCAGAATTATATCAGTAAGCCTTCCCCCATGCCCTTCTGATGCACTGTAGTAGGCAGGTGTATAATGTATTTGAGTGACAATTCTAATTAATTTGCATTTTTGCAATTTCAGAAGGAACAAGGAACTCATAGAGCAGCTAAGCACACCACCTCCCGGTTCTACTGATCTCAACTTCCCTACACAGTACTCCAGATCATTCGTTACACAATGCCTAGCTTGCTTGTGGAAGCAGAACTGGTCATATTGGAGGAACCCATCCTACACAGCAGTGAGATTACTCTTCACCGTCGTCATTGCACTAATGTTTGGAACGATGTTCTGGGACCTCGGAAGGAAAACGTAATTCTTCTAACTTTTATTCTCATCGCTTCTATCTTTTTGATAATATTAGCTACTTTGTGTAATATATATTCTGACATCATATCTTGGTGCAGTAAAAAAGAACAGGATCTATTCAATGCCGTGGGATCAATGTATGCTGCAGTTCTTTACATTGGAGTGCAAAACTCGGGTTCTGTTCAACCAGTGGTGGTGGTGGAACGAACGGTCTTTTACCGAGAAAGAGCAGCTGGCATGTATTCAGCATTCCCATATGCATTTGGACAGGTAATTTGTCTTCGACTCTCAGTTTACCTAGTTCCAAGTATATGAATGCACGACTGTAAAGACAGGAATGCCCATGAAATCTGACATTTGTGGTTGAACAATTGGGGCAGTTGAGCACAGCTATTCGTTCACTGTCGAGTTCTTTTGGTCCCGTAACCTAACAATTTCGCTTTGTCCTTTTGTAGGTTGCAATTGAATTTCCATACATCCTGGTTCAGACTCTGGTATATGGCGTACTGGTCTATTCAATGATCGGATTTGAGTGGACTGTTGCCAAGTTCTTGTGGTACTAGTTCTTCATGTACTTCACGCTGCTATATTTCACATTCTACGGAATGATGGCAGTAGGCTTGACACCAAACGAGAGCATAGCAGCTATCATCTCATCAGCATTCTACAACATATGGAACCTCTTCTCAGGATATCTGATCCCCCGACCTGTAAGTTACTCTTCCGTTGCATTTTGCCTTTGTCATCCTTAGTTGTTGCTTTTAGAACCTAACAGGCAGCGCATCGTCTTCACATGACTGATGCATTTAACTTCTTTCTTCAGAAAATTCCTGTTTGGTGGAGATGGTACTCTTGGATTTGCCCGGTTGCATGGACGTTATACGGATTGGTTTCCTCCCAGTTTGGTGATATCCAACATAAGCTCGACAGCCGAGACGTAACTGTGGCCCAGTTTATCACAGAGTACTTTGGCTTCCATCATGACTTCCTGTGGTTTGTCGCGGTGGTGCACGTCGGTTTCACCGTGATTTTCGCCTTCCTGTTCAGTTTTGCGATCATGAAGTTCAACTTCCAGAAGAGATGAGGAAGAGGCCATTCTTTTGCACTCGTTGTATTGGCTGAAGATGCGCTATCTTCTGCACAGCACATCAAACATAAATCCTTTTGTTCATTTGTTCAAGGAATTGACGGCATTAGTAAGTGTCGTAGCTACGGGCTAAACAGAGAAAGAGGGGACTAGTAGGAGAGGAAGAGGAGAGCCAGATCTATGGAGAGGTGGTGAGAATGAGGGAGATGTGTCCCTTTGCCCCTCCTGGGGGCTTATATATATGTGAGTGGGGTAGAATGGGAAATCCTCATTCTACCCCTTAGTATTTACAAAGGATGGGGGTACACTGGTATATTTACACTGTTATATTCCTCTATACTATTGGGCCTATTACATGTTGGACTAGTTGCACGGCCCAGTCACGGGGGGTTGGGCCACCCCTACAACAAGACTCCTCGGCAAGAAGCGCGAGGTCCCGATGGGCGAGCTGACGCGATCAATCACCCCAGCCCCCCGTTCCCTGACAGCAAGCACGAGGGTGCCGATGCAACTGATAGCTCGCAGACCCTAGAGGCAATGCTTATGAAGGAACCGGTGAAGCGCCGGAGACGTCGTCGAGCGCCGAAGACGTGCCGTCCCGCCGAGGCGATGCCTACGAGGCGGACGGCGGAGTCGAGGCCGAAGGCGCGTCGTCGAGCGCCGAAGACGTGCCGTCCTGCCGAGGCGATGCCTACGAGGCGGACGGCGGAGTCGAGCGCCGAAGACGTGTCGTCGAACGCCGAAGACGTGTCGTCCCGCCGAGGCGATGCCTACAAGGCGGACGACGGAGTCGAGCGCCGAAGACGTGCCGTCCCACCGAGGCGATGCCTACGAGGCGGACGGCGGAGTCGAGGCCGAAGGCGTGTCGTCGAGCGCCGAAGACGTGCCGTCCCGCCGAGGCGATGCCTACAAGGCGGACGGCGGAGTCGAGCGCCGAAGATGTGCCGTCCCACCGAGGCGATGCCTACGAGGCGGACGGCGGAGTTGAGGCCGAAGGCGCGTCGTCGAGCGCCGAAGACGTGCCGTCCCGCCGAGGCGATGCCTACGAGGCGGACGGTGGAGTCGAGGCCGAAGGCGCGTCGTCGAGCGCCGAAGACGTGCCGTCCCGCCGAGGCGATGCCTACGGGGCGGACGGCGGAGTCGAGGCGGCGCGCGCGTCGAGCGCCGAAGACGTGCCGTCCCGCCGAGGCGATGCCTACGGGGCGGACGGCGGAGTCGAGGCCGAAGACGTGTCGTCGAGCGCCGAAGACGTGCCGTCCCGCCGAGGCGATGCCTACGAGGCGGACGGCGAAGTCGAGCGCTGAAGACGTGTCGTCCCGCCGAGGCGATGCCTACGAGGCGGACGGCGGAGTCGAGCGTCGAAGATCGAGGAGGCCGACTAGAGGGGGTGAATAGGAGGTTTTAAAATTTTCGTCTAATTCTAATTAGCAATTTTAAACTTGATGGATATACTAGAGCAAGATAACAATAACACCACTAATCAACTTAGTGAGGCTCAAACAGTCACTAGCACAAGTAATCGACTAAGAACAATGTCGAATAGTAGAGAACAACAATTGCTACTCTAAGTAAGCAAGCAATCAAGTAATATGAATGAAGAGCGTTGCTTGAATGAAAATGATCACAAGAGAGCAAACCACAATTGACACGATTACTTTTTACCGTGATGATCGGAGACTTGCCGGTCTCCCCTAGTCCACGTTGAGGTAAGCCCGAACAAATCGAACCAGCTCCATGAATGAGCCTAAACACCTCGATCACTATTTGTAGCTCTTTCCCTCTCCGGGTAGGCGAGCTCCAAGCCTTCACAATCTTCCGGGCCTTCTCACAATCTTCTTGAGAAGATCACCGAAACTCCACCAAGCCGTCTAGGTGCCGGCAAGCACCAAGAGAATAGATCACAGCGGCTTGATCTCACTCAAGTGCCTAATGGATCAACTAGAATGCAATGCACTTGAATTTTCTTTTGATCACAGCACCAAATAGAGATTCCCAAATCTAAAGCCTTTGAAGACTAGTTCATTATTATTATCTTTTGAGATTACAACATTTTCTTTTGAGAATGAGCATGTTAAGCCTAAATCATATAATTGAGCAACGGATAGCAAATTGAAATTTAATGTTTCAACTAGAGATACATTAGAAATTGAAAGGTCGTTTGAGATAGCGATTTTACCCAATCCCAATACCTTTCCTTTGCTATTATCTCCAAATATGATCTTGTCATTGCTTCCATTCTCAAAGGTGGTGAACATCTTCCGGTCTCCGGTCATGTGTTGGGTGCAACCGCTATCCAACACCCAATGCCTTCCACCGGTTTTGTAGTTCACCTACAAAAGAAAATCAAGTTCTTTTAGGTACCCAAATTTGTTGGGTCCTTGGAGGTTAGTGACCAAGGTCTTGGGTACCCAAATGGATTTCTTTTTAGCACCCAAAATCGAGGTGCCAATGAAATGAGCAATTACATTTCCATTCTTAGACTTTTTGAGCATATAGCAAGAATCATATAAACCAATGGAATGCATGTTATTCTTAGAACAATCATTTTGAATATGTCCAACACACCGGCATTTTGTGCAATACTTACCATTTTCCTTTACAAACCTTGGAGGCTTGTATACCGGCTTCTTACCCTTTTGGGGGACATATCCAAGTCCCTCTTTGTTAAAGGAGCATCTTTGATCACTTAGTAACTTATCAAGGGTTTCCTTTCCCTTGTAAGCCCTCTCTAAACTTTTGTTTAATTTTAGCACTTGTTCTTTTAAATTTTTGTTCTCATTAGCAATAACATCATCATGAACAAGATTTAAAGCATTTCTAGAATCTACACTTGATGAACAAGGTATGGCAAGTAAATCATCACAACAAGTAGATATACTAGACTTTGAAATTTCTATACTAGACATTTCATTCAAGATATTGCAAGTAACTCCAATGCTAGTACTAGATTTGTGATTTTCTTGGAGAAGCAAATCATGAGCTTCCTTTAACTCCTCATAAGAGTCTTTGAGAGAGATGTGTTCTCTCTTTAAGACCTTAAACTTTGATTTTTCTTTTCCAAGAAATTCATTCAATTCAACTAGCATATTCATCAAGTCATCATATGAAGGCTCATCATCATCAAACAATTTTACCTTTTCTCCTTTAGCCATAAGGCATGTAGGAGTGGAGAATAGTGATCTAACGAGAGAGAAAGCAAATCAAAAAGACAAAATAAAATAAAATAAAATTCAAATGAACTCCAAAAACTTTCAAACCTGAACCAAAAGGTAGAGCTAAATTTTAGATGAATTTAGGAAAAAGAATCGGGTCAATCGGAGCTAGGACGAAGGAGAACGGGCTCTTGGAAAATTGGATCTAAAGAAAATCGGGAAAATTAGAAAAGTGCACTGTGCTGTAGACCCTGCTCACGAAATAACCGATCCATCAGTGCACCGGCGCGGAATGCAGTCGATCGATCGGCGGCCGGCGCGCGGCGGCTAGGCTGAGGTGGCGGATGACGTGGCGACATGTGGACGCATGGGCTGACGTGGCTGGCTGACTCGGCCGGCTGACTCGGCATGGTCCACGGGGGTACGGCTGACATGCGGGTCCCACCGGGCAGAGGCACGGTGCACGGTGGACCGGGCGCACGGGAAGGCGAAGCGGCGGTGCGGCTGGCGTTAGCGCAGCGCCGCGCACGCAGGTGCGGGCGCGAGGCGTCGCGGCGCGAGGCGCGCCGATGCGGCGGCGGTGGGGTCGGCCGACGGATGACCGGCAGCGGCGGACTTGGCCGGCGGTGACTCAGGACGGCGGCGGGGCTCCCCAGCGGCGATGGATGACGGCGACGAGGGCGGACAACACGAGGCGACCACGGCGGAGGCGAAACGACGACGTCGGCGAGGACGGTGGCTTCGAGCTCCGGCGGCGAGGCGCACTGCGCACGGGCTAGCGGCGGCGCGGCGGCCGACGCGAGAAAACCCGGGTCGGCCTTTTATACCCGGGAGACGAAGAGTCCCGGGCGAGCACGGACGTCGAGTCCGGCGAGACGGCGGCGAAAAGGAAAGCGGCGACGGCGGGTTCGAGCGACTTCGAAGACGAGTCCTCCCGAAACGACGCCGACAGTGGGCCCCACTGTCGGTGGCCCCAGCGGCGAGCGATGATGACGCGGCGGCGGCGGCGGCGGATGGCGGCAGCGTCGACCATCGGCGAGGCGAGCGCGGGCGCGGCCGGATCGCGCGCGCGTGCACGGGCGGGGCAGGCGGCGGGCGGGTGGCTGGCTTTAGGATTTTCGTTTCTTTTCTTTTGCCAGAAATTCATTTAAAGGCTTTTGAGCTCTAGAAAATAGCAAATAAATCCAGAAAATTCCCAGAAAATTCCAGAAAATCCCTTGAGGCTCAAGGAACTCAAATAAAATACTTTTGGCAAATGTTAATGTTTAACTTAATCATATTAAATCCTTTTAATTAATAAAAATTCCAATTAAGCTTTTATTAATTCCAGAAAAATACAAATGGTGAATTTTATTTTAAAAGCTTCAAAAAGGCTCTGAAAATCAGGATGTTACAAACCTCCCCCCTTAAACGGAATCTCGACCCCGAGATTCAGGCTTACTAAAAGAATAGGTTACCAGGTGCGACATTGGAGACGACGTGGTTGAGGCTCCCCCTTGCAACGCCTTGAGGTATTTGTCTTCCTTGACTTGACGGTGATCCATGGCTTGCTCCTGGAATTTTAGCAGGGGTACTTCCAAGATTGAACGGAATTGGTGTGATTCCTTGACGCTTCGCGCACGCGTCGGCGAAATGACTCGCTCATGGCACTTGTAGCAAGTGACCGATCTTTGTGGGTTGACATTCTCCGTTCTTGATTAATTGGTGAGGCCCGCACAATAATCGCGAGGGTGGTGCGGGGTTCGAATCTCGATCACGAGGACATGGGTGGGCGATATGTCTTTGAGACGAGCCCTCTGAGCCTGAGGCATCTGAGATCCTTGCTGCATCACCCTTCTTTTGCGGGACTCCTCTAGCTCGTGATGGCTTTCCTCAATGAGCATCGCCTTATCCACCATGTTTTGGAAGCTGGCATAGTCGTTTCCCACTACTTGAACTTTCAATCCCGGGTTCAATCCCCTCTTGAATCTCTTCTGACGGGCATCATCCGTGGCGACATCCTCTGGTGCATAGCGAGCTAGTTGGGTGAACTTGTTGAGATATTCACTTACTGACATACTCCCTTGCTGTAGCTCACGAAATTCCTCCTTCTTCATCTCGATCACTCCATCCAAGATATGAGCGTGTCGAAATGCTGCTGTGAACTCAGCCCAAGTGATGTTGTCTTGATCCTCATGAGCGGCACAGTAGTTCTCCCACCATTCTGCGGCGGCTCCCTCTAGCTGGTGGGCAGCGTACAACACTTTCTCACGATCGGTGCACTGAGCAAGGTTTAGCTTCTTTTCCACTGAACGAATCCAATCATCTGCTTCCAAAGGCTCAGATGAATTGGAATAAGTTGGCGGTCTAGTCCTCATGAATTCTGCAAATCTGGATGACGAACGATTTGGCTGAGGTGCAAAGGCTGCTTGATGCTGTTGATTTATCATGTTGGATAAATTTTGCATCATCGTGTTCATGAGTTGAGTTTGATCTGACATGAACTGACTCAGGGTTGGATCCAGACCCATTGGAGTTGCTTGCTGTCCCTGAGTTGCCTGGTTTGCGTTGCTGCCCTCTAGGTCTTGGTTCATTTGACTGTGTCCTGCTGTGCTCCGAGTGACAACCATTTCTGCTCTGTTATGAAAGAAAGATCACTTGCTGAGAACTGGCTCTTCAGGGCTCAATAGGTAAGAGGGAAAGCAAAGGTAAGCGGTAAACTCGTCTAAGGGGGAATATTCTAATGGCAAATCCTAAACTAAACAATCACTTAGCCGAAAAGGCTAACAAAAGAAGCAATAAACTCCACAAAAAGATTTTTGACATGACTGCATCATAATGCTAGAAGCAAAACTGCAGCTCACATCACACCCAACGGCAAATAAGAAGCAAGACGATCTACACGATACTAAAAACTATAACAGGGTTCAAATCTAATGGTTGCTAATCTTCACGGAAATCTCCAATCTTGTCTTGACATATTGGGTGCTTCCTTGATCCAAACTTCACAGCACAGCTTGAAGAATTCCATGCCAATCTTCACTTGGATTAGGGGAGACTCGAGACATCTATGGATATTATGGGGATAAGAAGTCGATTTGAGTTTTGAAAGCAATATTTCAGAGGAGGCAAGGAGTGAGAATCCTAAGAATGAGGTAAGAATAAAGAATTACTGGATAACCATTTGGTTGATTTGATTTAGAAAATAATTTTGAAAACTTTACTAATTCGACCATTCTAACTAGGGCTTCGTCCTACAGTCGATATGGCTCTGATACCATCTCTGTAGAGACCCGAATATGCAAATCCGGACTCTCCTGTGTATTCTGCACTAGTCCAGGATCACGCTAGTGCACACAGTATAAACAAAGATAAATATCAACCACATCACGATATTCTAAGGAAAAATCCAAATTATATTGATAATTATCAGAGTACGACCTTATGGCCAAGCTTACAATTAATAGCCCGAAGGGCTTGAAGAAACTAGCAGCGGAAATCCAAAAGAAAGCGCAGCAGCCAATCGACACGCCCACAGGCTATCGAGTGGAGAACGAAGCCTAATCCGCGAAGACGTCGAAGTACTCTCCTTCTGGAACCTCCTGCTGGTGATACTCCTCCTCCTCAACTGAGCAACAGGGGCATAAAGCCGTGAGTACATTGGTACTCAGCAAGCCGTTTGTAACAAATGAATGCAATATAATATGCAAGGCTTACCAATGGTAGGGTAAAAGGTTAATTTGCATAAAACGGCATTTGAAAATACAATAAATAGATTGAAGGCGCATTTGAAGTAAAACAATAATAAACGATAATCAAAGGAATTGAAGTAACCACTTATGGATCTCCCATCCATAAGCTAAACCAACCACTTATGGATCTCCCACCAACAGTGAATTAACCATCCACTGTCCGAAACTTTTTAGAAATAACTATACCTCGTGTGAAATCACCGAGCATTGTCCATGACCGAGGACGCGGCTATTCGAATAGTTTTACACTCTGCAGAGGTTGTACAGCTTTACCCACAAGACATGATCATCCCATATTGCCACTAGATTAACACACTTCCTTTGGTGTGCGGCGAGGAGATCATGACAAGGTCTTTACAATGTTCAATCTCAACCCAGTTCCGTCTCGCTAAGGTTTCGCCTCTCACCCCCTCTTGCGCCAATGTGGGTCCATGGCCACGCCAAACCACACTCATCACAATGACGGAACCGAAATTGAAACATCCCAAATTAATTAGCCAGGTCCATCCCATACTGGACATGTGGTAGTACGGTAAGACTCAAATCAATGGCGCACAAAGTTAAGTCCTTAAATTTACTCAGGCGATACATCCACATCCCATGTGCCTCTCGCACCCCCTTTACTGCACGATCAATTGCCCAAGTGAAAACCAATTTTGTATAACCAACACCAATGACACTACCCATGCCATGGCAACAAGTTTTATAACCGTGGTTAACCACCACATTCAAGTATATCATTAAGTCAAGATTAATTAACCACATGTGATGATAAACCCAACGTACTAGTGATAAGCATGGCTAAGCAATTAAACGCACAACCCATGTGACAACTAATATTGCATCACTAAATAATTTCCCAGTCTATGGTGACAATGGAATCAGGGCATTCAAATTATCAAGGAGGAATAATCAATTAGGTCATTAACTACCAATACAAGGGTTTTATAATAAATTAGCAATGCATGATAACTTAAAGCAACATAATACATAATAGATTTGAAAACTGGGTTCAACATGATCAAAGGACACGACTTGCCTTGGCCTTGCTCAGCTGAGGGCTCTTGATCTTCAAATCTAACTTCCGCTCCCTCGAACACGTGATCTAACGAGAGAGAAAGCAAATCGAAAAGACAAAATAAAATAAAATAAAATTCAAATGAACTCCAAAAACTTTCAAACCTGAACCAAAAGGTAGAGCTCAATTTTAGATGAATTTAGGAAAAAGAATCGGGTCAATCGGAGCTAGGACGAAGGAGAACGGGCTCTTGGAAAATTGGATCTAAAGAAAATCGGGAAAATTGAAAAAGTGCACCGTCTTTGTAGACCACATTCACGAAATAACCGATCTACCATGCACCGCGCACGCAACAGGCGATCGATCGGGCGGCTCGCGCGCGGCTAGGCGAGGTGGCGGATGGCGTGGCGACATGTGGGCGCATGGGCCGCGTGGTGGGCCGACTCGGCCGGTGACTCGGCATGGTCCACGAAGTACGGCCGACATGCGGGTCCCACCGGCAGAGGCACGGTGCACGGTGGACCGGCGCACGGAAAGCGGCGGCGCGGTAGGCGTTAAGCGCCGACGCACGCAGGTGCGGGCGTGGCGTCGCGGCGGCGCGCGCGTCGCGGCGGCGGCGGGTCGGCCGACGGATGACCGGCAGCGGCGGACTTGGCGCGGTGACTTCGAGGCGGCGGCGGGCTCACCAGCGCGATGGATGACGGCGACGAGGGCGACGACACGAGGCGACCACGGCGGACGACACGAGGCGACCACGGCGGAGGCGAAACGACGACGTCGGCGAGGACGGTGGCTTCGAGCTCCGGCGGCGAGGCGCACTGCGCACGGGGCTAGCGGCGGCGAGGGCGGCGGCTTTGGGACAAGGAAAACCCCGGGGGTCGGCCCCCTTTTATACCCGGGAGACGAAGAGTCCCGGGCGAGCACGGACGTCGAGTCCGGGGCGGAGACGGCGGCGGAAAAGGAAAGCGGCGACGGCGGGTTCGAGCCGGACTCGAAGACGAGTCCCTCCCGGAAACGACGCCTGACAGGTGGGCCCCACCTGTCAGTGGCCCCAGGCGAGCGAGCGGCAGCGATGACGCGCGGGCGAAGCGGCAGCAGCGGATGGCGACGCGCGTCGACCATCGGGCGGAGGGCGCGGGCGCGGGCCGAGCGCGATGCGCGCCGCGTGGCACGGGGCGGGCAGGCGGCGGGCGGTGGTTGGGCGGCTGGGTGGGCTTCAGCCCACCTGGCTTTTAGGATTTTCTTTTCTTTTTCTTTTGCCAGAAATTCATTTAAAGGCTTTTGAGCTCTAGAAAATAGCAAATAAATCCAGAAAAATCCCAGAAAATGCCAGAAAATCCCTTAAGGCTCAAGGAACTCAAATAAAATACTTTTGGCAAATGTTAATATTTAACTTAATCATATTAAACCCTTTTAATTAATAAAAATTCCAATTAAGCTTTTATTAATTCCAGAAAAATACAAATGGTGAATTTTATTTTAAAAGCTTCAAAAAGGCGCTGAAAATCAGGATGTTACAAGGTAGGGAGGCGAGACCGCCGTTCCCCTACCTTCAAAAAGGGTGCCCGCGGAGAGCGGGCGCTTGGAGCGTAGGCCGAAGGCACTACGCACGCCGAGGTAGGGAGGCGAGACCGTCGTTCCCCTACCTTCAAAAAGGGTGCCCGAGGAGAGCGGGCGCTTGGAGCGTAGGCCGAAGGCACTACGCACGCCGAGGTAGGGAGGCGAGACCGCCGTTCCCCTACCTTCAAAGGAGTGCCGCGGGAGGCGGCAGCGCGTAGGCCGAAGGCACTATGCACGCCGAGGTAGGGAGGCGAGACCGCCGTTCCCCTACCTTCAAAAAGGAGCGATACACTCCCTGGTGTAACGCGCTCGAAGGTGCGACATCCAGGTGCCGCATCACTAAGGCGAGGCACTCCCTAGTGTCTCGGCCATCGCGCGATTTTTATACTCCGTAGAGTGCGTGAGGGTAACTGGTGCGTGCGGAGGCGGACCTCGGCGCATGACTTGTTTATAGTCCGCGGACTCTCGCGTGCGGAGGCAGACCTCGGTGCACGACTTAATTTGTAGTCCGCAGACTGGTGCGTGCGGAGGCGGACCTCAGCGCACGACTTGATTTATAGTCCGCGGACTCTCGCGTGCGGAGGCAGACCTCGGCGCACGATTTAATTTATAGTCCTTGGACTCTCGCGTGCAGAGGCAGACCTCGACGCACGACTTAATTTATAGTCCGCAGACTGGTGCGTGCGGAGGCGGATCTTAGCGCACGACTTGGTTTATAGTCCGCGGACTCTCGCGTGCGGAGGCAGACCTCGGCGCACGACTTAATTTATAGTCCGCGGACTCTCGCGTGCGGAGGCAGACCGCGGCGCACGACTTAATTTATAGTCCTCAGATTGGTGCGTGCGGAGGCGGACCTCAGCGCACGACTTGTTTAGAGTCCGTAGACTTGCGCAGGGACAACACCTGCGTCTTATTTATGCTCCGTAGAGAGCGTGGGATCAGCATCCCCGTCTTGTTTATACTCCGTAGAGTCGCGCGTGCGGAAGCTGAGCTCAACGCTACGTCTTATTTATAGTCCGTAGACTGGTGCGTGCGGAAGCTGAGCTCAACGCTACGTCTTATTTATAGTCCGTAGACTGTCGCGTGCGGAGTGAGGCTCAACGCTACGTCTTATTTAAAGTCCGTAGACTGGTGCGTGCGGAGCTAGGCTCAACGCTACGTCTTATTTATAGTCCGTAGACTCACGCGTGCGGAAGCTGAGCTCAACGCTACGTCTTATTTAAAGTCCATAGACTGGTGCGTGCGGAAGCTGAGCTCAACGCTACGTCTTATTTATACTCCGTAGAGTGCGCACGGAGGCGTCCCCCCGTTGCGTCTTATTTAAAGTCCGTAGACTGGTGCGTGCGGAGCTAGGCTCAACGCTACGTCTTATTTAAAGTCCGTAGACTGGTGCGTGCGGAGCTAGGCTCAACGCTACGTCTTATTTATAGTCCGTAGACTCGTGCGTGCGGAGGCGGACCTCGACGCTACGTCTTATTTATAGTCCGTAGACTACGCCGAGGCGCAAGGCCGTCGTGCGATTTAAATCAAAAACGAGGACCAAAACAGAGGCACGGAAGAAATGGCCGAAGGCTTGCAACAACAAAAATGCTCCAGAATGCAGCATCAGAAAAACATTAGATGCTATGGTAGCCCAGAACAAACCAAAACCAGGGAAGCAAACACGGTCAAGTCAAATGCTCTCAGGATGGAACTGAACCCGCAAAGGATGATATGATGACCAACCACTTTTCATCGCCATGTATGCAAGGAATGCAGCATCAGATTTTAAAGCATCGCACATAATCACCTACTGCACGTACCAGGCGGTATGGTGGCGCCGCGGCGTAGACCCCGCAGGTGCGGAGATCCTGGCTGTGTGCAGCTCGCGGAGGAGCACCCGACGGCGCCCTCGTCCACCGCGCCAACCCTCGCATGAGCCCTCCGGGCGACGCGGTGCGCTCACTGATCTTTTTCATGTGTTCACACGCTCTCGTGGAGCCTATTGTGCATGCGGAGTCGCCGTGCGTTGTCGATGCGCCGCAGTGGCTTTTGACGCGGACGAAGTCCATCATAGAGCGAAGCGGAGGCAGGGGCACCTGTGCGGAGCCAGGAGGCGTGGAGCCGAAGTCGAGGACACCCACGCGGGGTTTAACGGGAGCCGCGGAGCGTCACGTGAAATCCCGCCGAGGTTCGCGTGCAGTCACCGGACGTCGCCCCTGCAAAGTCCACCGCGCAAAGTCCACCGCGCGGAGCCGAAGCCCGGGCCGCGGACGCCGTGCAGAGGCCGGTGTCGCCCCTGCGAGGTCCGTCGCGCGGAGTCGGAGCCCATGTCGCGGTCGCCTGGCAGAGGCAGAGGCAGCAGACATCCATGGGCTGAGGTGCTACGCCGAGGCTTCGCGAACTCGTATGAAGGTGCGGCTGCGACTTCTTCTACGCGGGCAGACCTCGCGGCGGGGCGTCCATCACGTGCGGAGGTTGACGGAGGCGGAGTCCACTAGCGCGAAGGCCGCGGAGGACCGCGCGGGGTGATGGCGACCTCGCACGGGGGCGAGCCGACGATGTGGGACTTGTAGTCGGAGACCGCACGGCCGAGCGTCAGGGGCGACGGCGCCATGCGCGAGGTGGAGCTTTGTCTGCGCAGGCGGTGTTCGCCCACCGCATACTGCTGCCGCTGCACCAGCGCCCCCGCCACCCCCGCCCGTCGCCAGTGGCGCTGCATGAGGTCACTACGGCGCATACTTGTGCTGCGCCGAGGTTGCAACTGTACGTGGACTTCAACGTCGGAGAGTCGCGACCTCGCCTGCGCAGAGCCCGCTTCCTCTGTGCGGGGTTCACGGTCGGGGAGGTCTTCGTCTTGCGCGGAGCCCAGCGTGGTCGAGCCGAAGGCGTGCAAGCTCCCTCGGCGAGGTAGGTGTGGCCAGCTCAGACCTCGGCGAAGCGAAGCGTGCAAAGCGCCGCACCTCCTCATGACTCACCTGCGATCATAAATAAATATCGCGTGTGCATGTGGTGTGCATGTAGCATACAAGGCAACGTGCATGCTTGAAGTGAATCAACGTGCATGCATAAGTATATAAAACAACATGCATGCGTGGAGTGTACAGATACTTCAAGCGAGAGACTTCGGGAAGCAGACACTAGAGGATAGCGCGGAGCTCTTGACCGCACGGAGGAGACTCCGAGGCGGCCGAAGGCTTCGACCACACCGAGTCCACGGTCTCGACGAGGTGTATCTCATGCGGAGTCTAGCGTGGATGAGCCGAAGGCGCGCAGACTCCCTGGCTAGGAGGATCGTGCCCTCAGGTCACCCAGGGCATCATTTCCCTGCATGAACACTCCCAGCGGAGCTGAGGCAACAGGATCTACTCAATACACCATACAAAACATGGCGAAGTACATAGGCGAAGCGAATACACCTCTGTAGTCCGGATGGCAAAGTTTTTAGTGAGTAAACTACTTATCTGTCGCTGGTGGTCTGCAAGATGCTACCGATGCCACGAACGAAGTTGTATGCTCCCAGGAACAGAAAAGATCCACATAGCCACCGTTTTTGTTGAATGCTAGAGAAATCTCTTCCATACGCAACTTCCTGTCGCCCCACGGACGGCGCCACCTGTCGTAGCTACGGGCTAAACAGAGAAAGAGGGGACTAGTAGGAAAGGAAGAGGAGAGCCAGATCTGTGGAGATGTGGTGAGAATGAGGGAGATGTGTCCCTTTGCCCCTCCTGGGGGCTTATATATATGTGAGTGGGGTAGAATGGGGATATTTACACTGTTATATTCCTCTACACTATTAGGCCTATTATATGTTGGACTAGTTGCACAGCCCAGTCACGGGGGGTTGGACCACCCCTACAACAGTAAGGTAAAAAATGGATATAACCCAGCAACATGGATGTTGGAAGTGACCTCTACTGCCCAGGAGGAGATGCTCGGGATTGATTTCACTGAAATCTACAGACGATCAGAATTATATCAGTAAGCCTTCCCCCATGCCCTTCTGATGCACTGTAGTAGGCAGGTGTATAATGTATTTGAGTGACAATTCTAATTAATTTGCATTTTTGCAATTTCAGAAGGAACAAGGAACTCATAGAGCAGCTAAGCACACCACCTCGTCTCGCGCATACATTTCCCTCACATTCTCTACCGCTCGTCTTCACAATCTAAAGATCACTTTTTTTTGTTACTATTATTTATTTTAAACCAAAATTCATGAGCCGTGCAGCAAATATGAACAGACCCAAACTCTTAGACTTCGTAGTTGATGTCCTCTTCGTTCTGGTGAAGATGTAGACGTTCTGGTGAAGATGTAGCGGAAATACACGAGCCAGCTTCGTAGTACATGTGTCCTTCAGCCCTAGCGAAAGAATAGAGAACAGGTGACCAGACCAGCAACAGTACTAAGACGGAAAAAAAAAGGAAGAAAGGGAATAACAAGTACATAAACAGAAAGGATCAATAATCTTTACGGTCTGCAATAATAGGAAATAAACAGCCGCTCCGCTGTTTCAGATCAACGGCTCAGATCGCAAATACGACAGCAAAGCACCCAGAACATGAGGGGAATGTAATAACCGGTTGTATTGAGCCTGAACAAAGGATCACCAAAGAAAGTAGGACAAGCCATTCAAAGAGAAGACTCACCCCGTATCGCCACTTGAGCTTTGCCCGCCACGTGAGTTTTGCTTTCTTGCAAAATATATGCCCTTTATTCCTATAAACCCGGAAATGAAATCAATTACCAAGGATACAGGTTATTGGGGAGCAAACTATGTAGGAAATACAGAGTTAGGACACTTACCAATAATAACGATTACAACAAGCGTAGATGTGGTGGATGAGGCTGTACGGAGCCGGTATGGGGCCATCTCTGAGTATACCGTCGGCAGCTACCGACCAGGTGCCGCTTCTAAGGTGGTATTGTGCAAGATCTATTTTCTTAGGAGCCATGTAGACGACAGAGCCACCCAGGATGGTAGGATGTGCCTTAGAGGAGACACACAGGCTTCTGCCTCCAATGAAGAGGGAGCTGTCTCCGATGCTTGTTAGCGGAATGACCCTTCCCAAGATAATGTCAGCAAGTCTGTAAACTACAACATGCGAATGCGAGCGATCGTTGTGGCCAACCAGGAGGATCTCTGAGTCACATTCTACCAGAAAGACGGGTCTAAAGACCATTATATCTCTTGGGCAGGTGGCAATCAACTTTGGTGGTGGCGGAGAAGATGTAGGAGAGCCCTTGCCCTCCTGCTGGGGTGGGTCGATCATGAAAATCCCCTTGGAACCACAAAATGAGAGTGTGTATAGCTTGCCTTGGAATCCAATGGTTCCCTGCATGTATTCCTTCTCCCAACTTGAGAGAGTCCATTGCTGATCCTCAGAGGTAGCAAAGGCTACACGCGGTATCTGCGGACCAAGGGCAAGCATGACAGTGATGACTCCGTCAGGGCTGAAACTAACAGTAGCGCACACACTTCTGATATATGATAACAAGGACCTCTCTCCCATGTAAGCGACCTGCGCGCTGGTGAAAAGCATTGCCACCTGCGGCAGGAGGGTTGCAAGCGATGGGAGCTCAACGATATCACCGGTGAAGGGGTGGAGGAGGCGGATGGCCATGTCTTGGTCCCGATGCAGGAGGAGGAGGCCACTGACCGAGTCCATGACGAAGTGGTCCCGGAAAAGCGGGAGGCGGACACAGGCGAAGGCGCCCGTGGCGAGGTTGAAGAAGCGGACCCATCCGCGAAGCTTGCTATGGCCTGGGTACAGGCCATGGCCTTCAGGCAGCATCATCCAGCGGTGTGGATGGAAGCGCGGGTCAACGACACTGCGGCCGCGTGGGCACTCGGTGCTAGACCGCCACTGGTGGCAGACGGCGCGGAAACGCAGGTAGTCCGTTATGTCGCCGGCCAGCACGCGCCCCGCGATAAGGCGAACTATATCTTCATTCAGCGATGCCCAGGACGCTTCCACCGAGGAAACATCGGATGGGACAACGCCGGCAGCTGAGGACGCGAAGCGGCGGCGCTTGCTCTTGCACGGAATCAAGCGCCGCTGCGCCGGAATGCGTTTCCCACAATTTGGCGGCAACATCTCGGACTCCCAAATTGCCGTCGGTGGAGACGGAGGGTGGAGGTGACGACCAGGGCTTGACCGCTCCTGATGCCGAGGGCCGGGGCACCTGCCTGAGGGCACAGATCTAGCGAGGCGAGGGAGAGATCGGTAGGCGGAGCGAGAGCTCACCATGCTGCGCCGAGGACGGAGACGCCGATGGAGACGGCGATGCCGATGGCCGAGAAGGTGTAGGGCGAGATGTGCACGAGCGCGCGCGCCCACGACGAATCCGACGACATCTTCTTGCCCTCTCGGCTTTCCTGCGCGATCTCTCGCGAACAACCTTGGAAACACAGCTTGGATCGGGAAGGAAGATTGGGGAAGCAGTCGGGGAAAGAAAGATGGGGAGGCCTGCGTGGTTTGCACGAGACCAGTCGTCCAGACCTGTCCAAACCGGCGGCCCAGCATGGGTCTGGTTAGAAAAGGCCTATTAGGCCTCGCTAATTAAACAGGCCATAGACAGTTCTTTTTTTACTAAAGTTTATAGGACTTGTTTGATATAGTTACGGCTCATAATTTTTAACCTGTCGCCCGGCTAGGGGATGGTAGATAAGCCTGCCGTCCAATGAGGGGACAGCATGTGATTAGCCCATTTAATTACCTACTCTATTTTTTTCGAATTTAATATTTCTTTGAATTGTAAATATAATAAATGAGCTTAAAAAATTACAAAAAATCTCCCGACACAACGTACTTTACAGTGTAATTTTTGGGTAATTTTATCCATTGTGAATGTTGCTCAAACATTTATATAATTTTGATATTTGTGCGAGTTTTTACATATAGTAAACGGGCTCCAAAAGTTACAAAATTTTATGTGAAGCCTCCTGACATAGTTATAGTTATTATGTAATTTTTTTGGTAATTTTATATGGTCCAAATTTATCACGTTTATTTGGGTTAATTTAATCACGAATTTACAATTTTATACATTACGAATACTTGTACAAGTAAAACTAATTATAGTTGTAAAAATGCATCATACTGGATGTGATATGGATTTCGGTGAACGGTTGAAGGTATGGATGGTATCGGATTTTAGGGTTGGAATATTTATCTGGGTTGTTTAGAGCTTTACCAGAGTCTATGGTGGTAGAGCAAAGTTGTAAAGGTGTAGATGGGCTCAAGACAATAAAAAAGGCATATGCATTTTTAAGGTTTCGACGAACAATAGGAGTTCGGACCGTATTAGAGTTTACGGTTTGAAAATGTGTTTTAATGGTTTTGAGTGCTATCGATATTCGATATAGGAAATATGGAGCTGATAAATGCGTAGATGGGTTCAAAATGATTGAAATGGATGTATAAATATTTTTAGGGTTTCGGTGAATAAAGAAGGCTTGAAAAGTATTTGAATTTGGGTTTGGAATGGTGTTTGAGCTAATTAAAATTTTATTAGAGTTTGGTTTGATCAAATAGGGTAGGAATTTGACTTCGTAGGGTCAAAATGGTCAAAATGAATGTATTTTGTATTTTTGGGTATGGGTGAATAGTAACGGGTATGTACTGTTCATTGCGGGTCTAGCACTATTCACTCCAGGTCGGGTACTGTTCACAATGGGTTAGCTACTGTTCATACCAGGTCCGTTTGCTACAGTACCGGGTCTAGTTGCTATTCCTTAACAGATTAGTGCTACAGTATCGATCCAGTACTATTCATTGTCTTCCTCCCGAGCGGGCTACAGTGCCGAGAAACAAAAGAAAATTTATAATAATGATTCCCGATGCTACGATCACTTCCAGCGAAAACCGAGGGTATGGGTGGACTCCTGGGGACGAGGGGGTCCATTTTTGACCTTGGGCGTGATCGGGGATGGCCGAAACTTCGTCGGTGGTGAGGAAGCCCCGCGGCAGTTTTCCATGGGCACAGGAGCTACAGGAAGAAAGGTTATTTCTTCCAACTGGCTGCTTTTTAACCATCTGGGGTTGGTCACGGTGGCTTGGGCGGTGGTGGTTTGGGTCGTGGAGGTCTGTGGTGAGCTGTCCACGGTGAGGTGGTGTGACCGGTGGAAGAGAAGGTGGCCGAGGAGCTATAGAGTTTGGTTGGCCTTGGTGATTCTTCGGTGGGGTTCTTGGAGTCATGAGGGAGCTACGGGAGCAAGCAATTGAAAAGTTATAGACTATGCAAGGAGAGTCGAAAATTGGCTTACTTGGAGCTTTTCTGGCAATCGACGGCGAAGCGACGGTCATCGGGGCAATAGGGGTGTGGGTGGCTTGTCTGGGCACCAGTTGAAAGATCAAGCTCTGTTTAAGTTGGTTTTGGTGTTAATGACAAATGCCAATATGAGATTTTGATGTTAATGACAAATATTTTTATAATGCTTTGGTGAAAATAACAAATGCATATATGAAACTAATATATTTGTTTAAGTATATTATAGCTTAGTCTCATTTTGATGGAAAGGTGAAATCAAAGAGGTATATATTCAAAATCACTCTCATTTACTAATGCATTTCTTAGATCCAAAATATAGATTGAACTCCTCAAATAGTTCAAATAAATATGTGCATATGTCTTTCTTTATATACACTTGTATGCACACATTTAGGGGGAACACTCTCTATGTTTTGGAGTTTCATGAGTATTGATCCATACTTCTTTTAATATGCATATTTAGAATCTTTACTTTGAAATACATTCTTGAGTATATATAGCTTGTGTAGTTCATATATACTCATGTGCAATCGGGTTGTCACCTAACTTCTCCATTATGTGTTAATACTTGAATGATTAATGATAATCGGATAAGTAAGCTTTGTTTAAAACTTATCTTAGAGTATACAATTGTTGTGTACAAATTGTATACTCGTAAATCAATTATCTTTATCTCATTATTTGTTGAGATTGTCATGAATTACCAAAAAGGGAAGATTGTTGAATCTAGTCCCTCCATTATGTGTTAATGGTGAAGTTTGGTAATTGATGACGATTGTTTTGTGGACTAACTTTTTCCATGAGTTGGATGAATAGGTTAGATTCCACAAATGAGGATGAATTCGAATGACTTCATGGGTTGAAGATCGTCAAGTCAAGATCGAGAAGAAGATGGCTTCATGTGTTGAAGGCCATCAAAGAAAAAGATGCATTATAAGTTGATGCATGAGGAGATGATCATTTGTTGATCATCAAGTCAAGAAAGACCATCATGTGTTGATGGAGTCGATGAAAAAGATGCATTATGAGTTGATGCATATCGAGACGATGACCCAAGGCAAAGGTATGGCTAGCTAGGGCTACACAACCCACGTGCAAAGGTATGAGGAGATGATCATTTCAATGGCGGTCAGACCGCCCTTGTAATGGCGGTCTGACCGGTTTTTGTGTGGCGGTCTGACCGGTTTTCCAGCCCAACAACTAGTTTTTGTGACCGTTGGGAGGGCAGAAGTACTGGCCATATAACGGCGGTAGTTCCAGCCCTCGGGCTGATTTCAGCCCTCTTTTTCCTCCAACGGCTAGTTTTTGAGGGAGGTGTATAAATACCTCCTCAAGGCTGGTTGGAGATGTTGTTGCTTTACTTATTTCAGTGCTCTTGAGCTAGAGTGCTCTCCACTCAATTGTGCATGTGTTGCACTTTGTGAGAGAGGAGATGTGTTCTAGAGTGCATGTGTTGCCTCTAGAGGAGGACTTTGTGTCCAAGTTGAGCTTATGCATTCGTTGCACGTGGTGAGAGTCAAGTGAGAGACTTGGTTTGTTACTCTTGGAGTTTGCCGACTCCTAGACGGCGTTGGAGGCGTCGTGCGCGGTAATCTTCTCAAAGAAGGTTGTAAGAAGACCCAGCAAAGTTGTGAAGGTCGAAACTCACCTACCCGGAGCGGAAAAGAGCTATCACTAGTGATTTGAGGTGGAAGGCTTAATTCGTGGAGCTGGTCCGATTAGTTCGGGCTTACCTCAACGTGGACTAGGAGAGACTGGCAAGTCTCTGAACACCACAGTAAAAAGAGAACGTGTCTTTTGTGGTTTGCTTTCTTGTGCTCTTTTTACATTCAAGCAATTTACTTACTTAGCATTATTTTGATTGCTTGTAAACCTAGAATTGTCAAACTTGACCTAGGATAGTATTGTTAGTGAGTGCACTTAGGCGAATTTGCTTAACTTAGGTACTATTTGAGCTAAACCAAATTGTTTTTAGCTTCCGCTTTATATACTTAGTTTAGGCAAATAGAAAATGTCTTGAATTGGTAATATTTATTAGAAGATAATTTTTAGACCGCCTATTCACCCCCCTCTAGTCAGCCTCCTCGATCTTACACCAGTGCGTCTCAATGGAGGGGCTTGGGGCCTTTTATAGCGAGCCTAAGGCGGTCGGAACAGTGGCTCACCCATTTGGCGGTTGGCGCGTGGTCAAGGTGAGAGAGCTCGGGAGGCTTCGGGGAGGCTCGCCCTTAGCGGCAGAGAGGTCGGCAGGTTGAGCTGGTACCTTATGGCTTGTTGGCTGTGAGACGGAAGGAAGAGGCAGTGGCAAAATATCAGGCGGTGGCGGGATATTTTCAAGCGTTGAACTGTGATTGCGCAAAAGTCCGCAGTTGAAGCAATGCGGCACGAGAGTTAGGGCTTGGATAGTGGAGAAAAGTGGAGATTAGGGTTAAGAATCAAATGAAATCAATTCTCAATAAAATCGAAATGGTTTTCAAATTTTTTGTTCGTTTCACATGCTTCGTAACAAAATGGAGCAAACACATATATAGGGACTATATATCGAATTCATACAAACCAAACCGAAATTAAATTTGTGCATGATATTACGAACTTGTGAATTTACCTGCGGAGCAAATTTCACAAAAACAGCATGTAGCCACCTCCGATGATCTTACCGGTCTTATATAAAAGATGGTATGCCCAATTTCTTATATAAAGGCCTCATCTTTTTAGTTTGTAAGAGCTGGTTTTTGGTTTTTTTATAATAACTAACTTTTAAACGGAGTGCTTTTTTAAAAACAGAGCCTATAATTGGATTATAGTATACACTATAGCGACTTCATTTATATCGATAAAAACTACACATGAGTTTTTGTTACTCTGTACTTCCTTTCACAGATAGTTCAATAGTTATAAGCCGCACCATAAACTATAAACTGCAGCGAAAAAAAAGGCATTAAAGATGGTATGCTCAATTAGCATCATGTCACCGGAGCTCTTGGAAACTGATGTTCTTTCGGAGGCCACTGAAATTCCGATCCGCGCGGAAGACTCTAGAAGAGGATAGGGGTAGAGAAGTAAAAGGTAGGAGAAGGAATGGTGAGGGAGGCAGGTGTTTTCCTGCCTTCACATTCTACTCCATCGGATGGTTTCCTCGGTGTTCAGGCAGCAGCTATGGGTACGTGCTATGGCTTGTGATTTTTAGTTATAGTTTATAACTTTTAAACTGTTTATGTGAGAGATTACAGGGTAATTGAAACTCACGTACAGTTTTTACCGATATAAATGAAGTCGGTACAATATGTACTACAATTAATTAGTAGAATTCATCTTGAAAAGACAATCCATTTAAAAACTAGTTATTGTAGAAAAGCTAAAAGTTGAAGCCAAAAGCTGAAATAGAACAAGCCCACAATCTACAAATACTTGTATTGGATGCATGCTCAGTTAGAACCTTCGATTCACACAAAGATCGATCAATTGATGTATAAGCACTTCTAACTTGGTCTAACTGACGACCTTCCTTCAGAGAAAAATACTTGGTCTACTGACTGTTTATAGACATCTTTTGTTTCTACTTTTTTGGTCAGCACTTTCCCATTTTCCCTATTGTTCAACTCCACGTACTCTCAGATTACTAGTCAAACCATGAACTTCGTGGGGCTCAACTTAAGCTGGGTGTGATCGTTTTGGCTTCAGCTTTTAGCTTTCGGTTTATTTTTCACTATTCATAAATTTCGTCTTTTTCTGAACTTTTGACTTTTTGTTGAGCTTTTTTGCCGGTTCTTTTTTCCCGTATTTGTTTGTATTATATGTAATAGGCTAACATATTTTTTATATTTTTTAATTTTTTTAATTTAATTATGCTAAATAAATCTCTGTCAGCTACAGTGTTTTTTCAGCCAGCTACAGTTCTTTTTCGACATAAGCCACAAAAAAAAGCCCAAATGATCACCACAATTCGTTGTTCTAACAGAATCCATGATGAGTACGGGAGGGATTTCTCCGTGCATGCCATTAGGCCAGTCTCAGTGGAGGTTTCATATTCCAGTTTCTAACACATCCATATTTTGGAAACAGTGCAGAAGAGTTTCATCCCCATGAAACTCTCTCTACTCCTATGAAACTTTTATCATCTCTCTCTTCATCAATACAGCGCCATGTCAGCGTATTTAATACCTATGAAACTCCATGAAACCCCCCACTGAGACTGGCCTTAGACTGCTCTGCATTGGTCAAGAAACTTTGCAGTATTGACCCGTTCATCCCTCATGTGAAACCCAAGAAAATCTTGACCACCTACTCTTGCCGCCTGCCAGTTGGCTCGGGTCAATTCTATTTGATCTATTCTAGGACCAAAATCTAACTTGGGTGGTAGGTCTAGGACACGTGGAATATGGGTTCACCTACATTTGCCGCATGTGTAAACCATTGGATTAGAAATGGACGTCCCAGATTGACTGCCGCAGAAAAACAAGTGGCCATTTTCTTTGGCGGTGATTGCTGCTTCAATCTGAACTGTCGATCCAAAACACACGCGATCCTCCACAGAGCTGCAGCCACGACCAGTCAGCTCCAACCGCAGCCACTCCAGCGTACATGCATTAGGATAAGCACTGTTCTATTTTTACCTTTAATTTAGGCAAACTAAAAATAATATAAATGTCTAGTTTTTTAAAACGGATTTCTTCACTTCTCTCGCTACCGTCTCATTTTGAGATAAGGTAGAGGGTCACGGTTATATCATCCAATTCACTCCTCTCATTTTCATCATGCGTACGTATCTCTGCTTTACGTTTTGCACCGCTCGTCTTCTTATTCTAAAAATCAGTTTTTTCAATTATTACTATTTATTTTTAGCTAAAAATTATCGGTAAAAAAACCAATACGAATATGATAGACACTGCAAATGTTTCACATAAACCCCAAATCCTACAAGCAGCAACTGTTTCACGTAAAATTTATGTATTCCAAGCTAGCCCTCGTACCGTCTCTGCTTTGGTAAACGGAAACCTTTTGCCAGGGGTTAGTATGAGCACGACCGATTCGTCCAAGATGCCGTACTTTTTTAAAAGCATATCAACAACAATATACTGGATTATGTAGTGAGGTTAGCACAAGAAATTGCGGCCGCTTGTTACGTACACTCTCCACGGATTTGCTACGTGCCTGCTTATTTGCGGCTTCGCCTTTCTGCTTCTGGCGTTGAAGATTTCTTGCTCCTCTTTGTTGGCGTTTGATTGATTGGTCTGGTCAGCCTCATCTGCCTCTGCTAGCTTGTTCACGAAATCTGGTCAGTTCTTGCAGTTTTCAAACTGTCGTTGTAATAAACAGGAAATTTGTCAGGTTATATGCAGCTTGCTAGCACCTGCCGTTTGAGATTAGGTGCGAAGGTGCATACTGGCTTCTACAGTGTCGTATTCCGTTCTGGCGGCTTTAGAGTTGTGTGAGGTTGAAATTGTTCTCGCGCGTAGTTATTAGTGCTGGACCCGTCCGAGGGTTGAACTGGAAAAACACGGATTCAGAAGCTACGCTAGGCTGATTATACTCAAAGCACCGGAGATGTAATTGATCTAGAAAAACACAGCGACCTAGCTGGTTTTTCATTGACTCGGTTGACCCGGCCAGATTTTGTTTGTGAGGCGAAAAGATAAAATTACTTTCAAATTAAAGAATTTTTCAAAAGAAAAATGATGGGTATACTTATCTTTTGAGGGCTACTAGGGTTTTACTGGTTGTTTGTCTACAAATTTATTAGCTAGAACAATGTATACAAGATTAGGCTGTTGTGATTTTGCTACATTCTTGCTTGATTTTATCTTATCGATTTATACGTGACTTTATTATATAATGGCCATGAACCTCATGGTTGTTTCTATGAGCATGAGTGGCTATTTGTTATTTGTCATTTACTTTCTTTAATTTTTATTGCTATTATTGTATTGTTGATTTTTTTTAGATGTATATATCTATGAAAATTTAATTTGAAAACATGTGGTCCGATTGGTGACCCAATGGTCCGACCACCGGGTTAGTGATCCGAGACCTCGGCCTGGTCAATGGCCAGTCCGGGTCTGATAACACTGGTCTTGTGCTCTTATCAAAAATTGATGCATGATTTTTTTTTGCGAGGGAAAATGGATGCATGATGACAGTGTGAATTTGAAGAACTGGAGAAATGGAATTTGATTATACTGGTTCTGAAAAGAAGGATTCACCGAATTTTGCTCGTGAGGAGGAATATCATTTGCTGGATCGTTAAGGCTATCAACGCTAGCATCCCATGATGAAGCTTGCAGGTTATTGCTTCCAAAACAACAAAAAAAAGTTTGCAGGTTCTCACTAAAAGGTAAGCACTCGCTTGACCGCGGCACTTTTGCGAAAACAAGTGACTTTGTTCCTTTTTTGTGCGTTGTTTCTATTGCTTGAGAATGTAATTTGCACGCGATTTTCTCGAGAGTAAATCCAAGTAATTAAACGACACTATGGTGTGAGGTTCACGTGTATGACCCTATTCTTTTCGGGTTTTAAAACCTGTTTTTTGATTTTTCTATAGTAACTAATTTTTAAACGAAGTATTTTTTCAAAATAGGATCTACTAGTTAATTGTAGCACATACTTTACCGACTTCATTTATATCGGCAAAAACCAAACGTGAGTTTCTGTTACTATGTAATCTCTCACACAAATAACCTAAAAGCTACAAACCGCAGTCAAAAACTACAAGCCGTAGCCAAAAAAAATAGACCCTGCCAGTTCACCTCACTCTCTTTCTCCTCACATAAATTCTGTCCAACTCGATTCGTCACTACGTTAGAAATTTGTACGCTTCCAAGGTAGAAATGAACGGCGTTGTGATCATCCATGTACGCACAGCAATTCAGTCAACTCTTTTTTTCTTCTTCTAAACATCTGTCCACATTGATGATCCATTGCAGTAGAAATGTGTCCAGGTTGCGGCCAATGGGACAAGTTAATTAACGAGATCGACACCTTGTCGAACACGACACTTCAAGTGGCAGATAAGGATCAATCCATCAACACAGCCATTTTGCTAAATTCAAAGCTCGTGCGTTTGATTTGAGAGGGGGGGAAACAAGTTACACTCATGTATTTGGTGTGATAGTGATTTGAAGTTAAAGAGAGAGAGTATAAATTTAAGCAAGTAGCTAACCTAGACAAACACATGGGATAATTTATCTCATAGCTAGGACCGACATAGGTAATAAGAGGAAAGTGTAAATGATTGTTTCTAATACTTTTCTCCGAGGTATAGTTAATCTTTCACTCCAAATACTATGAAAGCCAAAAAAGATACTCCACCTATTTGGATTCTAATAGCTGCCCTAGACACACATAATGAAATCTCTAAGACAAACTCAAGCCAAACAAGGTTTTATGTGCCCGGACAGTCTAACTGCTACTTGGTTGGCGGTTTGACCTCCGTGCGATCTGACCTCTCCCACAACGCAGAACTGAAAATTAGCACATTTTAAATTTAAAAATCGACATAACTTTTAATCCATAACTCCAAATGACTCAAAATTTTCAACACACCTTATCTAGAATATTAGAAATCAGATCAAGGCAAGAAAAAAATGAGGTTGTTGAACTTGGTTTCATCAATTTGAAGGAAATCGATCATATGTCTCAAGAACACTAAAAAATCCTAAAATCCAAATTACTTTTTGCTCGTGGGAATTGAAGACATGAGGTCTTCTAGATTTATTTTCACATGTCGTAGCAAGTTAATCTGATCAAAGATTCAGGTTAAAACATTCTAGATCATGATTTCGGATTTCTTGCTCAAGAACATGAAAACCACGAGAAGAACAAAGTGAAACATTAAGAGAAAAAAAATCAAAGAGTTGATCTATTACAAGTAGAGCAGGTGATTCACGAGTACATAGATAGTTACAAGTTGCTCCTAAAATACTACCCTTACTCACTAAAGTTTTCTCGCATAGCTTTAGAGAGGGAGAGAAGAAACTACTCGTCTTAGCCCAAAAAATCCTTAACCCTAGCTCTCCCCTCCCTTCTCTCATATAACCTAAACCTTTTAGTGGGTCTCGACCTGCTAAGTACACAGGGAAACTCATCAACCCTATTAACAGAGGATTTACACACATGCTTCTCAAAGTATTTACAAGACTCAACCCGCTAAACCATTAGTGATTGATCCACTTAATCATTGTAGCTCACCTTGATCTAAACCGCTTCTCCTTTGCACCTCTCTACGCCACGGTTTTATCTAAGGCTCAAACCAATATTTTGGTAAACTCCTAAAATACTCCCAACGAAACTTTCGAGTACCTTCTCTTGACTTTATCTTCATCTTCATATCAAAGCATATCCGCATGCTTTAACACGTAGCTCTTGACACCCAATGACTTTGCCGTCAAGTTTTCACGCATCCGATCTCCCTCGAATTGTCTCTACTTGCACTGGTCCAAGTTAATTGGCACACTATATGCACTAACTCGGCTCTTCATGATTCTTGTCTTTCATGTGCTTCCCGCTTGAGGCACATAGTCTCACCCAGATTTAACTGACCACACTGACCTCAGGTCTCCCGTCTAGTCTTGGTTACTTGCTGTCGACTACTAACGTTCTCCAAGCAACCTACACATTCAAAGAGCAAACAACCATCTTGAGCACAGGTTCTATGTATTTGACTCATGTTAGTTAAAATAACGAATCATACAACATAACACAAACAACCAACGGCTTCAATGTCATGCACACACTCAAACAACTCAAGAACATCTCTCACTGTTCTCTGCCCACAGCCACCGGCCTGACTGCTTACCCATGGTGGTTAGGTTGCCAACCAACAGCTAGTCTGACCGGCTAAACTGACTTATACCTCCCCTGATAAAAGGACACCGGTGTGACCGCATCTCCAATACCAATCAAATCACCCAACTCAACTCCGGTTAGACCGCCAACCAACGGCGAGCCTGACCTCATACGCCGCCTAGTGGTCTGACCGGTCCCACATATCAGTTAGAACCGTTACACTAACAACATCATTGAATTTTGCCAATTTTTGCAAAATTAAAATAAATATGTTAATTTTTCATCCCTAATTATCCATAGATCTTCTCACATAGTCCTTCAATATCCACATATATACATTGGATTTGGTCTCGGTTGTCTCTCTGGTTTGTGCGTGCTACGTATGTTCCTACCTTATCTGGAAATAATTCAGCGTGGATTGGTAGACTGCTAGAGTGTTTTTCGTCTCTAATTCACCTTAGCAGCACAGCTTGTTGCCGATGGCTAGTTTTCGTCTCTAATCAGTAGTACCAACTTAGCGCAATGGATGATTCCTTTCCTATGGAAATTCCCATGTTCGAAGCGTGACAGTAAAATTTGACACCATATAAGGGCACTGTTGTCGTTTTACTTAGAGTGAACTTGAGTACTTTACTGTATATAGTCCAACAACTGAACAAACTAATTACTTAAGTGTCAAACTAAAACTCGCAAATGTAAATATTTCTACCATCTGTTAATTTGGAATTGACTAATCCAAATATACCCCAGCTCCTGCTTAGTGATCACTGATCAGTAGTTGTCCTTGCATATGGAACACTGGAAGACCGGCTGTAAATCTATATCAACCTCACTATGTCATAAAATATATTTAAGAACAAGCAAACTAAATGGCACAAGATTATTGGTCAAGCCCATCTTTAGTCCAAATGATCAAGCAGATTAAGTCAGAATACAGTGAGTTCCTCACATTCATAATGTTTTCTTTTGCCCTACTTGGACATTGGAGTACATTGCCATGTCACCATAGTCTCAAATTAGAGTCAAACATAAGGTCTCTCACACTGGTAGAAATCAAATAATTAACTAAACTGAATCAACCAGATAATTGAATTGAATCAATCAAATGAACCAACTAAATTTGAACAACTCATGAAGATCAAAAGGTAAGCACTTTCTTGGTCATCACCCAAGATAATCAAACATTTGACTCCATTATATTTACACACAGACAACTATAACTGTACTTGTAATTTTAAGTTCCACAAGTAGATAATACTAGCTGCGGTATTCTTCATAACTGTAACTAGTGCTGCATGCCTAGTTTTCACCTCCAATCGTTAGTACTAAAAATGGCGATGAACGCTTCCTTTCCTACGAAATTCACACATCTCAAGTATAGTCTTAAAATTTGACAACATATAAGAACACTGTCGTCTTACTTTGGAGTGAACTTGATTGAGAACTGTACAGACTAATTACCGAAGTGCCAATCTAAACTCGCAAATTTAAAGATTCATATCATCAGTTTGGGTCTTTGGTATTGACTAACTGAAACACCTCAAAAATTCAAAGTGAATTTTCTTTTCGTTTGCGCTTCTTAATTTTGAATTTGAGTTCTTGCCGAATTCGTTAATTCTCAGCCAAAGCCCGGATTCCCATTCTGTTTTCTCCCTCAGCCGGCGCCCTCCGTACTTTCTGCCTTCTCCCTGTAGCGCCGAGTCAACTTGGCCGCTCCCCACGCCGCAGCTTCCGGTCTTAGCACCCCGGCGTTCACTCCTGAGTCTTCGCCCTTGCCAACTTAACTTCCACACGACAACGCTCTGCCATCTCCGTGCAGTCCTTGCCCGCCTCGCCTTGCGCGCCCTGCAAACCTACGGTGTAGACCAACTGACGAAAGTAGCACACTTCATACCAATTAAGCAAACTTATAGCAAGAACAAACTAGCAGAGTTATACTTAACCAAGATTGTGGTGTTGCATGGAGTTCCAAAGAGGATAGTATCTGATAGAGGAGCACAATTTACGTCTGTTTTCTGGGAAAAATTGCAAGAGGCAATGGGAACGGATTTAGCATTCAGCACAACCTATCACCCACAAACCGGAGGACAGACAGAACGAGTAAACCAAATCTTAGAAGATATGTTGCGAGTGTGTGCGCTAGTCAATGGAGCAGCTTGGGATATGTGCTTACCATTTGCAGAATTCTCTTATAATAACAGCTATCAGGCTAGTATCCAGATGGCACCATTTGAAGCTTTGTATGGAAGAGCATGTAGAACGCCATTGAATTGGACTGAAATCGGAGAACGGCAGTTCTTAGGACCACAAGTCGTTCAAGATGCAGAAGCCCACGTCAGAATCATTCGAGACAAAATGAAGATCGCCCAAAATCGACAAAAGCGTTATGCCGATGATCGTAGAAAAGACTTAACTTTTGAAGTTGGAGATTTGGTATATCTCAAGGTTACACCCTTCAAGTCAATAAAAAGGTTTCAAGTTAAAGGAAAGCTAGCTCCAAGATATATTGGCCCATTCGTGATTCTCGAGAGAATAGGGGAAGTAGCTTATAAGCTGCAGTTGACACCAAATCTGGCAAGAGTACACAACGTATTTCATGTATCTCAGCTACGGAAATGTCTCCGCCATCCAACAGAACAAGTGCTAGTTGAGGACATAGATTTACGAGATGACCAATCATATGACGAAGAACCAATTCAAGTTCTGGAAACCACAGAAAGGCAGTTAAAGGGTAAAAATGTCAGATTCCATAAGATTCAATGGCGAAATCATACAGCAGATGAAGCGACATAGGAAAAGGAGTCAGATTTACAGCGAGAATTTCCCAACCTACTCCTTGGCCCGAGTTGATCTCGAGGACGAGATCCTTTTTAAGGAGGGTAGGTTGAAACAAAACGATTTTTGCAAAATCAAAAATTGAAGTTGAATTTCGTTTCCGTTTTGCTTCCTAGCTCCTTAACCCTATCCTGCACGAATCTTGACCCAATCCCGCCCCTAAACCCTGTCGGCAACGCTTGAACGGAGAAGAATTGCCGCGACACTGTTCACATCCGAAAATATCACAGCCGCCGCTGATATTTACCGCCGATCGCCTCTTCGCGCGCCTTCTCGCAGCTGTTCGTCCCTGCCAGCCTTGTACCACCTATCAACCGCCGTACCTCGCCCACAGAAGCCCCTGCACCTGTGTCAGGCCATCCCGGCCACGGCCGCCACCGCCCACCCGCTATTTTGCTGCCACCTCTGCCTTCTCCCGCAACTTCCTCCCTCGGCCGACCTGCAGCTCCCCCTGACACCTTGACCACTACACCTTAGCGCCCACGGAAGCTCCGTTCACACCCGAAACCGTGCTCTCCAAAACTGCCACCGCAGCCGTGGTTTTTCCCCTCTCCGGCGCCAACCCACTCCCCGGCCCTATAAATATGCCCCAGCACCCCCAAGATGAGACCAACACTTCCCTGAAGCCAACCGAATACCCTAGAGCTCCGGCCATCCTCTCCATCTCCGGTAATCGTAAAAATCCCTAAATCCAAGCCCTAGGTCAATGTCCTCTCTCCGGCCGATTATTTCTCAATTCACTTCACCTGTAGTGTCCCTAAGCTCCCAGGATCACACCCTAATCGCCGCCCTAGCCTCCTAACCATCCCTCTTCCCTGGCGCCATGAACTTCTCCACCGTCGAAGCTCCTCGTCGTAGCCAGCTCAAACCAAGCCTCCCGAGCTTCGGCCAACCATTCCCCGAGCCTACCCAACCCCCAAGAATGCTCAATTACCCACCCAATTACCTAGAGAGACTCCCAGTTGCCCTAATTTTCGAAATGGCCGCAAAAGAGGAGGAGCTCACCGCCGGCGAACGCCGCCTCCGCCGGCCCTCCAACCACCAAAATGGAATCCCCTCGCTCCTAGGAACCCGCCCATACCTCCAAAAAGCGTCGCAAAACTCCGTAGCTCGGCCGCCAACCGCCGCCTCCCTCCCCTGTCTCTGCGTGCGCACGGGCTGCGGGAGGAAGAAGAACAGTGCTTGTGCACTGTTCCTTCGACCGGCCGCTTTGAGTTGGTTGAGCCATGCCGATGCGGTTGCGCCAAGCCGCCTCGGGTTCGAGCCCGATGAACAGCGTCGACCGAGCCCGAGGAATAGTAACTGACCCGAACCCAAAAATGCATATTTATACTCCCTGGATTCGTCTCGAGCCCGCCAACCCAAATCCAAGGCCCATTTCCCCATATAGCCCTCCTAAAAGCCCAAAATCCCAATTTAATGGAGTTTTTCGGATTTTTCTTATTTTATTTTCTTTATTCCTCGCTCAATCCTTCGAGCCTGGATTAATTTAATTTATTTGTTTTACGTTAGCCTCCGAAGTCGAGGATTTGCAGGAGCAAAAGGAAGAAGCTCAAGTCCAAGCCTAGCCCATCGAAGAATACAAGTTAATCGAAATCGTAAACCCGCAAGGCAAGTCACACATATTTTTGAACATGTTGATCCTACATTTCTAAAGTTATTTACTTGTATGTTCATTATGTTATTTGTGCGCTGTTATTTTATGTACAATAAATGCTTAGAATAACATGATACTAGTTATGTCCTACCACCTGAAAAAGCCCAGTCTAATTTGATGGCCATATTCACCTTGACAAGACATAGTAATATTAAATACAATAATATGTAATCATGGTAGTTTAGAGAATCAACATCTATTGTTACTAAAAGAATTGGTATTTATCTGGGAAGTGGTTCTAGGATAAGCGAGGATCGCTGGATCCCGTGACCTAGGGTGAAGGCAAATGTTACAAATCAATGGGAGTGTTAAAGCACTGGACAGATTTGTACAAGGGAATTTGCCACCGGTAAAAGTAAAAGGACTAGACCCTTATGCTGAGTAAAGAACATAGTAATCGCCCAACCACAAGCGTTGATACGTCAGACCTGGTCTAGTAACTGCTCAAATTCGATTGAACCTCTACATATGCGGTTGGAGGCAAAGTGTGAAGTCCATACGGAAGGGAGCAGAGAAGGGCCGTATGGAGGTTGGCGCCATTGTTGTTTTTATTGTTGATTTGATTATCAGATGTCCACACAATAGTAGGCTGAGATAAGTCAGAGGTTGTGGCCTGGGCTTGTTGAGGAAGTCTACTAGGTGGAGGCTATATGAAGAATTGAGCAGTGAACAACCTTGTTTCTTAACTCTTTAGCGCGGAGTTAAGGAATCTTGTGGGTAAAGCAGGGCAACTTTGCAAAGTCATGACTAATTGTATTCGAATACGCCGTGCTTCCGGTAAATGAAGCTATGTTTAGTGGGTGAATCTAGCAACAAGGCATAAGTAGATTTGGAAAGAATTTGATAATGTTGGTGGTCTGGTAATTGAACCTTGAAACCCCCCTAAAGTCTATACAAAACTATGATTTTATGTTTAAAACCTGTTTATAACTAAAACTGCATCCACATAAAATAATAAACTTTTCCCCATCACTTGATGTACCCTGCATGTAGTTAATAGCAATCTCCGTGTGACTTGTTGAGTACGGTAGTTGTACTCATACTTGCTAAAAACATTAACAGAATTAGCCAGCAATGAGGAGGCAAAGAAGGTGAAGAGGTGGAGCTTTACGAGATCGAGGTTATGTGGAATTAGGGTCGTCTTCCGCTCAGGCGTGCCTATGGCGTCCTTTTTCTGTAATGTATCTAAGGGCCGTTTGCCCTTTTGTAAAACTTGGCTTTTATGCCTTTATGTTGTAATAAAGCTGACTTTTGTCTTGAGCATGTGTTGGCAATGTTATACACTCGATTGTTGTAACTCGCAGCTGAACAGTCCTGGGCAGTTGCGAGGGATTCATAATACTCCCAGAAATGGGGGTGTTACAAACACCATAGCATCCACACTCTCAACCCCAGCCTCCTTCGTCGTCGATGATCTTCCCTATGTCGGTGAGCGCCGTAGCCACTTTTCTGCCCCAGGTGTTCCTTGTTACTGTAGCACCCCTGGGACCCCTCGATCGCAACCACAACTTCACCTTAGCCTCTCCAAGCACGTAGACCACCGGTGCCATCCTCCACCGCCATGCGGAGGGGTCGCACGTGGATAGCTTTTTCTAGAAACTCATAGCTTGAACCACCACTGCCTTGTTACTCCTCACATGCCATAGATGCTCCCAGCTATTGTGGTCTTGCCGAAAAGCTGTTGGAGTCGCCCTGTGCCATGGTAGAGCCAAGGAAGCTCTTCTCGCCACTAGCCATAACTAGTGCACCCCGAGCATTCCCGAGCTCTAAATGGATTCCCTAGACTCCTTTAGCCCCAGTCATACCTCTGCTCGACAAGCCTCACCGGTGTATAATCTCTCCCTTTGCCATGGCTCCCCTGTTTGGTGAACAGTGGCATCGGCCGGTTGAAGAAGCAGCATTGTTCACCTCGGGTTAGGCCATTGGCCTAGGAGGATCTGCCATGCTGTGCGTACTTCAGTCGGACTAACCCAGCCTAGTGGCTGAAACCCAGAGGCCGGTCTTTTTTTTTTTTTGCCGTAGACACTGTTCACTGCTCACCAGAAACTCAAAACATGTATATATTTTTTGACCATTTGGAGCATATTTAGACTATTCTGAGCTTCATTCCGCCAACCTAGATTCTGATAAAATTCAAAACCACCCTTATTTAGTTTTTATTTAATTTTACTCTTTTTTATTTTATTTATTTCCTAACTTGATTTGTTTTAAGTATGGACTCATGTTATTTTAATTGTTTGAGCTAGCATCCGAGTACTCCAAAACAACGGTACAAGGACCAGATTTGAAAGCCGAAGCCTTGGAGCCAGCAGAGTATTTTGAGCAGCAAGACAAGCTACCATTTTTTATCATATTGAACCCTATATGTTTAAATTATTTAATTATAGTATTTTTATTATTGTTATTTGCACATTGTTATTTAATTACAATAACTGCTTAGAATGACATGGAAATTAGTTATGTCCTAACACTAGAAAATAATATGTTTAATTTGAGACTATATTCACCTTGACAATCTTAGTAATATTAAATTAATGTATAATTAATTGTAGAATGGTTGAACAAAAATATTTATATAGTTAAGTGACATCGGCATTTAGCCGATAGATTCATAAAAGCAATTCTAGGGCTAAGAATGAATTGTGGAAAGCCATTAGTTAGTTGAAGTCTATGACATTACCATAGGGAGGAGGCTTGGACTGGATTGGTGGCAATGTCATAGAGCACTGGGTTAATGGTTTGTGGATAGCTGCATCGTGGTGAAAAGTAAGGACTATAACCTTATGCTAAGGACATAAAAATCGCTTAACTACAAGTGTTGACTTGTCAAACTTGTTCTAGTAGCTACTCAAATCAATTAAATATCTACAAAATGGTGGGGTTCCCATACGGGAATGGCCCAGGGACAAATGGAGTGGCATGAGAATGGTAAAACCATACTTGACAATGATAGATCCACTTAGAATCGGGCGGTAGTGTTTCGCATTGGCCAGTGGATACCCAACAATGTGTAGTCCATAACCTTGTTTTCTCAACTCTGTTGCACGCTAGCTGTTGCGTGTCTATTGTATGACATTGAGAGTTTGAGAAATCTTTTGGGTAAATTTAGGCAACTCTGTAGAGTAAAGCAAATGGTATTCGAATATACCGTACTTCCGGTAAATAAAGTTGTGTTTAATAGATGATTCCAATAGCAAGACATAAGTAACTTTGTTTATGTTTTAATCTAAGTAATCAGCTTGATGAAACCCCTTTATCTTTAATAAATTAATGTTTTGTAATTTCATGTTCAAAAGTGTTTACAAATAAAATTACATCCACGATTATATTAATAAAACCAATATATTCCCAACCCTTAACAATCATGGCAATAGTTAAACTAGGATTTCTTCCTTGTAACTTGCTAGGTACGGTTGTACTCATTATTTACAAATAATCAACAGATGAGCCTTAGAAACATAATGAAGAAGCTGTTGATAAGGAGTTCGAAGAGTCCTACTTTGTTGATGATCAGTGGTTTTAAGTTTTGTCCTCTCTTAGACGCACCTGTGGAGTTTTTCTTCTATACTGTAATATAACTTTGGGCTTGCACATGCCGCTGTATCCAAACCTGACTGTTAAGCTCTACTTCTGTAATAAAGTTTTGTTCTTATGTTGTAAGTATGTGTTGATTTGATACTTATTCATATATAGTACTTCGCAACTGAATAATTCTAGACAGTTACGGGAATTTCCAACACTCCTAGAAACAGGGCGTTACACTAACCCACATTCTACCCCCAGCTCATGCTTACTCAATTAGTAGTCCTTGCATGACAATCTCGAAGGTAGCAAATCTATATCAACTGATGAACTTTATCACAAAAAATATATGTAAGAACTAAGAAGTTAACAAGAAATGACATAAGATTATCGGTCAAGCCTTTTTGTAGTCAAAAGAAGAACAAAATGATTAAGCAAATTAAGTCAGAAATAGTGAGTTCCTGACACTCATAATTAATGGCAGTTTTTTTCCTACTTGGAGTATATCACCATGTCACCATGATAACAAATTGGAGTCAAACAAACATAAGAGTCGGTTACAGTAGTCGAAATCAAATAACTAAATTGAACCAATCAAATCAGCTAATTTTGAAACACGAAGCTCAAAAGGTAAGCTCTTTCTTGTTCATGAGCCAATAAAATCAAACATTTGACTCCTCCATTATTTACACACAGGCATTTTTAACCCTCTCTGGACAAGTAGAGTGCTTATTTGGGCTTTTGAAGCCCTAGCTTCTAGTTTATTTCGTACTATAGTAGCTATTTCACTATAGTTACTGGTAGCCTTTTTAGTGTAATTAATATAAAAAAATTAAAAATATTATATCATTATGGACAATACAAAGAAATAAGAAAAAAAAAATACAAAACCAAAAAATGACGAAATTAAAAATCTAGAAACTAAAAACTAGAAGCTAAAAACTTAAGCACTGATGAGCACTAAAATACCTTTGCATCAGAGGCCACGAAACTATCAATACCTACTCCTTTGGCCATGACGCTGTCAATACCCGCACCTTGGGAACAATCCTAAACCCGAAGTGAGAGAAAAGGAAAAACTAGTTATAGTACGGTAAAGGAACAGAGCGGAACCCCCTCTGCAGTTAAAAAGCCACCAACCAATTAATCAAATCGAACAGTTCAGACTTGGAAAACATGCATTAATCATTTCACAGTTAAAAGTTATCTTTAACAACTTGTCATCATAATTAAGTGCAAGTGCCAAATTGTCATCATAATTAAGTGCAAGTGCCATATACTCTTACTTGCAATTTTCATTCGGTAATGACAAAGATAAGAGCCAAAATCGTCTTATATCCGAAAGAGACACCGGACTAGCTAGTACAATGGCACAACTGTATGTATGTACAACCAAGCAAGCAAGCTCGTCAAGATAGAAACTGAACCGACCTGCAGGATATTTTAGGCAAGAGAGAATGACAAATTGCCTTCTAAAACTCCAATTTGACCGTAACAAGCCCTGCTAACAAAATACAATCCAGGTCATCTTGATTAACCATACATCTCAAAGAAAGCGACAGAAAAGCTATGGAATTATCACAAGCAAGCAAGTTCAACAGGACCGGAAATTCGCTCGCAAAGATATTTTCAAAAAGACAGTAGTGTGATCGGACGGCCATGATCACCTCAACGGTCAATGCCGGTGCCGACGCACGCAGCTTGACTACTAATTATCTCACCTGAGCCGTCCCGTCCGATCAACGACGCAATGGCCAGGAGCGCCTCTTCGAGCTTCAACACCCTTATCATTCTAGCTGGACACGATTTGTCTTGAGTGACCCCTTATGACAAATAACAGTCATGGATTACAGTAGTCAGCAAGTTCCATCAGCCACCTCACCTACCGCGGCGAGAGAAGAGGAGAGAGACGTTCAGAACAGAATAGCAGCCAGCCTCCAATGATTCCTCCTCTGAGGCCGATTACTTAATATTCCGAGTTGGGGATGCATGTCGCGACTACTGACCGGCTCCATGTATGCATGTACGGGCGGCCGGACAAAACTCCCGTTGATGCCAGGAAGCTGCCTCGGTCGGGTGTAAACACGTGCGTGAAAGATGACGTGCTTGCTAGCGAGCGATCGAGCTCCCCAAACAATTGGTTTTACGACCACATGCCAAGTCCATGCTCGCACAGTGCCCTGGATATATGCAAATATGTTGTCGAGGTCAAGGTAGATGAAGACGTTGCTTCCATATATATAGCAGCATCCTCTGCTCCTGCAGGTTAAGCTCATGCAGAGGCAGAGCTGATTACGGCCTACCTCCTACAGGCACGCAGCTCCAAACGGGAGTTGCTCTAGAGTCTAGAACATCAGCTAAGAACAAGAAGCTCGGTGTTGGTGCCTGCGAGAGAGAAGACGGTTGATCGATTGCTTGGGTAGGCAAAGATGGATCGAGAGATCCACCGGATGGCGAGCCTGCGGCGGGACAGCTCGCTGTGGCGGCGCGGCGACGACGTGTTCTCGCGGTCGTCGTCGCGGTTCCAGGACGAGGAGGACGACGAGGAGGCGCTGCGGTGGGCGGCGCTGGAGCGGCTGCCGACGTACGACCGCGTGCGGCGGGGCATCCTCATGGTGGAGGAGGGCGGTGAGAAGGTGGAGGTGGACGTGGGGCGGCTCGGCGCCCGCGAGAGCCGCGCGCTCATCGAGCGCCTCGTCCGCGCCGCCGACGACGACCACGAGAGCTTCCTCCTCAAGCTCAAGGAGCGCATGGACAGGTCCGAACGAAATTAAAGCACGCACGCAGTGATTTAAGTTGCTAAGCAGTGCGATTAACTACATGCATGCATGCTTGGCTCGATGAATCAATCAGTAACTGTGCGTTTATATATACATGCAGGGTTGGAATTGACTACCCGACGATCGAGGTGCGGTTCGAGAACCTGGAGGTGGAGGCGGAGGTGCACGTCGGCAACCGCGGCCTCCCTACGCTCGTCAACTCCGTCACCAACACCGTCGAGGTGAGCACGGATTCAGCTGGATTTCTTCACCTACCAACCAAAAAACAAAAACAATGGTCATGTGCATATGTCTTCACCCAAAAAAAGATTAGTAATTAGCCGGGTGTCAAATCGAAACGATGTCTCAGCGCGCGCGAGTTCATGTCCGCTGATCAATTAATTAGTTTGGCTCGTGATCGGGACCATGTTGGTTAAACAGTAGCTGATACGTGGCGGTAGGGCCAACAGGAGCGGCTGCTTTTGGGGCAGTTTGCAGGTTCCGCGATGAAAGGCAACAGCGTGTGCTTTTCTTATGGTTACCTGACAGCGATATATGGAGGCAGCGGTAGGTGAGCGGGCGACCTTTCCGGTCCGGAGTTTGGTTGGCCATGCAGCTCGGTCGATCAACACGCGATTTTGGGCGTCAAACACACGTTGCATAATATGATTATTCTTTTTATTTCAGCTTACGGCTTACGCCTCCGATTTATAATTTTTTTAAACTGTTTATAAAAGGGTACGGAGTAACAAAAATTCTTGTACAATTTTAACTGATATAAATAAAATCGTTACAATATGTGCTATAATTAATTTATAGATCTTGATTTAAAAAGATATTTTATTTAAAAGCTAATTACTAAAAAATTTAAAAACAGCTTTTAGAAATGAAGATGCCAATAATAATTGTTCTACCATTTCGGCTTGTAGCTAGCTAGCTAGCATCAACTAGAATAGATTAATGTAGTACTATAAAGTATCAGCTACCATCAAGGAGACTGGTGCAAGTTAACCAACACTTATCCTGCCGCATTGTATAAGATTGTTCAGACCGTGTGTCGCTTTCAAGATTCTTCTTCCCTCCATGACAAAACACTGCCAGGTCCTAATCATCCCCTAAACAAACCCGGAAGGTTTCCTGGGTGGCGAGGGCGGCCACGTCGCCCCTGGGCGCGCTCGCGCCGGCGCGTGGCCTCCCAATTTTCGTACGGTCAGGAGAGCTAATTTCCTTGTATTTTCTGAAAATTACGTAAAGATCCTCTGTTATCGCAAAAAGGTCCCTGAATTTTTCAAAAAAGCCCCTGCGCATATTTATTTTTCGTTGATAACGATCCGCAATTTCCGAAATTACGTACAGACCCTCGGTTCTTTCAAAATGACCCCTGATTTTTGCGAAAAGAACCATCTGGTCTCCTTTTATTGCGAAAAGCCCCTTGCTTTTTTTAAAAAAAACCCTGTGCTTTTCTTTAGCTACGAATTTCGCATTTTTTACTTCGGTACGTACGGTGACTGGCGCGGCGCCGCGCCTACGGGGCTAGTACTAAATAAATATGAACTGATTAGGGAAAAGAGCAGAGGTGGTGGAGCCCACAAAAAAACCCAAGCTTTTGTAATGCGGGCCCCGGCCCACGCCGAAACCATTTTTCACCAAATGAACCAACCAAACCGGCCGTCTCCACCCTCTCCCGCCGTCTCTGCTCTCTCTCTCTTCCACCAACCTCCATCCATGGCCGCCGCGGCGGCGGCGGCGGCGGCGGCGGCCCCGGCGCCTCCGAGGCCGCTTCCTACCTCGCAGCGCCACCGAAATCCATAGACGCCACGGAATCGAACTCCACCATGACGTGCGGTCGTCGCGCGGCGGCCGCGGGGCTCTGCCGCATTTCGTCGAGCGAATGGCGTGCGCGCGCAACTACCTGTAACTTTATCGTTTCGGATGCGATTGCTTGTTAACTTCACTGGAAAAGCCGAGTTTTGTACCTCTGTGTGCTATGGCGCGCTAAAATGGTTGTCTCGGCGGTGCTGACGTGCTGTGCTCCAGGCTATCGGGAACGCGCTCCACATCTTCCCCAGCAGGAAGCAGCCCATGACCGTCCTCCATGACGTCAGCGGGATCGTCAAGCCCCGGAGGTAAAACCATAAGCTGCCTATTCATATAGTACCGCCAATATTTCTAATACTTGTAGCAGTTTTCTGCGTGCCGTGGCGCCAACCATCCATGTCGTTCTTGTTTTCTCTCTCTAGGATGACTTTGCTATTGGGACCTCCTGGGTCAGGCAAGACCACGTTGCTGCTGGCGTTGGCAGGGAAGCTTGACAAGGACCTCAAGGTCTCGGGGAAGGTTACCTACAACGGCCATGGGATGAACGAGTTTGTCCCGCAAAGGACCGCTGCGTACATCAGCCAGCACGATCTCCACATGGGGGAGATGACTGTGAGGGAGACCTTGGCCTTCTCGGCACGGTGCCAAGGTGTTGGCACTAGATATGGTATGCACTTGAATGTTGGCTTATTCGAGACCATTTAATGGAACGTCATCTCTGAGATAAGTACTAAGCTTTGTTATTTTCCTTGCTCTAGAAATGCTAACTGAGTTGGCAAGAAGGGAAAAGGCAGCGAACATCAAGCCAGATCACGATATTGATATCTACATGAAGGTGCAAATGCTATCACATAAGTGCTATCATTCTATGTTTCTTATAACTATTTATGTAACTATCATAGCATTGAACACAATCATTTCAAGAGGACTTCTCACATATACTTGTTTCATTACTTTACTCCTGTAGGCCTCAGCCATGGGAGGACAAGAATCCAGTGTTGTTACAGACTACATACTGAAGGTACAGTCTGCTATCTGTGGATCTAACTGAAGCACTACAAGGATGATTTCTTATCCGATATTTGCTTATTGATAAGCTTTCATGCCTGCTGCTCTGCTACGTGACTGCAGATATTGGGATTGGATATTTGTGCTGACACGGTGGTAGGAAATGAGATGTTAAGGGGTATATCTGGTGGACAACGGAAGCGTGTCACAACAGGTATTACTAACAACCAACTTAGATGGATTTCAAGTCTAGATTTGTACAGTAATGATATACTCATCTGAGACTTAACATTTATTCATCAGAATGAAATACTTTAATTGTTCTAAATTCATTTTTTTTAAAAAAATCTAATTGCCTTACATATATTCAATGCATAGGTGAAATGCTTGTTGGTCCAGCAAGAGCTCTGTTCATGGATGAGATATCCACTGGACTGGACAGCTCGACCACATACCAGATTGTGAATTCCCTTAGGCAGACTATCCACATTCTTGGCGGAACTGCTGTCATCTCCTTGCTTCAGCCAGCGCCTGAAACATACAACTTGTTTGACGACATTATACTCCTCTCTGACGGGCAGGTTGTGTACCAGGGTCCCCGTGAACATGTGCTCGAGTTCTTTGAGTTCATGGGCTTCAGATGCCCCCCCAGAAAGGGTGTTGCTGACTTCTTGCAGGAAGTATGTGCACCATCTATATATTGCTATGTCAATTAGTGATTCTGTTTTTTAAAAGATGAATGATACTGATATCTCTGAATGCATGGAAAAGGTGACGTCAAGGAAAGACCAGGTGCAGTATTGGTATAGGCGTGACAGGCCATACCGTTTCGTGTCTGTGAAGCAATTTGCGGATGCATTCCGTTCCTTCCATGTGGGCAAGTCTATACAGAATGAGCTTGCAGAGCCATTTGACAGGACCAGGAGCCACCCTGCTGCTCTGGCTACTTCAAAGTTTGGTGTCAGCAGGATGGAGTTGCTCAAAGCCACTATTGATAGGGAGCTTCTACTCATGAAGAGGAACGCATTTATGTACATTTTTAAAGCTGTTAACGTAAGTTCATATCTTTGGTATGTTTGAAGATTATTAGATGGCATCAGTCTGAACTTTTCCGTCATTGCAGCTAACTCTAATGGCATTCATTGTGATGACCACATTTTTCCGTACCAACATGCACCGCGATTTTACTCACGGAGGGATCTATATGGGGGCACTGTACTTTGCTCTCGACACAGTCATGTTTAATGGTTTTGCAGAGCTTGCCATGACTGTCATGAAACTTCCTGTTTTCTTCAAGCAGAGGGATCTGCTTTTCTTTCCTGCATGGGCCTACACCATACCATCGTGGATTCTTCAGATCCCTATCACGTTTCTTGAAGTTGGAGTTTATGTTTTCACCACATACTATGTCATTGGATTTGATCCCAGCGTAAGCAGGTAAAGCATTGATGCACATGTCTCCATGTCTGAAGAATCCAAGACATAGATGCTTCTTTCATCTATGCTCTAGGCAGTAATTATTATTATTATTGCAATGAAGTAATTAAATGAACATGCCACAATAATTAAATTTGTTCTATGAAGTCTAAATGATTACTTGTGCTCAGGTTCTTTAAGCAGTATCTGCTGCTCCTTGTGCTCAATCAGATGTCATCTGCTTTGTTCCGCTTCATTGCTGGAATCGGAAGAGACATGGTTGTGTCTCACACCTTTGGACCCTTATCATTGTTGGCTTTCACAGCATTGGGTGGCTTTATCCTTGCAAGACGTAAGTTACTGGATGGGCCATGATAAATTGAATGTTGCTATGTCTACTTGACATTGATGGCTTTAAATGATAATTGTTGCTTAGATGATTCCATCTTGATCTTTTTTTTTTTTTTGTCTTTTCTAGCCGATGTGAAGAAATGGTGGATTTGGGGTTACTGGATATCTCCTATATCATATGCTCAGAATGCTATTTCAACAAACGAATTTCTGGGGCACAGTTGGAACAAAGTAAGTACCCTATCTCTTGGCAAGAAATCAAACTCAACACTTTCACAATAGAAAATTCAACACGTATTCGCATGTTACAGATTCGTCCTGGAACAAATGAGACTTTGGGAGTTAGCGTGCTTAAATCTCGTGGTGTGTTTACTGAAGCTAAGTGGTACTGGATTGGGCTTGGTGCCTTGATTGGATACACTCTCCTCTTCAACCTGCTCTACACAGTAGCCCTTTCAGTTTTGAGTCGTAAGTATATTTAAAAGACTAATTTTTATTTTATAAACCCAATTAGCTAACCAACATTTGTGAGTTATAAGATAATAACTGTGGCTACTTGCTTTTTTTGTGCAGCATTTACTGACTCTCACTCATCAATGTCTGAAGAGGCATTGAAAGAAAAGAATGCCAACTTAACCGGTGAAGTTCTAGAGGATCACAAGGAAAACAAATCTAGGAAGCAAGAGTTGGAATTGTCCCACATTGCTGACCAAAACTCTGTGCTTAGCAGTGCGGATTCTAGTCCAAGCAGGAAGGGGATGGTACTCCCATTTGCACCACTGTCACTTAGCTTTAACAACATAAGATACTCAGTGGACATGCCAGAGGTAATTTTCCTTTCAATGAACGTTGAGTACACAAATATATTTGTATACCCAAGTTTGCTTACCCAGTTATATTGTTTTACACTCACAGGCAATGAAAGCACAAGGAGTAACGGAAGACCGCTTGTTGCTTTTAAAGGGTGTTAGTGGTTCTTTCAGGCCAGGAGTACTTACTGCATTGATGGGTGTGAGTGGTGCTGGAAAGACAACTCTGATGGATGTTTTAGCAGGGAGAAAAACTGGAGGATACATAGAGGGGGATATCACCATCTCAGGCTATCCAAAGAAGCAAGAGACCTTTGCACGTATATCAGGATACTGTGAGCAAAATGATATTCATTCTCCACATGTAACAGTATATGAATCACTCGTATTTTCTGCATGGCTGCGGCTTCCTTCAGAGGTTGATTCAGAAACAAGAAAGGTTAGTTAGCTAGATTACAACAACAACAACAACAACAACAACAAAACCTTTTGTCCCAAACAAGTTAGTTAGCTAGATTATAAGCAAATAATCAGGTCTTGAATTTTTTGTCCTCAACTGATTGGAGATCTTACCTGCTGAATTCTGATAACAGATGTTCATTGAGGAGGTCATGGATCTCGTAGAGCTCACATCATTGAGGGGTGCACTTGTTGGGCTTCCTGGCGTGAATGGTCTATCAACTGAGCAGCGCAAGAGGCTAACTATTGCTGTGGAGCTTGTTGCTAACCCTTCGATCATTTTTATGGATGAGCCAACATCTGGTCTTGATGCACGGGCAGCTGCAATCGTGATGAGGACTGTTAGGAACACTGTTAACACCGGTAGGACCGTTGTTTGCACCATTCACCAGCCAAGTATTGACATATTTGAAGCATTTGATGAGGTGATTAATTCTTTATGCTCTATTTGGGTGATTATCGTTAGCTTTATTAGATAAGGTCATATATTGACTTTGTTGTTGTCATTTATGTATGAATTACAGCTTTTCCTAATGAAGAGAGGAGGAGAAGAAATATATGTTGGTCCAGTGGGCCAGAATTCCTCAAAATTGATTGAGTACTTTGAGGTAAGAAGAAAAGTAAAACAAACAGTTACCACTGCACGTTCTAACACTTACTGCCAGCGAAATCACATCAAACATAAATCCTTTTGTTCATTTGTTCAGGGAATTGACGGCATTAGTAAGATAAAAGATGGATATAACCCAGCAACATGGATGTTGGAAGTGACCTCTACTGCCCAGGAGGAGATGCTCGGGATTGATTTCACTGAAATCTACCGACGATCAGAATTATATCAGTAAGCCTTCCCCCATGCCCTTCTGATGCACTGTAGTAGGCAGGTGTATAATGTATTTGAGTGACAATTCTAATTAATTTGCATTTTTGCAATTTCAGAAGGAACAAGGAACTCATAGAGCAGCTAAGCACACCACCTCCCGGTTCTACTGATCTCAACTTCCCTACACAGTACTCCAGATCATTCGTTACACAATGCCTAGCTTGTTTGTGGAAGCAGAACTGGTCATATTGGAGGAACCCATCCTACACAGCAGTGAGATTACTCTTCACCGTCGTCATTGCACTAATGTTTGGAACGATGTTCTGGGACCTCGGAAGGAAAACGTAATTCTTCTAACTTTTATTCTCATCGCTTCTATCTTTTTTATAATATTAGCTACTTTGTGTAATATATATTCTGACATCATATCTTGGTGCAGTAAAAAAGAACAGGATCTATTCAATGCCATGGGATCAATGTATGCTGCAGTTCTTTACATTGGAGTGCAAAACTCGGGTTCTGTTCAACCAGTGGTAGTGGTGGAACGAACGGTCTTTTACCGAGAAAGAGCAGCTGGCATGTATTCAGCATTCCCATATGCATTTGGACAGGTAATTTGTCTTCGACTCTCAGTTTACCTAGTTCCAAGTATATGAATGCACGACTGTAAAGACAGGAATGCCCATGAAATCTGACATTTGTGGTTGAACAAATGGGGCAGTTGAGCACAGCTATTCGTTCACTGTCGAGTTCTTTTGGTCCCGTAACCTAACAATTTCGCTTTGTCCTTTTGTAGGTTGCAATTGAATTTCCATACATCCTGGTTCAGACTCTGGTATATGGCGTACTGGTCTATTCAATGATCGGATTTGAGTGGACTGTTGCCAAGTTCTTGTGGTACTTGTTCTTCATGTACTTCACGCTGCTATATTTCACATTCTACGGAATGATGGCAGTAGGCTTGACACCAAACGAGAGCATAGCAGCTATCATCTCATCAGCATTCTACAACATATGGAACCTCTTCTCAGGATATCTGATCCCCCGACCTGTAAGTTACTCTCCCGTTGCATTTTGCCTTTGCCATCCTTAGTTGTTGCTTTTAGAACCTAACAGGCAGCGCATCGTCTTCACATGACTGATGCATTTAACTTCTTTCTTCAGAAAATGCCTGTTTGGTGGAGATGGTACTCTTGGATTTGCCCGGTTGCATGGACGTTATACGGATTGGTTTCCTCCCAGTTTGGTGATATCCAACATAAGCTCGACAGCCGAGACGTAACTGTGGCCCAGTTTATCACAGAGTACTATGGCTTCCATCATGACTTCCTGTGGTTTGTCGCGGTGGTGCACGTCGGTTTCACCGTGATTTTCGCCTTCCTGTTCAGCTTTGCGATCATGAAGTTCAACTTCCAGAAGAGATGAGGAAGAAGCCATTCTTTTGCACTCGTTGTATTGGCTGATGATGCGCTATCTTCTGCACAGCACCCATTGCCAATGGATTAAACTAAGTAGTTATCCTGTAAATGATATAGAGACCATTTTCTATTTCAAGCATGTAGAGTCCGTACGTCTGTACTCAGTAGCTTTTATAGGAAAGGCTAACAAAGCCTTGTTGAGCCTCCTGCTTCTTGACCAGCTCTAGGCGATACTCGTCACAGGCACCGAGTGCTTTTCAGAGAATGTAAACCATGTCGCTGTCCTTTTTTTTCGAATTAATGGAAACAGAAATTTTGTAGACTCAATCATAGTTCCATATGGAACTGCTACCCAAATCTCCACTGGGGAAAAAAAATTGGCTGGTACGTAGCATGCAGCAAAGGAAAAAAAATACAAAGTAACTGTTTGATCTGTAGATTTTGATTAATGACAGTGTACATCTTTGCAATGCAGCAATGCTTGGTGTCTGGTGAATCCTGAGGTAGTTACTACAGTATTAACTTACTATGCGATGCCTGCATTGCCAGTGAGGCCCGGCTTTTAAACATTCCTTTCACACGCACGAAAAATAGTACAGCTAGGGCTGTAAAAAAAGCTCGAGACTCGTTAGCTACTCGGGTTCGGTTCGTCTTAGACTTGACTTGAGTTCGGCTCGAATTATAAACGAGCCAAGCTCAAGCTTGAGCTGAAGCTCGCAAGCTTATCGAGCTCGAGCTCGAGTAGGCTCGTTCATTATTGCTAAGCATGACTCTTTAAAGTGTATACACATGTATTTCAATTTTTTTTATCAATTGTATTGTCCAAATCACACCGGGCTTATAAATAAGACAATGGTTTAAGCCTAAGAACAAGATAGACTGCAGTTGGCTAAGCTTATGGTAGATAAAAAGCTAAAGACTCGTGAATTGCTCGTGTTTCGCTCGTCTCAAGTTCGACTCGAGATCGGCTCGAAAGATAAATGAGCCAAGCTTGAGCCTAACTCTAGGCTCGGGTGATTCTGAGGCTCGATTCGAGTTCGGTTCGATTCTCTAACAAACTCAAGCTTGAGGCAGTGAGCTCGCTCGAGCTCGGCTCATTTATAGCCCTAAGTACAGCTGAGTAAAAGCTGTAAAAGTAAAGTACGCGTATGTGCCAGCGAGGCCAGCAGTTCTATAGGACGTTCAAAACGGTTTTTATCGTGGCGTATAAGCTTTTAGATTTTACTGACGGCTTGCCGTTCGAACAGGCTCTCTACTCATGTCTTCCATATTCGATGCCTTCTGCTGCTATCCGGTGGCTGAGAAGTGGCCCCAGATCTCTCCTTCCTATTCTGTGTTTTTTCTTACTTTACCCGCCATTTCTTTTCCCGAGTTTGCTCGTTGCCGCCAATCCGAATCCCACTCTGCTTCGCCGCCACCGCCTAAAGCTCACGGCGTACGGGCCAAGTCACGCGAACTCCAATCCGCGTCCAACTCGGCCCCGCGCGCCATAAATCGCCTGCCCCCCACCATCTTCCCATCACTACCTGCACACCCCGCTACCTGCTTCGTCCGCATGGCGGCAGCAGCGGCCCTCCCCCAGAGCAGCGCCATCTTCCAGCGCCTGATGCCTCGCGCCGCCCCCACCGCCGAGCCCCGTGAGATGATGATGCCCCCGTGCGCGCCTCACCAGATGATGATGCGCCCGGTCGCCGCCGCGCCTGTGAAAGAGCTGCGGCTGTCCGACTTCGACAAGATCGGCCACCTCGGCGAGGGCGCCTGTGGCGTGGTCACCAAGGTGCGCCTCCGCTGCTCCGGTGCGGTGTTCGCGCTCAAGACCGCGTACTACCCCGACCCCAACGCGGAGGAGGAGGCACAGGTGCTCCTCCGCGCGGACGGGTCGCCGCACCTCGTGCGCTGCCACGCCGTTTTCCGCGGCGACGCCGACGAGCCAGCGATGCTGCTCGAGCTCATGGACGCCGGGTCGCTCGACCGCGTCCTCTGCCACCGCGGTGGCCGCGGCCTCCCGGAGCCCGCGCTCGCCGAGGTGACCGCGCGGTGCCTCGCAGGGCTATCGGACCTCCACTCCCGCGGCGTCGCGCACCTCGACCTCAAGCCGGACAACCTCCTCGCCAACGCCCGCGGGGACGTCAAGATCGGAGACTTCAGCGTGTCACGGATCTTCCTCGGCGGAGCCGGCGAGCGCCTCCAGGTCTCCGTCGCCGTCGGCTCGACCGCATACATGAGCCCCGAGAGGTTCGCGCCCAACGCCCGCGCTGGGCCGCGCGGCGCCTGCGCCGCCGACATCTGGGGCTTGGGCGTCACCGTCCTGGAACTATTCTTGGGGCAGAGCCCCATCCTGCCCTCCGAGGAGAGGCCGTCCTGGGAGATGCTGATGGAGGCGATCTGCTACGGTGAGCCGCCGTTGGTGCCGGAGAGCGCGGCGGCGTCGGCGCAGCTGCGCGGGTTCGTGGCCGCGTGCCTGCAGAAGGATCCCAGGAGGCGCGCCACGGTGTCGCAGCTGCTCGCGCACCCGTTCGTGGCTCGCCGGGACGTCCAGGCATCGCGCCGCGCGCTACGGGAGATCATCGTGGAGACCATGTAGGAGTAGTAAGACAGAGAAACAGTGCACTTGATCAATTGATCTGTGTAATCAAATTCTTGAGATTGTATTTCTTTATTAATTAGCTGTAGTTTGGGGTGCCTGAGATTGCATTGCTCTCCTGTCGTGTGTATTGTGACGTACAGGGGAAATTTTGCCAGCAGAGAAATAAAAAAGTTGCATTTCTCTGTGAGAATTTTGGTCTCTGTAGTCAATAAATTATTGCTTCTATTACCAATTTGAAGAATAAATTGCCTTGTACGTGCGTGCGTTATGCATCATAATTCACCGTTTCTTGGGAGAGGTTTGGTTTCTTGGCCTTGGTGTTCTTATTTCACTTTATGTGCGCAAGTTGCTGCAAAAAGTGCAAAATTGTTTTGGGTTTTGGTCTATCCGGCTCACTGGCCTAGCAAATTGGGGACTTACTAGAGATGGCAATGGGTACCCGAAACCCAAGTACCCGATGGGTTTTACCCGATAAGGAGGCGGGTATGGAAAGATATCTTCACCCGCGGGTATGCTAATGGGCAAAAATCTCTACCCATCGGGTATGCGGGTGCGGTGCGGTGTATACTACCCGTGCCGCATACCCGCGGTAAAATATACCCACGGGTGTATATTAGATATAGCAACAGTACATATACCGTGGCGTATATATATATTCAAACGGCCGATGGAAATACCCGCACTCGTATATACCGTGCCCGTATATACCCTTATCAATTCGGTATGGGTTACCCGTCGGTATAAATACCGCGGTACGGGTATGGGTAAGTTTCTATACCCGCAAAGTGCACGGTATTGTAGCGGGTGCGGGTGCGGGTATCGGGTACGGGTATGGTTTGGCTATACCCGACGGGTATTTACCCGTTGCCATCTCTAGGACTTACGCAGTTCACACTTGTTATGAAACCGACAACCCTAGGGGGGTGCGGACGGCCCATCGCCCCGCCGATTTCTTTCTTCTATTCAAACGGGGTCGGACCTAGAAATTTCAGAATGGGTATTCGAAGTTGTAAAAATATTGTCCAATAGAAAACATAAAAGTCTACAATAGCGAAAATTAAAGTAAAAATGTTCATGCAATATAAAGAAATTAAAAATAATTAAAAATCACAAATTAACTCGACGATTCTTTGTGCCTTGGAACCGATTAAAAGATTACAATTAGTTCCACTAATATGCAATTCCACTTAGCTCCTATTGTCCCTTCTGAAACTATCTATATTTACTATTCACATTAGGATAGTGAAAACCGACTTGAAACTGTTTGTTCGCGCTTGTGAAATACTTGGTATTTGTTCATAGAATAAATAATACCGATTAAGACTGAGTAGAACTCAAACCTAGCGGTGAGAATTAGTTTTGTCAATACATCAACTAGATTATTATGAGTACTGATCTTGCAAACTTTAACATCACCCTAAGTAATAACACCTCGATGAAGTGATATCTAATATCAATATGCTTTATTCTCTCACGAAACATCAGGTTTTTTGTAAGATAAATAGCACTCTGACGATTATAAAATATATTTGTGTAAGATGTATTTCCACAAAACATAGGGTACAAACCTGTTAGTCAGACATGCTTCTGAGATTGCCATGTACTCAACTTCAATGGTCGAAATAGCAATGGTAGTTTACAGACAAGCTTTCCAGCTCATGGCACATCTTCCAACAGCGAACACATAACCGATAAGAGATCTTTTCTTATCTAAATTTTCAGCGAAGTAGGAATCCACGTATCCAACCAGTCCATCATTGGTCTTTCTAAAGTACAAACAAGTATCAGAAGTGCCCCTCAAATATTTGTAGGATCGTCGATGGCAATCAGAGGGGGTGAATGATTGTAATGCGCAAGGAAAAAATTTTAAACCTGTTATCTCTAATTTTATTTTTTTAACCTATCACGCAGCTGCAAGCACACACAAAAATAGCAAAGCAAAGAAAAAATCTGCTACTGTAGCTAACTAAAAGAGAGCAAAAAACAAAGTGCATTTTCTTTAACCATCAGGCAAGCCATGCAAACATTAATCAATCAACTAGTGTAGTGTATGTGTATGTATGCAAGCTGTGAGAGGTTCACATGATATGGGTCAGATGGTTCACGGATGCAGCAATCAAATCACAAGACCAAAACGCAATATCAAGGTCAGAGAAACTACAATGCATGTAGCCAACAACACTCTATGTTCATGCTAATGCAAAAAGGTCACATCAGGCTAGAACCAGATCACCAAAAATATTCAACTCTCATGTCTCAGCCAGCACTGACGCAACCCCTGCAAAGATTAATTACGAATATCAACCGAAAGCACACACATGCAAACAAGAAGCAATACTCACGTATGACTGAACCAACAAGATCAGATCGATCGGCTCTCTGCTGGCGCGTGTGCGTCTGCCTTGCGCGCGTCACATGGGAAACACAATACTCCCGGGTAGCCGAGCAGGAACGGCCAGCCTGCACCACGGGAAATTCCCCTCACCTGATAAACGGAGAACCGTGGACGTTAAACATTCACGGGGCGTGATTGCCATGGACACAATAGATCAAGACAGCCTTAGGAAAGAAAGCGGCGGCGGTAGGGAACTCGATTAGATTTTTTTTTTCTTCGCTCAAAAACCACGCAACCCTTGGCTGCCGGTCCTAGACTTTTTTTATAGCCTGACATGCATGTCCACAAGTCCGAAGTAAACTTACAAATGAACTCAAATCCTAATACAACTCGTTCAATAAGGCCTAAGCCCTTTTATCTAAATCAAGCTTTTGGCCCATTACTATTCAAGGGACCCGAAACCATTCCTAACACAGGTTTTATAAAATTCCAACTTTTCTAACGCTTCACATGTCGAAGCCTCCAGGATCGCACCTCCCGTAGCTTCTCCATGCATCATCCACCACAAGTGGTAGACCGCACCTCCGTAGCTCTAACACGTATCATTCATCTCTGATCTCCCTGCGCATCAAGCATGAGCCCGACCATCTCGTGACCTTCTTGACCGTCTGAACCTCGGATCTTCCATCCTAGTCCCAGTCCGCCTCGTCACTGACCATGATCACCTCCATGCTCACCCTGCACATGCAAAGATCAAAGAACACTTTTCCAGCACAAGTTCGTTCCAACTTGACCAACATCAGTCCGCGCACGCCACACGTCTCACATAACATCGATAAGCAATAATATCATCAAATATTCATCATCATAAATTAACCACTGTCAATTATTCATTACCAAAATAACCTAGACCTACTCACATGGTCTAACAAAGTCACAACAGCTTCTCAAGAACAGATTCTAGATGTTGATTTCAGTGACCTATACAAGAAATTTGAACTCTACCAGTGAATAACTTGCTATCTTACTAGTCGTTCATCTTTTAAAACTTCCTTGGGTGGTTAAAAAAACTACCTAATGATGGTAAATAACTAAAATTAATTATGATAGGTCAAAGTTACATAACTATGCTACAGGTAACTTAGCATATTCTATAGGTAACACAACTAAGGTACTAAACTATATAGCTTATTCGACAAAATGGAGAGAGGAGTACCAATGCACTTAGCAGTTTTCAGTAGGATTCTTTTCTTTCTCCATGGCGTTTTTACAGTAGTGGATACGTCATTACCTTTTATAGGAGGAACAAGGCCTTATACATGAACTAAGCCAACCAACGCTGGGACATGTATTTCCCTACGCAGTACTCAACAGTCTTCCTTCACACATTGCATAGCTTGTCTGTGGAAGCAGAACCTGTCATACTGGAGGAACCCCCCTTACAATGTTGTCAGGTTCTTTTTCACTACCGTCATTGCTCTTCTCTTCGGCACCATTTTCTGGGACGTTGGCAGCAAAATGTAAGTAATGCCACATTGTGTATAGCATCTTTTGCTTCTTAACCCAGGATGCAGTCGCAAGACTTGTTCAACACCATCCACTGGGAAGAGTATGGGTAACCTAAATCTATATCCAATTTTACCCATATCCATTTAAAGCGATATTATCTATACACAAATAAAAATGGATATACCTAATGAGTTTGGATAATCTAGTGGGTAAAGGAGAAGGAGAAAGAGGGGTAAGTTAAAGAAGCTTATGAAGGAAGTTTTCATACAACTTTATTATTTAAAATTTTAACCTCACCTTCACACCATAAAAGTTTTCCTAAATCAATTGAAATTTATTGGAGATGATTCTACGTGTAGGGAAGCTACCCTATGCAAATTGGCAGGGTTAGGCGCACAGGTGAGCCTCATATGCTTTTATATGAAGCTTTTGTAAAACTTCGGTATTTGAAATTTCAACCTCACGTTCACACCACAAAAGTTTTACGAAATCAACTGAAATTTGTTAGAAATGATTCTTTGTGTATGGAGCTACTTTGTACAAATTGGCGGGCAGAGATACACATATGGCTCCCACATGTTTTTATAGAAAGTTATAACTGAATTTAGATAGTCCAAGTCCACAGATAGTCTAAGTGAACTCTCAACCCTACATTTGAATAGGTATGGGTAAGATGGGTAAGAGGGTATTATCTTCTCTATACTCAAATCTAAATGGATATTTTATTTTTTACTTATACCCTATCTAATAGCGTGAGTATGAGTTTAGATAAAGATAATGGATACCCTGTGGTAGCCCTATCGCCATGGGGTCAATGTACGCAGCGATGCTATTCATCGGCATCCTGACAGAGCTACCGTGACAGAGCTACCGGCAGGCACTCAGCTTTCCCATATGCATTTGGCCAGGTGAATGGTTCTCCCTTTTCTTTGCTGGTGGTTGTATTCTTAAGAAGCAGACACTCATCAACTTGTCTCCCGCAGGTTGTGATTGAACCCCCATACACACTGGTTCAGGCTAGCATATACGGAGTCATAGTGTACGCGATGATCGGGTTCGAGTGGACGGTTACCAAATTTTTCTGGTACTTCTTCTTCATGTATTTCATGCTGCTCTACTTCACATTCCATGGCATGATGGCCGTCGGCCTGACACCAAACTACCACATCGCCTCAATTGTCTCCTCGGCATTCTACGCTATCTGGAACCTTTTCTCCGGGTTCATTATACCAGTAAGTATCGTCATCCTGTGCATCTACCTTTGTTTCAACTTTTCCAAAGTTCATTTCCATTTTGGCCTGACACTATGTTCAGAAAGTTCCAATCTGGTGGAGATGCTACTGCTGGGTATGTCTTGTCGTGTGGACGCTGTACGGGCAGGTCGTCTCGCAGTTTGGCGATGTCGTGACGCCAATGGATGATGGCACCCCAGTTAAAGACTTTATAAAGAACTACTTCGACTTCAAGCACAGCTGGTTGGGGTGGGTGGCCACGGTGGTCGTGGCGTTCACAGTGCTGTTTGCCTCCTTGTTCGGCTTTGGCTTCATGAAGCCCAACTTCCAAAAGAGATGATGACGATAGGAAGCATGTCCTACAAAAGAAATTACATCCGTTTGCCTTGCAATTACAAGTCGAATTGTGCATATTAGTGGAGCACAGGAAATGTTTTTGAGATAATTTTGGAGCATAAAAATTTTGAAAAATTACAAAATCAAGTCCATTGTGTGAGGATCCTTAAAAATAATCATAATTTTTGGAGCTCATTTTCTATATTAAAAAATTCTACAAATTATACACTTCAATGAGTTTTCCAGTAAAATTCAAAATGGATAAAATTGTGAAAAATTACATAATCAAGTACACTATGTCGGAAGGCTCTCAATTTTTTTTTGTAAGTTGTTGAGCTCATTTGCTATATCTGAAAATTCATACAAGTGGTACACCTAAATGAATTCAACCGCACGGTTGCCGTGCGGGTGAGGGAGGATTGCACGGTGGCCGTGTGGTCATGACGACATCACACGGCTACCGTGCGCCACCCCTGAAGTGACGCCCCCGTATTGATTCCGCACAGTAGCCGTGCAGTTGAGGTGCCAATTCTGTATTTTTCACACGACGAATGCCATTCTTGTAAAAACACAACGAAAAAGTGCCAATACGATCAAAAATTCCCTGAAAGGTGCTCTGCCCCTCCTATCCATACACCTGCCATGTGTCGAGCATCTGTTGGTTCTGTTCCCAGTAATGGACCCCACAATCTTTGCGCTCTCGTCATATTCTCCGGGAAAGAAGAGAAGCCCAACAATGGACAAGTGCAAAGACACCCTTGCCAAAATTTCCCTCGAGGTCACGCCACTCCTGCAGCTGCAACCTCGCTCGCCTCACCATTCTTCTTCGGTCGTGCATCTCAGTCGGGATTAGGAACTCAACTAATTCATCTGGGAAGTTCTTGTGTAGGACCTATTAATTCCGTGTCTCTCCATGTTGGATGAGTTGGGCTAGAACCAAATAGCTCTCACCCACCCACTTTTCAAATGGATCCACAAATAAATTTACATTTTAATCATTTCTCTCTCCGTCCCTTCTTTTTTGAAAGGAATCCCTCTATCTCTGAGAGGAGAATAACATGGGCCCGAAAGGAGAAGAGTTGAGTACTTGAGTTTGCAGGAGAAGAGGAGGTGTGGTTGGTGAACATTAAACAAAGTCAACTACTCCAGTCTCTATCCTCTTCCTCCAATCTCCAGCTACACCCACCTCCTCCTCCGATTTCCAATGGCATTGCTTCAGGTTTCGATTTCTTCCTGTCCAGCACCGTTCTGTGATCCGATAGTGTTTGGTTTTTTTGCTCTCTCATCTGATCATGTTTGATTTTTTGCTCTCTCTCTCTAGGGCCAAGAAATCCATGGGTATGTGACCGAGGCGCAACTGCAGGAAGCACTGGAAATCTGCCGCTTCCCTAAGGGCAAGATGGTCTACGCCGTGCTGATGAATTCTGACCTATTTGTGGAGAACATTCAACATTATGACTCAATCTGGGGTGATTTCCAGATGCCAGTGGCGAGGAGGTAAGTTAGCCTACTGCCACATTGCCTTCCCTACTAGTTTATGCGCTACTAAATTGGCTTCCCTATGGCAATGTTTCAAAATAGAGCCCAGATTCAGGCTTCCTTACTGTAGATCGTTCCAGGTGCTCTTGAGTTGTTAGGATCTTTAATTACTTCATATACTTGCACTGCATCAGTCTCCACAATATCTTTGTTGCATCCGATCTGATAACATACCCCTCAGGTGGCTTTGACTATTGCTTCGGAATTTCCTCCTTTGTTTAGTATAAAGTACTACTGATTGCGCATATAATTGGTTGTTTGTTTATCTGATGTTGTGTTGTAATATTGGCAATGAACTATCCTGTTATGGTAGGGGAGGTCGGAGCGGGGAAGGAATACGGCTTGTGGCTCAATTACACTGACAGCCTACCAGGTGAGATCCCGAGGATAGAAAAGGTTGATGTTGAATCACAACTAAATAAAGCAGTAAATATTTAGAAATAATACAGCCTAACCGAGAGACTTACAATTACAAGATACTACTTTATTAGAATACAAACACTATTACACAAGAGTGTGCACACATTCTTTAGGTGGCTATCCTTTTTACTCTTACTCTTCTTTCCTACCCAACACTCTTCTTATATGCTCATGGTGGCTTATACCAATGAGGGAGGGTGGGTGTGTGTGGGGGGGGGGGGTATGACACCTCTTTATATAGACCTAAGCTACCGCTTGGTTCTTGCCACATGGCAAGATCCACACTCTTGATACAAAAAATATCTTATACATTGAAAGTTCACTCTAAATATCTTGCTCTAGAGATTTCCCAACATTTCCATGAGGCATGGTTAGATAATTTTGTTCTAGAGCATCCATAAGAAAAATCTCTGCTTGATAACTTCAGAATTCTCTAGAACTATGAAGTATGCGTTGCTAGTCTTAACAGAGCCGAATTGTGAAAACAACTGTGAGTTCATGGTTGTGTTGGGCTGTGCAAAATAGTATCTGCTAGTAAATGTAATGCTACTTATTGTTGCTTGTATCAGGTTTTAGCCATTGTTTGCTTAGGAAGAAAATGGAAGTAATTAGTGACAAATGGTATCTCAATCAAGATCTGGGAAAAAATGAGAATGCGTTTTAGCATGCTTATTAAATTCTTCCCTTTATGCTTTGGAGTTTCAAATTAGAAATACCATGCAAGGGTTGTGACAATGTTATGGAGGTCAAAGGATGCATGTTGCAGCAATAGCATGCGTAGCTAATGTAATGGAGGTCAAAGCTTCAATGAGGTTGCTGGTGTTGGTGAAGATGATTATCTTAACATTATCTATATTTTAATTGCTTAAGTTGTGGGATTGAGCTACCTTTTAAGTCTATCTAGTGCAACTTATCAAATCCTTTAAAGATCTTAAGTTTGCTTTTGATAGCTATTGCTTGTCAATGTTTTCATTTCCCAACATTGCCATGAGGTATGGTTAGATAATTTTGTTCCAGAGCATCCATGAGAAAAATCTACTGTTGATAACTTGAGAATTCTCTAGAACTATGAAGTATGCATTGCTTGTCTTAATAGAGCTGAATTGTGAAAACAACTGTGAGTTCATGGTTGTGTCGGGCTGTTCAAATTAGTATCTGGTGGTAAATGTAGTGCTACTTGTTATTACTTGTATCAGGTGTTACCCACTGTCAACTCAGGAAGAAAATGGCAATAGTTGGTGACAAATGGTTTCTAAATCAAGATCTGGGCGAAAAATGAGAATGTATTTTAGCATGCTTATCAAATTATTCTCTTTATGCTTTGGAGTTTCAAATCGGAAATAATGTGCAAGGGTTGTGACAATGTAATGGAGGTCAAAGGATGTGTGTTGCAGGAATAGCATGGGTAGAAGCGTTCGAATAGGATCTCCTTGTTCCTGGATTATGTGTTACTTTGCTTACCTGTGCAACTGCATATGGAAAAGACAAGCCCATCCCAGCAGTCTTCTCTCTATGAAGGGGTTGCATGCTCTACATCCACGGCAGGTCGAACTATCATTGGATTCTGTATGACGATGAAGAAAATAGCAGTCCACATTGATCCCGTAGCATTGAATAGATCTTGCATCGTTTCTCTGAAAATATCATTTCCTCTGTTCCAAAATACAAGTTTTTTTCGAGTTTTGATATGTAATTAAACCACGAGTTAAAATAACCACCATAACCTTACTCAAAAGAGAGGATATAAATAATGGATAGAAGTAAATAATTTCTAGAAAGGTATAATGACAAAGTATATGATAGAATTTTCCAGGAAAGCATAGAATGGCTTATATGGATTGTCTTGTAAATGGGGATAATTACCAAGAAGACTTATGCTTGTGCATAATGAATTTACATTTTGGCCCCAATTTTCCAGTACACGGTACCCAGCAATGGGGCTATCAAAATGGTGAAGAAATTTTTTGTGGTGCTATACTTTGGATTGCACCAATATGACCTATATATGCTATTTCCAAGGGCAAATTGCTAACTATGATAACGTGAATAATTTCATACATAACGTGAACTATACCATTCGCTAATATTACAAACCTGTGTTTAAATATACCACCTTGGACCGAGTTTATATAAAGGGCTGATCAAACCAAATAGATACATTATAAAAGTGAAAACCTCTGTGGAGTTAAAGCAACCCACGCCAGAGGCCGCCTCTTGCGTTGCACAGAGGCTTCCAACCATGCTTCTCGTGCCTTGTTCAACCCTTTTGGCACAACCACGTTGAGTCGATGCAAATTATTTAGCCAAGTCATACCCATTATAGACTAGCGGTTTCATTGGTTTATATTGGAAGGTCGTCACAAGATTCAATCCTTAAAGCTATCTAGGTGGTGCTACCACAAACCACAAATTCTCATGCTCCACCGCATTAACACCTCTTACCATCTGCCCATATATGTAAAACAATTTTTTAGCATTTTAGGAGCATAAAATATTTGAGTTTAATATACCGGTCACTTCCCACCAATGACTATACAAAACATGCTTTCATGTTTGAAATGATGTCAGGGCAAATTAATGCCCTTGAGTATCGAAGCAAGACTAAGCATGATGCTTAGATACAATTTATAACTAGTATGTCTTACCATTAATTTTGAAGGTGACAAGGATAGTGTGTTCAAATATCCATGAGGCGGCGTATAGTAGTACAATGAATGATAGGCATGTATCTATAACCTTAGGATGAACATAGATTTGCATAACAAATATAAGGATGCAATTTTATAATTTAAACAAATATAACTGCAACAAAATGTAGGTTTAATGTGATCAAAGCATTGACTCACCTAACTCACAAGTTGGTTGGTCTCGAAACTCTTGACTTGGCTTGAATTGTAGTTCTTCAGTGTCGTCATACTCTATTCGGAGGAACGTGACAGAAAGCAAATAAATACACGAGCATACAAATAAATCCAAATAAACTCCAACCTTGAAGATTTTTCTACCATTTGAAACGTCTTGAATTTATATGAATTTAGAAATAAGTTTCATTCCATTTGAATTTAAAATGAGTGAGAACGAGCCCTCCAAAATCTAAATCAAGATTAAATCCTAAAATAAACAGAGGAGAGATTCTCCCTCACAGACAGGTGGGGTCCACTAATTTTAATATTGTTTTTTATTTATTTTTCTATTGGGAAAGCCACAGTGACTGATAGGTGGGGCCCTTAGGTTTATATTTTCTTTTTGAATTAATTTTCTAAAGGACAAGCTCAGAGACTAACATGTGGGACCTAGCACTATGCAGGACATAGATAAAAGGGCCCAATGTCAGTGGCTCACTGACTTTAAATAGGTTTTAAATGAATACTTAATCCAGCTGGGCCCACATGTCACAGACTAATTACTTAAACTAATGACAGAGCTTAACACTAATTAATTACTCCTCTAATCTATTGACAAAGGAACAGTGACTACTCACCGGCCGAACAAAGCAACGCCTTGCCAAGCTCGTCGCCGATGAAGGCAAAAATGGAATGTCGAAGCTGAGCTGCACCTCTGGGTGAAGTGGTGCGGCCCAATTTGAGATCAGCGGCGAGCTAAGCGGCAGCAGTGGTTCGGGTGCATGGCACAAAGGTGAACGGCTATGAGGTAAGCTAATTAATTGCACAGAAGCAACTAGGGAGTAAGGCAAACTCACTGGACGGCTCAGTGGCGAAGGATAGGTGGCGAAGTGGTCTAGCGTGGATGGCCTGTGGCGGTAGGAGGCAAGAAGGGGTCACCGAGGGTAGCTTGCCAGAGAGGAGGAGAGCTGAAGGTGGCACCGGGGATGGCTTCAGGGTGTAGAGGTGGTGCATCAGGCGAGTGGTAGTCGGAGAGAGGACGCCGCTGGTGACGGCAGACTTGGTCGGAGCGGAGGAAGACGGGGGGTGGCGAGCTCGGTGTATCGTGGGAGAGTGGAGAGGAGACGATTGGGAGCACAGAGATGATGTGTGGCTTTTATAGCCAAGAAGGGAGCATGGCATTGCGCGTAGCTTCAATGCGCACAATGGCCAAGGGCAAAGGCGCCAGCGCGCAGCATGGCATAGGGCGGGGTGTGGGTGGTGCTGGCATGGCACATCATGCGGTGTGAGCACAGAGCCAGTTCGCAGTGTGGAAGAGTAAATACGACATAGAGGAGCAATGGTCGTGGCACAATATGAGGGCGGCGCGTGTTGGGGCACGTGGCAAGGGGAGGAAGAGCAGGGGTCTAACGCGAGGGTGGCACGACTGTGGCGGACAGGGCACGCATAGGTGCAGCACTACAGTGACACAAGGCTTGGCTAGCGTGCATGGTGTGCGTGCCGAGCACGGCGGGTGTGGGTCTAGCATGGCGCTAGAGCCATGGAAGGGGCATGGGCCAAGCTGTGGTCCTTTGGGTTCTTTGGGGCTTATGGCATATACTACAATAGCTAGCTTTCAAACAATGTGTATTTTTAAAGTAGAGTCTACAAATTGATTGCAGTAAGCCCTATACCGAATTCATCTATATCGGTCAAAATCACATGTGAGTGTATCTCTCTCTCTATACTCTTTCTTACGGACAGCCAGAATTTAAAAATTTAAGCCACAAGTCACAGCCATATCAGAAAGTTCCAATCTGGTGGAGATGGTACTGCTGGATATGCGCTGTCGTGTGGACACTGTACGGGCTTATCGTCTCGCAGTTTGGCAATATCGTGGCGCCGTGGATGACGGCACCCCGTGAAAGTCTTCGTGGAGAACTACTTCGACTTCAAGCACAGCTGGGTGGGGTTTGTGGCCACTGTGGTCGTGGCATTCATGGTTCTCTTTGATTTCTTATTTGCCTTCACCATCATGAAACTCAACTTCCAGAAGAGGTGATGACTTTGTAGTTTGTACTGATAACATAAAAGGGTTTCATTCTCCATTGTGCAATACTAGAAGAGGTGATGACTTTGTAGTTTGTATTGACAATGTAAAAGGGTTTCATTATCCATTGTGCAATACTACTCCGTACCATCACAAAGATCAATGAGTTAGAAAATGCCTTTCAATATGTCATTGGCATGTGACCTTAGACCTCTCATGTTATTCTCACATGCGACAGTATTTTTAATTTTATACCTCTTTGCAATGGTACCGATTGTAACGCCCCCGTTTCCAGGGGTGCGTACAAATACGGCATTCCGCAACTATTCACGCATGAACAGTTATGGAGTGTCGCGCAACTATCCAAGTGACACAGCTCCATTGACCGGGAGCACGGCGTATTCGAATACCATTTATTTGACTCTGCAGAGTTTGCTCAGCTTTACCCACACGATCCCTTAACTCCCGCGACAGAGTTAAGAAAGCCAGGTCGTTTCACTGCTCAACTCTTTATATAGGCTCTACCCGGTAGAATTCACTCGGGTCTGGCTCACACACACACACACAAGAGAAGACGGTGTCCGCTTCGAGTGAACTCTACCGTTGTTAGGCACCCACAACACGGCTTGCCTAACCTCACTGCTAAACCTCTTGTAGAGTTTCAATCGAGTTGAGCAGCTACTAGACAAGTGTTGACAAGTCAACTCCTGTGGTTGAGCGATCACTGTGACATTTGCTCAGCGTAAGGGTTTCAGTCCTTATATTTTCACATGGTCCGCAACCTCGCCAGGCCCGCGACCCAAACTAAGGTAAGCGGTGGGCGTAGACCGTCTCGCGGTTTCCCACTCACCCTTACCCTACTCCAAACCTAAGGTAAGCGGTGGGCGTAGACCGTCTCGCGGTTTCCCACTCACCCTTACCCTACCTTGTGCACGCCGGCACTCTCCGCTCTAAGATACGGTGTCCCATACCACCCTACCTTAGAGTCGGGTTTTCCAAATTCTATTGGCCCACAGCCACAGCCTTATTAGTGTAAGACTTTGCATGATAATAATAGCCTACAGTTATCTAGATTAACGGATAATTATTTCTAGGGTTGCAAAGGCATGGCTACAAGTTTAACATGGCATTTGTCGGTGGTAGGTTTATCTACATAACATGTCATTTTAAACATTTTATTTTATTTTCGAACTAACATTTCAGAATTAGCTCAATGCAAATAGCATAATAACATAATTTAAATGGCATGGGATTTCAACATGATCAAGGACTTGTGACTTGCCGTGAATCGGGACGAACTCGGCTAGCTCGAACGTAGAAGCTCCTGGATCCTGCGACTGCACTTGAGCTTCCGGGATCTCCGACACTAGCGCAAACACTGAAAATAACATAAATCCGGCTTGAGCCTAATCAAGCGAGGAAAAATAATCTATTAAAAAGGAATAAAATGCATAAATCCTCAAATGGGGAATTTTAGGAATTTATCTGGGATGAATTTGTGGAAGTGGAGGCCAAAACTGGGTTCAGGACATTATTTGGAGCAAAGTGGTGAAATTTGGGAATTTTTGAGATTTTATGTGATTTTCTAGGATTTATTTGGATTTTTCTGGATTTTGGAAATTGGGAAATTGTTGGAAAATCAATTGAAAAGTAGAAGGCCGGCCCGGTGCTACAAAGGCAGCCCGGCTGGAAAACGCCCAGCGCCAAAGGCCAGCCCATGACCTGCGCCTGCTGCTCGGCCCTGCGCGCGCACGCTCTCGGCGGGCGGCCGACGCGCGTGGAGGGCGCGGACGGTGGCGATGCGAAAGAGCGGGCGGACGGGATGCGCTGGCGAGGGACGATCGGACGACTGGGACAAAAAGGAGGTGGGCGAATCGGTACGGTGGAGATGGACGGCTGAGGAGGGATGGCAACGGAGGGAGAGGACAGCGATGATGCGACCACGTCGCCCGGGAGGGTCGTCTTCTTCCTCCGGCTGCTACAGCGCCTCCGAGACAGAGCAACGGCGGCGAGCCGACGGCGGCCTGGGCGCCAGGGGGCTTGCCGGCGGCGACCAAGGGCACCGGGGGTGCGGCTTGACAAGGGGGTTCCATTTTTGGAGCTCGGGAGGTGGGAGGATCAATGGAGGGGACGGGAGGCCGAAGGGGAAGATTTGACCTCCCGGCGGTGAAGGGGGTCACCGGGGTCGAACGGGCCCAATCGGCGGCGGCTACACAATCAGGGGGTCCTGGGGCTCACATTGGTGGTGGTGGCTTCGGCCGGGAAGCTTCGAGGAAGGCTGGCCACGGGAAGGGTGAAACGGTCGGCGGTGAGCTTCGACGACAGCGCTCCACGGGGTTCCTCCTGGCCAGAGCCAAACACCAACATGATTAGCACACTGAGGAGATGCTCTGGTGAGGAGTAATTGAAGAATGAGGGAAGGGAGCGGGAGATCCGCTTTACGGGGTCGCCGGCGCAGGGGAAGATGGCGGCGGCGCTCCGGGCGATTGGATTTCAATTGGTTGCTTCGGGAGCTTCTCTGGGGTGGTGGGGAATGACTGAGGGTGGTAGGGGGAACGGGGAAACAAGAGGGCGTGCGGGAGAGGGAGAAGGGGCTTTATACCCGAGCGGAGGGAGAGGAGGCTTAGCGGGGAAGGCACGGGCAGGGGCGCCGGGTCAACAGGAGTGGGTGAGGCGTCTCCTCCGCGCACTGGGGATGACGTCGACTCTGCAGGGGGAGTGATGGTGATGCGACATGGGATAGGAGCAGATGGGCGGCGGGTATGGCGGAGGCGCGTCCGTGCGCGGGAGAGGGGGAAGGCGGCCTCTGGCAGGTGGGACCGGAGCATAGGCGGGGTGACGTGGAGCGAGGACGTCCACCCCTTCGAACCCGGGGCTGTCGGGACGGCGTGGCGCGGGGAGGAACCGGGCGGCGCGGGATAGGCGCGACCGCGGCGCCGGGCAGGCGGCGGCGCGGCGCAGCGCGCAGCGCTTAGCGCGCGCGTCTTGGAGAGAAGCGAGGGGAGCTGGTGCGGCGCCAGCCGGGAGGAGGAGAGCGGGGCGCGAGAGGAGAGAGAGGCGGAAGGGGGAGGCGGCGCCAACGGGCTGGCGCGGGCGCAGGGGCGCACGAGGGAGGGCGAAGGCGGAAAGAGAGAGGACGCCAACGGAGGGGAGTGACGCTCGGCCGAAAGGGGAAAGCGGCGGCGGGGAAAACTTTCCCGAAAGGGAAAGTTTTCAGAAAAACACCCAAAAATGCAGCAAAAATCAAGGAAAATTTTGGTTTGAATTTTTGGGGCTTTTCACCGATATGATTCCCTCTTTTTTGGGGAAAGATTGTATATTGTTCTGTAAAGGATATTTGGAAAGTTGTATAAAGTTTACATGTAAAAAGGAAGAGTTTCCACTTTGGTAATCAATTCTAAGTGGGATGACGATAAAACTAGACATCGCAATACCAAATGGGATTTGCCAATACCTAACGGGATTTGCCAATTGGAGGATGTCCATCCGAAACACTTTTAAATGAAATTTGAGAACTTTCCAATGCGATTCTTGAACTTTCACAGAATATACCATGTAGTTTCAACAGAAGGACTAAGGTCACAAGCGGCGGAATTGAAAGCAGACCATGTTGAAGTGAGTGGCAGGGGTGGAGATTAATCCAATTCCCAGACTACTTATGCGCTCAGGCCCAACCAGTAAAATACTACTCTGATGGTGATGTGCTTCAAGCAAAACCCAAGACTGGTATGTCATATATTTGGACAAGTATTTTGAAGGGGATTCGACTACTGAAAAAAGGTGTAGTTTGGAGTGCTGGCAAATGGCAATTCCATCAATATTTGGTCGGGCCCTTGGTTGTCGCGGGAGATTTCCCGATTCTTGCAGTCAGCAAGAGGCAATCAACTGTTACAAAAAGTCGAGGAGCTGATAGATCCTGTGACAGGCCGAGGGTGACGCATCCCTCTTCGTGATAACATGGATGATGATCTCGCTTGGTTCTTTGATTTGAAAGGGATTTTTCAGTCAACTCTGCCTATAAAGTTTATATTCAGGATTTGGCTGTCAGAAATGGCCAACAGGGTGCATCTTCTGGATCTCAAACAAATTTCCAGTGGGACATGTTGCGATAATCGAATAGACAAGATATGAAATAACGAAGAACAATCAAGAACACAAGACAAGATTTAATGTGAAAGACTCATATAGAAAAAATACGGATGCACAATCGACGAAATCACCGTATAAATGAAAAGTTATAAGACGCTCTTGGCGTAACGATATGCGACATATGCATTGTGCCTTGTATCTACCGAGAGACTTACAGGAGGTATAAATAGCATTGGGAACAAGAGTCTCAGATGAAAAAGGCATAGAGCCCTAATTAGCAACGGGAACAGAGTCCCACTCGAAAACGGAATAGAGTCCTGAGAAGCACCTCGAGTAGCCATGTTTGACTCCAGTTGGTGTAAGCACCTTTGAGTACCATGTTTGATGCAGATCGGTGCAGAATCCAGCATGAATAGAAGATGATTCCAATCAAAACTCCGATCAGTTCACATACTGGTCGGACTCTTCAACCGGTCCGACCCAACTAGATTCGTGAGCTGAATTCACTGTGAAGCAAAAAAGAACTAATGAACTTATCCAAGAACTTGTAGGACGCCTCTTGTGCATCAAACATCCAAAAAAACCTAATAAGTAATACCGATTAAGACTGAGTAAAGCTCAAACCTAGCAGTGGGAACTAGTTTTGTCAATACATCAACTAGATTATTATGAGTACTGATCTTACAAACTTTAACATCACCCTAAGTAATAACCCCTCGATGAAGTGATATCTAATATCAATGTACTTTATTCTCTCACGAAACATCAGGGTTTTTTGTAAGACAAATAGTACTCTGACTATTATAAAATATATTTGTGTAAGAATATTTCCACAAAACTCAGGATACAGATCTATTAGTCAAACAACTTCTTTACATACTTCTGAGATTGCCATGTACTCAACTTCAATGGTCGAAATAGCAATGGTAGTTTACAGACAAGCTTTCCAGCTCATGGCACATCTTCTAACAGTGAACACATAACCGATAAGAGATCTTTTCTTATCTAAATTTTCAGCGAAGTAGGAATCCACATATCCAACCAGTCCATCATTGGTCTTTCTAAAGTGCAAACAAGTATCAGAAGTGCCCCTCAAATATCTGACGATTCACTGAACTGCTCTCTAGTAGTGTTTCCCTGAATTGACCATATATCTGCTAACAACACTCACAGCATAATATAGGTCAGGACGAGAGCAGACCATGGTGTCTCTAATTTTATTTTATAACCTATCGCGCAGCTGCAAGCGCACACAAAAATAGCAAAGCAAAGAAAATAATCTGCTACTGTAGCTAACTAAATAAGAGCAAAAAACAAAGTGCATTTTCTTTAACCATCAGGCAAGCCATGCAAACATTAATCAATCAAACTAGTGTAGTGTATGTGTATGTATGCAAGCTGTGAGAGGTTCACATGATATGGGTCAGATGGTTCACGGATGCAGCAATCAAATCACAAGACCAAAAAGTAATATCAAGGTCAAAGAAACTGCGGTGGTGATCATTTGGGCTTATTTTTGATAGCTTATAGCTGAAAAGCACTGTAGCTAGCTGAAAAAACACTGTAGCTGACAGAGGCTTATTTAGCATAATTAAATTTAAAAAAATAGAAATAGAAAAAACATATTAGCCCATCACGTATAATGCAAACAAATACGGGAAAAAAAAAGAACCGGCAAAAAAGCTAAAAAAACAAAAGTTCAGAAAAAGACGAAATTTATGAATAGTGAAAAATAAACCAGAAATCAGAAGCTGAAGTCGAAACGATCACAGCCGCAGTGCATGTAGCCAACAACTCTCTATGTTCATGCTAATGCAAAAAGTTTACATCAGGATAGAACCAGATCACCAAAAATATTCAACTCTCATGTCTCGCCAACACTGACGCAACCCCTGCAAAGATTAATTATGAATACCAACCGAAAGCACACACATGCAAACAAGAAGCAATACTCACGTATGACTGAACCAACAAGACAATGACACTAAGAGATCAGATCAATCGGCTCTCTGCTAGCGCGTGTGCGTCACGTGGGAAACACAGTACTCTTGGGTAGCCGAGCAGGAACGGCCAGCCTGCACCACAGGAAATTCCCTTCACCTGATAAATGGAGAACCGTGGACGTTAAACATTCACGGGAGCATGATTGCCATGGACACAATAGAGCAAGACAGCCTAAGCAATGAAAGCGGCAGCGACAGGGAACTCGATTAGATTTTTTTTTTTCGCTCAAAACCGCGCAACCCTTGGCCGCCGGCCTTAGACTTTTTTTTATAGCCTGATATGCATGTCCACAAATCCGAAGTAAACATACAAATGAACTCAAACCCTAATACAATTCGTTCAACAAGGCCTAAGCCCTTTTATCTCAATCAGGCTTTCGGCCCATTACTATTCAAGAGACCCGAAACACTTTCAAACATGGGTTTTACAAAATTCCAACTTTTCTAACGCGTCACGTGTCGAAGCCTCCAGGACCGCACCTCCCGTAGCTTCTCCACGCATCATCCACCACGTGTCGTAGCCTCCAGACTGCACCTCCGTAGCTCCAACACGTAACTATGCTACAGGTAACTTAGCATATTCTATAGGTAACACAACTAAGGTACTAAACTATATAGCTTATTCGACAAAATGGAGAGAGGAGTACCAATGCACTTAGCAGTTTTCAGTAGGATTCTTTTCTTTCTCCATGGCATTTTTTGCTGTAGTGGATACGTCATTACCTTTTATAGGAGGAACAAGGCCTTATACATGAACTGAGCCAACCAACGCCAGGACCAGTATTTCCCTACGCCAGGCCTTATACATGGCCTTATACGTCATTACCTTTGTTGTTGTGTATGGAGCTACCCTGTGCAAATTGGCGGGCAGAGATACACATATGGCTCCCACATGTTTTTCTTGAAAGTTATAAGTGAGTGTGGGTAGTCTAAATTCATAGATAGTCCAAGTGAACTCTCAACCCTATATTTGAGTAGGTATGGGTAAAGATGGGTAAGAGAGTATTATCTTCTCCATACTTAAATCTAAATGGATATTTTATTTTTTTACTTATACCCTATCTAATAGTGTGAGTATGAGTTTGGACAAAGATAATAGATACCCTGTGGTAGCCCTATCGCCATGGGGTCAATGTACGCAGCGGTGCTGTTCATCGGCATCCTGAACTGTACTTCAGTTCAGCCAGTGGCGGCTGTGGAGCGGACAGTCTTCTACCGTGAAAGAGCTGTCGGCATGTACTCAGCTTTCCCATATGCATTTTCCAGGTGAATGGTTCTCCCTTTTCTTTGCTGGTGGTTGTATTCTTAAGAACCAGACACTCATCAACTTGTCTCCCGCAGGTTGTGATTGAACTCCCATACACACTGGTTCAGGCTAGCAGATACGGAGTCATAGTGTACGCGATGATCGGGTTCGAGTGGACGGTTGCCAAATTTTTCTGGTACTTCTTCTTCATGTATTTCACGCTGGTCTACTTCAAATTCTATGGCATGATGGCCGTCGGCTTGACACCAAACTACCACATCGCCTCAATTGTCTCCTCGGCATTCTACGCTATCTGGAACCTTTTCTCCGGGTTCATTATACCAGTAAGTATCGTCATCCTGTGCATCTACCTTTGTTTCAACTTTTCTAGAGTTCATTTCCATTTTGGCCTGACACTATGTTCAAAAAGTTCCAATCTGGTGGAGATGCTACTGCTGGGTATGTCCTGTCGTGTGGACGCTGTACGGGCTGGTCGTCTCGCAGTTTGGCGATGTCGTGACGCCAATGGATGATGGCACCCTAGTTAAAGTCTTTATAGAGAACTACTTCGACTTCAATCACAGCTGGTTGGGGTGGGGTGGCCACGGTGGTCGTGCCGTTCGCAGTGCTGTTTGCCTCCTTGTTCGGCTTTGGCTTCATGAAGCCCAAGTTCCAAAAGAGATGATGACGATAGGAAGCATGTCCTACAAAAGAAATTACATCTGTTTGCCTTGCAATTACAAGTCGAATTGTGCATATCAGTGGAGCACAGGAAATGTTTTTGAGATAATTTTGGAACATAAAAATTTTGAAAAATTACAAAATCAAGTTCATTGTGTGAGGATCCTTAAAAATAATCATAATTATTGGAGCTCATTTTCTATATTAAAAAATTTCTACAAATAGTATACTTCAATGAGTTTTCCAGTAAAATTCAAAATGGATAAAATTGTGAAAATTTACATAATCAAGTACGCTGTGTCGGAAGGCTCTAATTTTTTTTTGTAAGTTGTTTAGCTCATTTGCTATATCTGAAAATTCATACAAGTGGTACACCTAAATGAATTCAACCACACGGTTGCCGTGTGGGTGAGGGAGGATTGCACAGTGGTCGTGTGGTCATGACGATATCACACGGCTGCCGTGCGCCACCCCTGAAGTGACGGCCCCATATTGATTCCGCATGGTAGTCGTGCAGTCGAGGTGCTAATTCTGCATTTTGTACACGACGGATGCCATTCTTGTAAAAGCACAACGAAAAGTGCCAATACGGTGACAAATTCCCTTAAAGGTGCTCTGGCCCTCCTATCCATACACCCGCCATGTGTCGAGCATCTGTTGGTTCTGTTCCCAGTAATGGACCCCACAATCTTTACGCTCTCGTCATATTCTCTGGGAAAGAAGAGAAGCCCAACAATGGACAAGCACAGAGACACCCTTGCCAAAATTTCCCTCGAGGTCACGCTACTCCTGCAGCTGCAACCTCGCTCGCCTCACCATTCTCCTTTAGTCATGCATCTCAGTCGGGATTAGCTCGACTAATTCATCTGGGAAGTTCTTGTGTAGGACCTATTAATTCCGTGTCTCTCCATGTTGGATGAGTTGGGCTAGGACCAAATAGCTCTCACCCACCCACTTTTCAAATAGATCCACAAATAAATTTACATTTTAACCATTTCTCTCTCCGTCTGTCTTTTTTTTGAAAGGAATCCCTCTTTCTCTGAAAGGAGAATAACATGGGCCCGAAAGGTGAAGAGTTGAGTACTTGAGTGTGTAGGAGAAGAGGAGGTGTGGTCGGTGAACATTAAACAAAGTCAACTACTCCAGTCTCTCTCCTCTTCCTCCAATCTCCAGCTACACCCACCTCCTCCTCCGATTTCCAATGGCATTGCTCCAGGTTTCGATTTCTTCCAATCCAACACCGTTCTGTGATCCGATAGTGTTTGGTTTTTTGCTCTCTCATCCGATCATGTTTGATTTCTCTCTCTCTCTCTCTCTCTAGGGCCATGAAATACATGGGTATGTGACCGAGGCCTAACTACAGGAAGCACTGGAAATCTGCCACTTCCCCAAGGGCAAGATTGTCTACACCGTGCTGATGAATTTTGACCTATTTGTAGAGAACATACAACATGATGACTCAATCTGGGGTGATTTCCAGATGCCAATGGGGAGGAGGTAAGTTAGCCTACTGCCACATTGTCTTCCCTACTAGTTTATGTGCTACTGAATTGGCTTCCTTAGGGCAATGTTTCAAAATAGAGCCCAGATTCAGGCTTCCTTAGTGTAGATCGTTCCAAGTGCTCTTGAGTTGTTAGGATCTTTAATTACTTCATATACTTGCATTGCATCAGTCTCCACAATATCCTTGTTGCATTCGATCTAATAACATACCCCTCAGGTGGCTTTGACCATTGCTTCAGAATTTCCTCCTTTGTTTAGTATAAAGTACTACTGATTGCGCATATAATTGGTTGTTTGTTCATCTGATGTTGGGTTGTAATATTGGCAATGAACTATCCTGTTATGGCAGGGGAGGCCGGAGCAGGGAAGGAATACGGCTTGTGGCTCAATTACACCGACAGCCTACCTAGTGAGATCCCGAGGATGGAAAAGGTTGATGTTGAATCACAACTAAATAATGCACTAAATATTTAGAAATAATACAACCTAACCAGGAGACTTACAATTACAAAATACTACTTTATTATAATACAAATACTATTACACAAGAGTGTGCACACATTCTTTAGGTGGCTATCCTTTTTACTCTTACTCTTCTTGCCTACCTAACACTCTTCTCATATGTACATGGTGGCTTATACCAATGAGGGAGGGTGGGTGTGTGGGGGGTATGACACCTCTTTATATAGACCTAAGCTACCGTTTGATTCTTGCCACATGGCAAGATCCACACTCTTGATACAAAAAATATCTTATACATTGAAAGTTCACTCTAAATATCTTGCTCTAGAGATTTCCCAACATTGCCATGAGGCATGGTTAGATAATTTTGTTCTAGAGCATCCATAAGAAAAATCTCTGCCTGATAACTTCAGAATTCTCTAGAACTATGAAGTATGCGTTGCTAGTCTTAACAGAGTTGAATTGTGAAAACAACTGTGAGTTCATGGTTGTGTTGGGCTGTGCAAAATAGTATATGTTGGTAAATGTAATGCTACTTGTTGTTGCTTGTATCAGGTTTTAACCATTGTCTACTTACGAAGAAAATGGCAGTAATTAGTGACAAATGGTATCTCAATCAAGATCTGGGAAAAAATGAGAATGTGTTTTAGCATGCTTATTAAATTCTTCCCTTTATGCTTTGGAGTTTCAAATCAGAAATACCGTGCAAGGGTTGTGACAATGTAATGGAGGTCAAAGGATGCATGTTGCAGCAATAGCATGCGTAAATAATGTAATGGAGGTCAAAGCTCCAACGAGGTTGCTGGTGTTGGTGAAGATGATTATCTTAACATTATCTATATTTTAATTGCTTAAGTTATGGGATTGAGCTACCTTTTAAGTCTATCTAATGCAACTTATCAAATCCTTTAAAGATCTTAAGTTAGCTTTTGATAGCTATTGCTTGTCAATGTTTTCATTTCCCAACATTGCCATGAGGCATGGTTAGATAATTTTGTTCTAGAGTATCCATGAGAAAAATCTACTCTTGATAACTTGAGAATTCTCTAGAACTATGAAGTATGCATTGCTTGTCTTAATAGAGTTGAATTGTGAAAACAACTGTGAGTTCATGGTTGTTATTACTTGTATCAGGTGTTACCCACTGTTAGCTCAGGAAGAAAATGGCAATAGTTGGTGACAAATGGTATCTAAATCTAGATCTGGGGGGGAATGAGAATGTGTTTTAGCATGCTTATCAAATTCTTCTCTTTATGCTTTGGAGTTTCAAATCGGAAATAACGTGCAAGGGTTGTGACAATGTAATGGAGGTCACAGGATGTGTGTTGCAGCAATAGCATGGGTAGAAGCGTTCAAATAGGATCTCCTTGTTCCTGGATTATGCATAATCACTTTGCTAACCTGTGCAACTGCATATGGAAAAGATAGGCACATCCCAGCAGTCTTCTCTCTATGAAGGGGCTGCATGCTCTACATCCACAGCAGGTCGAACTATCATTGGATTTTGTATGCCGATGAAGAAAATAGCTGTCCACATTGATCCCGTAGCATTGAATAGATCTTGCATCGTTTCTCTGAAAATATCATTTCCTCTGTTCCAAAATACAAGTTTTTTCGAGTTTTGATATGTAATTAAACCATGAGTTAAAATAACCACCATAACCTTACTCAAAAGAGAGGATATAAATAATGGATAGAAGTAAATAATTTCTGGAAAGGTATAATGACAAAGTATATGATAGAATTTTCCTAGAAAGCATAGAATGGCTTATATGGATTGTCTTGTAAATGGGGGATAATTACCAAGAAGACAAATGCTGCTGCATAGTGAATGGTAGTGAATGACAATTTTTTTACATGCTTCTAAGATTGCCATGTACTCAACTTCAATGGTCGAAAGAGCAATGGTAGTTTATAGACAAGCTTTCCAATTCATGTCACATCTTCTAACAGTGAACACATAACTGGTAAGAGATCTCTTCTTATCTAAATTTTCAACGAAGTCAGAATCCACGTATCCAACCAGTCCATCACTAATCTTTCTAAACTGCAAACAAGCATCACAAGTGCCCCTCAAATATCTAAAGATCTACTGAATTGGTCCCTAGTATTCTTTTCCTGAATTGACCATATATCTACTAAAAACACTCAAAGCATAATATAGGTCGGGACGAGAGCAAACCATGGTGTACATACATCATTTGACTACACTTGCATATAGAGCACTTTGACATGTATCCAACTTCCTCAACTGTTCATGGACTTGATGCTAAAGAGAGTTTGAAGTGTGCAACTAACGGAGTACTGGTCAGTTTGGCCTTATACATGTTGAATGACATACAACTTTGGTAATATACCCTTTATGACATAGGTATAACTTTCAAATCGACTGTCTCTTATGCTTTCTATACTATGAATCTTCTTTGTTGCACCCAGATCATTCATCTCAAATTCATTTCTTAATTGGGCCTTTAACTTTGAAATTTCATGTGGTGACCCGACATGTCACTACCTTTGGTAGCATACTAGTCTTCGGCTCATTCCTCGGCATGTACACACTTCACCAAGAAATGTGTTGTAGGATTGAATACAGCAATCAGAGAGGGTGAATGATTGCCTCCGCTTTTTGGAACCTGAATCCTAAACTCAAACCAGAAGAAAAACAACCTAAACAATAGATTGTATCTACTAGAATGATAGGTGCAAACCCTAAACAAAATAGCAACAAAAAAATAAACCAAAAGCTTCTAGCCGGTCAGACCGCAATGGTGAGGGTGGTCTGACTTCTAGCACTATTCATCGACTGAAAAAACAGCACGACTGATGCGAACAAGAATCGATCTAACTTCTACAAATCAACTCCAATTGACCTCAAATTCGATACCCGCGATGCTAAGGATATCTAGAATATATTCCAACAAAAAATTGCATGAATCATGAACTAAATTTGACGAAATCCAGATCACAACAAGTGATAATAAAAAATTAGGTCAAACCCAAAAATTGCAATAGCTTTCAAATGACTTGGAGAATTCCAATGAAACTTTGTAGATCTATTCCTAAGACTATTTGGAACCTATTCCTCAAAAAGAATCAAATCAAAATGCATGGACCACGAAAACAATCAATTCCACAAAATGAAGCAAAAGACTAAGAACAGATGCATTGCTAGATGATGATGTTCTATGGCTATAGAGTACCCTCACGGCACCCCTCAAACTCAAGTACAAAAACTCTCAAAGCCTTCTCCTCAAAAGCCACCAGAAGTCCTCGGTTAACTCCTAACCTCTCCCTCCTTTTTTGTGCTAGAGCCCTAAACCATGTCCTCATCAACACGGACATGAAATTCTATCTGATTCTGAAAATCAAGGGACCCAAAACTTTTCCAAACACGGTTTTCAAAAATCTTTAAATCTTCCAGTTTTGGATTCCTTCCTTAACTCTTTCAACTCAGCATGTGTCGAAACCTCTAGGACCGCACCTCCCGTAGCTTTTTCACGCATCATCCTCACGTGTCAAAGCCTTCAGAACCGCACCTCCCGTAGCTTCTCCATGCATTATCCACCTTTGATCTCCACGTGCTCCAGCGTGAGCCCGACTACCTCGTGACATCATCGACCGCCTGGACCACATATTTCTCCCTCCTAGTCCCGGTCCTCCTCGTCACCGACTATGACTGTCTCCACGCACAACCTGCACATGCAAAGACCAAAGAACTTTTTCCCTGGCATAAGTTCTTCCCAACTTGACTGATATTAGTCCACACATGCAAACCACACCCTTAACCATCAATAACTATGAACTAGATCATCCATGATCTCAATTTCCACATTCTCCGGAAATCAACCTTAGACCACTCAGTAAAACCGACCAGACTGCCATGCCCAGGCTGGTCAAACCGCTGGCCCAACACACACGAGTACTTGAGATACTAGAAGATCACAAGAATTGAAGCACTTGAAGCCTACTAGTACCGACCATGAAGCCTACGATAACCGATCGCAAAGCCTACGACTACCGATCGCAAGGTCTACGACAACCGTTCACAAAGCCTACGACCACCGATCGTAAAGTCTACAACAACAGATCATGAAGCCTACGACTACAACAACAGATCGTGAGTCTACGACTCCCGATCACAAAGTCTACAGCTACCGATCATTGATCAGGCATTGTAGCACCAACTACCGATCACCGAGTGCCGACCAGGTACTATAGCTCTGACCAACGATTGGTTTACTATAGCTTAGACTAGTTCACTGTAGCTCCGATCGTCCATAGTCGTTCTACTGTGCTCGACCTGCCGTGATCGTTCTGCCATGGTCAACCTGTCGTGGTCGTTCTGCCGTGGTCGACCTACCGTGGTTGATCTGCCGTGGTCGTTCTGCTGATCGGACTACCTGACAAGGCTGGTCGGACCGCCCAACACAAGGTCGTTTGGGCCACCCAACACAAGGCCGATCGGATTATCGACTACCGATCGTGGTCGAAGCCAGCCGGTCAGACTGCCCAATACAAGGCGGTCAGACCGCTTATCTTGAATATTCCTGCAATTCAAGTTTTCCAAAAGAGTATCGACCGAAATTTTCACAAATGCAAATTTCAATGCAACCCAAATGTCAATTATTCATCATCACTAAATTCATAATCTATCCACATGGTCTAACATGTGCACACAAGAGTATCATAACAGAAGCAATGTAGTGGTCCAACGATGAGTACGAGTATTACAGGCCAAAGTTTACAACTTCAAATACATCACTGGATATAAATAGCATAAAAAACATAAGACTTCAAGCTTAACAAAACATGCCACGCCACGCAGGGCGGATCATTACTACTAGGAGAGTCCAATCTATGCTTCAAGTGTCCGTATCGGTTCCATCGAAGACAGATGCATCGTAGTAGTTTCCTTCTCCTTCTCTGTATCCTAGAAGAGTGCTTCGCCATCTTGCTCTTTGGAATATTCTTCATCATAATCTACCGGCTCATAATCTAACAAAGGATTAATCGATAGTAAAGTGGTGATTGATGCTACTCGAAAGGGGTGGCCGTGTTCTGTGGAGGCCCGAATGAAGTTCAATATTGATGGTTCGTTCCAGCTGGAGACTCACTGAGAAGGTCTTGATGGCAGCGGCCGGCAAACTTGAGCACTTGCAGGACGCTCTGCAAGCAGAGATGGTGGAAGCTGTGAACACACTTCTTGTTGTGTATAATATGGGGCTGCGTCAACTTGAGCTGGAGTCGGATGCGCAGAACCTCTGTCATGCGTTAGTGGCAGAGGAATTGGACATGGGAATTATTAATATGATACTTCAGGAAGTTCGTGGTTTGATCGATATACATGGCCTTGTTAATGTTGCTGTTTCCTTTTGTCCTGGAGTTTGTATGAGTTACATGCACCAACCAATTCATTTAAAAACTTAAGTTAATGAAAAAAGACGAGCAATTTAATTATACTTCAACACTCGTTCTCATATGTAGACTCTATCAGAGACGTGGAAATCCCAAACTCTGTTACTTGAGTTCAGGATTATCCACAGTTTGTAATCGGTCTGGTGACTAGCAAATTTTCTAGCTCAGAAAGACAATGGAATGTTCCTTCCTCCGCCTCAAAGAAAAGAACAAGAGTGACTGTAGTGGTTTGATCGATATACATAAGCTTTGTTAATGTTGCTGTTTCCTTTTGTCCTAGAGTTTATATTAAGTTACATGCACCAATCAATTTATTTAAAAACTTAAGTTAACGAAGAAAGACGAGCAATTTAGTTGTACTTCAATACTCCTTTTTACATATAGACTCCACAGATCTAAGAGGTGGAAATCCCAAACCCTGTTACTTGAGTTCAGGATTATCCAGATTTTGTAATCGGTCTGGTGACTAGCAAATTTTCTAGCTCAGAAAGACAATGGAATGTTCCTTCCTCCGCCTCAAAGATAAGAACAAGAGGAGTGACTGGCAGCGGCGCAGATGGATGGCATCGGAGAACTGCCAATTGGAAGAGGATGGAATTGCCAGAGGATTGCGTCGGTTTCGTGGCGGCGCTCGTGATTTGGGGTGACCAGGGTTTCGGCAGGTGCAACTTGACTGCAGCAGCAGGAGTGGGTAAACATGGTACTTCCTCTTCATTTTAAAATACGCACAATCAATTTTTTAAAATTTTTACCGCTAATATATACAAAAGAATTTGGATTTATTATGAAGAAATGGTATTACTAGATTTGTTATTAAAGAATACTTTCGTACCATTATATTTTAAATAATTTTATTTATTTATAGTTAGAAAAAGTAATAGCCAAAGTTACGTACTAGAGACTGCGTCGATATGTGAAACAAGTTCAAATAACCTTAGCACGAGATATTGGCAGGTAATGACAGGCTTGATCGCTTGGCGCTAGCTAAGGAAGCAATGCGTAGTCCGGACTGGGCAGGTGAGGGAGTGTGAAAGACCTCACCCAACAGTAAAGGAATGGACAGTCATGATTTCATCTTTGCCTCATCACTAATCAATGAACCAGGTTTCCGGACAGGTGCATGGGATCACACGCATGAGATCAATCACATAACAACAGATGCAAACTGAAAAGACAGATAGATAGTTTCGGCAGCCTTTTTTTCTTCAATATCAATATCTAAAGATACAAATGTGTATACAAATAACTTGGCTCTTCGTATGTATCTATAGGGATACTATAGAGACGTATCCTCATAAGACTAGTGTTTGTAAGACAGGATTATACGCTCGGTTAGGCTGAAAAGCTGTGGTTTATAGCTGAAATTTCACTATAGTTGAAGATGGCTTATTTGTTGTAATTAAATTTAAAAAAATTAAAAATAGAAAAAATATGTTAGCTCATCACGGACAACGCAAACGAATACGGGAAAAAAAGAACCGGCAAAAAAGCTAAAATTTCAGAAAAAGACGAAATTTTTGAATAATGAAAAATAAGCCAGAAGCTGAAACCGAAACGAGCGGATGTGTCCTTGTTTAGGTAAGTGTTCACATATAAAGTAAATATTTTTCAACACTCTCTCTTAGACACCACATATAAAGTAAATATTTTTCAACACTCTCTCTTAGACACTTGCCAAGGGCACGCTCATAACTCTTTAAAAACTTCTTCTGAAAACACATGGGGAAAAAGCAGTAGAAAGAAGAGAGTACATAGTTAGGTTTTGTCAAAATTATGGCTTCTATAATTATAATGTGTCTATAAAATAGTGATATCTCTACTACTTAAAAAGAAAAGTTAGTGGTAGTAAGTTCTTTCCCCTCCCTCCTCTCAGAAAAATGATTCGTCCTCAGCTCTCCTCAGCCATCCGATCTCCCTCAACTCTCCGCAGCCGTCCGTCGTCATCCGCTCTCAGTACATGCGCGATCTCCTCTCTCCTAAGTCGCCAACTGGTCCCTCCCCACCCCACACCGATGTCTCCTTCTCCCCACCTCACACCGCCTCCTCCTCCTCTCCCCACTCCTCCGCTCCACGCCTCCACCCGCCGGTCACCTCATCCTCCCCATCTCACGCCGTCACCGCCTCCTCCTCCCCCCTCCTCCACTCCACCTGCCGATCGCCTCCTCCCCCCACCCCACGCCGTTGCCATGTCATTGGACTACAGTCCCGGCTCTTTGATGGAATACAATGACATCGAGGAGGCCAAGTCCCCCAACACGAGCGTCGCCGCCGTCGCTGTCAAGAACGGCAACGCGTTGGTGTACAAGATCATCCATGGCTATCTCAAGTAGAAGAACAACTCCATAATCAAAGTCGCCATCAATATCACCAGGAAAGCAGCATGCAACAAGTATAGTACGATTCAGTTAATTTTGTTGTGCAAACTTCATGGATGGAGAAATCGGCTAATTAGTCCGCATGCTATCCAAGTTATGGAGGAAGACTTCTGATGTTTTCTATAGCTTAATTCAACGGCAGCAAAGCATGTGGGGAAATAAAGCTAGACCTCTGATCTCTGGAATATCTTATTGTATAGCTGCTTGCAGCATTGATATTGCTCAACAAGGTGGTTCTCTCCAGCTATAACTTCGATGTTGGCATATCACTAATAATGTACCAGGTAATTCATGCTACCTTAATCATTTCTAAAGTAATTATAACTTATAACAATATTGCATGTTTGTTTATTCCTTTATCTTGTTGTTCATTGCTCGCACATACATATTTTTTTTAGATAAAGGATATAAAATCCGGCCTCTATATCCACGAGGGATATACACAGCCAACAGATACACGAGCTCTTAGGCTCAATTCCTCAAAACCTGAGGAGCATAAAACAACAAGAAATAAAGCTTAAGGACTATAAAAAAACTAGAAAGACTAAGCTTCATAACTTCTTCTCCGTCCTTATGCAATGTAATGTTATTCTTATTGGCAATTTATTATCATCGAGCTGATCATCACTCTTTTAATGGCTCAAAATCTCATATGTGTGGTCATTCTTCTGGCACTTGAACTCTTCCATGTAATTTCAACAGAAAAACTCACATGGAAATTGTTTACAGTCTGGATGCCAGTGAATCTTATTTTTATTGGAATGCTTGTAACTGGAATGTACAGGTACTTCCTACTTCACACTATATATACATGATGATGAACTGATGATCGGTTGATTGCCCTTTACTGGATTAAGCCTATTAAGAAAAAAATACAAAAGTAGTCCATCGCTTCATCGTTCATCCGCTCTTAATTCAAGCTTTACATGTCTAATCCTAATTAAACTGTATTTGTATGATGTGCTTGGAATACTACTGATCTAGCCTTCTTTTGTTCTTTCTTTCAATCATTTTTCAGTTTGAAGTACATAGATGTCGCAATAGTGACGATACTAAAGAACATCACAAAAATTTTAACAGCTATAGGAGAATTATACATTTTTAGGAAGGGTTAGAATAAAAAGGTTTGGGCTGCATTATTTCTGATGGTATGCCCTTTTCTGCTTCACATGTCCCTTGTATTACTTACAAATATTACCTAATGACTTGGTTATTTTCTTGTATTAAGAATGTAACACCAGAATAGCATGATTAATATTGACCTGATCACTGTGCTTCTCTCCATTGCTCTTTGCAGATTGTATCAACTATTTGTGGGGGAATCACAGATTGTATCAGATTTTGTGTATGTCGACTAAATATGTAGCTTCAAAGTGTTTCTACATCTGGAATGGTACTAGAACTAGATAATGGGCTCATCTGGACCATTAGTGTATCTCATATTAGATAGTGTTTAGATTCATAAATTACTTCATTTTATATAATTGAAAGTTGAAACTGCTTACTATCCTATGCTTTTTTCACCTCTGATTATGTCCTCTTATCTTTCTATTATACAGATATATTCTAGAATTTTTATATCAATGCTTTTTAATTTCCATTGTTGTATAAGCTGAAATGCACAAACAATTTCATCATTTCTTCTAGACTTTTAATTCCTCATTTCTCACATGTCGATGTGGAGTATATAGTTGACATAATTGTAGTTGAATATACTAGAAAGAATCTCTTGATGATTTACATGATTAAGGATGCATTTACTTTACAAGTAGTATAGAACAATGAAAAATAGTAGGATTACTTATTGGTCTTGTTTGTTAGCTACGAGTCACTTCAATGACTGTGAGCAGTTTTGCTGAACGCCTATGGTAATCTGTAATTAATCCTTAGGTATTCTTTTCTAACTTTGCTATACATAATCCTTATGTATTCTTTTCTTACCTTTACTATGACCACTTTCTCACATGTTGTGAATATATTTTTGTGGCAAGTGAAATGGACTTGATATGTCTTAATAAGGGTTGCTAGCCTTATCCTAGCAGTATATTACCAAGAACACCTTCTTTTAAGTAGCTACAAATAGTTTGGATATAAGTGTAAATTTATAACTATGCTGTATAAAATTCACAAAAAATATGAAATGGAATCGACTACGACTAATGGATTACAACTATAGTTGATGACTTTTGACCCTAGTGCAAGTACCAACATGCATAGCAATGCAATTGAAAATTTGACAGCGCACAATTGAGATTGACTTGTTGAAAGGGAAGGGTGGGTTAGCGGAAAAGTTAATGGGATGGGGTTTTAAGATTAGTGCTAGGTGATGGTCCAAATTGGTATGAAATAATTTCCCAGGTAATTGATAACTTCAGTTTTTAGCAACTACTATCATAATGATTTAGTGTTATGTGTTATTTCTCTTACAAAAATTAGGCATGCTCAGGAAGCTATGCATCTCCTGTTTCTATCATTACAGATGTTATTACATTACTCAAAAATGTTTTTAACGATCTTAATATGTTGCAATGTTTCAATGTGCAGGCAGGGGCGGAGCCAGAAATTGGATATAGGGGGGCAATATGGACAACAAGTAGAGTAGAACCAATAAACCATGCCGAATTTACCGATCCAATAGTCACATATCAGAGTAATATGTTTCGCAAATTACAATGCAAAGAAAATTACATATCTATTAACTTAAACTTAGCTCTACGACTAAAATAGGGTCTAAGCCGATTAAAACAGGTCTCTAGATGTGATGTGAGAGCAACTCATCAAGTGTATACTTATGGTTTTGTTTACATTTTTGATACCACAGTGAGCAGTAAATATATTGACGTGGGCGGCTCATATATTTTTAGACTCGAGAAGTCATTTAAAAACGCTTTAAAACACTCTATTTATTTTGATTTTTGAAGAAATCAAAAAACAAATCCACGAGAACATGTCCATTGTATTGCCGTAGAAATTCGGCCAAAACATTTTCTTGGCTTTTAATTAAAGGTTCCTAGCGTTATGTACTCCACCAGCTAGTAGTGCTTGAGTGATCTTCAATCACACCTATGACTAGCTACAACAGCTTCTAGTCAACTCACCAGCCTGCATTAATCATCCTAAGATTACGAACACAAACATGCATATCCTACAGATCACGGTACGCACCACCTTGTAACCTGTATTTACAAAGATTAGTAGATACAAAGCTAAAACAAGAAACAAAACAAAGAGGATTTGGGCTGTATATGATTGGGCTTTAAACATACTTTACATTTGGGCTAAATTGGGAGGGACCAAACCACTAATTAAACACATGTATACATAATAGAGAATTAGTAAAAGGTTGGGGGGTGCCGGGCCCCCTCCAGCCCCCCTTGTCTTCGCCACTGTGTGCAGGCACAAATGGTTGGTGTGGATTTATCGGCAAAAGAGTACTACCTTCTTGATAATGAACTCAAGATCTACATGAAGGATCGGCACGATCAGGAAGATTTTGCTCCAGGAATTATTACCAATTGTATTTTTTTACATAGAGTTAGCAACAAAAATATTGGGCATCCAATGTTGTTGTTTTAGTGTTTAGGATGCTCTCGAGCACACGAAGATGAGGGCAATCCAAGGATAGGGACATCTACAATGTGCGTGCTTACTTCCTCCGCTCAATCATTGGTACGTGACATGGTTTGTAATGGTGGAGGATTGAGTTTTGGTGCAGAATAGGATAAGAGGGCTGGAGGACTTCTGCTTGATCACCATCGACGGGAGCGGGGGGCTCAGCGAGGACATCCTACAGCAGCACCTGCAGAGCATCGTGCAGCAGTGGGAGGAGCTACAGTAGATCGAGATTGAGTTGTGCACGCAGGCTTATGCGCACCCACAGATCATTGAGGTGCAGCGCAGCTTTGAGGCGGCTGCTAAGGAGCATGTAGCAGCTGTGGCAAAGCTCAAGGTCGTATCTCTTGCTTTTGCTTTAGTGTGCTTGGTATTGCCCTACTCACTAGGTGGAAGGAAGTACATATAACTTATTAATTGCAAATTATGTAGTCTGTACTGGTTAGTGGTTGCTTGGAAAGTACTATATGTCATCTGAATTTTTTTTACATAGAACTTTGTTTTCCATTGCAACGCACGGGTACAGGACTAGTTTAATCATAATAGCTAACATGTTTCGAATTCTAAAATAGTTGACATTTATTTTTAAAGAACAGTTCATACAATAAGATAATTATAATTTGTATACAAGATAGTAATATCTCAGTTATAATAGCTAACATGTATTTCGAATTCTGAAATAGTTGTCATTTACTTTTTAAGAATAGTCTTACAATAAGAAATGTATAGTTTGTAAAAGAATGCTGTTGACATGAACTATTAATAGTCATGCGACAAATATACCTAAATGTTCCTAGCGAAAATGAGATAAACAAAATTGTTAATGACAAAAGGGAAAAAGTCCCGACCTAAATCCAGCAGCATTGTATGAAATGTTTAATGTAGCCTATTTAAAACTTCAAAAAAATGTATCAGAACAACAAAATCAACTAATGAAGACACAAGTCGTGAAAGATTGCGAGAGCTAAAATATTCTACACCATGCCTACGCAGTTGCGTGAGCCAATCAGTTCTTGCCAATGTGAGGGGCTTGCACGCCCCGGCCCGCCGGGTTGGCATTGCCACCCACCCCTACTACGCTCCACCAGACCACGGCACGTCGTGCCGCCTACTGCCAACCGCCGCGGCGAACCGGCCGTAATCAATAACTATCGTCTCCGAGGCGCACGCCTCTCACGGCGAATACAACTTCTGTTCCTTTTTCTGTCTCCTCAAATGTAATAGTAGTCTCAGAGAGATAAGTACTGTTGCAGATCTACAAAAAGTAAAGCAGAATGAATAGTTCGTTGACATATGTAAGAGAATACGAATAAAAATAGAGAGAAGGAAATAGGGAAACCGCGTTCTCTCACGGCCGCCTCCCAGCAGCCTCCGACTCGCCAAGGAGCGGTGGCCCGCCCCGTGCCCCCTCGTCTCCGGATCGGACGCCGTTCCAGCCAAACTGGAACGCGCCGCGTCGGTTCGGCGCTGTGCCGTGCCGTTTACCGTTTCCAGCTCTTGCACCCGCGACCGAGCGTGAGAAAGCGGGCCGCGTCCTGCCAGTGTTCACCCGACCGCTAGGCGGTAGCCCGTTAAGAACCGCACGCGTCCGTCCGAGCGTCCCCTAAGCCTCAATTCGGGCCTGCGCTGCTTTGCGCCGCGTCGTGCGGGCGCGAGGTCGTTGAGTCGCCCCTCAATGGGCCGCGCTGCCAGCCTGCCGCGAAGTGAGTGTTAATTCTTTTAGACTATGCTTTATAACTTACAAATTAAAATTTTAAATTATGTCTATTTGTGAGAGACAATATGCAAACAAAAATAGTTGCATGTAATTTTAGCTGATACAGTTGAATTCAGTATACTTTTTACTACAATCTTTCTATTGACCTCGTCTTAAAAAAATGCACCGTTTGAAAGCTAGTTCACGTAGCATAAGTCACAAGCTATAAGTGGAAAAAAAAACTCGACCATCGGCTGAGAAGCACAAATTCAGCTGTATCTTATGACTTATGTCTTTTGGTCATAATGCAAGCGTTCGTGTGAATGAACTGAAAGTTAATAAACTGTTAAGTTATTTATAAAATGCTATTTCGATAAATCGTTTCGAAACAACGACGAAGAATCTGTTTCGCTTATTTGTTCAAAAAAAATTATAAAGCGAAAACAACAGAGCCGGACTATTAGTATCATTCAACTGCGACAATGGACAATTCCAAATTAAAAAAGAAAGTAAGCATCGAGACTGCGGCATGCGTGCTTGATTGCTTGGTCAGCACGGACATTACCGTATTCAAGCCCGTCGCCTGTTGCGAACTACCTGACATGATGGACTAGGTACGTGCATGGTTCTAACTTCGTTACCTAGTTCGTGGAAACTTCAAATCACACGTGCACGCATGGAGGCAATCGAAAGAAAATTAATTATTAGTCGCGAGAAAAAAGTGAAAAGACGGGGACAAGTGCAAACAGCCAGGGGATATGCTTGGTGCATTGAACATACGTCCATTCTCATGACGGGTCTCGGTAACCTTGTCTGTTATTTCGCTGTACGTATCTGAAAAAAAAATTAAGGCACCGTCACGTGGTTGTATTATTGGACTCTTCACAACCAAATTATATTGACCTCTCTCTTCTGAACGATACCCTTGAATTAATGATAGGGTTTGGTGGTGAGTAGCGACGCCCGAACATGCAACCAACTGAATTAGGGGTGAAAATGGATCGGATTCGGATAGATATTGTTGTTACCATATCCTAACCCATATTTTTTTTCTCCGAATTCGGTGTCGGATCAGCCGGGATTAACCCAATTCGTTTGCACCCCTACTTGTTTGTAAGGAATGCATACAGTGCAGTAAATGAAGTAGGACGCACTGACTTGATGTTACTATTTAATAGCTGATGTGGAAGATTTTATTTTACCATTACAAAAGAAAATGAAACGTCAAATAGTAGCACTAGCCTGAAATCATACTTGAAGACGTATCGGATTTGGACGGATATTCGGATTCGGACGGATATTGTTGTTACCATATCCTAAATCCTAACCCATATTTTTTTCTCCGGATTCGGTACTAGTCGGATTCAATACCAATTGGATTCGGTGCCGGATCGGTCGGGATTAACCCGACCTATTTTCACCCCTAAACTGAACAATAGTATACGCATGGCTGCTAGCTACTGTTTCTTTGGCTAAACGGCTCTAGTAACGACGGATTTGCTGTGCAATAATTGCGATGCCTGGTGATGGATTAGGCATAAAACAGTACTATACGATATCAAAGGCTGCTAAACTTGTTTTCAAGATGAGGGCTGCTACACTTCCGAGTTTTTTCGATGTTGATTGGTTTCCCAAGCTCTTGTCGCTCGTATATGGGTGCAAAAAGTATTGCCGTGCAAAATAGAAACCAACCCTCGATCCTTACCTGCTCGATTAAACTAATCGAATCACCTGCACAATTACATATATTTTCTACATAACTTTAATATATATAGTGAGAAATAAAAGTTCTAATTGTTTTATATATATATATATATATATATATATATATATATATATATATATATATATATATATATATATATATATATATATATATATACCCCTAAAATACACCAGTTCAGTTCTTTCCTACGCCCACCCCAAATTGTGCCCCCAACAGCATGAGTTTTCCTGCATCCACACCAATTCGTGTCCCAGAAAACCAACCAGTGAAATCAACGATCAAGGATCAATTCCCACCTTTCTCTCTCCTTACCCACTCATATCCAACGATCCAAATCCAAAGCGGACTCGCGATCCCCACCTCCCCGCGCGACTCACGATCCCAAGCCCAAAGGCCAAATCCCTACCGATCCCACCCCAAACCCTCAATCCTCCGATCCACCGCAGCCCCGAAATTTCCGAGACGCTGCTTCCCCCCGGCGCCGCATCCCATCTCCCATTCCTCCCGCTCCGCCCTCGCTCCTCCTCCACCGCCGCCTCCCCCGCTCGCCGCCTCCTCCCCCCACCCCCTGCGCCACCGCCTCCTCCTCCTCCCCCTCCCCACCCCATCCCGCGCCGCCGTCTTCTCCTCCCCACACCACCCCGCGCCGCCGCCTCCTCCTCCCCCCACCCCGCGCTGCCGCCTCCTCTTCCTCGGCGCTCCCGTCGCCTCCTCCTCCCCCCACTCCTCTGCTCCGCCGCCTCCTCCCCCGTTCCTCCACTCCGCCGCCGCCTCCTCTCCTCCCCACCCCGCGCCGCCGCCGCCTCGCCCAGATCCGCCGTCGCACCCGCCGCAAAAGGCACTCGCTCAGCTCGGCGCCACTACCACGGCTACGGTAGAGAAATCTCTAGCGGCAACTGCCCTTCCCCTCAGGCCTCAGGTCCAACACACGAAATCGTCTCGTCCCGCGATGGCCGCCGCCGCGCGCCACCTCGCCGCCTCTCTCTCGCCCTCCTCCTCGGCCGCGCGATGGCTGTCTCGCCGCTCGCCCGCCGCGCCGCTAACGCCGCTGCGGGGCCTCAGTAGGCGACAGCGCAGACGTTCGAGGGGCCCGCGCCGCCTACGCCCGAGAGATGGAGCGCCTCTCGCCAAGGAGTCCTTCTACTCGCCGTGAGCACTTCCTCCCCCTCATCTCAGGCTCTCACTAAGTGCTCGACTTTCCCTTGTTGGTATGCGCGCCCGCGGGAGTCCCGATTTCCCCTTCCTAGCAAAATGATTTGTTAGTGCCTTAGTTGTTATGCGCCACTGATACATATACCAATTGTATCCCACTACCCTGTCAAATCGGAGGTGTTTCGATCAATTCCCCAACCTGTTTATTTCCGTCTTGCTTTCAGTGTTCTATCGTCATGGCACAACTGCCAATCAGTAAACATAGGTTTTCGTGTTTGTGTGTTGACTGTTGGGTTGTGCATTCATAGTTTTGAGTCAATACTATTAGTTGATGCTGAGCTTCAAGTTAATTTCTCAACTAGGGTATGTAAAAACTACCCATTTCAGTTCAAAGATGCTGGAGGCTTTGAAGCCTTGGTTAGCGGGAAGACCACGGAGATGCAGAAGATTGATGTCAATGAGCGAATCGTTGGACTGGAACGCCTCAACCCCACTCCTCGCCCCACAACGTAAGTGTTACAGCTCAAGAAACGTATCATGTGCTCCAAGTTGTTTTAACTTACTTTTGACAGCGACCCAGAAATTTATATGATAAGAGAATGAAATTTATCATCAAAAAGTGATCAGTACAGACCTCAACATGGAACCATCATTAGTACAAGCATAATAGTACTACCATGATAATCAGTTTAAGGTCCACCCCAACCACTGTTTATTCATCTCAGTATTTTCATGCCCCATATGGTTGAATTATGCTCTTTAGCGTTAGATATTTGTAGTTTCTTGATCATTCTTGTACCTGCATGTTGCTTTTTCTTTCCAAGAGGAACTTCCATCATTTCTGACAAAACTCATATGGACATATTTCGTTGATCGATATTCCATAACATTTGTTTCACTTTACAGATCACCCTTTCTGGAAGGTCGATGGAACTTTGAATGGTTTGGTGATAGCAGTCCTGGAGCATTTGCTGCCCGGCTTTTGTTTGAGTATGTACCTATTGCTGGATGCAAGTGATATTTGCAATTGACTTACTGGTTAGGTTGCTCCTTATTCTCATGAGAATGAGTTATGTGGTTTGTTAAAATTTGTCTTTAGATGTTGTGATGCAAATACATAATTCTACATTGATCTTCTCTCTGACAGAAAAAAAATATAATCACACAACAAATATGATCTTTTTGTAGGAGGTCACCTACAACTGTTGCACATTTTATGGGACTTGATGTGCTGATCAAAGATGGATACTCCAAACTTTCATCCAACCTCAAGTTCTTAAATACGGTAATTTCACAAGATGTGGAAGGTCACTTACAACTATTGCACATTTGTGGGATCTATCTTTGCATTTTTCTCAATATTTGTTTGTTTTATGCCATTTGTATGCCTGGGAGCTGTATATGATTTTGGTGAGTTCTGTTGTTGCACTCATGTTCTCACAATTTACCGCCCTTTGTTGTATGCAGATACAAAGCAAGTTCCTATTGACTACTCAATTGTCCGTGGAGGGTCCTATCAGGATGAAAGAGGAATATGTTGAGGGCCTCTTAGAGATCCCCAAAATTAGTGATGAAACACTGTCTGAACAACTAAAGGGCTTGATTGGCCAAACTGCAGGAGCTCTACAACAACTTCCTGCCCCCATAAGGGATGCTATTTCAGAGGGCCTTAAGTTACCACTTAGTAAGTGCACAGGGCTTCGGTGTTTTTATGATCATGTTTATTATAGCAATATGCCGGTTTAGAGTACTATCATTGGGGCAATTATATAAATTAACTGTAAAATAAGTGCATCGCTTTCTTGATCACTTTTCCAGTTTTTGAGGACCTACTGCCCGTTCAAATAAAGCAACTACAGGATTTGTTACCGTCCTTTTTTTGTTAAAGAACCCTTGCTTGTTTCAATAAATTTATAATCATAGAATTCTTTGCCAAAAATCTTAAATTGTTGGAATATGCTTTTGCTGTTATTTTTCATTTTGTGATGCCATGATACATATTAACTTCATCACATGGATTATTTAGTTATATTGCATGCTTGTTTATTACAGATGGGATGTTCCGGCGCTTATTCATGATTTCTTACTTGGATGAAGAAATATTGGTATGTTTATTCCACACTTTTACTGAACACCAAAATCATATCGTAATAATATATACTTGTACCTGTGCACATTCAAAATCAAGCTAAAGTGACCATGTGGGATCCATCTTCGAAATAATCATCTCCCTTTAGTGTAGTCTAAATTCCCCTTGATTAGGGGACTGCATTAGTTTTAACTTCCACAAAGATGTGGAATCAACTTCAAACTTCACACTCTAATTGTATAGCTTCAATGTTGAGTTGTACTGTATGTCTGGTTCTTCTACTTAGTTGTACTGTTGTCACCTGTTGAACGTACTAATTGAACTATACCTGGTTCTGTACTTATTGAACTTTAGCTCATAAGCACATTGATTTGAAGGCTGTTGAGTGTTGACAGACTGAGTTGGAATACTGCACAGGTTTATTAACATCATTCTACAGTTCAAATTGAGGTCCTTAATCTCCGAAGCACCAGTTCACCATGCCTTTTGGAGCATGCTATCCACCGTAGCAAATACAAGATCTTCACCCCAAGGGTCCAGTGCTTGGCTTCTGTAAAGGGCATGCTGTTTATCCTAGATCTTGTGTTCAACACTGCAATCAAGACATGGATGGTTGCGGAAGGGTCTGCAAGTCAGAGAAAACAAGTTGCCTGCAAAGGTTCATAACAGAAGCACAGACTTATCTTCTTTTTTTTGTCTTTATGGTTAAGCAATCATTTTTTTTGCAGGAACCAACTGCTGTAATTGGAAACCAAAATGGCAAGCTGACGGCTCTTTCATTTTAGGATTAGACGAGGTGATTGCCACTATGCTAATGGTTTATTATGCTTTATGATTTCGGTTAGCCAAGTAACATTAAGATTAATCATGTCCTTTTATCTCGCGTTAATGTGGTCGTAAGCCGCTGACTACCCAACGTGGTCGTAAACCACAGCGCCAATTTCTAATCCCTTCAGCTCTCGACAACGTGGTCGTAAGGCGCCGACTCCACAACGTGGTCGTAAACCACAACGCCGACTTCCGACCGCAGTGGTCGTGGCTTCGACTTACGACTTCTGACCACAGCCAAGGTGGTCGTAGCTGCATTCGACCACGACCAACGTGGTCGTAGCTGCGTTTGACCACGGCCAGAGTGGTCGTAAACGACACTACGTGGTCGTAAACGGTCCTGATGCCCTTCGACCACGGCCAGAGTGGTCGTAAACCTCTCAGATGACCTTCGACCACGCCCAATGTGGTCGTAAACAATTCTGGTGGCCTTCGACCACGGCCAAAGTGGTCATAAACGCCACAATGTGGTCGTAAACTACTCTGAGAGCTTTCGACCATGGCCAACGTGGTTGTAAACGACCTGGTTGGCTTCCGACCAGTGACTACGTGGTCATAAACGACTCTAGTGGCTTTCGACCACGGCCAACGTGGTCATAAACGACCTGGCTGACTTCCGACCAGTGACTACGTGGTCGTAAATGACTCTGGGGATGTACTGAGGACCAAATTCTTGGTAGAGATGTTGAAGTACAAGGACAACGAACTTAAAGACAACATTCCTGAAGATATACAAGAACTTATTAGGCGTGTGAGGATTTAGGTGGCTTCAAAAGATGTAATAGCTGTGATGTTATTTATTGGCAATGTTGCTCTTTAAGCATAATTGCTATGGACTCAACAATATGATAACTCATCATGAATCTCTTTTGGCATGAGTCTTAATCTATCTCACTATTTACTTCATTTTTAAGAAACATAGTCTTAATAAGTGTGACTTGAGGTAGTCTTCTGCTGCTGAGCAACTAGAGGTAGTCTTCACTGCAAGGTTGTCTTAGTCGTCATTGAGTCAACAGATAATTTTTTATAAAATCGTCAACATATTTGAGGTAGTCTTCACTGTAAGGTTGTCATTTGGTTGTTTTCATGTGCATCCCTCAAATGCCGCCGTAGCGTTAGCACGGGCACTCTACTAGTATATATATATAATGCTGAAATGGGGCACTATGGTGCCCGGGCACCAAGCCTCTCTGCCTTTGGATTGCTTTTAGATGTGTGCTAGTATAATAGTATGGAAAGGAAGTTATTAACATGTATGGAAAGTCTTAATCATGGACGGAAAATCTCACTCATAGATGGAAAGTCTCACTCATGGAGTCTGGGCATCATGGTGCCCCTGTTATATATATATATATATATATATATATATATATATATATATGCTTATTTGCAAGAAACTCCCACCGCTCCTTTGCCTTCAGTCACAACTTGAGTTTGCTCATTCCTCCCCGGGCGCCACCCCTCCTCGAGCTCCTCCTCCAGTGCCTACCCCCCGGCTCCCTCCCCGGCGCCACCCCTCTGGCCTCCCCCAGGGCTGCCCCCCGCCTCCCTGACGCTTCCCCCGGCGTCACCCCCTCTGGCCTCCCTCGGCGCCGCCCGCCCTCCCCCTGGGTGCTGGCCCCTTCGGCCTCCTTCAGTGCCTCCCCCTCCCCTCTAGCGGCTGGCGCCTCCCCGACCACGGAGGTTTCGACACACCTGTTACTAACAGCTATAATAAATATGATTGATTTATATCGTTACGGTGGACATTCTTCTCCTTTACTCTCAATTAACAATGCAACTAGCAAATGGTCCGCGTATTTGTGTGACTATATTTATTACAAATATATTATATCAAGGATATAACTTAAGTTGTTTAGAATATTTTTATATAATGTTTAGTTTATATGTATTTAAGATGACATTTGAAATGATAATAAAAATTTTAAGCCAAATCACATCTGAGGAAACATAATTAGCCTAATAGGCTGTTCAGGTCTTATAAACGTAATATTTAAATACATCTTCATGGAAAGATAGCTCAACTCATACCTTACAAGTTACAAGCTCAACATATCCTAAGCTTTACATCTGCAGTAACTTCTACTCAACTACTAATTCTCCTTTTCCAAGGTTATGCGAGAGATCTACCACCCTTTTTCTAAAGACGTTATTTTTCCTCCATAAAGACCAAGCTCCGCTTTGATAGCCAATGTGTTTGCTTCTTACAGCCTTATGTCGAAGCGATTTGTACCCTCAAGCGTGTTTGTTCCGATCTCTAGCACTGTAAATTCTTTTTTTTTTTGTTGCGAAGCCAAATTTGTAATACTTGAAGTGACACCCGAAAGAGGAAAAGACACTAATCTGTTTGTTTTTTTTTTTTGCGCTAAACTTTCCACCTCCAGTGTCGCCGGATTAAGCTCTAAATCCATACATTTTGCCTCGTAAGAGCATCTCCAAGAGATACTCTATATGGTTCTTAATATTTAAATTTTAGAGTTGAAGGGTAAAAAGTAGCTCCAACAGATTCCCAAATTGACTCCCAAAAATAGAACACACCCAAAAAATGGGCTCTCGCTCTCTACTTATAGAGGATGATCTAGACTCCCAATACTGTTTTTCTGGTTTAAGGTATCTGTTGGAGGGAATGATTATTTTGGGAACTTATATCGTGATTAAGATCTGTAAAAAGAGATTTAGGGTGTGAATTTATTGGGCATCTCTTGGAGATGCTCTAACACCTTGATTCTGCATCGGTATGTCATAGCAATTACATATGGAGCCGCGTGAAAACCACGAAAAGCCGATTCACGTAATGGGCACGGAAAGTAACGATGCGGACTCCCTATTCTTAGTTTGGTACCTGTCCGCCGTATTCCACTTTTTTTGTTCATTGGTCAACGCTTCCCAGGCTCCTTCTAACTACTGCCATGAAATTGATCTTAAAACTTTGCTGCTGACCAATGTATTGATTAATATCCTTAGGTCCTATTTAAAAGTGTTATGGACACTTAAATTAAAAAATCACTCTATTTAAAACAGCTCCTACAGTGACTTCTACAAACAACTTATAAACCACTTTGAGAAATCACTTAGTTCAACTTCCGACTTTTAAAAGACAAAAGACAAAAACTGTTTGGAATAGTGCCTTAATACAGCCTAGCTTAACTCGTCATTGTGGGATTTGTTTGTGAATTGCCTCCTCAGCTTCGTCCGATGCTCAGAAGCAGTCCATCACCCTCCTTGCTTCGTTTGTGCACTGTAGCTAGCTTATTTTGCATTATAGCTATTAGTGGATTTTTTTGGCGTAATTAAATTTAAAAAATTAAAAATGAAAAAAGTAGGTTAATCCATCACGAACAATGCATACGAATACGGGAAAAAAAAGAAAAGACAAAAAAGCTGTGACGACCCGCATTATTACCGTGGGGTAATAACGCCAGTCAACGGATTATTATTCGTTTTAGCAGATAAAACATCGCTCTAACGAATAATAAGCCACCAGAATGTTGCAGCAGAACAATAATTAGAGACAAAACACGATATTACAATATTATCGCCACGCAGGGTTACATTTTATTACAAAGCCTCAAAGGCTTGAATATCTCATTCTCAACACAACCTTCGCACGGGAGGCCCACCTTGCACCTATTGCAATCCGAGTCCACGGTCTTCGATCCAAGCAATTTCCACTTGACTTGCTATTCTCTGAACTGACATGCTCCTAAGCAAGGGCAGATTTATAGCAAGGGTGAGTACAGAAGTACTCAGCAAGCGTTATTAACAAAAATGCACAACATGCTTATCCTTTCCACATTTAGGAATCTCAATTCCTATTCTCAATTTCTTACTAATTTTTATACTCTTTTCCTTTCTCAATTTCCTTCCCATGACATAGAAAATAAAGTTTGTTGGTTTTGAAAGAAGTCCGATTTATTAATTTAGAAAACTACTGAACATACGCATGAACAGCAAAAACCCCCATAAGTTTCCGTAATTCTCCTTTCCCGGAGACAGGCATGAATTCATGATTTTTAATAGCATTGCGCAAGCTTGTATCACTTTACCCATCATCACTCTGATCGTGTTGGCTCTTGGGATGATCCGCAATTCCTTTGAAGCGGCGCCCGGACCAGAGTACAGTACAATTTTCTCTAGTTCAGTAATTATATCTCCACCCGGTTATACACAATCAGCAGCCTGGAGCGGTGTAACACCCTCACACAGACCCACTGAAAATGACATAACCGTTGGCTGGTAGGGTATTCAACCTTTCCCCAGCCCCCTGACTCGCGTATATAACGCCCTGCGTAACCCGCCTGTGGGTTCTTACGCTCTGGTCTTCTACCGGTTACTTTGGGTCTATCCCATAAATACTCACTCCTGTGGAGAATATAACACCTCACTAGAGTACCGACTGCCCGTGAGAACGGAATGTTGGTTGATACGAGTTGGTACGGTCTGTCCATACGGATGAAGTTTGTAACCCCTTATATTCTATTCTTATGCAGAGGTCCCGCCCTCGCCCACTCATTTCCTATCCCGGCAACCTATGCCCACCTTTTTATTAACTTTAATGGCCAACTGCTCCATCAGTTGCCATCTATCTCTTATCTCTTGCCATTTCTTGATTTAAATCTTTTTTTATTTATTTCATGCAGGGTGATACTAAGTTAATATCAAAATACTTGTTTCAAGCAATATACACTAAAAATTTGATCAAAGGAATGCTTGCCTGGATTTCAACCATAAATTCGGATTCAAGTAGGATCAGGTGAAATCACCCCTGTAGCTTGGATTGTCGCCTGCAATTAAATACGTTGGCTACGACTTAATTTACGAGAACATAATAAAATACGAGGTATCGATGTGTTTGTGCTCCTAAGGTAAGATGTCACTCCCTTTTACTCCGATCACGGCAATTGAGGTAAATTTCGGTACACTACTCGTCGTTCGACATTATCGTACTAACGTTAGGATATATGGTTAATTTAGTAGGTATGCTCGGTATTTTATTAATGTTCCTAGCAATTCTTCACTACACGGGTTAATTTGCATGCATGCCTAATTATAATAGCGAATATTATTCTATTCAATCTCGCGTATGTACTTAAGTACATTTAATTTCTTAAAGGTTCGTATATATTTATTCACCTCTCTAATTCGTTTTAGATCTTAAAATTACTCAATGCATTTTCTCGTACTAGTATGCACAATGAGTTGAATTATAGATCCCAAATAAAATGGTCTCATGTATCCATTACTTAATTTCTTAATTAAACTATATTCTGGTGTCCTTATAGGATTCATACATTTTAATGTAGTCCTGAGCATATTTTTACAGCTTAACTACTATTTAAATCACCGCTTGTAATTTTTAGTTGCTATTAAATTTCTTAACTTGACGATTACTATTTTGACTTAGCTCGCTATTCTAGTCGTCGCATATAGTTTCAAATCTTCTAATAGTTATGAATTTACTTTTATGATTTAGAATACTTATTAGGGGATTCCTATAGTTTATAATCGACTAATAAAAGTTAACTGGTTATTTAAATATGCAATAGAGTGGTTCAATTGATATTATAACAATTTACTTCGTATATGCAATTCCAGCCTACAGGTATCATTTGACTCATCTTTTATAACCAAGAATATTTATTAAGACGGTTATATGATTTAACACTATCTGGATTAATTAGGTATTTAGGTACGATCCCAAACGACTTAATTAGCGAAGCATTAATTAAATCGGCATACATTATGCTTTTACTCTATCGCTGGTAAATTATTTAATCTAATCATTATAAATATTGATTAGCGGATTTCTATTGTTTTGATGATTAAACCAATTTATCTGCGTATTCAAGTCTGCAACTAAAAGGGTCTTAAACCATAGTACTTTAATTAACTCCTTAGGCATACAAGTTTAATTGGCGTATACTTTTCATCGTCGGACCACAATTAGTTTGTTCTAATATTCTGAAGAACTCAGGTTGAATTTCTATAGTTTAACTATTATTACCCAAATCGTCTAAGTAATGGAATATATTGTTGAGCGGTTTAAATAACAATACACAGGTTAAGGGTATATGCATGGATCCATTCTAATCAATTGATGCTTTTAGTTTATTTATGGGATCCTAAATATTTATTAATAAAATTCCACAAGTTTATACTACCAACAATGTTAAATAGATATTACTTAGGAATTTTAATAATTTGAACGGCAATGTATCGATTCAATCGGTACTCACCAAATTTTAATCTACTGCCCATCCTTAATTAATCATGACTACTGATTTGAGATAATTTGTATTTTAGCATGATTAGAATAATAATAATAGGTTCTTTAATTTACACTAACTTAGTTAAAGTTAAATATTCACAAAGACAAATTTTTATTATGCGCGCTTCTCCTCTCTCTTCTCTCTCTTTTCTCTTTTTCTTTTCCTCATTTTCCTTCTCTTTTTCTCTTCCTTCTCTTTCTTCCGCCCGACCCCTCCTTTTTCCTGGTCTTCGGCCGCCGCCCCCTGGTCTTCTTTCTTTTCCTCACCGCCGCCTCAGCGCCTCTCCCCCCTCTCTTTCTCACCGCCGCCTCCTCCTCCTCCCTTCCTCCTCGCTCACCTCGCGCCTCGGTTCCTCCTCCTCTTACGCCACCTACCTAGTCGGCGCGCGCCGCCGCCTGCCGCTGCGCTGCGCCACTCCACCGCCGCGCCTGCTTCGGCCCCAGGCCTCCGCGCTCCCCTCCGGTTTCCTCTCTCCTCCGCGCCGACTCCCCTCGACTCGGCTCCCCGCCGCGCTGCCCCCAAACGCCATCAACCCTAGCGGCGCCGCGCCGTGCGGTCTGACCGCCCCTGCCTTGCCGCTCGGCGCCGGTGAACCACGGCCAGATCCGTGGCCTAGGCCCGGATCTGGTGTCTTTTCCCCAAATCTAAACCCGATCTACTCGTTTTATTGTGCTATTTTTGGGTGGCTTTCACGGTTGCTTGAGATGGTTTAGGTTGGGAGGCGAGTTACTCCGGCTAGCCCCGGCCGACCAACTGCTGCCTGTGCGCCGGGGGAGTACATGGTGGTGGTGGAAGGTGGGCTCGGCCGGTGGTAGCTTGCAGCCACCATCGCCCTCGGTAAGCTTCGTTCCTATGCTCTATTTCCCCTACTTTCGGTGGTTGCTCTGTGTGATGGTTCCATGTATTCTACTGAGGATGGATGCTTATGGTTTCTATTTCAATGTGGGCTATAATGGATGAATTAGTATATGGATAGCGATTTTGTGGGTTTACCTGTACTGGTGATTGTGAGGAAGGTTAGGGTTTGGGGATGGTTGCGGTCGCTGGCTTGCGGTTCTCCTGCCGCCGTCACGGTCGCCTTGCTCCTTCGGCTTGCCGTGCCTTCGCCTCCCTGGCCTGCGGCTCCACGCAGTGGTTGGCTTCTCTGTGGTGTTGGGGCTGACCGGGGAATGTTGGGGGATTGCTTACCTTGCCTTGCTGCATCTCTGTGCCCTTTTTGCTCGGTGTGGCTATTGGTATATGGCAGTGGGATATTTTGGCTCGATGGCTTGCCCGTGAGGCTTTGTTGGCTGTCGATGCTCCCTGGGCGTGGCTGCTCTGGCCTGGTGCTATCTGGTTCACTGTGGTTGATATTTGCATGGTGAGGGCTTTGACAGGTGTTTTCTCTGTTGTGGGTTTGGGCTGAAATGGTTTGTGCTATCCTGGTCTTTGCCTTGTTTGGATTCCTATGTTCAGAACAGGTTTGTATACATATATAATACCGTATGATGAGCCTATAGTTGTGAGAGGTGCCGACTGGCCCCCGGACGGTCAGGTATCTCCGTGAACGGATTACCCCGCCCGAAGTTAATCCTTAGGGCTCTGACGGCAATTTCTACTTTTAATTATTTTCTTTTGTTCGGTCTTTTTCGGTATTACAGTTTTTGGTTTGTTCACAATTAAAATAGTGGTGTGGTGGCAACTCGACGACATCTTCTAATGTATGAAATGGCCAGAATGTAATCTAGCTTTCTCTTAACATTGATATATACAGAATAATGTAATTTATCTAAATGTAATTTCTATTCCCAATTATTCTGGATGCAACATCTATGTATGAGATGAATCTTGGTGTAAATTAAATCATGTACCTTCTGACTGAATACCATTGTATTGCAATTACTTAGTCTTTGAGATAATTATTTAATTGAGACATGGGATTGTATATTGGTTATAATTCAGATTGTTGCTATCATGTAATGCAATCAGTAATATTTTTATTGGACTTGATATGAGTTCTCATTATCGATCAATGTATGTTATTGATTTTACCCTACACAGATTGTAATTAACTACTGTTGTACTACGTACTGTTATATGAAGTTTAATTGACTTGAAAGTTTCTATTTGTCGTGCAATTGAATTTTTGTTTCTCATTTCAGTCCATATAGTTTGATATTCATCCTCGTTAATAAAATTATGAAAACAAGTTACTAGTTTATCATTTGTTGATTTCAATTTATACGGCTACGCAGAAAAGTTTAAATTTCCTCGTATTTTTATATTATCATTTATGTAATTAATCCTACTTAACGTCCTAATTCGCTAATTAGGGTTAATTAACGACGTGGGTTGTTAGAAAAGCCCAAAAAGCTAAAAGCAAAAAAAAGACAAAATTAAAAAATATTAAATTAGAAGCCAAAAATCAGAAGTTGAAGCCAAAACAAATGGGACTGAAGGGGCAATCATATATACATGGCGCATGTAACATGGGCAACAAAAATTAAAGAGCAGTTTGCACATTTAAGAGATGCATTCACCAGTCAAATCCTGAGAGAGAAGCTGAGCCATGTACCCAAACAATGCCACATATACATATAGAGCATTTTAATTGGTTAGAGCTTTTGACTTTTAACTAAAATGAAATAGTAATAATAAAAAAATAGTTTTAGAAACAAAATTTGAAAAAAGACTTTTAAAAAAATATGGAAGCTGAGGAAACGATGGACCAACTGACGGCTTTTGAAAACGGCTTTAAAAAATCGCTTTTAGAAACTAAAGTGTTTAAATTGACTCTCTATTTTGTTAAACCGAAGCTAAAGCTTATTTAAATTGACTTTCTATTTTATTAAACCGAAACTAAAAGCTAATTTGAACACCCGCAAAGCCTCCTTCCTTAGTCTCGATCCTAGGAGAGAAAAAGGGCGTCAGGTGCCATACCTAGATGGCTATTCGTGCACGGGTCATGGTCGCTCGCACCAGCTCACCGAGTTCGTCCGGCGCCTGTCCTACCCAATGTTGCATGGATGGTACGGCATAACAGATCGCAGCCACGAGGAAAATCCAATCTGTAAATTAAGGCAGCCATCTTTCGTCCCACGTCGTCGTCGATCTAGGACAGATCCTACGGGTTTCTTCCTCGTTTTCGATAAGAAATTCAAAGACGAGGACGCGGACGGGTGTACGATCGACAAACGTGACCCTCGAAAGCCGAAAGCTACTTTTCCACGGAAATTCCCCGCGCGACGCGTACGTGCGTGCCTCCACAGAAACTCCCGCAAAAATCGCGTAGGCACCGTGGTGCCCACATGAAAGTTGAAAGGTGGTGGTTTTTGTTTCAAGCTCCATCTCTAATCTTGGCCTTCAAGTAAAACGTGTCAACTCCATCCCTGAATATGTCTTGGCCTTCAAGTTAACCGCTGACTCGCCAGGTTAATTATTCAATGGCGTTGGTTGGCTCTTTGCAGCGTGGCCCTGCTCGTTTCGGCTTCAACTTTTAGCTTATTTTTCACTATTTATAAATTTCGTTTTTTCTGAACTTTTAATTTTTTAAGCTTTTTTGCCGGTTCTTTTTTCTCGTATTCGTTTGCGTTGTCTGCGATGAGCTAGTATATTTTTTTATTTTTAAATTTTTTAAAAATTTAATTACGCTAAATAAGCCACTTTCAGCTACAGTGAAATTTCAGCCACTACATTGCAATTTCAGCTATAAATCACAGCTTTTCAGCCCAACCGAGTGGAGAGAGTAGCAAATCTTTAACGGTTCAAGTGTTCATAAACAATGGTAGGCTGCCGTCACTGATGACTCAAGGAACAGCGAAATCAGCGGTGGTGGTTAACGCAAACACATGGTCGCCCGTGCGTGGGATTCAGCACGTGGTCTGTGGGCTTTTCCGTCTAGCTTCATGGCTGAAACTGCTTCCGAATTGCTTGTATACGAGGGAACGTTCCTTAGATTCTCTGACCATATTATTAATCAGGTCAGTCTTGAAAAAAGAAAAGAAAAATCAGGTCCGCCGCTTGACAAATATTAAAAATCAAGGTAGGTATCTGAAAAAAACACAAAAATAAAGGACCGATATAAAAACTTGTATGACGTACAGCCGCATGATTTGGCATTTGTGTGAAGTTCTCCAAAAGGTGCAAAATTGAAAGCACAGACGGTAAATTACATCAAAGTTCCAGTTACAGGTAGTGAAGAAACCTTCCGATTTTAAGAGCAACCCAAGTCAGTCCATTTCGACACACCGCAGACGAGCTCAACTTCGGCAAAAGTCCACCTTGAAACTTGAAGAACAAGAACGGTTCCAGGGCAGCTGCTAGAATGTTCAAAAATCAAATGCTCCAATCCCAAGATAGTAGTAGCCCACAGTAGCAGCTTAGCCTGGTCTCCAACGAGTTTGTGCCATGCACACAATTAACTTTCCAGCCTACAGCTTAGCCTGTTTTAATCAGTAGTAGTAGTAGCTTGGAAGGCAGAGCTGTTAAAGGTCTAAGAATAATAATACAATATGGGTGGTTTAATTTGCCATGGCGTGGTTTAATTTGGACCAAATTGGGATGTCAACAGTCTAGAAGGCCAGGCAGGCAGCAACCGTCCCTTGACTCGTTTGATTCGCCCGCAATTACTCACTGCTACGCGTCAGGTCCTCTGCTTCTCCCAAATACATCAGCGTACACGACAAGAGAAGTTTCTTGCATTGCAACCAACTGATGTGACTAAAGGGAGGTGGCTGCCGGTTAATTTAATAATCATCCCTTCGTCGCACAAAAAAAATCATCCATTGGGGCCCTGTTTAAAAGGGTTTATTTTGAGTGATTTATGGTTAAAAGGTACTGTAGCTGGCTGAAAAAACACTGTAACTGGTGATAATTTATTTGGATTAATTAAATTTAAAAGAATTTAAAAATAGAAAAAATAGGTTAGCCCGTCATAGACAGTACAAACGAATAGGGGAAAAAAGAATCAACAAAAAAGCTAAAAAAAATGAAATTATTGAATAGTGAAAAATAAACCAGAAGCACAAACCGAATTGAGAAAAATGATTCTTTCCTTTTTGTAATTTTGTTGATACAAGAGAGACAAATAATGTGCGTGCTGCTGCTAAACATTGGCAGAATATCTCTTCTTCTGTACTGGTAGTTTCGGAGACGCAACTCTGCTAGTCGAGTTTGATCGACGATTCCATGTACATGGCAAATATAACACTCCAATTGCTCAGCATGGGAATCGGGGAAATGGTATGACCGGAAAGTTTACACACCTTTGTTTAATATAAGCTTAAGTTTCTGAATAAAACAAGATCATTGTAAGTTGTAACCCAGATGGAAATCAATAGAAAGCTTAAGCTCTCCAAATAGGTTCAAGTACATAAAAATAGTTTTCACACTTGTATATAGGTTTAGGTTGATTCGTGCTGATAAAGCCCTGATCAACTCGGCTTCAGCTTCTGATTTCTGGCTTATTTTTCACTATTCATAAGTTTCGTCTTTTTCTGAACTTTTGGCTTTTTGTTGAGCTTTTTTGCCGGTTCTTTTTTCCTGTATTTGTTTGTATTATACGTAATGGGCTAACATATTTTTTATTTTTAATTTTTTTAAAAATTTTAATTATGCTAAATAAGCCTCACAACTACAATTGCTTTTTTCACCAATTCTGATGTTTTTCACCATAAGCCACGAGCTTTTCAGCCAAACCGATCACCACCAAAGCTTCTTTACCTAAATTTACTTCTCTGGCCAGTTTTTTTTTGTCACCCTGTAAAGCATATTGTTAAATGTTTTTATTTATGATCAATAATATCTTTAAAATATTTAAATTGGTCATATAATATAAAAATGGACTTGTCGGTTAAAAATATCTAACTATTATAATTTAGATGATGTTAATTGCGTTTGCTCTAGTAGAGTTTTATACTTAATGAACTGAAACTAGTATTCTTTCCAATTGTAAGTAATTTAGTATTGTAACCGTATAAGATAGGCATATAATTGCCTCAGAAGGATAAGAGAGAATGATTCTATAATTGTCTCAAAAAGATAAGAGAGAATACTTTTATAATTATTTTAGAAAGATGAGAGAAAATACTTATGCGAGCATTTGCTTGCTAAAAAAAAGGCTGAAACGGAGGGACAGTAGCTTGCTAAAAAAGATGGTACTACTACATTAGCAGCTGACCTGCCTCCCAATGCCGACAGGCAAAATAAGGGCATCCATAGTGTCTCAAAAGAAAAAATGGTGCAACGTCAGCTGAACCTATCACATAAAATTTTGTTCAATAGTGTTCATAACCTCAAGTGATGGCTTTAAACTGCACTCCCATCTCCCCATCTCCACGCAGGGCCACACCGAGAGATAGCACCCCATCTCCGGCGAGAGCAGCGTCTCAGGGTCCCTGTACCGGAGTCAGCTCGACATCGCAGTCGTGCCGAGGATGGACGAGGGTTCGGAGGTCAGCGACATGAAGAACCCGCCTCCGGGGTCGGGGCGGCGCTGGCGCTGCTGCGGCGGCGGGTACAAAGGGAGGTGGCGGCATTAGTGCTAGGGTGGGGAGGCCGTGGACGCGGCCTCCACAGTGAGGTTCCGCAGCAGGAGAAGGTGGTCGATATGGTCCCGAGCGAACGCGTATGCCTTCACCATCGCTTTGAGCTCCTCCTTTGCGCTTTGTTAGCGAAGCACCAACTCCCTCTACAAGTCACTATGACACTCCTGAAACCACCAATGGAACTAACATGGCATACCTGAGCCTACTTGGAGAGTTGAGGTACCTAGCAACAGTGGAGCACTGTAGATGTCCTAATAAGGTTGATGCATCGACAGCATCCGCGACCGTGCTGCCGGTGCTGGCCAAGTATTCCTTCTAGACAACATCTATCTTTCTATTTTAAAAAACTGATTTTTACACTAAGTGATTTTTTAAGGTGATTACTATAAGTTATGTTCGGATTCGATTTGGCTCGGGCTTTTGGCTTATGTACGGTGCTATAGCAGTCGCTTTTAAAAGATGGGTATTTTCAAGGCGGATCTACAAGTCGATTGTAGTACACACTGTATTACTTCAGTTATACCGACCAAAATCATATGCTACTATTTCTCTCTTCATAATCTCTCTCGTGAACAACCGAAATTCACAACCGAAATTCAGAAAACATAAGACAAAAACGACCCCCACCCTATTCGTAGAAATCAGCTGCAGCAACTGTTTGGAGCGGGGTAGCTTGACACCTAACACACGCCGTTCTAGAAGGCAGCCTCTAGCCTGTAATCCCTTAAATTTCCTCTGAGCCTGGCATTCTAGAAGAGGCCCAGTAGAGATGCGCGCGGGATTTGGCGGTGATCCCGGCCCGCAGCTCTGACCAACGGTCAACGGATTCCCACCCCTACAAAACCCCACCACCCCCGGCTAGCTCCTCTCCCAGACTCCCAGGCACCGCACCGCACCGTAGGAGGAGCAGAACCCGGTGCGTGCAATCGCACCTCGCACACCGCGAAATCCCCTCGAAATCTCGCGGAGATTGAGGAATTTGCCGCTCGCCCGCCCGCTCGGCTCGTCATTGTCGCTCGCGGCGCGCGCGCGCGCGGGGCGGAGCAGGCGGTAGGCACTCATCAGGGGGCAGGAGAATAGGCTCGGGATGGACGCGGCGGGCGATATCCAGAAGGTGGCGAGCATGCGGCGGGACAGCGGGTCCATGTGGCGGCGCGGGGAGGACGTGTTCTCGCGATCGTCGAGGGAGGAGGACGACGAGGAGGCGCTGCGCTGGGCCGCGCTCGAGAAGCTGCCCACCTACGACCGCGTCCGCCGCGCCATCCTCCCGCTCGGCGAGGGCGACGACGGCGAGGGCGTTGCGGCGGCGGGGAAGGGGGTCGTGGACGTGCTCGGCCTAGGCCCGCGCGAGCGGCGGGCGCTCATCCAGCGGCTCGTGCGCGTCGCCGACGAGGACAACGAGCGGTTCCTGCTCAAGCTCAAGGACCGCCTCGAGCGGTGCGTGCTAGTTAGCCAGTCTACTGCGAGCGCGAGTTGAGTTCTCGCTGCCTTGCCTGCCGGGTGCTTGACGATTTGTGCGTGTTTGGCTGCGCAGGGTTGGGATCGACATGCCGACGGTCGAGGTGCGCTTCGAGCACCTGGAGGCGAAGGCGGAGGTCCGCGTCGGCAACAGCGGCCTCCCCACCGTCCTCAACTCCATCACCAACACGCTCGAGGTGATGAAATGATGGCAACCTGAGCATGCAACAGCTACTCCCGTCCTGTGAATTCCGTTCCTTTCCATGCACGCGTGTCCGTGGAAGAGAGACTGATTGGCCTCTGAACTTGGTTGATGCAGGAAGCCGCGAACGCGCTGGGCGTACTGCCCAACAGGAAGCGGACCATGCCCATCCTCCACGACGTCAACGGCATCATCAAGCCTCGCAGGTCAAAAGATCTCACCTTTTGTTTACATACAAGATGCGATGCTGCTGTCTGTGGAGTATTCCTTGTCACGTTTTGGAGGCCGGCTTAGTTGCCAATCCGGGTCTCTCGGGGTTCGGTTTCTTCGCTTCCGCCTAACCTTCTTTTCGTTTGTGCAGGATGACTCTGCTGTTAGGCCCGCCCGGGTCTGGCAAGACCACCTTGCTGCTCGCGTTGGCCGGAAGGCTCGACAAAGACCTCAAGGTTTGTCAAACTAGTAACTTCTTTGCTGTATTTACAACATGATGATGATGCCTTGGAAATAACGAATCCGGACTCCCACATTATGCACATTTCATCAGCATCTCATCTTTACTACAAAATGGGCAGCCAAGAAACAGGGCACCCTTTGTGGTGATTGACTGGCGTGGATTACTGACGTACACATTGAGTAATGGGATGGAATGGAATAATGTGCAGGTTTCAGGCAAGGTGACCTACAACGGGCACGGGATGGAGGAGTTTGTGCCAGAGAGGACCGCAGCCTACATCAGCCAGCACGACCTCCACATAGGAGAGATGACCGTAAGGGAGACACTCGCCTTCTCTGCGCGCTGCCAGGGTGTTGGAACTCGGTTTGGTATGCTTCTCAGCGCTTAGTCAGATGCACATGCATTTATATTCTGTTGCTGGCAGATTCTGTGGGACTGGCATGGTTTTGATTGATGTGCTTATCAATTTTTCGTTTTTGTTATGTTGTCAGACATGCTGACTGAGCTATCAAGGCGAGAGAAGGCAGCGAATATCAAGCCTGATGCCGATATCGACGCTTTCATGAAGGCAAGCATTTATAAATCTTAAATAAATCTAGACGATTTCGGTGTCTTGTGTTAGTTTTTCATGATTATGTAACTAATCAGAAGTGAAGGCTAAAAGTAAAAAAAATTGTGCTTAACTTAATTAGGCGTCTGCAATGGGGGGACAAGAGGCCAATGTAGTCACTGACTATATACTGAAGGTACGTGCATCTTTGAGTTACAACAGCAAGTAATTTCAGTTTGGATTACCCAAATTGTCTTGTTCATTATTTCAGACGTTATTCGTTGCAGATATTAGGGCTGGAGATATGCGCAGACACGATGGTAGGGGACGAGATGCTGAGGGGCATCTCCGGTGGACAAAGGAAGCGTGTTACAACTGGTAAGAAACATAGAATTCCAGCACGATTTCAGTTAAAGAACATCGGCTGTTAGTTGGCATACATGAAGCTCCGCCAGTGGCTGTCAGTACACAACGATGTGAATATTTCTACCTGGATATGTCCTGTAGGTGAGATGCTGGTTGGGCCGGCCAAGGCACTTTTCATGGACGAGATCTCCACTGGGCTCGACAGCTCCACTACGTTCCAGATCGTGAACTCGCTCAGGCAGTCCATCCACATCCTCGGCGGCACGGCGGTCATCTCTCTGCTGCAGCCGGCGCCTGAGACTTACAACTTATTCGACGACATCATCCTCCTCTCAGATGGCCAGGTCGTGTACCAGGGCCCCCGTGAGGACGTGCTTGAATTCTTCGAGTCCGTGGGGTTCAAGTGCCCTGAGAGGAAGGGTGTCGCTGACTTCTTGCAAGAAGTACGTACATTGCCACCGTCTTGTAATGTAGACATGAGTACGGTTACGTGTTTGGTAACGCATCTATGTGCAAATACTGAGCAGGTGACTTCGAGGAAAGATCAAAAGCAATACTGGGCACGGCTCGACGAGCCCTACCGGTTCGTGCCGGTTAAGGAATTCGTGAGTGCGTTCCAGTCGTTCCACACCGGGAGAGCCGTAGCGAACGAGCTCGCCGTTCCATTCGACAAGAGCAAGAGCCATCCAGCTGCGTTGACCACCACTAGGTATGGTGTGAGTGGCAAGGAGCTGCTGAAGGCAAACATCGACCGGGAGATCCTGCTTATGAAGAGGAATTCCTTTGTCTATATCTTCAGAACCTTCCAGGTAATTGCCATTTTTAGTTTTTGAAAATATTCCAGGTAATGGTCATGAGTTCTATGTCCTATTGGGAGGTGAGATGCTACTTTAAATCATAGCCGTTCATTTCTGAGCGAAAATTTAGGCCACGAGGATGTTTACCTGCTCCTACCAGTTATTTCTCCATGCAAAAAAGAAATTAATTAATACAGTAATTAATATTGGCTAAACCAAGAAATAATGCCTCTGCATACAACGAGAAGGTGAAATTAACACGGAGCCATTCAAAGGGAGCGGCAATGCATGTGTTGCTCGAGTTATTAACTATGGTTATTAGCTTTAACTTTGGTTATTAACATTAAGAGAAATTGAATTTCATAGTTAGAACTCCATAATACTAATTTTTACTACGAAACTGTTACAGCTTACAACTACACACATTACAGCTACATGTATCTAAAAGCTGATTTTATACATAAAAAAATGTGATCCGCAGTTCAATGTGCTTTTAAACAATTGGTTTAGCTCGTTCAATATGAAAAATAAATTTGTTAAATTCATCTATCTGTATTTTGTTCTTACTTATACGTTTGATTTTTTAGTGTGCCATCATTCACCTTTCTATGTACCATTAACACTTCACATGGAACACACTAATTTGCACTAGTTAATGAACTCTAGCATATTAACCATCTAAAAAAAGTTCTGTCACATTAATTCATCTAAAAAATCTGGCACAATTTGATGCGCACCCTCCAATATTAATGTCTTTATAATACATTTCCATGCGAAGAAATTGTACATTCCTAGTTTGTTACTTCCTTATATCCTAAATGTCCAAATAAAGGTACATTAGTGATCATTTAATGGTTATGGGTGTCACCATGTTCAATCTAAGCTATATCCTAAATGTCCAAATAAAAGTATATTAGTGATCATTTAATGGTCATGGGTGTCACCATGTTCAACCTAAGCTCTTGGATCAAACAAGATGGGCGGTCCAAAATAGTTTGGGTGTACTTTAAAAAAAATCCTTAGTTCAAACAAATGGAACGACTAGCATATAAGAAAAAACAACAGCGACATGTCTGACTTCATGACTGACTCCTTGGTGTTCTGGCATTACAGCTGATGCTGGTGTCCTTCATTGCAATGACACTCTTCTTCCGTACGAAGATGAAGCGTGACTCAGTGACCAACGGGGGCATCTACATGGGCGCGCTCTTCTTTGGTGTGCTCATGATCATGTTCAATGGTTTCTCTGAGCTAGCACTCACTGTCTTTAAGCTGCCTGTATTCTTCAAGCAGAGGGACCTCCTATTCTATCCGGCATGGACCTACACTATACCCTCATGGATCCTCAAGATCCCAATCACGTTAATCGAGGTTGGCGGGTTTGTTTTCATGACGTACTATGTCATTGGGTTCGACCCAAATGTAGGCAGGTGAGTTTTATTCTTATTGAGAATCTCTTTTGTTTAACAAATGTGTATCATCAGCTATCTTTTACTCCAATACTATTCTGCAACGTTCTGAGAGTTGTTGTTGCCCCAGGTTCTTCAAGCAGTATATGCTTCTGTTAGCAATCAATCAGATGGCGGCATCGCTCTTCCGATTCATTGGTGGGGCAGCGAGGAACATGATCGTTGCAAATGTCTTTGGATCATTCATGTTGCTAATTTTCATGGTCTTGGGGGGATTTATTCTAGTAAGAGGTAAATAGTTACCCTTCTGGCCTTCTCTTACTTGATAGTTTGCAATGCATCTTTTTTGTAAGGCAGGCACTTCTTTCTATTTGAACAGAGAAAGTGAAGAAATGGTGGATTTGGGGCTACTGGATCTCCCCATTGATGTACGCACAGAATGCCATCTCAGTGAACGAATTTTTGGGGCACAGCTGGGACAAAATCTTGAACAGCACTGCGTCCAATGAGACCCTCGGCGTGCAAGTCCTCAAGTCCCGTGGAGTGTTCCCTGAAGCCAAGTGGTATTGGATTGGGTTTGGTGCAATGCTCGGATTCACTATCCTCTTCAACGCTCTCTTCACCCTTGCCCTTACATTTCTCAAGCGTGAGTACCTATGAAACTAGTTTGCTCATTTTTCTTGGATTTGGCAGTATCTAAACTTACAAACTGTTTCATCTTGTGATTTTCCAGCATATGGGAAGTCCCATCCGTCAATATCTGAAGAGGAGCTGAAGGAGAAGCATGCCAACCTGAACGGTGAGGTTCTGCATGACAACCGCTTGGCATCAGCAAGTACTCATCGAGCAACAGGAAACAATACTGGGACCGATTCAGAAATTGTTGAAGATAATTCTGGCCCTGCGCAGCGGGGCATGGTCCTCCCATTTGTCCCGCTTTCGCTGACCTTTGACAGCATCAGATATTCTGTTGACATGCCACAGGTAAAAGATATAAAATTGCTTCTCTTGTACCATAAGCATCGGTCATTCATCATAGGTTCATAAACTTGGTATGGAATTAAATTCAGGAAATGAAAGCACAAGGCGTAGTTGAAGACCGGCTAGAGCTCCTCAAAGGTGTTAGTGGGTCTTTCAGGCCAGGGGTGCTGACCGCACTGATGGGTGTCAGTGGTGCTGGCAAGACTACTCTGATGGATGTGCTGGCAGGGAGAAAGACCGGTGGATACATTGAAGGGAACATTAGCATTTCAGGATATCCAAAGAAACAAGAGACCTTTGCGCGTGTATCAGGATATTGTGAACAGAACGATATCCACTCGCCGCAGGTGACAGTCTATGAGTCACTGCTTTTCTCAGCATGGCTCCGGCTTCCCGAGGATGTAGATTCAAACACAAGGAAGGTCAGTCAAACAAAATAGTTGTACTCCCCACTTCAGTCGATACTCGATAGATAGTTTCTTAACTTCGTGCATGCAGATGTTCATTGAGGAGGTGATGGAGCTTGTGGAGCTCAAACCACTGAGAGATGCTTTGGTTGGACTTCCCGGAGTGAATGGTCTGTCGACTGAGCAGAGGAAGAGGCTGACCATTGCTGTGGAGCTCGTTGCAAATCCTTCCATTATTTTCATGGATGAGCCAACCTCAGGGCTTGATGCCCGAGCAGCTGCAATTGTGATGAGGACGGTGAGGAACACTGTCGACACTGGTAGAACTGTGGTCTGCACGATTCATCAGCCTAGCATTGACATATTTGAAGCATTCGATGAGGTGAGTGAGATTTCATCATGTCGATTTCTACCATCTACTCTCTGGATAGTTGGTATAAATTGGTGAAACTCGATTGATTGTGGCCAGTTTTCCAAACATTGAACTATGGTGCAATGTCTAAAATGTTTAAATAATGCTTGCAGCTTTTCCTGATGAAGCGAGGAGGAGAAGAGATCTATGCTGGTCCATTAGGCCATCATTCTTCAGAGCTGATCAAGTATTTCGAGGTAAAGTGATATTACAATAATTTTTAATATACCTCAATTAAAATTATGAAAATTACCGATAAACTCATATGATTTGTATTGTCCAGGGTATTCATGGAGTCAGCAAAATAAAAGAAGGCTACAATCCAGCAACATGGATGTTGGAAGTCACAACAGCCTCTCAAGAACAGATTCTAGGTGTTGATTTCAGTGACACATACAAGAAATCTGAACTCTACCAGTGAGTAACTTGCTATCTTACTATTCGTTCATCTTTTACAACTTCCTTAGGTGGTTAAAAAAACAACTACCTAATGATGGTAAATAACTAAAATTAATTATGATAGGTCAAAGTTACCTAACTATGCTACAGGTAACTTAGCATACTAACACAACTAAGGTACTAAACTACATAAGCAGTTTTCCTATCCTTGAGGAGGTACCAAGAGGTACAAGGTACCAAGAGGTACCAAATTAGATCCAGCCGTTCAATCAGTGTAATTAACGGCTCAAAATTTGGTACCTCTTGGTACCTTGTACCTCTTGGTATCTCGCGTCCGGTACCACTAGGTACTGTCAAATCTCAGCCGTTCGATCAGTGTGATTAACGGCTCAAATTTGGTACCTCTTTCCCCTCAAGGATGGTAAAATTTCCCAAACTACATAGCTTATTCGACAAAATGGAGAGAGGAGTACCAATGCACTTAGCAGTTTTCAGTAGGATTCTTTTCTTTCTCCAAGGCATTTTTACAATTGTGGATGCATCATTACCTTTTATAGGAGGAACAAGGCCTTGATACATGAACTGAGCCAACCAACGCCGGGTTCAAGTGACCTGTATTTCCCTACGCAGTACTCACAGTCTTCCCTCACACAATGCCTAGCTTGTCTGTGGAAGCAGAACCTGTCCTACTGGAGGAACCCCCCTTACAATGCTGTTAGGTTCTTTTTCACTACCGTCATTGCTCTTCTCTTCGGCACCATTTTCTGGGACCTTGGCGGCAAAATGTAAGTCATGCCACATTGTACATAGCAAGCAAGCGGCCACCTTCAAAATTTTATTCACCTTTTGCTTCTTAACACAGGAAGCAGTCGCAAGACTTGTTCAACGCCATGGGGTCAATGTACGCTGCGGTGCTGTTCATCGGCGTCCTGAACTGTACTTCAGTTCAGCCAGTGGTGGCTGTGGAGCGGACAGTCTTCTACCGTGAAAGAGCTGCCGGCATGTACTCAGCTTTCCCATATGCATTTGGCCAGGTGAATGGTTGTCCCCCCCTTTTTTTTGCTGGTAGTTGTATTCTTAAGAACCAGACACTCATCAACTTGTCTCCCGCAGGTTGTGATTGAGCTCCCATACACACTGGTTCAGGCCAGCATATACGGAGTCATAGTGTACGCGATGATCGGGTTCGAGTGGACGGTTGCCAAATTTTTCTGGTACCTCTTCTTCATGTATTTCACGCTGCTCTACTTCACATTCTATGGCATGATGGCCGTCGGCCTGACACCAAACTACCACATCGCCTCAATCGTCTCCTCGGCATTCTACGCTATCTGGAACCTTTTCTCTGGGTTCATCATCCCCCGACCAGTAAGTATCGTCATCCTGTGCATCCATTTTTGCTTCAACTTTTCCAAAGCTCATTTCCATTTTGGCTTTGACACTATGTTCAGAAAGTTCCAATCTGGTGGAGATGGTACTGTTGGGTATGTCCTGTCGCGTGGACGCTTTACGGGCTGGTCGTCTCGCAGTTTGGCGATATCGTGACGCCGATGGATGATGGGACCCCTGTTAAAGTCTTTATAGAGAACTACTTTGACTTCAAGCACAGCTGGTTGGGGTGGGTGGCCACGGTGGTCGTGGCGTTCGTAGTGCTATTTGCCTCCTTGTTCGGCTTTGCGATCATGAAGCTCAACTTCCAAAAGAGATGATGACGATAGGAAGCATGTCCTACAAAAGAAATTACATTCGTTTACCTTGCAATTACAAGTCGAATTGTGCACATCAGTGGAGCACAGGAAATGTTTTGGCTTCATTAGTTATCTTGTAAATCATACAGGCTTTTCCTTTTTTTGGTAGGAAACATTGTATAGTATTGCACCTAGTGATTTTTTTAATAAGTCTCAAAAGCTCACCTATGTGAATTTCGTTAAGATGTTAACGTACAACATTTCTGCTGTTCGTCACTGTCCCTTTATTTTCTGCAGTCAAATTTTGCAGAGTTACGCACTTATACTACAGCAGTCCCCTCCCCTGCATTGCCTTTGAAGATCAAAATTTCCTGGTGGTTAGTGCTGAAGAACAGCATTTTGACTAATGATAATTTGATCAGAAGCGGTCGGAAGGGGGAGCATAAATGTCGATTTTGTGGAGGAGAGGAAAGTATTGACCATCTGCTTTTTTTTTAAAAAAAAGGACAGCTTTATTAGCTCAGTTATGTCCAAGCCAACGCTGTTTTTTTTTATTTCCGAAAGGAAGCCAAAGCAGCACAATGTGACGCTACAAATAAGGAAGAGTCTATCAATCAGACCAGTCTGGTGCAAAACAATAACATAACTGTTTCCACGAGTTTAAATGCTGAACTCAGTTTGGCTCCAAAATGCTATACTGATGCTTCCTTCAGGAATGAGCATCAAACAGGGTCTGGGAATTCTCATCCAGACCAATAATTTCTCTATTCAAGCACAGGCCACGGCAACATGTGCTTCGTCTTAACCCTCCATGCAGAGGCTTTGTCTCTTGCTAGGGGCACATTAGATATCTTCTTTGCAGGTACATGGCTGCTACTTCATCTCAGACTGAAAGAAAGCAATATTCGCCGCAATCAATCCCGCAGGATTTAGCTTTGTATTTGTTAAGAAACTTAGGCCTGCTCTTGAAGCATTAGCTCATGGTAGACACCTCACCACTAGGTTATAAATAGATAGTACTGTTGGCTGTTTTGTATACGAAATCAGAAAGAAAGCAATAAAAAAAACCAGAAGTTCTCTCTACCTTCCTATGTTTTCAATCTACTATTTCTGGCTTCTGTGATTGATCTGGTTTTTGCATAAGCAGAGGAATCGATCAGACTGGTCGCCAACGACGGTTCCTCAACACGTTATCAGTATGAATCGCTCCGGTGAATCGAAGGTAATCATCGAAGCATTTGTAGATTGAATTATCTATATCTAGATCGCCCTAAATTCGCAGATTTCGCTTTCTAGATTATTTTTTCTACAGTGCAAATCTGCTTTAACCTACCGCGAGCAGACTTGAAGTTGCCGGCACAATGTCGATAGGTAGATTATATGACAGAGTAGATGTTAATTGCACTGTAGATTGAAAAAAACAAAAAAGAAAAAAAATCTGGGCATGGCCGGCTCCATATGGCCACCGTGCGTAAAAGGACTACCGAGCTGGCTGCCACCGGCCGTCGGCCGCACGAAGCTACCGCCGGCCGCCACCCGAGCCTGCACGCACCGCTGCATGGGTGTTGCTGCCGCCGCTCGAGTGCCGCCGAGGATGGTCGCCCGCACGCGTCGTCGCTCGACGCCGACCGCTAGCCTCCCCTCACGTGCCCGCCCGAAGTCGTCGCCTGGACTCTTTTTGGTTTTAATAAAATATTTAAAGCAAATTTTCTTACTCTAGGCTTTGAAATAAAATCCACATAACTCTAAATAAATCCCAGAAAATCAAATAAAAAGCAAATAAAATTTTGGGATGTTACAAACCTACTCCCTTAAAAGAAATCTCGCTCTCGAGATTTTAACTAGCTAGCAAAGAGATGGGGATTGTTGGCTTTTAGATCTTCTTCTCGCTCCCAAGTTGCTTCATCCTCTGTGTGATTGCTCCACTGAACTTTGCAGAATCTGATAGTTTTCTTCCTAGTCTTGCGCTCTGTTGTCTCGAGAATCTTGATTGGTTGCTCTTGGTACGTGAGATCTTCTTGAAGATCCAAGGTTTCTAATGCTGCTTGCTCTGTAGGCACTCGGAGACATTTCTTCAATTGCAAGACATGGAAAACATTGTGTACTCCTGACATGCTCGGCGGCAATTCTAACTGATAAGCAACTTCCCCTTTGCGACTTACGATCTTGAATGGTCCAACATATCTCGGTGTAAGCTTTCCTCTTGCCTGAAATCTTTTCACTCCTTGAAGCGGGGATACTCTGAGATAAACATAGTCGTCAACCTCAAAGGTTAAGTCTCGGCGGCGACTGTCAGCATAAGTGCATAACTCTTCTACCGTGATTGGGCTATTTTTAATCTGTCCTTGATTTTTCTTACTTTTTCTTCAACATCATGAAGTAAGTTAGGCCTAGCATCTTGGAAATTTTCTGGCTGCTCCTAGAAAGGCGTCCTGCACTGAGCATCATCGTGCAACCACGTAACTCCAAATAAATCCTAGAAAATCAAATAAAAAGCAAATAAAATTTTGGGATGTTACATACGCCATTGAACTAAGCATCATCGTGCAACCACATATTTTATATGGAATAGACCTGACTAATTAATTTGTGAAGTTTTAACTTTGGTTTCACCATTAAGATGAATGTGGGTGTTGGTTAGACGTTTCCACATGGCGTAAGAGGGGACTTTCTAAGTAGGTAGATAGCCTACTCGACGGTGAAACCTTAGCAGGTGGAATCAGGTTGAGATAGAGCTTTGTAAAGACCATGTGATAATCACTTAGTCGCACACCTAAGGAAGCATGTAATGGCATGATAAGTTCATTATCTCTTGTGATTAAAGTTCTGCAATTTCTGTAGAGTGTAAAACTATTCAAATAGTTATATCCCCAGTTATGGACCGAGGGTTAGATTTTCATTAAAATTTTGGGTTGGTTGGGAACTGAATGGCTAGTTCACTTGTGGTTTATTCAATTCCTTTGATTTCATTACTTATTTATTACTCATTTTCAAAGTGCACTTTCAATCTATTTACTGTATTTACTTTAAATTATTACTTTCTACAAAGTAACCGCTGAAAGATCAAGCTCCGTTTAAGTTGGTTTTGGTGTTAATGACAAATGCCATTATGAGATTTTGATATAAATGACAAATACTTTTATAATGTTTTGGTGATAATGACAAATGCATATATGAGACTAATATGTTTGTTCAAGTATATTATAGCTTAGTCTCATTTGGAAGGAAAGGTGAAATGAAAAAGGTATGCATTCAAAATCACTTTCTCATATGCTAATGCATTCCTTAGATCCAAAATATAGATTGAACTCCTCAAATAGTTCAAATGAATATGTGCATATGTTTTTCTTCATATAGATTTGTATGCACACATTTAGGGGGAGCTCTCTCTCTATGTTTTGGAGTTTCACTAGTATTGATCCATGTTTTCTTTTATACATACATTGGGATCAAACTAGGAGCATGCATTCATTGAAAATCTGTTCTAAAACCAAAATTGTGCTCATGCGGAAGAGCGGTAGTACCGCAGTTTTGAACGTCGGAACTACCGGAGAGCGGTAGTTCCGCGCCCAGAAGCGGTAGTACCGGGGAGCGGAAGATCCGGTTTTCGAGCGGATCCTTTTTTCCAGAGAGCACCCTCCGGATGCATTTGAGTTTTCGCGGGATCGGAAGTACCGGCGATTTGAACGCCGGAACTACCGCAGGTTGCGGTAGTACCGCAGTATAGAGCGGTACTTCCGGAGTCCGGAAGCTCCGGAGGAAGAGCGGAACCTTTTTTTCCAGAGAGCGCCAAGTTTGGTTCCGACTCAAGCGGAACTACCGCGCCGACTTCGCGGAACTACCGTAGAGCGGTAGTACCGGAAGCTACAACGGCGGTAGTACCGCACTTTGAATTCAAATGATTTCATATTCAATTTATTATCTCATTATCTGTTGAGATTGTCACCAATTACCAAAAGGGAAAGATTGAGAATCTAGTCCCTCCATTATGAGTAAATGGTGAGTTTTGGTAATTGATGACAATTGTTTTGTGGACTAACATTTTTCATGAGTTGGATGAATAGGTTATGTTTCACAAATGAGGATGACTTGGGATGACTTCATGGGTTGAAGATCATCAAGTCAAGATCAAGAAGAAGATAGCTTCATGAGCTGAAGGCAATCAAAGAAGAAGAAGATGTGTCATGAGTTGATGCATGATGATCATGTGTTGATCAAGTCAAGGAAGACCATCATGTGTTGATGGAGTTGATGAAAAGGATGCATCATGAGTTGATGTATATCGAGATGATGACCCAAGGCAAAGGTATGACTAGCTAGGGCTAAGGATATGTTCCTAGTCTTTTACCGGTCTTGGTGTTTGGTTGGAAGACCGGATTGCTAGTATAGGTTGTCGTACTATTAAGAGGGGTCATGTCTAGTAGTTTGAGTCTCATCATGTGTTGATAGCTCAACCTCACTTGCTCTAGCTCATCTTGGCATGAGGCTTGCATTTGCGAATGTGTTTTGCAAATGGTTGAAGCTCATGTGGCAAATCCTTGTAACATGTGACTATACTTTGCAAATGTGTTTTGCAAAAGGTTGAAGTCCATGTACCTACTCCTTGTGACATGATCTGAGTTTGCAAATATGTTTTGCAAAAGTTAAAGATCATGTATTATCCCTTGGCATGGTCTAAAATTGTTTATTGCTATTCCCTTTGACATTAGACCATGGGAGTGACTCTTTGGATATCTTTTGATTTCTGCATTGATCTAATGTGTTTGAGATCATGCAAATAGATGAGTTGTGTAGCCCTTTGAATAAGCTTTCCATAGAGTCCAAGATCACTCAATTCCGACATCGGAGTCAAAAGTTATGACCGTTTTTCTGAGTGCTGTCTGTGCTGAAGCGGAAGTACCGCCCGACTTCCCGGTACTACCGCAGAACGGTAGTACCGCATTTTATAACTGCGGTAGTACCGCAAATGGCTGAGTAACGGCTATTTTTCTAGCCGTTATGATGGGAGCGTAGTACCGCACCTATACCGCGGTAGTACCGCAGAATCCTGCTTTTGACTCCAACGGCTAGTTTTGAGGTGTGGGTTATAAATACTCCATTGTGGCGGTTGGGGTAAGGTTCTAGGGACTCCATTTCACTCTTTTGAGCTAGTGTGAGGCTCTCCACTCAATTGTGCATGTGTTGCACTTTGTGAGAGAGGAGAGGTGATCTAGAGTGCATGTGTTGCATCTAGAGGAGGACTTTGTGTCCGGATTGAGCTTGTGCATTCGTTGCACGTGGTGAGAGTCAAGCGAGAGGCTTGGCTTGTTACTCTTGGAGTTTGCCGACTCCTAGACGGCGTGGGAGGCGTCGTGCGCGGTGATCTTCTCAAGAAGGTTGTGAGAAGACCCGGCGAAGTTGTGAAGGTTGGAGCTCACCTACCCGGAGCGGGAAAGAGCTACCACTAGTGGATACGAGGTGTTTCGGCTTAATTCGTGGAGCCGGTCCGATTCGTTCGGGCTAACCTCAACGTGGACTAGGGGAAACCGGCAAGTTTCCGAACACCACGGTAAAACATCATTGTGTCAATTGTGGTTTGTTTTCTTGTGTTCCATTTATATTCAAGCAATTTACATTCATAGAATTAAATTGATTGCTTGTATATTTAGAATTGCAAGCCTTGACCTAGGCTAGAACTATTAGTGCACTTAGGCGAATTTAATTGTTGTAGGCGCTATTTGAGCTAAACCAACTTGAATTTAGCTTCCGCATTGTATACTTGGTTTAGGCAAATAGAAAAGGTTTTGAATTGCTAATATTAATTTGTAGAGAATTTTTAAACCGCCTATTCACCCCCCCTCTAGTCGGCCTCCTCGATCTTACAAGTGGTATCAGAGCTTGGTCTCTCATTTATTAGGCTTAACCGCCTAGAGAGTATAAAGGATGGCGACTAGTGGAATTGTGCACCTAGATGACACACCTCTATTTGATGGCACCAATTATGCAAATTGGAAAAATCTGCATGACATGCTATTTTAAGGCCATGAGCCCAAAAATATGGCGGATTGTAGATGTTGGCTTTTCTCCTCCATTGGATCCTCTAGCTCCAACTATTGAGGAAGAGAAATGCCTACATCTCGACGCTCAAGCAACTAACGCTTTATTTAGTGCTTTGAGTGTAGAGGTGTTCAATGAAATATGCAATCTCAATAGCGCTCATGACATGTGGACTAAAATTCAAGACAAATATGAGATGTCCACATCAAGTGATGAAGATTGCATACAAGAGTGGATGTCGGGAGAAGAATGCTCAACTTCTAGCTCCGACGATGAAGAGTCCACCATTCCCTCCACATCAACTCGATGCTTCATGGCAAAAGGTAAAAGAAGGTAAATTTCGATGATGATGATAATGCACCTTCATATGATGAGTTGATGGACATGCTAGAAGAATTAAATGAATTCCTTGGGAAGCAAAAAGCTAAATATAAGATTTTGAAGAATAATCATGTTTCCCTTCAAAATGATTATAACAAGTTAAAAGAAGAACATGAAATTCTTCTTCTCAAGGAATATACTAAGTCTAGTATGGATATAGGCATAACTTGTGATTTATTAGATGATATGCCATGTGTAGTTCCTATCTCTTGCAATTCATCTAAAGTTAATGTATCTATTTCATGTGATGATTTGTTAGATTTACCTTGTTGCTCACAATTAGATACTTCTACTTCCTCTATGCTTGTTGAGACTAATCTTATAGAGGAAAACAATGAGCTTAAAGCCCAAGTCACAAGTTTGAGAAAAGACTTGGAGAAGAGCTATAAAGGGAAGGCCTCTCTTGACAAAATTTTGGGTAGTCAAAAATTAGCAAATGACAAGAGAGGTATAGGCTTCATCTCCAAGAAGGAGAATAGCAAGACAAGGCACAATGCAAGGCATACGAAGAATGTCAAGTGCCATGGTTGCAATGAAACAGGTCACTTAGCCTCTAAGTGCCCCAACAAGGTGGAAAATAAGAAAATTCCATCTATGAAGAGGCAAACCGGCAAAGAGCAAGACAAGAAGATAAGAAGAGGTAATAATTGCCAAACTTGCTACAATTGCCGGGAAAAGGGACATTTAAGTAAGGATTGTCCCAAAGGTACCATTCCTAAGCCATCTCTATTTAATGAAGAATATTTGCTTAGAAAAGATAGAAATGGCAATGTGTTTGCTAGGAATGTTAGTTCACATAAATTTAATGTTAGGGCCATTTGGGTGCCCAAATCTATTGTGACTAACATTAATGGACCCAACCAAGTTTTGGGTACCAAAATGTGTTTCAATGCTTAATAGGTACTTGGAGAGGCATTGGAGGCTTGGCTCATTCAAGAAAAGGTGAACTCCACCATATGCACAAATGGAAGCCAAGCTTGAGGATGATCTTGCCAAATTACAAACCAATGTCATTTCGGTAACAAGTATCTACATTTGAATTTATTTAGCCCCTAGCCTTGTGTAGGTTGCATTTCATGAAAATCATTTAAAAGGGGGTTCTCTTGCTCTTGTGCTAAAATTTCATTATTGTAAATTATGAGCAAGATACTTGTGGCACATTAAGGGGGAGTGCTAAATCATATTCATGTATATCACATCCCTAAGTGTGCCCAAATTAATTAAGTGCTAGAATTGTTTTTCAAAATTGAGCCATTTAGCCAAAAGTCAAAAATTTCAAAATTATTAATATATCTTTGCAAAACTAGTTGAAAATGTATACAAATTCTTTTCAAAGGTTTTACAAAAATTTTGGCTTTAGAAATCTTATTTCAAATAAAATTGAGTTTCCAACCCAAAACTATCTATTTAGTATCTTGTTTTGGCTTCAAACTCAAAAATTCCCAAAATCAATTCTAAAAGGAATTTGAAAATATGTTCATACCAAAAACTTAGAGTTGGCTATTTCAAACATTTTTGGTATTCAAAAGTTTTCCAAAAAGCCAACCAATCAAAAGTTATTTGGATTTGAAACTCGTCCAAAATCCTAAGTTGACCTATGTGGTCCCAATCTAGCACTTATGTGAGTTTTGCCATTTGAGCCCAAATAATTGATGTATATTGGTTCACAAGGGAATTTACAAACTCATACATACAAATGATTGATTAATATACCCTTAAATGCTCATTTTTGCAATCTTGAAGAATTCAATGAAAATGAGCTTATTGTTAAAAATTGAAAGCTTAATTTGTTAAAAACTATATTGAAAATTTTTTAATCTTTGCATACAGTTGGAAATGCTCCATAAGAGGTTTATGTTTCTTTGTGAAAAACTTTGGAGCATGGGACAACACTATATAAAACCTCCTCTCGAAAATTCAATCTATTGACGTGTTCCCAGAAAAATCGGAACTACCAGCAGTCATTCTGCGGTACTTCCGGGTATCGGAACTACCGACAGTGAAATTGCGGTACTACCGATATTTCTGGAGAGTGGCTGATTTGATTCAAAATTTGATTTCAAATTTCCTCAGCCATTTCCTTTGCTCCTCTCAGTCAAGTTGATCCTTGTAAATCCTTGTTAGCTACCCTCAAGTATTTATTGACTCCATATGCCATTTTGCTCTTAATTTGATTCATTTCATTAAATGGCAATCTCTAAAAGAGTGGTACACTTTTGATCATCTTGACCTCAGCATGTGCTTCACTCCTATCTTCTCAAAGTGATATCATCCATTTCCTTCATGTGGTATCTCTTGATTGTGAAAATTAAGTGATATCCTTATTCCTCCAATTGATATCCTTTTCACCTTGGCAAGCAAATATTTCTTAACCAAGCTCTTCACATATATGATATCATTCAGTTCCAAGTGATGATATCTTTCAAGTGATATCTACTCTTTTCTCTTGCCGAGCAAAATCTCTTCTCTTAATCAAGCTCCTCACCTATGATATCAACTTCTTCCATATAGTAACCACCCTTACAAGTGGTATCTCTTCTATATGATATCATACTCTTACCACAAGTGCTTTTACCCTTGAGAAATCTTTCAAGTGGTATCAAGTTTTCAACGTTGGAATTAAGTATACTTGGTATCATTCATATTTACAAGTGGTATTTGTTTCACAAGTGGTATCTAATGTGAAAAGAGAAGAAAAACAAGAAAATGAGGAGAATCCTTTGTGTGTCAAAGGAGAAGAAAGGATTGCCAAGAAAAGACCTTTGTGTAGAAGGAAGTTTTACTTTGTGAAAATCATATATAATAACTTCTGTGCTTACTAAAAAAAAGGTAAAATATTAATATTGAGAAAATTATTTTACTTATTTGCCCAAAAATGGTTTATGGTTCTTGTGAATGAATGTGTTTCATTCTCTTTTGGTATTCATGGAGTAATAATCAAATGATATGCAAGATTATCTTTTCAAAAGAGCCTCTTTAGTCAAAAATCAAAAATCTTGTTTCAAAAGGCTAAATGTTGTGAAAATCTAAATAAAAGTACCCAACTATGTATTTCAAATGTTTTCAAAGCATTTTGAGTAAAAATCTCTATTTTAGAAATCAAAATGAAGATTTGGCCCAAAAAGGATCTTATATGATCTTGTTTTTGGATTAAACAAGATATTTCTCTAAATTACAATCTATTGATTATTTGAAAAAGTGGTCAATACAAAACTCAAAGGGTTGGTCATTTCAAATATTTCTCTAGTTCAAAGCTTTTGCAAAAGACCAATCATTGAAAAGTTATATGCATTTGAATCTCATCCAAAAACTTCAATTGACCCAAAATGACATATTCTTGCATATAATGAGTTTACCTATTTGAGCAAGATTTTATTGTGTATCTTGGCTTGAAATAGTATTTATAACTCATATAAAGCTAGAAAAGCAAAATACTCCATGAAAATCCAATTGGTTTAGTTTTTATGCCTTCGATGCAAAATCAATTCATTCTCTTGCTCTCAAAGCGCATTTAGGCATATCTTTTGAAAGAAAAATTATTTTTCAAAAATTCTTGTTGAAAAAGGTCACAAATAGCATCAAGTTCAAATCTGCAAAGTTTGAAAAAGTTTCAAGTTAATTTGAAAAAGTTGTGACTTTTTCTCTCTTGGGCTAAATGCTGAAATTTTCAGAATCTCCATGATTCTGAGCCAATTTGTGATTTTTATATCTTCAACTGGGTTTATATTCAAAGGCAGCCACAATAATGAAAATTGATCCTCTATAGTTGGTCTTCAATGTAAAATTTTATCAGAATTTATGAAGAGCAGTTGATCAATTTTCCATCTCTCTCTAAAAGCTAATGTGAGTTGCAAAAGTCTGAAATTTCATACTTCCAGATTTCTGAAAAATCATGTTTTGAGCTGATTTATGATTTTTGTATCTTTAAGTGTGCTCATAATCTGAGGAAGCTATAATTATGACTTTTGATCCTCAGACATTCATCTATACTGAAAAATTTCCTCAGTTTTATTGGACATTTCTAAGTTAGATTTTCAGGAAGCTTTTGAAGGCCACTTGGAATGCAAAATCAGGAAATGATCCACATGCTACAAGTGTTTTATATACAAGTGGTATAACATCAAGTGGTATCAAATACCAAACAAAGAAAACTTCAAAAGTCTTCAAGGAGCTCTCATGAGTAAGATTATTTGAATGTGTTTCAAATATCTTTAGCTATTTTAAGTGGTTTCAATTGGTCATTTGCATTTAGTTTTACATTTCTTCATGACCATATTAAGTTAAATGAAATTGGTATCAAGTCCTCATAATAACAATACAATTGGTATCAAGCTCCTCATGATAAAATATCTCCTTTAATGGCTTAACTTGTATTCTTCCCTTGATTGTTATACTAATCAATGCTATTTGCTGTTAATTGTCTCTTTTTGGTGCTTAATGCCAAATGGGGGAGAAATTTGTGATAATAGCATTGAAATTTGTAATAATAGCCTTAGATAATGGGGGAGAGAAATTTAAAATTGTGATAATGCCAATGGGGAGAAATAACAGAAATACCAATGCTAACGGGGGAGAAATGTGATAACATATTCATTAGGGCGAAATTAAAATTTTTAATCTGTATGTCAAATAATGCTTTCACCTTCTCTTATGCACTTCATGTTATATTATTTGGTCATTTTCACCTATGTGCTATTATCATAAATGTATTTGTCATCAATCACCAAAAAGGGGGAGATTGAAAGATCAAGCTCCGTTTAAGTTGGTTTTGGTGTTAATGACAAATGCCATTATGAGATTTTGATATAAATGACAAATACTTTTATAATATTTTGGTGATAATGACAAATGCATATATGAGACTAATATGTTTGTTCAAGTATATTATAGCTTAGTCTCATTTGGAAGAAAAGGTGAAATGAAAAAGGTATGCATTCAAAATCACTTTCTCATATGCTAATGCATTCCTTAGATCCAAAATATAGATTGAACTCCTCAAATAGTTCAAATGAATATGTGCATATGTTTTTCTTCATATAGATTTGTATGCACACATTTAGGGGGAGCTCTCTCTATGTTTTGAGTTTCACTAGTATTGATCCATGTTTTCTTTTATACATACATTGGGATCAAACTAGGAGCATGCATTCATTGAAAATCTGTTCTAAAACCAAAATTGTGCTCTGTCGAAGAGCGGTAGTACATGATTTTGAACGCCGGAACTACGGAGAGCGTAGTTCCGCGCCGAAGCGGTAGTACCGGGAGCGGAAGATCCGGTTTCGAGCGGATCCTTTTTCCGAGAGCACCCTCCGGATGCATTTGAGTTTTCGCGGATCGGAAGTACCGGCGATTTGAACGCCGGAACTACGCAGTTGCGGTAGTACCGCAAAGATAGAGCGGTACTTCCGAGTCCGGAAGCTCGGAGGAAGAGCGGAACCTTTTTCCAGAGCGCCAAGTTTGGTTCCGACTCAAGCGGAACTACCGCGCCGACTTCGCGGAACTACCGTAGAGCGGTAGTACCGGAAGCTACAACGCCGGTAGTACCGCACTTTGAATTCAAATGATTTCATATTCAATTTATTATCTCATTATCTGTTGAGATTGTCACCAATTACCAAAAGGAAAGATTGAGAATCTAGTCCCTCCATTATGAGTAAATGGTGAGTTTTGGTAATTGATGACAATTGTTTTGTGGACTAACATTTTCATGAGTTGGATGAATAGGTTATGTTTCACAAATGAGGATGACTTGGGATGACTTCATGGGTTGAAGATCATCAAGTCAAGATCAAGAAGAAGATAGCTTCATGAGCTGAAGGCAATCAAAGAAGAAGAAGATGTGTCATGAGTTGATGCATGATGATCATGTGTTGATCAAGTCAAGGAAGACCATCATGTGTTGATGGAGTTGATGAAAAGGATGCATCATGAGTTGATGTATATCGAGATGATGACCCAAGGCAAAGGTATGACTAGCTAGGGCTAAGGATATGTTCCTAGTCTTTTACCGGTCTTGGTGTTTGGTTGGAAGACCGGATTGCTAGTATAGGTTGTCGTACTATTAAGAGGGGTCATGTCTAGTAGTTTGAGTCTCATCATGTGTTGATAGCTCAACCTCACTTGCTCTAGCTCATCTTGGCATGAGGCTTGCATTTGCGAATGTGTTTTGCAAATGGTTGAAGCTCATGTGGCAAATCCTTGTAACATGTGACTATACTTTGCAAATGTGTTTTGCAAAGGTTGAAGTCCATGTACCTACTCCTTGTGACATGATCTGAGTTTGCAAATATGTTTTGCAAAAGTTAAAGATCATGTATTATCCCTTGGCATGGTCTAAAATTGTTTATTGCTATTCCCTTTGACATTAGACCATGGGAGTGACTCTTTGGATATCTTTTGATTTCTGCATTGATCTAATGTGTTTGAGATCATGCAAATAGATGGGTTGTGTAGCCCTTTGAATAAGCTTTCCATAGAGTCCAAGATCACTCAATTCCGACATCGAGTCAAAAGTTATGACCGTTTTTCGAGTGCTGTCAGCTGAAGCGGAAGTACCGCCCGACTTCCCGGTACTACCGCAGAACGGTAGTACCGCATTTTATAACTGCGGTAGTACCGCAAATGGCTGAGTAACGGCTATTTTTCTAGCCGTTATGATGGGGAGCGGTAGTACCGCACCTATACCGGCGGTAGTACCGCAGAATCCTGTTTTTGACTCCAACGGCTAGTTTTGAGGTGTGGGTTATAAATACTCCATTGTGGCCGGTTGGGGTAAGGTTCTAGGGACTCCATTTCACTCTTTTGAGCTAGTGTGAGGCTCTCCACTCAATTGTGCATGTGTTGCACTTTGTGAGAGAGGAGAGGTGATCTAGAGTGCATGTGTTGCATCTAGAGGAGGACTTTGTGTCCGGATTGAGCTTGTGCATTCGTTGCACGTGGTGAGAGTCAAGCGAGGGGCTTGGCTTGTTACTCTTGGAGTTTGCCGACTCCTAGACGGCGTGGGAGGCGTCGTGCGCGGTGATCTTCTCAAGAAGGTTGTGAGAAGACCCGGCGAAGTTGTGAAGGTTGGAGCTCACCTACCCGGAGCGGGAAAGAGCTACCACTAGTGGATACGAGGTGTTTCGGCTTAATTCGTGGAGCCGGTCCGATTCGTTCGGGCTAACCTCAACGTGGACTAGGGGAAACCGGCAAGTTTCCGAACACCACGGTAAAACATCATTGTGTCAATTGTGGTTTGTTTTCTTGTGTTCCATTTATATTCAAGCAATTTACATTCATAGAATTAAATTGATTGCTTGTATATTTAGAATTGCAAGCCTTGACCTAGGCTAGAACTATTAGTGCACTTAGGCGAATTTAATTGTTGTAGGCGCTATTTGAGCTAAACCAACTTGAATTTAGCTTCCGCATTGTATACTTGGTTTAGGCAAATAGAAAAGGTTTTGAATTGCTAATATTAATTTGTAGAGAATTTTTAAACCGCCTATTCACCCCCCCCCTCTAGTCGGCCTCCTCGATCTTACAACCGCTTACTATCTTTTGTTAAGCCTTGCATAATTATATATTGCATCTTATTATATACCACATGCTGAGTACTCTATGTACTCACGGCTATATCCTTTATTGATCAGTTGGTGAAGGAGAATCAAATTAGACAGAGGTATTCGAGGAGGAATGCTTTGATGACTTCACGGATTAGAACTTCGCTTCCCAGTTAATTGCTTGTTGACATGTCTAATGGCTACTATATTATTCTTTATTTCACTGCTAATATTGTTAGGCCCTTTAGGCTATTATTTGTAAGTTTGGCCACAAAGTCGCTACTTTGATAATTAATAATATTTGCTTCTTTCATGGTTATTCGTGAATATAGTTGATATTTTATCTATGTTGAACCTATATGCACTAGCATGATCTAGGACTGGTGTAGAATACACAGAGAGTCTAGATTTACATATTTGGGTCTCAACACCAGAGCTACGTCATGGTGAGGTGGACATGATCAGGACTAAACTAGGAGAGTTTAGGTCCAAAACGGTCAAGAGATTGGGACTATGCTCAAGATGAGCCAAGGTCTAGACGATCAAGGAGCCATAAAAAATGACTGAGACTTGTGGGGTGGTTACAAGCCAAGACGATGAGGAGCCGAAGTGAAAGCTACCAGTGGATGATATGATGGGCAATAACAAGGTAGATTGACATAGGCTTAGGGAGGATCCAAGCTTCTGTGCGATCAAGGAAGTCGGGTGCCATCATGTGTGAGGAGAAGCATGTGGTGCACGAAATGACTTGGATCGTTTGCAAGTGAGGACTATTTAGTTGGATTCGAATGTGTGAGAGGCTTAGCAGCAAGTCATTGGGCCCACATGAAAGATGGTGGAGCATGGACGATACTTTGTAGCAAAGGAACGTGATGCTTCTGGCAAAGAAAGCACAAAGCTTTAAGGAAGGCGGTAGAGAGGTATTTTGATAAATTGCCCAATACAAAAAAAAAAGTGGTGGTGTACGAAACCACAGTGTGGCCTAAGTGGTTTAGGTCAAGGATGTGTTGAAAATACTAAGTGAAACAAGTGTTGCTTCAATAATGGGTTAATGGGTGTGTACGCTTTGTGAAGCATGTATGTGTAAGTGTAAAACCCGATATGGTGTTGGGTTAACATATTAGACCATGTAAGAGTGGATGAAACTCAACTAGAAGTGTTGGTTAGCGTTTCTCGTGTGAGACTCTATATATAAGCAGGGAGAGATATTGCTAGGGTTAGGAAGCTTTTTGGAGAGTTTAGTCCAAGCCTTTGAGAGCAGAGTTTGGGTTCTTAGAGAGAACCTTGTAAAAGATGTGAGAGCCTCTTGTAGCTGAGCTTTTTTTTCATCCTTAGGCTTTATGTATAGCTAGGGAGTGGCTATGAACATTTCTCTTCAAGTATCAATAGAGATCAAAATTCATCCAAGTCTATCTCTCTTTGCTCAAGTGATGAAATCTTGATTTGGCTTGGTTTTTTGTGCTTATCCTTCTCCTCTTGATCTTGATTTATACCAGGGACATGTAAGTCATGAAGATGTCTCTTAGAGACTATATGTCATCCATCTAGGCATTTGTTACTTGCTAGTTCTTGTATTTGCCTGGTTTTGGCTCAAGAAAGGGTGATTTGGGGGTTTTTATCTTGTGGGTATATTGGCTTGAGTTTGTGCCATAATCTAGCTTGATATAATATGTGAGAACCCATCCAAGATCATCTAGATAATCAAGGAGTCATGAGCAAGAGCATATCGAGGTTTCTCTCTTTTGCCCGATTTTGGTGCAACCTTCCTTTAAATAAAAAATGTTAAAACTTTATCAATGATTTTCTTGATCATTGATTGGAATAGGTTTTTTACTTCCTAAAGAAGGTGCATACCGAATTTCATGTGATTTGGAGTCTTGGTTTGAGAGTTGACTCATTTTATGGCTTGAGCCTGCTTTTGCTACAGCAAAGCTTTAAGATCAAAAGGTCCCAACCTTCTTGTGACATTTTAAGATCTTTTATTGTTTTAGGTTCCTAAGATTGTGACCTTGCTTTGGTTCAAATTTCAAGTCATTGGACCTTCCATGTGAAAGTTGTATAGTTTTTGGTTTTGCTCGGGTTGAATGTTCAATGCTAATTTGAGAAAGATAGTACCACCAACTAAGGAGCAGTAGTACCACACCCCAAAGGTACTACCACACCTTACATGATGGTAGTAATGCACTGAGGGATAAAATCTCATTTTGCTTAGTTTTTCTTGGATATTTCTTTCAAGGTGTCTAGGCCCTGATATTCACACCTTTGCATTGCTTTATGAAGAGTCTTGAATTCTCTTCGGGAAAAGATTGAAGAGATGGGTATTTCTTGTAGGCTCCTATTCACCCTCTCCCTCCTCCAGTCGCCATTCTCAGTCCTACACATGCAAAGAGAAAGCTTCCAATTCTATGTATAACTAGCTCCAAATGACATCATGATGGTGATAATGAAAGCAGACATCCTACAGAATAGGAATTGAATCAACTTTAGTGGGAGCAATACATGACTTGTATAAGAGTCTGATGCAAGGTACAACATGAGGTAAATTATTCGATTGTGAGGCTTGTGTTATGCACACCATATTGTGACTTTGGAGATAAATAGTAAGTGTAAAGATTGATAAAAGATTTACATTTGTGATATAATAATGATATTGTTGTGTTAGTTACCATCAAATACTATCATTGATGCTCAAATGATATTTGTGTGCTTGGAAGCATAGTTGAGACAGTATTGGAATTGGTAAAATTGGCTCCTGGATATTGTTCATTTGTGGCATTTACTAAAATACAATGTAAGATCAACAATCGGCTCTTGGACACTGCGAATTTGTGATCATTTGCCACTAGACACAAGAGCAATTAAAATAATATTCCTTAGAGACAAGATGAGAGAAGCAAATAGAAATTCCTGAGTTATCCTTGTCTCCCTCTCTACCTCTCTTTCATGAGCAGTGGCAGATAGGATGGCATTGGCAATCGACATGGTGTGGGTGGCGCACTGCAGGGAGGCGGTGGGTCGGCACACCAGCAGAGGGGAGCTGGTGGGGACATGGGTCAAAGCAGGCAGTGGCAGCGACTGGTGCCTAGCACAACGTGGGTCGCATGTGGAAGGGAGTGGCCAGGGAGGTAGCGAGTTGGAGCCAGAGGTGGTGGCAGATAGATAGCACCGATGACCAATATGGCATGGGCGATGCACTGCAAAGGGGAACAGGCAAGGAGGTGATGGGTTGGAGCTTTCATGGGAGGCGATGAGTCGAAGCCGGAGGTGGCGACGGAAGGCGGCAAGGAGCTGGAAGGTGGAGGATTGTGGGCAGTGTGGTTGCCTTGTCCTCCTTGTCGAGCAAGTCCGCCATTAGACAACACGCGTACCCAAGCTCTGCTCGGAGGATGACATTGTTGTGCCATTGCTCGAGCCTCCACCTCTGTGAGCACCGCCGCCGTTGGAGTGCCTACAAGGCCAGCGTGCTAGCCCAAAATTGGTCTACACTGACAACTACCATCAGCTAAGTTACCCCGATATGCGATACAGATATGATGATACTACGATACAATATTTTTCAAAAACAAGGATATGTCGATACAGTAAGTATATGTATTTAAGAATAAAAAATATAGAGAAGCTACAAGAGAGAGAGAGAGAGAGAAACTAAGATTATCTTGATGAATGCTATATATTCCTTGCCTTCCTCACTCACTGGCATTGTTGCGGTCCGATCATAGTCTCGCATATGCACTCTGCCACTCACTCCTCGTACCTCAGTCCATGCAAATACATCATATAGACAATATGAGATATATCAGTATATCGCTAGTAATAAACTTGTAATTTTTATCAAAAATTCAAAGTAGAGAAAAGATGACTTACCCAATACAATCTGACCTCATATCATTTGAATCCTCAATCAATAACCTTGGACATAATAAATCTTACCAAAACATTAGTGAACAATAAAATAACAGATCATAGAGAATTAGATATAGATAGTCCAACAACATAACATAACATAGCATGATAGGAATAGATCACACAACACAAGGCCAAATTTAATTGTTCGAAAGTTCCACCATAGAAAATAGTAATGAATTAAACTAATACTAAATATCTTCGTAATGTGATTGCTCCACCTCAGAAGGTCATTGTCCTTCCTCATCTTCACATATGAACCACTCAAATTTTGGATTACCTAGTGTGAGATCAACAGCTTCAAGAATGAAAACACCACCAAAGGACTTGAAGCCATCTCCCCCAACATTCCACATTCGGGTTGTCCCTATGGAATAATAATCAAAGTTTCTTGATAGGAGACGCAACTCAGCACGTTTAGGTGTGAGCTTATTTCTCCTTATGCTATGGACAAAATCATAGGTACTCTAATTTCTTCCACAGTAAAAAGAAGATGATGGCTGACCAAGTAACTTGAAAGCTATTACTTTCATCTCTGGAGTCCTAACTTCATAAATGCCTCACCATTGCTTTGGTTCAAGATGGGCTCTATCTTCAATTGAATCAATTATCAAAGCCTCTTCCAAAGAGAGAGAAATCAGCAAACTATTGCTTCATTTTTCTCAGGTCCTCCATAATAGGATAACTTTCTAACGCATTTGTTCCTCATATCTGAAATTTCAATGTCCTCATGGGGGGCTACATGGTTAGAACCTTCAGTAAGCCAATTTTGATTATATTACCTATGAAGATAAGAATAGCAAATTAGAAATATTAAGAAGTCAAGAAAGCAAGAATGCAATGACATGATGGAAAGAATAGTTAGTTGTTACCTCGGATTTAGTGTGTGCCAAACAATGGAGATGGGTGTTGCTTTTATCCCATCGATCTACTAAAATGCCATAAACAATGTCATAAAAGATAAATTCTTCATGCAACTCCTTTCTTTCATACTGGTAAATATAAGTTTTCACCATCTCTATCATGGTGTCCCACATCTCATAGATCAAATAGAGACATGTATTGTCAGTGTCGGCTGCCCGTAGCATTGAATAAATAGGCTTGGTGAAATCAAACATGAATTTGACTTTATCCCACCACACATCATTAAAAACCTGCTCTTTCACAAATTGTTCTTTGCCTACATCATCATCCCTATATGTAGCCCATTTGTCACTAATAACCATTAGCACAAATTGTTCCTTGAGAAGACGATGCCTCTTCAACATGACAATAATAGATGCAAGTCTTGTGTCAACAATGGCAAGAAACTTCACATTACTAAACTCATTGAACATTGAAAATCTCATGTTGTGATTCATGATAAATTTTTTGAGCATGTTCGCATTTGCAGCAATCTTACTTAACCACATGAGTTCATCATCATTGTTTCTTGCAAAACATATATTCTTCAATGCCAAGTTCAAGATGTGAACAACACATGGAGTCCAAAAGATATGGTTGTACTTCTGTCCAACAATCATCCTAGCAACTTCGCAATTTGCAACATTGTCTGTGACCACAATATCGACATTCTGATTTAGCATTTCCTCCAAGACAACCACCAATTCTCCCAATTTTTTAACATGATTCCATAGAGGAAATCTATTGTTATCATTTTATCCACTAGTATTACAACCAACAACAGAGGAATTGACACTACTACCAGTGCTAGTATGTGTATTTATTGGTGTGCTTCCACTTGCCATCCCTAATCAGAACTATGACTAACCTCACAAGAATTTATAATTATGATGTTTGCATAGAAAAGGCCACATTTTGAATTTAATTTACACATCAAACAATCACATAAATAATGTCAAATACTTCAAAATTCATACCATCTTACCAATCTCAAGCTCTTCCTAAAATAAACTCAATGAAGCTCACTGAAGCCTGAAGGATGTTTCATGAGAGCTTGTCATGTATATGCATTTAACAATATACATAAGCGACAAATCAGAAGTATGGCCAAAGAACAAAATTTGTTAGAGTCACCACTCACCAAGTCACCAATTAGGTAGCATCAACGGTAGCGAGTAGTCAAGTCAACAATGGCGGTGGCGGTAGCAGCAAGCACAGCTGCGGTAGTGGGAGAAGGGATGGGTGATAGTTAGAGAAGGGAGAAGGAAGTGGGTGTAGTGGGTGAAGGGAGGGCTCCAAGAGAAGGCGGCAAGAGAATTAAGGAGGCGTCAGTTGGAGAAGGGAGAAGCGAGGGGGAGGCGGTGACCGGAGAAGGGAGAAGGCAGGGGGAGGCAGCAGTCAGAGAAGGGAGAAGGCATGGGGAGGTAGTGGCCGGAGGGGAGAAGTCAGGGGGAGACGGCTGGCTGGCAGCTAAAGAGAGGAGACGATGGGACTATGGGAGATCCAGGGAGACGGTGGGATCGTGGGAGATGTGAGGGGGAGGAGGCAATGGCTGGCGGGAAGTGGAAGGGGAGGGACGACTGCTAGCAGGAGCGATGCGGAAGATGACGCCGGTGGCGACAGGAGAGCAGGGAGAGTAGCAACGGGAGGGGTAGGGCAAACTAGCAAGGATAGGTTTTTGATGGGGTTGGAATTGGGCTGGACTTATAGTGGGCTTTTGTTTGAGTGGTTTTGGGCTAACAAGTATCAGGAAAGTATTAACGGAGTATCATGGTTAATTTTATTTATTTTGGAAAGTAAATTCATCCTGATATCAAATCGCATCGTATCGATACCTGATAGATATCATGATACGCGTATGGCAACTCAGCGGAGTATCAAGTATCATAGCCCATTGATGACTTTGTTCGCCATTGATCTGGAGAGGGGGAGGTAGGAGAGAGAGAGAGAAGTTGGAGAGGGTGGAAGATGTTTGGGAAGAGAGTGTAGGATCGTGCAACAGATTTTTGACATGGGCGTGACCTCACTTTTGTGGACGGGGATGAGCTCATTGTTGTGGTAGTCCATGAGAAAGGTCCATGGAGTGGGGTGGGGGATGATGACAGGTGGGCTCCACTAGATAACTTAGAGAGAGGAGGATAGCTGAAGGGTAAACAGGACATTTCACCCTTTCTCTCTCTTGATTTTTTCAGAGTAATATTATTTAGTTACTCCAGTGTCCAGTGGCAAATAGCCACAAATTTGTGGTGTCCATGAGCCTAATATCGACTTTAAATTATGGTTTGACAAATGTCACAAATGAATAGAGTTCTGGAGCTAATTTTGCTATTGAAATTATATGTGTTAAAGTAGCAAATAATTAATGGGCATGTCTTTTTGGCTTCGGTTGGTGCCTTTTGGCTACAACTGATGGCTTTTAGCTGCGACTAATAAATAGTAACGGCTGGTAGAGAGTGTTCTTTTGAGCTGATGACTTATGGCTTTTGGCTGATTAATTTAAATTGGGCTATCAGGTTCAATTGGAAGCATGAAAACGACATACATACAAATGGTCGTCAACTATTTGATGTGTTTAGTACGTATAAACTTAAAGGCATACATGCAGTCGAACGTAGTGCAGCAGCGAAAATCTATCACGAACAATAGGAGCATACAAATTTCACATGTTCGAATCCCAGATGGAGCAACACCAATATGAGAAGCTATGGCTTCAATAGTAGGACGACAAGCATCAGTGGATGGAACGCCGCATAGATTGCAAGCCTTCTTAGTTGGCTTAGCCATAGAAGGATCATCAAGGGTTATATAGAAGCAGTGCTTCTTTTGCTCCTTCCTTTACTATCCCAATGAGTCTATGCACATCATCAATATAAAGTAAATTTGCAGCAATTTGTAAGATGGCGTAGCCATGGTTGATGAGGTAGTGCTCGAGCTGCCCGAGCACGGCATTCACCAAGTGCTCCACCATCCACCCTATACCGTCCGACACCATGTAGATCAACTTCTACGCCAACTCCCTCCTGACCCCAACCACCTCGTCATCCTCAACGTCCTCCTCCACCGCTAATGCCTTCACCGTGGCCTCCTCCTTTGATGACGGCGATGACTTGGTTAGCTCCACCGAGAGCGCCCCGCGCCCCCTAATAGTCAGCCACTCAAGGGGCCACCTGGACCAGAGCGTGTGCGAGATCACCATCTTAGCTGCAAGCTCACACGCTGAGCGAGGGAGCGTGGGGGTGAGGAGACCACGGCTGTCACGGCGTCCTCCTCTGGCCAGGCCAGGCTGGTGTCTTCTTGGTCTAGGTTCGAGCGTGAGCTCGGAGGCAGGGCGGCGTCGGGGAGGCATGAGGCGGCGAAGGGGAGAGGCGGCGGCAGCTGCTGTACGAGATGGCGGCTGGGGGAGAGGATGGGGAAAGCGGAGCAAACGGAGGCAGTGTCAGGCAACCAAAGGGCTAAAGCGGCTTTACTAGCCGGTGCCAGTAGCCGAGCCATTCGGATGTGCTTCCAGCTTCTCCATACATAAGCTGAAGCCGGAAGCTGATCAAAAAAGTAATAGGCCCAATATCAAATAAAGTAGTTGCTTTAAATTCCCCTGTATTAAGCCCAGGGATTCGAGCTCAGGGATTCGCTCCCAGGGAGCACTGCCAGTAGGATTCTTTGCGGAAAGCTCCTCTGGATTTTACGAATCTACGTGTGGGTCCTCAGTTTTGCAGAAAAACCTCTACCACATCAATGTTTGAGAAAAAAAACCCCTTTGTTTTTCCAAACTTACATATATATCCTCTATTTTTTTCATAAAGGCTCTCTTTTTGCTTAATAAAACACGCGGTTTTCCAAAAATTATACATGGATCCTTGGTTTTATGCAAAAACCCCTTTTCTTTCTTTGAAATACGTATATGTCCTTATTTTTTCAAAGAAATCCTTCATATGAATTGTCAGCTCTTTTACTTTTATCCATATGGAAGATAGCATGGCGTGATGCCGCGCTTCCACTGCCAGTTCTATCTATAGGATGTCAGGATATGAGGATTGTCATCTCTATGCTAGCATTGACTAAAACAGCGAGTAGTGCGTGAGTAATTACTTGGGATAGGCAAGAAAAAGAGTGACAAAGGTACAGTGTTACACCTAGATAAGAAACAAAAAATAGACATCAGGGCATCTTTGTATACTAACGAAAACATTGACAAAGTTGCATCCTAATAGAACAATTTGCTAAACTCTAGAATCTGGGCTCTAGACATTGCGACAGAGAAACTGAAGCCAGACCAAACAAATAGGTGTTAGAAATTGGTCTATATTAGTAAGGTCTATTTTCTTAATTCTAAAACATGCATGGTTTAGTACCATATCATTAAGGGAAGGTGAGGATGACCAATTTATAAGGTGGAATCCTCACCACTCCTTGAATATAGATAGAAATGGCATGAGGAAGGCTTTGGCTAATCTCGCACGTGAATATGTTCGCGCGTATTCGCGCATTTTCGCATGAAAATCACGTGACTTGTGACGCATGACCGTGCCATGACATGGCACGCCACTTGGCAGACCAAGTCCATCTTTATTTTTGCTGAACCCTGCACCACTCTCTCTGTTTAAATGAGATTCAAACATTTAAATGAGGCTTTATTGGGTTTGATGACAGGCAGTTTACCAGTGGGCAAATGACTGGTTAAATATGTCAGTTATCAAAAGGTAAATAGCTGTTTTAATTATGTTAGTTTTTAATCTGTCTATTTATATGCCTGGAGACGTCTAGAGTATGTGTGAAACTCAATGCCTCTATTTCCTTCTTCTCTGTGATCTTGTGCTTTTGTACTGCGCCGTCTAAACTTCGTATTATACCGACTTCAGCTATACTGATCAAAATCACATGCAAATGACTCTCTTTGTAATTTCTTTTTTAAATAGTTAAAATTCAAAATTTTAAATAAAAAACTATAGCCAAAAAACCCAAATACCAAGCAAATCTCTCCAGTGGGCAGTACCTGCAGAGAAGTCAGCCCTCTAGAAGGCCAGGTCGGTAGTAGGCGCGCGGCAACCGTCCTGCAGGCTTGCACGTTTAATTAATTAATTAATTCGCCGTAATAAATATCTTGGTTAATTATGCCTGTAGTGCACTAGTGACAAGTGCTACCACGTGTCAGGTTCTGTGCATCTCCCAGCAACACGTGGAGTAAAAGAGAAGTCTTTAATTTCTTTCCGTGGCTCTTTGAGTTCAAACGAATTTGATCTAGAAGTAATGTACGAATTTGATCTAGAAGAAAGTAGATATATGACGTATGCATGCATGCATCAGATGGTCAACAAAAGTTGCCGGTGCTCCAGATACATGTGCATGGTTATGTTTCCGTATTCATATGTAAGTTGTAATGGCTTGATTCCTTAGTTATGCTAATTCTTTTAAATAATATGTTTTTAAAATGATATCTACTAATTAATTATAGTATATAATATATATGCGAGTGCTTCCCTTCGTAATATTTTTTAGAAAAAACTATAGCCTAAAAAACTCAAGTACCAAGCAAATCTCTCCAGTGGGCAGTACAATGACCTGCAGAGAAGTCAGCCCTCTAGAAGGCCAGGTCGGTAGTAGGCGCGCGGCAACCGTCCTGCAGGCTTGACGTTTAATTAATTAATTAATTAATTCGCCGTAATAAATGTCTTGGTTAATTAGGAATCGGCCCAGGTGTAGGGCGTCTCACGTTGCGACACATGTTCAGAAAAAATAAAAAAAATCTAAAAATCTAAAAAATATCTAAAAAATTGTAAAAAGTATTTTTTAGTACTTAAAAAATACTTATGCTTATGTTGTTAGTGCTGTTGCGGCCTTTTGGTACTTATGCTATTTTAATTTCCTAATGATTCTTTAACTCAACTCGCCACTCCCGAATAAACCAATAACATCAAAAGCACGTACATACATCACATGCTCTTGTACGCGGGTTACATACATACCTCAAATTCTAATCCTAGAGACCGTCAAAGAACCGAGAAAACATTCTTAAAACACACGAGTGGGTGGGGGGATTTGAGCTCTGGTTATCGCCGGAGCAACTCAGGTGCGTTGCGAGTGGTAGATGCAAAAGCATGTGCCTGAATCACCAAGCGTACAGTTTATCTTATGGTAGTTGATCTTACCAGTGACGAGCAGGGAAAAATTGTTGGTTATCGGTGAGGCCCGATAAAAAATCAAATAGGGCAAAAACTTTTCGGATTTATCTAATTTTCATCAAATATAAAGAAAATTTACAACTTTTTCCTTTTACACCTGAAATATTCAAATTTCAATTCAAAATTTTCATCTAAAAAAATAAAAAAAATCCAATAACCGTCGCTTACTGATTCTATCGCTGCCTTTCAATAAAATTTGTAAACCGATAGCACTTTCCTTGGTGACGAGACATACATCATAGAATTCTTAAAGCCGAAGGAATGTCGGCTAGGTGTCCATGTCAACATTTTTGTAGAAAGGACCTTCAGGTTTTCCAAAAACATACACCGTGAACGGCCCAGATCAATTCCTCACCCACCTGAACCCTAGCCCGAGCGAGCGCCGCCCCCATTCGCTCCTCTAACTCACTTACTCTCTCCATCGCTCTCCTAGCTCCTCTCTACTGTCGGGCCCCGGAGCAGCAACTCTGTAACCCTCTGTGTAAATCACACTAGTCCAGGAACAGCAAGTGCACACAGTAGAACAAAGATACATACAAGCACAAATGACCAACAATATTAAATTAAAGAGTACGGCCTTATGGCCAAGTCTTACATTAAGATCCCCGATAACACAAATAAAGGAAAGTAACAGCGGAAACAAGATGATAAATAGCGAAGCCCGATAGCCTGCCCATAGGCAGACGACAGTAAGACGCGGCCTACTCGTCCAGATCTTCACCGTAGTCGAAGTCGTCTTCCTCTGTGTGGAGATAGTAAGGTGAATACAAACTTGTACTCCGCAAGTTACACGGAGAAATGCATCATAATTATAAAGGCAACAAAGGAAAGCATATAGGGTTATTTGAGCATAAAACAACATTTAAAGAATTACAGTAAATAGATTGAAATTTCTGAATTTAATACAATAAGTAAAAACAGTAATCGTAAATGAAATTAATATCGTTAGTGCAGACTCCGACCAAACACTAATCTAACCATGGGCATCCCACCCGGACCATCTTTCTCAAAAGATCTCGTATGGATTCCATACATCCATAAACTTTATAGAAACCTTTTTGGAAACCAAACTCTAATTCGTGAAAAACTTTACTCAGCATGCACATGACCGTGGGCACGACTATCCAGGATAGATTATACACTCTGTAGAGGTTGTACAGCTTTACCGATAAGACATGATCATCTCATATTACCACGCGATTAACACGCTTTCTTATGTGTGCGGCGAGGAGATTATGGTAAGGCCTTTACAATGCAAAGCCTTCAACTTGGCCAAGCTAACTCTAAGGTTTCACCCCAATAAAAAATCCACCAGACCAGGACCCCCTCTTGAGCTGAGTGAGGCTTCACATGGCGCACGCCACGCTCACTTTCAACCTACAACATGACTCAGGATGAGACCCGCAAATTAATCAGCCAGGACTGCCCCATACTAGTCTTGTGGTAGTACGATAGGACTTTGCAACAGTAGCTCCCAAACTGGTCCTTAATTTGACTTAGGCTCAACCCACATACCCCTCACGCACGACAATCAACATTGTGTCTCCGAACAATAGTGCATGTCTGTACCCACCACCTAACCATTAGCCTAAGTCTAAACCAGATTTTATATTTTATTTTGAAATAATCCTTCTTGACTCACTGAAGTCAAGCATACATTTAAAAAGTTCATCATTTTATGTAAAAAATGGTATCCCAAGCCTAAAGTTATATCTATGCAGGTCTAAGCATTTGCTACCAAATTCTCTAGCCATACTAGTGTACTAACTAGAATTTTATTCTAGGGTTACAAGGTATCGAGGAATTCAACGTCAACGGAGTAATTAACATGTAAGCAATAACTAAATTTAAAACTGAATTGAAATACGTTGAATAAAATTAAGCATGTAATATAATTTAAACCAATATAATTTTATTTGCAAACTGGATTCAATATGATCAAGGTGTGTGACTTGCCTTTCTCCGCAGTTAGGTGTGAATCGTCGTCGTAGAATTCTTCCGAATTGTCGCAGTCTACACGTGAAAATAATCCACCAAATTCAAATAAATTCAAATAAACTCTAAATATTTAAATTGAGGGTAGAAATAGATAGAGGGAATTTTTTTTGATGAATTTGGAAATTTGAATGGGCTCAATCAGTGTTAGGACGAAGGAGAACAAGCTCTCGGACGTTTAAAATCAAAGAAAAAGAATAAACTAGATTTTAGAATTATTTTTCTAAAGAAAATTTCAATTATGACATCAGCTCTAGGATTTCTTTTTTGGCCGAATTATTTTTCTACTGAAATATTGGATTTATGACTCTTCGGATCAGAGATTGACAGGTAGGCCCTGGTCTGTGGACCAGAGGGGAGGCTGAGGTGGCAGGGAGTGTGACATGGTGCTGACATGGCAGGTGACCAGAATGGTTTTGCTGACGTGGCAGCCAGGTGGCACTGACGTGGCTGCCACGTGGCTCGGGAGGCTCTCGGTGCTGACGGCATCCACGTGTCACTGACGTGGCAGCCACGTGGGTCGGATCTGCCGAGGTGGGCTCACACGTGGCTTCCACGTGGGCCAAAGGGGGAGGTGGTGCTGACGCAGTGTTGTCTGAGCGGACGTGAGCTAGTGTGGCGCTGTCCGAGCGGGCGTGAGCTGGCGTGGCGCTGTCCAAGCGGAGGTGGTGTGCCACCAGGCGCCATGTGGCGTCCATGGTAGCCGGTGCTGCTGACATGGCTTGCCGGCTGGGAGGTGCACGGGGACCGGGAGTTCGCCGACGTTAGGGGGCACGACGGCGATCGGCAAATGGCGTGCAAGAGAGAGGAGGCCGAGGGGAGTACGGTGGTACCTGGCGCGGCGCTCGGTGGTGAGTGTTGGTGGCCGGCGCCGACACGAAGCGGCGGGGACGGCTTGGGCTTCTGTGCGACGGCTCTCCAGCGGCGAAGAAGCCTGGCCGTGGGGGCGGAGGAGATGAGCGCGACGACAAGGAGGGAGAAGATGGTGGCGGCAAGGTGAGAACTGGTCCAAGCTGGCGGCAATTGCTCGTCGGAGGGCGGTAGAGGCTCGGGGAGAGAGGAGCACGGTGGCGGGGGTGGTGGAGTGCTCGGGAGAAGGAGAGGAAGGGGAAACGGGGTGGAGTGAGGGACGGTGGTGCTCGGGGTGGGGGTTTTATAGGGGCGGAAGGCGGAGCCAATGCGATTTGCTCGCCGAAGATGGCGCGGGGCAGCGGTGGTTGCGGGAGGAGAGGGGCGAGTGGGCGCGAAGAGTGGGGGAAGGTGGGCACGAAGATGGCAGAGGGGATGGGCGCGCGGAGTAGGGGAGAAGAAAGAAAGGACGGGGCAGCTGGGCGCGAGAAGACCGGCGGGAACGGCGGAGCTAGCGGTTTCGGCGGGTGGGCACGGGAGGAAGAAGGTGAGGAGGAAGAAGGAGGCGCGGCTCTAACAAGTGGGCCCCACCCGTAGTGGGAGAGAGAGGGAGGGAGGCACAAGCGGCAGGGATGGTGCCACGTGGCGGGGAAGAAATCTGGTGGTCGAGGGGTTAAGTGGGAGGGAACGGCGGGATGGGCTCGGGCGGCAACGTGGCACAATCTAGCCTGTCCACACGTCTGCCGGAGGGTGGCTAGGAGATTTAAGTTTTCATTTTTGATTTTGGGATTTTCAGAAAACCCAAGAAAAGCAAAATACCTCAAGAAAATACCAAATAAATTCCAAAATTTTCAGAAAAATTCATAGAAATTCCTAGATAAGTTTTGGACTTAGATAAAATATTTCCAACTTAATGTTGTATTATATTATTTTTTATATTTAAAATAGATTTTTAAATTTCAGAAAAACCAGGAAAATCCCAAATAACTCTAAATAACTAATTTGAATTAGAATTTTTTTTTATAGAAAATCAAATATCATTTTATTTAACAACATTTTTAGGTTTTCACTTAGAATACTTTTCAAATCCAGCCTTTTTAAAACAAAAAATCAAGGCAAAACAACATTAAATCTTAGGCAACCAAACCATTTATTTTTATTGCCAACCAAATTAATCAATTTAATAATTGTTTTTACTCAGAAATTGAAATAAACAGCTGGGTTGTTACACGCCGCCATCCATCTCCCCATCCTTCCTCCCGCTGGTGTCGGTAGATGTGGCCGTCAGCCCACCTCTTGCGCATCCTCCACCCCACAGCCTTCCTTGTGTGGGATCGAGGCGGAGATCTCAGGTGCATTATGTTTTCTGTTTATTTTAGGATATGAATGTTGGTTAGGAGGCCAAAGATGAGAAGCTAGAGATTATTCCTACTTCCATGAAGAAAAGGTAAACACGATACTTTTTATGAGTCATCTCTCACAATTTTATATGTCTTTCTACTTTGCCATTATAGTTTTATCTTGACTAAATTGAAATGATTAACTGAAAATACTCTAGGATTTCGATAATGTTGGTCCAACTTCTATGCTTATTTGATTTGGTAAGGTAGCATTTTTTTAAGGATTAGTTGTGGAATCCAACTTCATGAACCTAAGCTTAAAATGATGTGCTACATATGTATTTGCACAACTTAACATGAACACATTTTCTTCAATGATTACCTCAATGTGTAAGCTAAGCCGCACGGATACAAGAAAGAAAAAAAGATGTAGATTTGATTGAAATGATTAACTAAAAATACTCTAGGATTTTGGTAACATCGTTCCAACTTCTATCATTGTTTGATTTGCTAAGGTAGCATTTTTTCAAGGATTAGTGACGGAATCCCACTTCACGAACCTAAGCTTAGATGTGATGTACTTACATCTGTATTCGCACAAATTAACATGAATAATGAATTAACATGACCCTAATTTTTTCAATGATTGCTTGGGTGTGTATGCTAATTAAGCCGTACGAATCAATTATATAATTGAGAGAGGAATTTGTTGTTTTCTGTGCTTGAGTAATATATATCTACAGGATTTTTCACAATTATTTACTGTTCTCATGCTCGGCGCGGCATAGCGCACTTACCATTCTACAGCATTAATATTGATAGGCGTACGTACCAACTGGTTTATATAGATATGTATTATACAAAGGAAGCTTCTAGGACTGACCGATACCAGCAGCACAAATTGAGAAGACACTGTGATAAACCAGTCAACACTGCTAATGCGAGTGGACCAGACCTAGGAGATCCACGGATCATTGAGCCCCACGCATGTACCCCGGCCATCAGCCTCCACACCCGCCCGTACAGGGCCGTACGAATGAAGTCCAAGAAGCCCACATCTAGAACTCTAGAAGAGCCATGGATGAATAGTTGCCGAACCTGATATGCATGGGCGAATTGCATGCATTGGACCAGTGTACACGACTAAATTTGTCTCGACGACCAGGCAGTGCAGTGCATGTCTCCAGTCCCCACAGTCCGCACAGGCATCAAATCATGGCGGCCGCTCTGTCTGACGCAACGCAAGTTACGCAAAGCCCCGCCAACTAGTGACTATAACATTTGTCCATTTCATCTATAGCCTTCAAAAAAATAGTTCATACAATAAAGTAGATATTACAATAACTATTTGGCCCCACGTGTAAGAGAGTGAAATGCATATTTTTACGTGCTATAGCTAGCTGTAATTTAGTAGCCAGCTTCCTTCTCTCTCTTTCTTTCTCTCTCTGCTACATAAGATTTAGCTGATATTATATTTGCTATAACCTATGGACTAAACTTTATTGTACTGCTCTTAAACCCCGCCTGCCGCTCTGCCAATCAAGTCCCACTGCACGCGGAAACCGGTGCAGAGAACACCTCAAAACCCTGGAGAAAAAACCCCTCGAATCGCCAAGACTCTAGCCCGCCCGCGCGCGTTGGCGTTGCGAGCAAGCGCAAGCGTGCGTGGTCGCAGTAAGGGATGTCGATGGAGGTGGGCGAGGTCCAGATTAAGAATGGGAGCCTGCGGCGGGGCAGCGGGTCGTCGTCCATGTGGCGGCGCGCGGACGACGTGTTCTCGAGCTCGTCGGCGCCGGAGGAGGACGACGAGGAGGCGCTGCGGTGGGCCGCGCTCGAGAGGCTGCCCACCTCGACGCGTCCCGCCGCGCCGCATTCCCGCTTCGGCGGCGGCGGCGAGGCCCGCGGCCGCGGCAAGGGGTTGTGGACTTGCTCGCCTCGGCCCGCGCGGCGGCGGCGCCGCCGACCGCTCGTGCGCGTCGCCGACGAGGACAACGAGCGGGTCCTGTTCAAGCTCAAGGAGCGCATGGACAGGTGCGTTGTGCGTACGTACGTACTAGTTGCACGTGCTTCCTGGCTGGTACTTCCTTCTTTCCCCAGTAAAAACTAATACAAATATAACGATATATACAATAATTTTTGATGATAGATCTATTAATAACATTTCTATATAACAAAAATCTAAACAATTTTATGTATATTAACAGTCAAAGTTTTAATATTTTGATAACACATTCTAAAACGTAGCGTTCACTAAGACATTATGTGCTAGTCGGACAGCAGACCGGCGCCTAGCGCCTAATCGTCGTCTAGGCTGGCTAGTGGCAAAATTAGGATTTGGTTACGCCACAGGCTCAGTGGTGGAATGATCTAGGCTATCTGGACTTGATCATAAAAATATTACTCAGATTGGACTGAATTTACCCGAGCTGTACACTAGATATTTTTCTACACCCTAGGCTGAAGCCTACCCTCTCTGGGGTGTGATTCCGCCCCTGAGGCTGGCTATGTGATCGCATAGGTGGAAAAAATCGTCTAGGTGGACAAGACGGGAGGATAGCATCTAGGCGGGCTAGGCAGTCTCCTTGGGAAATAGAGCTAAAACATATCTATTTAAGAATAAAGTATTATGATGCGAAGGCCCGGTTCATTCACTACTTCAAGGTGTTAATTAAGAGGGTAATTGATCATTTGCCGCTCTATAGGATAGTGTTTGCTTATTTGACACCAACAGAGATGTAATCAATTGTTTTGCATTTTACTTTTTTCTGGTTTTTTACCAACTGATGAAATGATATTTTTGCCCTTCGGCTCTTTTTTTGTTTGGGCACTCTGTGTAGAGTGGGTTTGGTCCCACATTGCATTGAGAGAGTGGGGAGATAGAGGCCTAATAGGCAACCTCACAAATCTGTGAGAGCACAAGAAAGTGGCGTCCACATCGGCTCAGTGGAGGTTGCTAGTGACAAGACGACGATCTGAAAAGTGAAATGGGAGAGGAAGAAGAGCTCATCAGTGTGCTCAGCAGGTGGAGAAGAGGATGGGGCAGCAAGAGAAGGGGAGCAAGCAGTGGGTGTGGGTAGAGAGAAAGGGACAGGAGCGAAGAGGAGAGAGAGGTGAGGACGGGCTCATCTTAATAACCATATGATCTATTTTATAGAAGATTGTAGTAAGTTATGTGAGGTCTATTCATATTAGTTTTTACTGATAGTTGATAGAAACGGCTAATGAATAGTAGTGTTTATGTAAGAAAGACGGTGCAACGAAAAGCATTGTAACATTCAGATTGCCATAATGCCATTTGACTTACGAAATTATGATATAATAAAATATAAAGTACGCTATAATATGTGAAAGTGAAAAGTAATAGTTGATGAATAGTAGCGATTGATAGAAGTGGCTTATAGAAACTATGACGTTCGTATTGGCTTCTAATTCTAGAAGCAGAAATTGGAAAGCAGAAATCAATATGAACATGCCTAGTATCGAGGATGCTCTCTGTTCGTATTACCTTCTAAAAGCTGTTTTTTATTGTAAATTATATTTATACAGTACCTACTTTTCAAATAAAGTATATTTTTAAGATGATGTCTATTAGTACACAAAGTAGTGACTTTATTTATATCGGTCAAAATTGTACATGAATGTATTTATCTCTACAAGCTATTAATATTCATAAATCAAAGGCAAAATAACATATTACAATATAAAATTAACTTCAACTTTACTTATTTACGATGGGAGGCGTAACTAAAGTAGCACGGATGACAGCTGCTCAGTTGTCTACTTGTCGATGTGCTTCCTTCCCATAACACGCACCTCGGTCAGAAAAATAGCGGAAAATAAATTTGGGCGAAGAGACGTGCTCAGTGGTGGGCGCTGCTGCGGACTGCGGCGTAGGGCGGTGGGGTGGCCGTTGGCACTTCACCAGCGGGGTGGCTATGGCCTACCGCCTACGGAGCCACGGTGGCGTGAACTGCGAACACCATCCTCATCGAGCGCGACCTCGAGAAGAACGGAGAAGTTATCGGAGTTGGCGCCTTGGCGGCGAGCCATTCGTCACGAACCAGGCGGCGGGGGAGGAGGCGGGCGCCACTACAGGCAGAGGACCGAGGGCTGCGTCGATGCAGACGGCGTACCATAAGGAGGGATCGTCGGATCGAGCTGCATGGTGGTGGTGATGGAGGCGCGCGGCCGTGGTCGCGAATGGGGTGAATGAGGCGGGCGCCGGCTAGGAGGCGCGCGTGGACTGCGCCGCCATCCCATTTCCCCAACGCGCCACGGTTGGTTCGTTAGACGCTAGATATGGAAAGGTGGGATTAGCGTCCAACAGGATGTTAATGGCGGTGGTCGTCGTTGTCGTGCCTATTAGCTGTTCGATGATTTGCGTGTCCGGTTGCGCAGGGTTGGGATCGACATGCCGACGATCGAGGTGCGGTTCGAGCACCTGGGGGCGGAGGCGGATGTCCGCGTCGGCAGCAGCGGCCTCCCCACCGTCCTAAACTACATCACCAACACGCTCGAGGTGCGCGCCATTGTGTTGTGTTCGTCCCTTGAGTTCAGTTTGTGCGCGTGTGAGAGAGAGATGACTGGTTGGCTTTGGAGTGCAGGAGGCCGCCAACGCGTTGCACATACTGCCCAGCAGGAAGCGGACCATGCCCATCCTTCACGACGTCAGCGGCGTGATCAAGCCCCGCAGGTGAAAGCAACTGTCTCCGTTTTTAATCATCTGTTTATAGGATGAACTGATGAAGTGATTTGCTGTTGCCGACTTGGTCTGGTGTGGGAGGGAGTTAACCCGGGTCTTTCGTAGTTCAATTTCTTGGCTTCGTCCACTCAGTGACTCACCTTAATTTTGTTTGTGCAGGATGACTCTGCTGTTAGGCCCTCCAGGCTCAGGAAAGACCACATTGCTGCTCGCGTTGGCCGGGAGGCTTGGCAAAGATCTCAAGGTTTGTAGTAACAAATCATGCATGCAGTTAACTAGTAATACCATTCAATGACTATTCTAAATTTCTAATAACCATATATGCGTATTTCAGTAGCATTTCATTTTTTTCTGGTGGAAAAAGAGGAGCTATGAAACAGGGCAGCTTTCGCTCCAATCTTTTATTTTCCATTGCAGTCCGAAAGCATGCAGAATTTTGCTCTAGAATGCCTGATACAGAAATGTATACTCATTTTGTGATGAAATATTCATAAACATAATGTGCAGGTTTCAGGTCAAGTGACCTACAATGGGCACGGGATGGAGAAGTTTGTGCCAGAGAGGACATCCGCATACATCAGTCAGCATGACCTCCACATTGGGGAGATGACTGTCAGGGAGACTCTTGCCTTCTCTGCACGATGCCAAGGGGTTGGCACTCGCTTCGGTATACACACCTGCAGAGCAATTAGTCACAAACACATCCATTCATTTCAGTTGCTTGTAGATTCTGCTGGGTTTGCATGGTCCCATTGATGGACATATTAAGTTCTTATTTATTCTGTTGTTAGATTTGTTGACTGAGTTGTCGAGGCGGGAGAAAGCGGCGAATATCAAGCCTGATCCTGACATCGATGCCTTCATGAAGGCAAGAAGACATATATAGATCCTAAATTAATGAAGCAAATTTTGTTTATTTGTTAATTTTCTAGCAATAGCTTAACTAACCACCAGTAGAAACTAAGTGTAGCAATAGCTTAACTAACCACCAGTGGAAACTAAGTGTAGCAATAGCTTAACTAACCACCAGTGGAAACTAAGTGTAAATTCTCTGCTTATTTTGTTAGGCTTCTGCAATGGAAGGACAACAAGCTAATGTGGTTACAGATTATATACTAAAGGTAACAACATTGAGCTTTTAACTGCTAATAATTTCAGAGTGCATTCCCTGAAGCTAACCTGTTCTCTATTTGACATGCACTTGTTGCAGATATTAGGATTAGAGATATGCGCAGACACGATGGTAGGTGATGAGATGTTGAGGGGGGCCTCTGGTGGGCAACGGAAGCGTGTCACCACAGGTAGATACAATTCCAACACTGATTCACTTCAAGAATGTTTGGTGTTACTGAACAATGATGCGATTGACTATATTTGTACTTGCGTACACCCTGTAGGTGAGATGCTGGTTGGGCCAGCAAGGGCGCTCTTCATGGACGAGATCTCAACGGGCCTTGACAGCTCAACAACGTTCCAAATAGTGAAGTCTCTTAGGCAGTCCATCCACATCCTTGCTGGCACGGCTGTCATCTCCCTGCTGCAGCCCGCGCCTGAGACATACAACCTGTTCGACGACATCATCGTTCTCTCAGATGGGCAGGTAGTGTACCAGGGTGTAACATCCTGATTTTCAGAGTATTTTTGAAGCTTTTAAAATAAAATTCACCATTTGAATTTTTTTCCTGAAATTAATTAAAGCTTAAATGAAATTTTATGAATTAAAAGGATTTAATATGAATAATCTGAACATGAACATTTGCCAAAGTTATTTTATTTGAGTTCCTTGTGTCTCAAGGAATTTATTGGATTTTTTCTGGATTTTTCTGGATTTATTTGCTATTTTCTAGAGCTCAAAAGGATTTAAATGAATTTATGAAAAAGAAAAATACCAAAATCCCCAACCGCCAATGGGCGAAACCCACCACCGCCCAACCCGCCTCGCTCGCTCGCTTGACCAGCGCCAGCGCGCGTGCCACACGCTGCGAGCATCCGCGCCGCGCGCTCGCTTTGGCCTCCCGATGATCGCCACGTGGCCGCCATCCGCTGCGCCAGCGCCGCGCCCTTCTATCTCGGCCGCCGCTCACCGCGCCACCGGCGGTGGGGCCCACTGTCGGTCGTCCCGACCGGACTCGTCTTCCTGCTCGAAGCCGGACTCTCGCCGCCGCTGCCGTCCGTCGCGGACACCTCGGTCCGTATAAAAAGCCGGCCGCCGGCTTCGCATCCCGAGCCGCTCGCCGCGCGCGCCGCCGCGGAGCCGCCGCCGCCATTGCCGCCTCGTCATCTTTGCGCCGTGCCGCCGCCGCGAAGCTTCGCGCCGCTCGTCTGCTGCTCGCCACACCGGCGAGCCTCGCCGCCGCCGCCGTCGTCCCGCCACCTTGCCGCCGCCGTCACCGTCGCCGGCCACCGCCGCCGCACTCGCCGCCGCCGCCGCGCGCCGACGCGCGCCGCGCGCCCCGCCTCGGCCGCCGCCTCGCGCCCGCTGCCAAGACGCCAAGATCGACGCCCGCGCCGCGCCCTTCGCCTTCCGTGCGCCCGGTCCATGTGAGCCGTGCCGCGCCTTGTGGGTCCCGCCCGTCGGCCGGCCGTGAGACCGTGAGCCGATCTGGGCCGACGCCGGATGCGCCCACGCGCCGCACTACGCCCGTCCGACGCCCGCCACAGGCCTCTCCGAAGCCGCCACGCAAGCCGGGCCACGCCGACCCTAACGCTGCGTGTTCGCCACGCCACCGCCACTCACCCTAGTCGCCGCGTCGGCGCCGCCGCCTTAGCATCGCTTCGCGCGGGTTCACCGTGAGACTCGACCTCCGTGCGCCGGCCCACAAAGATGCACTTTTCCAATTTTCCCGATTTTCAGAAAATCCAATTTTCCAAGAGCCCGTTCTCCTCATCCTAACTCCGATTGACCCGTTCTTTTTTCTAAATTCATCTAAAATTGAGCTCTACCTTTTGGTTCAGGTTTGAAAGTTTTTGGAGTTCATTTGAATTTTATTTGAATTTATTTTCTCTTTTCGTCTCGTTAGATCGCGTGTTCGAGGGAGCGGAAGTTGGATTTGAAGACCAAGAGCCCTCATCTGAGCAAGGCCAAGGCAAGTCGTATTCTTTGATCATGTTGAACCCAGATTTCAATCTATTATGTATTATTTTGTTTCAAATTATCATGCATTGCTATTTATTAATAAAACCTTGTATTGGTAGTTATACTCCTAATTGATTAAATCCTCCATGATAATTTGACTACCATGAATCCATTGACACCTTAGGATTGGGAATTATTTAGTGATAAAATAATAATTGTCACATGGGGTTACGCTCGATCGCTTAGCCTCGCTTCCTATTAGTTCGCCGATCTGTCATCACATGTGGTTAATTAATCGACTTAATGATTTACTTGAACGTGGTGGTTAGCCACGCTTATAAAATTGGTATGTCATGACATGGGTAGTGTCATGGGCATTGGTTATACAAACTTGGCTTTCACTTGGGCGAATGATCGTGCGAAAAAGGGGTGCCGGATGCACATTGGGATGTGGATGCTTCACTGGTAATTGTTAAGGACTTAACTTTGTGCGCCATTGATCCGAGCTTAATCGTGCAAACCACATGTCTACTATGGGATAGACTCGCATAATAATTTGAGAAGTCTCTACTTTGGTTTTACTACGATGTTGTGTGGCGCAAGAGGGGCAATTATCGACTAGGGGTTACCCTACTCGACGGCGAATCCTTAGCGAGTGGGATCGGGTGGAGATGGATCATTGTAAAAGCCTTGTTGTGATTTCCTTAAGTGAGGCTAATCACATCGTGTGGGTACAGCTTGTGCAACCTCTGCAGAGTGTAAAACTATTCGAATAGCCGTGTCCCCTGGTCATGGACAATGCTCGGTGATTTCACACGAGGGTAGAGTCTTTATGAAAATTTGATTGGTTTGAGATGGGAAGTGAATGGTTAGTTCACTTGTGGTTATATTCAATTCCTTTGATATATTTACTTAGTGTCCATTGTTAAATATGCTTTTCAATCTATATATTGTATTTACTTCAAATTGTCGCTTCATGCAAAACTAACCTTTCACCATCCATTGTTAAGCTTTGCATATTATATTGCATTCATTTGTTACAAACGACTTGTCGAGTACCAATGTACTCACGGCTTTATGCCCATGTTGCTCGATTGAGGAGGAGGGACCGATCGCAGGAGTTGCTAGAAGGAGGCTACTACGAGGACTTCACTGATTAGGACTTCGCTCCCGATCGATTGCCCGTGGGCATGTCGAGTGGCTACTACGCTTAATTTTGGATTTCATTGCTAGTTTCTTTAAAGCCCTTCAGCTAATAATTGTAAGCTTGGCCATAAGGTCGCACTCTGTTGGTTATTAATATAATTTGGATTTCCTTTAGAATATCGTGATGTGGATGATATTTATCTTTGTTTACGCTGTGTGCACTAGCGTGATCCTGGACTAGTGCAGAGTACACAGTAGAGTCCGAATTTGTATATTCGGGTCTCGACAGAGATGGTATCAGAGCCATATCGACTGTAGGACGAAAACCTAAGTTAGTCGTTGTCTCAAAAATTCAAAAACCTATTTTCTAAAGACAAAACAACCAAACCTGATATTTAGCAAATTCTTTACTCTCTTACCTTATTCTTAGGGACTCTTGCCTCTCACCTTAAAATTTCTGCGAAAATGAAAATTTTTAAACTGACTCTTATCTTGTGCCGTGCTGTAGATGTCGCAAAGCAACTATAGCAGGTCAGGAGGATGGAGGAGAGTGCTTCGAGTACTGCTAAGAAGTCTTGGTTTCAAAAGAACACCAATGTACGCCCCATGGATGATGAAGTAAGAGGGTACCATTTCACACGGTTGTACTTCACTATCAAGCTTGGAGGTCACGCCGTACACCACGCCTTCAAAGGTTCAAATCCATAGCGGTGCCCGCAAGGCCGTTGCTCAACTCGTCGACGGTATAAGATCGGTATGACCAAGTTCATCCAGAATACAAGAGAAAGTATGAACTCGAGGAGTACACTCATGACGCCAACACCTCCACCTTCGCCACGCCACCCAAACCCGGAGGAAAGGCAACGCATGGCGATGATCGCCGAGAGTACCTTCAACTCGTCATTCCAGCGGCGGCGCCTACAATGCGCTCCGCAACCGATGGACGTTCTCTGACGATGCGAGAGGAAGAAGAGGAAGATCGCACACCGCACCTCGCCGGACCGAGTGGGAGCGGAAGAGTAGACCGTAGCATAGGATAGCATCGGTTAGGAAGTGGTTTTTGTTTGCATTGAGTGTGATGTGAGCTGCAGCTTTGCCCTCAAAAGCAATATGTTGCGATCATATCAAATCTTTTATTGAAGTGATTTATTTGTTCTTTTGTTAGCTTTTCGCTAAGTGATTGTTTAGTTTAGGATTTACCATTAGAATATCCCCTTAGACGAACTTACCACTTATCTTTGCTTTTCCTCTTACCGTAAGCCCTGAAGCCGCCCTCAAGCAAGTGATCTTTCTTTTGGATGGTTGATACCCGAGCTCCGCAGACGTGGTCGATGAGTCGATCCCGAGGCGATCAGCAACTCCGAGCAACATGCAAACCCACCGGATCGATCCAACCTTGAGTCGCTTCATGGCAGCCTGCACTCGGCTTGATGAACACCATGATGCGAACATGAACGCCATGATGAATCGACAGAATCAAGACATGGCCATGCCTCCACCGATTCGCCAGCCAGCAAGTTTGCGTAATTTATGAGGACAAGGCCTCCTACCTATTCACGGTCTTCGAGCCACTAGAAGCCGATGACCGGATGCGTTCGATGGAAAAGAAGCTTAACCTTGCCCAGCAGGCGATCGCGAGAAGGTGTTGTATGCACCCATCGGCTTGAGGGTGCCGCACCGAGTGGTGGGAAAATTATTGTGCCGCTCACGAGGATCCAGAGCATCACTTGGGCTGAGTTCGCAGGAGCTTTTCGTCATGCCCATATCCCGGATGGGGTGATCGAAATGAAGAAGGAAGAATTTCGGAGTTGCGCAGAAGAACATGTCCGTGAGTGAATATCTCAACAAGTTCACTCGGTTGGCCCGTTATGCTCCGAAGATGTCGCCACGATGATGCTCGCGAAGAGGTTCAAGAAAGGATTGAACCCGGATTGAAAGTTCGTAGTGGGACATGATTATGCCGCTTCAAAACATGGTGGACAAAGCAATGCTCATTGAGGAAAGTCATCGCGAGTTGGAAGAATCTCGCAAGAGAAGAATGATGCGGCAAGGATCACAGATGCACCAAGCTCGAGAGCCCGCTGTAATTTTCAGCCACTCGAGTTCCTCGGAGCGGGATTCAAAACTCCTGCACCAGCCCCGTCGCTTTTCTTGGCGCCAAAACCAAATCCAGTGGGAAGCCAACAGAGAGGATTACCAAGCCCATGTCGCAGCCACTTGTTTCAAATGCAATGAGACGGGACATTATGCCAACAAATGCCCGCAAAATACCGCGTTGACACCGGTTCGCTTCACTTGGGAGCCACACTGCACGTACCCTGCAGCAGATCGGGGCGCGAGCACCTCAAGGATCAAATCAACCCAACAAAGGATCGCGATCGTGATGCGTGGCGAGTGAACCACGCCACCATGGAGGAGGCTCAAGCGGCGCGGATGTGGTGATTGGTAAGTTCCCGATAAATTCGATTACCGCCACGCTTTGTTTGATTCTCGAGCTTCACATTCGCTTGTTTCTGAGTTTTGCTCTAAAGCATAAGTTGGAAGTCGTTGCACTTGGTTCCATTTATTGGTTCAATCCCGTGCTCGAGATGAGTACAAACCTAGGATGCCCCAAAGTTAGGAATAGCCATCCAAGGAGTAGAGTTCTCCGCAGATTTGGTTGTGCTGAATATCCGCCTTTGGACGTAATTTTGGGTATGGATTGGCTCAAGAAGCATCAAGCGATATTGGAATGTGGGCCGAGCGATCACTTTGGACGGTCCCGATGGAAGCAAGGTTAGATTTGAAGCCGACATGAAGCGGCGAGAAAAAGTGATGGTGTGCCAAAGTAAAGGGATTGCCCTAAATGAAGTACCAGTTGCGAGAGAATATCCCGATGTTTTTCCGATGATCTCCCGGATGCCACCAAAAGAGAAGTAGAGTTTGCAATTGAGTTAGCACCGTGCACCTCACCAATTTCCAAGAGACCTTACCGAATGCCCGCCAATGAGTTAGCGAAATTAAAGAAGCGGATACAAGAGTTATTGGATAAAGGGTATGTCGACCCGCACCTCTCCGTGGGAGCACCGGTATTGTTCGTCAAGAAGAAGGATGGTAGCCGGCGTATGTGTGTGGATTACCGAGCTCTCAATGAAGTTACCATCAAGAACAAGTACCGTTGCCCGAATTGATGATCTGTTCGATCAATTAAAAGGAGCCGAGTGTTTTCCAAGATTGATTTGAGATCGGGTATCACCAAATGAGGATTCGACCGAGGACATACCCAAGACACCTTCTCAACTCGTTATGGATTATACGAGTTCACCGTGATGTCCTTTGGCCTAACCAATGCCCCACCTACTTTATGTACCGATGAACAAGGTGTTCATGGACTACTTGGACAAGTTTGTCGTTGTGTTCATTGATGACATTCGATCTACTCCAGAATGAGGAGGAGCATGAGGAGCATTTGAGATTGGTATTGCAAAGATTGCGGGAGCACAAGTTGTATGCTAAGTTCAGCAAGTGTGAATTTTGGATGAAGGAAGTTGCCTTTTGGGTCATGTGTTGACAGCAGAGGGGAGTGTCCGTTGACTCGTGGAAAGTACAAGATGTGCTCACCGAAGGCACCCACGTCGCTGACCCAGTCCAAGCTTCCTAGGAATGGCAAGTTACTATCTGAGATTCATTGAAGGGTTCTCGGTGTAGCCCACCCTTACCCGGCTACTAAAGAAGGAAAAGAAGTTTGAATGGACGCCAGAGTGCGAGAAGAGTTTTGGAAGTTAAAGGAAAGTCCGACAACAAAGACGATCTTAATTTTGCTGACATCAAGAAAGATTTTGAGATTTATTGTGACGCCTCCCGCAAAGGTTTAGGTGCGTATTGATGCAAGACAAAAGAGTGGTAGCTTATGCATCGCGTCGATTGAGGCCACATGAGGAGAACTACCCTACGCACGATTTGGAGTTAGCGGCGATTGTGCATGCCACGAAAATATGGCGACACTACGATGGGTAACAGATGTGAGATCTACACGGATCATAAGAGCTTGAAGTATATCTTCACCCAATCGGACCTTAACCTAAGACAAAGAAGATGGTTGGAGTTGATAAAGGACTATGACATTGGAATCCACTATCACCCAGAAAAGCCAACGTAGTGGCGGATGCGTTGAGCAGAAGGTATATTGCAACACAATTATGGTCAAGGAGAGTCAACCAAAGATTGCACGAGGAATTCCAAAAGCTCGGTTTGGAGTTGGTTGAAGAAGGGATGTTGGCGCTTTGGACTTGCAAAATGACCTTGGATAGTCGATTCGTCAAGCGCAACCGGAGGATGAAAATATCCAATGGATCAAGGTTGGATTGAAGGAAGGAAAAGCGATGAGTTTTGTGGAGGATGATCGGGGTATCATATGGTACAAGAAGCGATTGTGCGTACCCAATAAGGAAGAGTTAAAGCAATTGTTGCTTAAAGAGGCACACGAGTCATTATATTCAATTCATCCAGCGGTACCAAGATGTATCAGACATCAAGGATAAGTACTGGTGGCCAGGTATGAAGCGAGAAATAGCAGAGTATGTAGCACTATGTGATGTTTGCCAGCGAGTGAAAGCAGAGCATCAAAGACCCGCAGGATTGTTGCAACCGTTGAAAATTCCCGAGTGGAAGTGGGAAGATGTGGGCATGGATTTCATCACAGTCTACCCAAGACCAAGGAAGGTTACGACTCGATATGGGTAATTGTGGATCGATTGACAAAGGTAGCCCATTTCCTTCAATCAAAACCACATATTCGGAGATAAGTTGGCGAATTGTATATGTCCGAGTGTGAGTCTCCATGGAGTTCCTAAGAGGATTGTGTCGGATCGTGGATCGCAGATTCACTTCACGATTTTGGAGTAGTTTCCACGGCGATGGGTACTCATCTGAATTTCAAGACACTTATCACCCACAGGCCGATGGTCGACAGAGCGTGTAAATCAAATCCTAGAGGATATGCCGAGAGCATGTGTTTTGGATCACGGAGCTAAGTGGGACAATTGCCTACCTTTGCGAATTTTCCTACAACAACGATTACTGTGCCGCTTTGCGATGTCACCGTTTGAGGCTTTGTATGGTCAAGTGTAGGACCCTCTCAATTGGAAAGAAACAGAGAAAGGCAAATTTTTGGGCGAGTGTTTGCAAGAAGCCAAGAAAAGTGCGCTTGATTCAAGAAAGGTGGCGACTCAAGCCAGCAAAAGAGTTATCTTGATGCTCGTAGAAGAGATTTAAGCTTTGAGCCCAATGATTATGTGTATCTCAGATCACACCTTTCAAAGGTGTTAAGCGTTTTCAAATGAAGGGAAAGCTAGCACCAAGGTATGTGGGGCCATTCAAGATTTTGAAGCGCAAGGAGAAGTTGCCTATCACCGGAGCTACCGAGAACTTGAGCGGGATACACGATGTTTTTCATGTGTCTCAATTGAAGAAGTGCTTGCGAGTGCCAGAGGAAGCAGTGCCAATTGAGGCTGTGGATCTCCAGGAGGATCTGTCCTATAAAGAGCATCCCATCAAAATCTTGGAAGTGTCGAGCGAGTCACTAGAAGAAGAGTCGTTCGTTTTGCAAAGTTCGGTGGAGCAATCATTCAGAGGAGGAAGCAACACAGAAAGCGAGGAGGATCTCAAAGCGGAGTTTCCAAACCTATTCTTTAGAGAGCCGAATCTCGGGTCGAGATTCCGTTTAAGGGGAGGTTTGTAACATCCCGATTTTCAGAGTATTTTGAAGCTTTTAAAATAAAATTCACCATTTGAATTTTTTTCAAATTAATTAAAGCTTAAATGAAATTTTATGAATTAAAAGGATTTAATATGAATAATCTGAACATGAACATTTGCCAAAGTTATTTTATTTGAGTTCCTTGTGTCTCAAGGAATTTATTGGATTTTTTCTGGATTTTTCTCGATTTATTTGCTATTTTCTAGAGCTCAAAAGGATTTAAATGAATTTATGAAAAGAAAATACCAAAATCCCCAACCGCCGGTGGGTCGAAACCCACCACCGCCCAACCCGCCTCGGCTCACTTGACCAGCGCCGCGCGCGCTGCCACGCGCGTCGAGCATCGCGCCGCGCCGCCCGCTTGGCCTCCCGATGATCGCCACGTGGCCGCCATCCATGCGCGCCAGCCGCCGCGCTTCGCATCTCGGCCGCTGCTCACCGCGCCACCGGCGGCAAAGAGCCACTGTCGTCGTCCCCGACCGGACTCGTCTTCCGTCTCGAGCCGGACTCGCCGCCGCTGCCGTCTCGTCGCGGACACCTCGGTCCGTGTATAAAGCCGCCGCCGCCCCTCGCATCCCGAGCCGCCGCTCGCTGCCGCCGCCGGAGCCGCCGCCCGCCTGCCGCCTCGTCATCTTTTGCGCGGCCGTCGCCGCCAGAGCTCGCCGCCGCCGTCGCTGCTCGCCACCGCCGGTGAGCCCGCCGCCGTCGTCGTCCCGCCACCTCGCCGCCGCCGTCACCGTCGCCGCCGGCCGCCGCCGCCGAACCCGCCGCCCGCCGCCGGCGGACGCGCCGCGCGCGCCGCCTCGCCCCAAGCCGCCCTCGCGCCGTGCACGCCGCGACGCCAAGATCGACGCCGCGCCCGCGTCCGCCGCCTTCCGTCGCCCGGCCCATGTGAGCCGTGCCGCCTTGTGGGTCCCGCCGTCGGCCGAGCCGTGGACCCGTGAGCCGATCTGGGCCGACGGCCGGATCGTCCACGCGCCGCACTACGCCGTCCGACGCCCGCCGCAGTGCTCCCGAGCCGCCACGCAAGCCGCCACGCGGCCTAACGCTTGCGTGTCGCCCACGCCACCGCCACTCACCCTAGTCGCCGCGTCGGCAACCGCCGCCGCAGATCGCTTTCGTGCGCCGGTTCACCGTGACTCGACCTCCGTGCGCCGGTCCACAAAGACAAGCTGCACTTTTCCAATTTTCCTGATTTTCAGAAAATCCAATTTTCCAAGAGCCCGTTCTCCTCATCCTAACTCCGATTGACCCGTTCTTTTTCTAAATTCATCTAAAATTGAGCTCTACCTTTTGGTTCAGGTTTGAAAGTTTTTGGAGTTCATTTGAATTTTATTTGAATTTATTTTCTTTTCGTCTCGCTTTCTCTCGTTAGATCGCGTGTTCGAGGGAGCGGAAGTTGGATTTGAAGACCAAGAGCCCTCATCCGAGCAAGGCCAAGGCAAGTCGTATTCTTTGATCATGTTGAACCCAGATTTCAATCTATTATGTATTATTTTGTTTCAAATTATCATGGATTGCTATTTATTAATAAAACCTTGTATTGGTAGTTATACTCCTAATTGATTAAATCCTCCATGATAATTTGACTACCATGAATCCATTGACACCTTAGGATTGGGAATTATTTAGTGATAAAATAATAATTGTCACATGGGGTTACGTTCGATCGCTTAGCCTCGCTTCCTATTAGTTCGGGATCTGTCATCACATGTGGTTAATTAATCGACTTAATGATTTACTTGAACGTGGTGGTTAGCCACGCTTATAAAATTGGTATGTCATGACATGGGTAGTGTCATGGGCATTGGTTATACAAACTTGGCTTTCACTTGGGCGAATGATCGTGCGATAAAGGGTGCTTTGGATGCACATTGGGATGTGGATGCTTCGCTGGTAATTGTTAAGGACTTAACTTTGTGCGCCATTGATCCGAGCTTAATCGTGCAAACCACATGTCTAGTATGGGATAGACTCGCATAATAATTTGAGAAGTCTCTACTTTGGTTTTACTACGATGTTGTGTGGCGCAAGAGGGGCAATTATCGACTAGGGGTTACCCTACTCGACGGCGAATCCTTAGCGAGTGGGATCGGGTGGAGATGGATCATTGTAAAAGCCTTGTTGTGATTTCCTTAAGCCGAGGCTAATCACATCGTGTGGGTACAGCTTGTGCAACCTCTGCAGAGTGTAAAACTATTCGAATAGCCGTGTCCCGGTCATGGACAATGCTCGGTGATTTCACACGAGGGTAGAGTCTTTATGAAAATTTGATTGGTTTGAGATGGGAAGTGAATGGTTAGTTCACTTGTGGTTATATTCAATTCCTTTGATATATTTACTTAGTGTCCATTGTTAAATATGCTTTTCAATCTATATATTGTATTTACTTCAAATTGTCGCTTCATGCAAAACTAACCTTTCAGCCATCCATTGTTAAGCTTTGCATATTATATTGCATTCATTTGTTACAACGACTTGTTTGAGTACCAATGTACTCACGGCTTTATGCCCATGTTGCTCGATTGAGGAGGAGGGACCAGATCAGCAGGAGTTGCTAGAAGGAGGCTACTACGAGGACTTCACGGATTAGGACTTCGCTCCCGATCGATTGCTGTGGGCATGTCGAGTGGCTACTACGCTAATTTTGGATTTCACGCTAGTTTCTTTAAAGCCCTTCAGGCTAATAATTGTAAGCTTGGCCATAAGGTCGTACTCTGTTGGTTATTAATATAATTTGGATTTCCTTTAGAATATCGTGATGTGGATGATATTTATCTTTGTTTACGCTGTGTGCACTAGCGTGATCCTGGACTAGTGCAGAGTACACAGTAGAGTCCGAATTTGTATATTCGGGTCTCGACACAGGGCCCCCGCGAAGATGTGCTTGGGTTCTTCGAGTCCATGGGGTTCAAGTGCCCTGAGAGGAAGGGCATCGCTGACTTCTTGCAAGAAGTATCGTACACTGTCATCATCTTTTAAAGTATGCATGCATGTGTACAAATCTCGTTGATGTATCTCTGTGGAAATGCTGAGCAGGTGACTTCAAGGAAAGATAAAATGCAGTACTGGGCTAGGCACGATGAGCCCTACCGGTTCGTGCCGGTGAAGGAATTCACCAGTGCATTCCAATCATTCCACACCGGGAGAGCCATAGCTAAAGAGCTTGCCGTTCCGTTTGACAAGAGCAAGAGCCATCCAGCCGCGCTGACCACCTTGAGGTATGGCCTGAGCAGCAAGGAGCTGCTGCAGGCAAACATTGACAGGGAAATCCTGCTCATGAAGAGGAACTCCTTTGTCTACATCTTCAGAACCTTCCAGGTAATTAGTCTTTAGTTCAAACAAGAGAATAAATTGGTATACATGGAAAAGCAACAACGTGGCTTGGTACTTGGTGTTCTTGCATGGCAGCTTATGCTTTTGTCAACCATTACAATGATGCTCTTCTTCCGTACAAAGATGCACCGTGACTCAGTGAATAACGGGGGTATCTACATGGGCGCGCTCTTCTTTGCCGTGATCATGATCATGTTCAATGGCTTCTCTTAGCTCGCACTCACCATCTTGAAGCTGCCAGTGTTCTTCAAGCTAAGTGTTATGAACCTTAGTTCATAACGGGTAAACACCACCAAGAAGATGGCCGGATAGCGTCGGCGTAGGGAGAGAGGAGAGACTACAGACTAGGAAGACTTTGATATTATTCTTGCTTGATGACAATAGCATGCGGTAGCCCCTTTATATAGATGGCTCCCCCTAACAGATCGAATCTAATTCCAATCCTATCTCTAATAATATGGAAACCCATATCATATCTCTAATTATATCTCTAACAATGGAAACTAATCTCTAACTCAAATAGAAACCAATCTCTAATTCCTAATAATAACCCGACTGGACCCAAGGCCCACGCCTATAACACTACACCCCTCCCGGACATGCAGCTCGTCCTCGAGCTGCTAGATGGCGGCCAATAGAAGACCTTCGACGCCGATGTAGAAGATGAACGGTGGCGGGGTGCTGCAGCGGATGGTGACGAAGTGTAGCGCCTTCGGTATATAATGCCTGCAAAAGAAGCTTCTTTTTTTCTCTTTTTTTGTGCTGATTTTTTTTCGTTTTTTTCAATTTTTTTGTGCTTTACTTTGCTGAACCAATCGGTCGGTTTTATAAACCGACCGACACCCACGCTCACCGCAAAGCCAAAGACCGTCAATGGGGATCCACGGTCAAAGCGCGCGGCGGCGCGCGCGAAGCGGCGGGCGAGCGCGCCGGCGGCGCGGATCGGCGGCGATCGATCTCGCGGCGGCGGCTATGGCGAGCAGCGGCGGCGGCGTCGATGGCGACACGCGCGGTTCGGGCGGCGACGGATCTGAGGAGGTGGATCGGCAGTGGAGCGGCGGCCGGGCCGGCGGAGCGCGACGAGCGGAGGGAACGCCGCGCGGCGCCGCTCGCGGCGGCGGCCGACACGGCGATTCGCGAGGCGGCCGGCGAGGCGGATTCGCCGGTGGCGGTCGGAGACGGCCGGTGGCGCGGCGGCACGGTGGGTGCAGCCGAAGCGACGGCGGCGGCGCGCGCGTGGACACGGTCCAACCGGTGGTCTCGAGGCGAGGCGCCCGCGGCGGCGCGCACGCGCTTTGGCGCCGCGCGCGGTCGGACGAAGACCGCCGGCGGCGCATGTATGTGGCTCGCGGGCCGCTTCTTGGCTTTCTTGCCATCCTCTTTCGGCAGAGGCACGGCCGTGGCCCCCGGCGCTGCCTTCTGCTCTTCTTCTTGGCGTGCGCATACGCTCTTCTTCTTGGGGCAGCAACGGGGTTGGGTCTGGTGGGGTGCAGCCGGCGGTGAATGGATCCGCCGGTGGAGCGGACGAGGCGTTGATGATGGATAGGATAGCCCTAGATGGAATCGGCAAGAGCCCTGGCGCAGAGATGGGCAACACTCCCCTGGATTCAAGCGCTGCAATCCTGGCGTTGGTTGCAATGCTTTGCCGCGTCAAATCTGCAAGTTGGGAGTTCATCTCGGCCTGCTGCTGCATGATCTCAGCCATCTGCTTCTTGATTGCTTTAAACGTTGCTCTCACGGAACTGGCCTCCTCGCTGGAAACCATGGTAGCAGAAGTCGTGGGAAAGGATCGACTGCTCTGATACCAAGTTGTTATGAACCTTAGTTCATAACGGGTAAACACCACCAAGATGGCCGGATGGAGTCAGCGTAGGGAGAGAGGAGAGACTATAGACTAGGAAGACTTTGTTATTATTCTGCTTGATTACAATAGCATGCGGTAGCCCTCTTATATAGACGGCTTCCCCTAACAGATAGAATCTAATCTCAATCATATCTCTAACAGATATAGTAACTAATATCATATCTCTAATTATATCTCTAACACAAGGAAACTAATCTCTAACTTGAATAGAAACCAATCTCTAATTCCTAATAATACCCGATTGGCCCAAGGCCCACGCCTATAACACTACACCCCTCCCGGACATGCAGCTCGTCCTCGAGCTGCTAGACGGCGGCCAATGGAAGACCTTCGACGCCGATGTAGAAGACGAACGGTAGCAGGGTGCTGCAGCGGATGGAGACGACCGGCCAAATCCAAACGGAACAAGGCTAGACGAAGTATAACGCATTCGGAAATATAATACCTGCAAAATAAGTTTTTTTTCCCCGATTTTTTTTATTTTTTTTTGATTTTTTTTGATTTTTTTTTTGATTTTTTATTGATTTTTTTGTGGTTTTCTAATCGGTCGGTTTAAAAACCGATCGACACCACCCACGCATCGCATCGGTGGGACGTGTCGATTGAGGGCGCAGCGGCGGTGGCGATTCGGACGGCGGCGCGGCTGCTCGGCGCGCGAAGAGCGGCGCCGGAAGCGGACCGGCGCGCGCGCGGCCGAGATGGCCCGAGCGGTGGCGTCGCGGCGAGAAGCTCAGCGGCGTTGGCGGCCGCGATCGAGGTCGGCGACGGCGACGGCCGTAGATCCAGCAGCGAGCAGCAAGGAACGGGCGGCTGCGGAGCGACGCGACGCGGCGAGTCGGCCGGCGAGGCGGATCTGCAGCGGCGGCGGTCGGGCGGAGGAGGCCCGGCCGCGTGGCGTGGCTCAGCGGAGACACCGGCGGCGGCGGCTCGACGGAGACGGACCAGCCAGCGGCAAAGACAAAGTGAGGCGCCCGAAGCGGCGGCCGTACCGGCACCGAGGGCGGCGCGAGAGGCCTCAGCCGGGACGCCCAGATCCGAGCGGCGGTGGCCGGATCCGGACGCGTTGTGGTCGATGTCGGCCCGAAGCGGCAACGGCCGAGTGGTGACGGTGGCGCGGCGGATGACGGATCCGCCCACGGCCGGGTCGCGCGGCGGCCAGCCGAGACGACACCGGCGATCGCGCGCGCTTGGCGGAGGTGTGCCGAGCGCGGCGGCGGCTCGGTGGGCGGACTGGCGGCGGTGGCCGTCGGGCGGCGGCAGCGGCTCGAGCGGGGTTGGAGCAGCCGGCCCGAGGAGCTGCTGTGGCGGAAGTGGAGAGGACGCTGCGGAAGGCGGCGACGGGGACGACCCAGAACTCCTCGGCGCCTGCGTGGAAGCTTGTCGAGACGCCGGCGGCGGAAAAAACGCTACGGGAGACATTGGGGCTGATGTTTGCGGTGGGGTGTTGCCGGCAGCTAAACTCCTCCTGGATACAATTGCTGCAATCCTGGCGTCGGTTGCGATGCTCTCCCGCGTCAAATCTTCAAGTTGGGAGTTCATCTCTGCACACTGCTGCATGAGCCCCGCCATCTGCTTCTTGATTGCTTTAAACGTTGCTCTCATGGAACTGTCCTCCTCGTTGGAAACCATGGTAGCAGAAGTCGTGGGAAGGGATCGACGGCTCTGATACCAAGTTGTTATGAACCTTAGTTCATAACGGGTAAACACCACCAAGAAGATGGCCGGATAGCGCCACGTAGGGAGAGAGGAGAGACTACAGACTAGGAAGACTTTGATATTATTCTTGCTTGATGACAATAGCATGCGGTAGCCCCTTTATATAGATGGCTCCCCCTAACAGATCGAATCTAATTCCAATCCTATCTCTAATAATATGGAAACCCATATCATATCTCTAATTATATCTCTAACAATGGAAACTAATCTCTAACTCAAATAGAAACCAATCTCTAATTCCTAATAATAACCCGACTGGACCCAAGGCCCACGCCTATAACACTAAGGGACCTCCTCTTCTATCCAGCATGGGCCTATACCATACCCTCATGGATCCTCAAGATCCCTGTCACATTTATTGAGGTCGGGGGGTATGTTTTCATCACGTACTACGTCATTGGGTTTGATCCAAATATAGGCAGGTGAGATCTACTGAGAAACTATGGGTTATGGGTAATTTTGTTTAACGATGTGTATCATTATGTGTTCTTTAGTTTTGCTCTGCAATGTTCTAAGAGTACTTGTTATGTCCTTAGGTTCTTCAAGCGGTATCTGCTTTTGTTAGCAGTCAATCAGATGGCAGCATCGCTCTTCCGATTAGTCGGTGGGGCAGCAAGGAACTTGATCATTGCAAATGTCTTTGGATCATTCATGATTTTAATCTATATGGTGTTGGGTGGATATATTCTTTCAAGACGTAAAACTCACTCTTCTCTTGGTTCTTGCTATGTAGTTCTTTGCATTACAGCTTTTTCTTAAGACTGGTGCTTCTTGTTGACTGAACCGGCAGAGAATGTGAAGAAATGGTGGATTTGGGGCTACTGGATCTCACCAATAATGTATGCGCAGAACGCCATCTCAGTGAATGAGTTCTTGGGGCACAGTTGGGGCAAAATCTTACCAAACTCCACGGAGACCCTTGGGGTGCAAGTCCTCAAGTCCCGTGGAGTCTTCCCAGAAGCCAAGTGGTATTGGATCGGCCTCAGTGCATTACTCGGATTCACAATGCTCTTCAATGCTCTCTTCACTCTTGCCCTTACATTCCTCAAGCGTTAGTACCTCCTGGACTGTTTTGGTCATCACTCTATGTAATCCTGAGTCCTCACTACTGAGAACAGTTTCATCTTATGATTATGCAGCATACTGTAAGTCCCATGCATCAGTATCTGAAGAGGTATTGAAAGAGAAGCATGCCAACCTGAATGGTGAGGTTCTTGAGGACAACTGCTTGGCTTCAGGAAGTACTGATCTAGCAGCAGGCAGCAAGACTGAGACTGATTCAGCCAATGCCAGAGATGATTCTGTCCCTGCACAAAGGGGGATGGTCCTCCCTTTTGTCTCGCTTTCACTCACCTTCAACAATATGAAATACTCTGTCGACATGCCACAGGTAAAATATAGAAATTGCTTCTCTTATACTGTCGACATCAAGTCATCGATCATAACTCTGTAAGGTTGGGAATGAAATTCAGGAAATGAGAGCACATGGCATAGTCGAAGACCGGTTAGAACTCCTGAAGGGTGTCAGCGGTTCTTTCAGGCCCGGAGTGCTGACCGCACTGATGGGCGTTAGTGGCGCTGGCAAGACTACTCTGATGGATGTATTGGCTGGGAGAAAGACCGATGGGTACATTGAAGGAAACATCAGTATTTCAGGATATCCAAAGAAGCAAGAAACATTTGCGTGCGTGTCAGGATACTGTGAGCAGAACGATATCCATTCACCGCAGGTGACAATCTATGAGTCGTTGCTTTTCTCAGCATGGCTCCGACTTCCAGAGAATGTAGATTCAAATACAAGAAAGGTTAGTGAAACAAATAGCTGTAATTCACACCTTGAATCGGTACTCAGGCATGTTATTTGCATGCAGATGTTCATTGAGGAGGTCATGGAGCTTGTGGAGCTCACACCACTGAGATATTCTGTAGTTGGTCTTCCCGGAGTGAATGGTCTGTCGACTGAGCAGAGAAAAAGGTTGACTATTGCTGTGGAGCTCGTCGCAAATCCTTCGATCATTTTCATGGATGAGCCAACCTCGGGGCTTGATGCTCGAGCAGCTGCAATTGTGATGAGGACAGTGAGGAACACCGTCGATACTGGTAGAACTGTGGTCTGTACAATTCATCAGCCTAGCATTGACATATTTGAAGCATTTGATGAGGTGAGTAGGTTTTCACCTTGGAATATTTGTTGGTACATTTTGTTGTTGTCTGCCTGTTATTGTCTGGATATAACAACAAAGCCTTTTGTCTCAAACAAATTAGGGTGAGCTAGAATGAAACCTTCTCAAGGCCAAAAAGATGAGAATCTTGAAATAAAACCTACAATGCTAAAACCCTAAACCATACAACCTACTCTCTAAGCCGAGAGCCTAAAATACTGCCCCTTTCTTATGGTTCCGGTACGTAGATCACTAACTTCCATGCGCTCCTATCCAAAGCTTATTCTTTAGATATATTCCAATCCCTCAAATCTCTTTTAACTGCTTCCTCTCACGTCAGTCTTGGTCGACTTCTTAAAAATCCACTATGTACCAGTGTCTCAGGAGGCCTCCGTTGGAGATGTCCAAACCATCTCAAACGATATTGGATAAGCTTATATTCAATTGGTATTACCCCACCCTATCACGTATATCATCGTTGCGGATGCGATCCCGCCTTGTATGACCACAGATCCACCGCAATATCCTCATCTCCGCTATACTCATTTTCTGTATATGTTGTTTTTTTAGTCGCCCAACATTCTGCTCCATATAGCATTGCGGGTCTGATCGCCGTCCTATAAAACTTACCCTTTAACTTTTGAGGGATTTTTTTTGTCACACACGACACAGATGCTTGGCGCTATTTCACCTACCCCACTCTTATCCTATGGTTCACGTCTTCATCAATCTCACCATCCTACTGTAGCATCGATCCCAAATAGCGAAACATGTCATTCTTAGGCACTACTTGTCTGTCCAGTCTAACATCTCCATCATCTGCCTTGATACCGCTGAAATCACACCTCATATACTCAGTTTTAGTCCTATTAAATCTAAAGCCCTTCAATTCTAAGGTTTCTCTACAACCCGAGCTTTATATCAATACATATCCTACTCTTATCAACTAGCACCACATCATCAGCGAAAAGCACACACCAAGGGATATCTCCTTGTATGTCCTGTGTGACCTTGTCTATCACTAGGGCAAAAATATATGGACTCAACGCTAACCCTTAGTGTAGTCTTATCTTAATAGGAAAGTCATTAGCAACACCACCACATGTTCTGATATTAGTCACAACATTTTCATACATGTTTTTAATTAGGGTGATATATTTTGTTGGGACTTTTTTCCTTTGGAGCGCCCACCACATAACCTTTCTTGGCACTTTGTCATATGCTTTCTCTAAGTCAATAAACACTATGTGAAAGTCCTTCTTTTGCTTCCTATGTCTCTCTATCAACTGTCGTAGTAAGAAAATCGCTTCCATGATCAACCTCCTAGGCATAAAACCAAATTGGTTTGTCGTCACACTAGTCATTTTTCTTAAATGGTGCTCAATCACTCACTCCTAAAGCTTCATTGTGTAGCCATGAGTTTAATTCCTTTATAATTAGTACAACTTCCTGCTATTGTCTGGATAACTGGGCTAAATTGGTGAGGCTTGATTGATTGCCACTGGTTTTTGAATCCTTGAACAATGATGCAAAGTCTAAAATATTTTATTAATTCCTGCAGCTTTTTCTGTTGAAGCGAGGAGGAGAAGAGATCTATGTTGGTCCATTGGGCCATCATTCCTCAGAGCTGATCAAGTATTTCGAGGTAAAGTGATATTACAAAATTCAAATAGTCTTCAATTAAATTTCTTCAGGATTACATTCTCTAGCATGATTTCACATTGTCCAGGAGATTCGTGGAGTTAGCAAAATTAAAGATGGCTACAATCCAGCAACATGGATGTTGGAAGTGACAACAGTTTCTCAAGAAGAGATACTTGGTGCAGATTTCAGTGACATATACAAGAAATCTGAACTCTACCAGTGAGTAACTTGCAATATTTACCAGTCACTACAATTTTGAGAAGAGTATTGCTATGCGAACTAACTGGATACTAGATTTGGTTGAATGGTACGGATCATTTAATGGTTGGCATAATCACATAGGTTGGATTGAGAGTTGGGAGTTACCAATAGCTAGGCTCACTTTTTTGTATTCAGTTAATACACATGTTTTAGTATGTGAGGCATGTCCCTATCTCCTGACTCATGAGCTGTTATGAACCTTAGTTCATAACGGGTAAACACCACCAAGAAGATGGCCGGATGGCGTCGGCGTAGAGGGAGAGAGAGACTATAGACTAGGAAGACTATTGTTATTATTCTGCTTGATTACAATAGCATGCGGTAGCCCTCTTATATAGACGGCTCCTCCTAACAGATGGAATTTAATCCCAATCATATCTCTAATAATATGGAAACCCATATCATATCTCTAATTATATCTCTAGCAATGGAAACTAATCTTTAACTCAAATAGAAACCAATCTCTAATTCCTAATAATAACCCGACTGGACCCAAGGCCCACGCCTATAACACTACACCCCTCCCGGACATGCAGCTCGTCCTCGAGCTGCTAGACGGCGGCCAATGGAAGACCTTCGGCTAGACGAAGTGTAACGCCTTCGGGAATATAATGCCTGCAAAATAAGCTATTTGTTTGTTTTTCTGATTTTTTATTTATTTATTTTATTTTTTTAATTCTTTTTTTTTTGCTTGCTTGCCCTAACTTAACCGGTCGGTCGGTTAAACCGACTGAGACGCCCAGACGCATCCGGGCGAGAGCGGCGACTGGAGGCGCCGCGGTTCCGGGGGCGACGGCGGCGAAGAGCGGCGGCGGTGTGGATCGGCGGCGACGGCAAATGGAGCAGGCAGCGGCACGGAGGTCGACGGCGAACAGCAGCGGCAATGACGGAGCGGCCGGTGGAGCGGCTGCGCGGTGGCCGCGACACCGGCGAGGCGGATCGGCGGCAGCGGCCGCGACACGGCGGAGGAAGCCCGGCGGCGGCGGCGGCGCATGGATCCGGCGGCGGCGGCGCCCGCGATCGAGCGAGGAGGCCCGGCGCGCGGCAGGCTTCGGCGGAGACAGCCCGCGAGGTGGGCCCGATGGCGACGCCGACGTCTCGGCGGCGGACCGGCGACCCGAGCGGTGGACGGCCGCGCGAGGGCGTCGCGAGTCGCGCCCTCGGGAGGCGCGCGCGATTGGGTCGAGCCGGCGGATGCCGCGCCGAGGAGCGCCGCGCTCCCGGAGAGGCGGTGGCGCCAGCTCGAGTGCAGGCGGCGTCGGCGTGGACGGCCGAGGCGACCAGAGCGAAGCGGTGGCGGCGGAGGCTGCAATCCGGGCGGTGATGATGACGTCACGCCGACGCAGAGCGGCGACGCAGAGCGACGCGCGCAGCGAACGAAAATTTGTCGACGGCGACGAAGACATCTCGCGCCGCTTCTTGGCTCCTCACCGCCCTCTTTTGGTGGGGCACGGCTTACCACGGCGCGCTTCGCTCTTCTTCTTGGGGCAACGACGGGGCTGGATCTGGTGGGGCGTAGTCGGCGGTGAATCGATCCGCCGGTGAAGCAGACGAGGCATTGATGATGGATGTGATAGCCATGGATGGAATCGGCAAGAGCCCTGGCGTAGAGACGGGCAACACTCCCCGGATTTAAGTGCTGCAATCCTGACGTTATTTGCGATGCTCTGCCGTGTCAAATCTGCAATCTGGGAGTTCATATCGGCCATCTGCTCCTGGATCGCCTTAAACATTGCTTTCACTGATCTGGCCTCCTCGCCGGAAACCATGGTAGCAGAAGTCGTGGGAAGGAATCGACGGCTCTGATACCAAGTTGTTATGAACCTTAGTTCATAACGGGTAAACACCACCAAGAAGATGGCCGGATGGCGTCGGCGTAGAGGGAGAGAGAGAGAGACTATAGACTAGGAAGACTATTGTTATTATTCTGCTTGATTACAATAGCATGCGGTAGCCCTCTTATATAGACGGCTCCTCCTAACAGATGGAATCTAATCCCAATCATATCTCTAATAATATGGAAATCCATATCATATCTCTAATTATATCTCTAACAATGGAAACTAATCTTTAACTCAAATAGAAACTAATCTCTAATTCCTAATAATAACCCGACTGGACCCAAGGCCCACGCCTATAACATGAGCAGGTTTAGATAAATAATTAAAATCCAGAGGGAATAAATGACTAAAATTAATTTATAATAATAGGTTACATAGGCAATCTACAAGAAATTTAGCATGCTAAATTACTGATACAAGGAAGGTAAGAACACTATAGCTTGTTTGACAAAATGAAAGACTACTGTTTTTCAATGCACTTTGCAGGTCTCGATAGGGTTCAACTTTTCTTTTTGTCCATAGCATTTTTGCAATGGCAAATCTAAGATCGAGCATTACCTTTTACAGGAGGAACAAAAACTTGATAGAGGAACAGAGCAAACCACCACTGGGTTCGAGTGACCTCTATTTCCCCACCCAGTACTCGCAGTCTTTCTTCACACAGTGCGTGGCTTGCTTATGGAAGCAGAACCTGTCATACTGGAGGAACCCTCCTTACAATGCCATCAGGTTCTTCTTCACTACAGTCATAGCTCTGCTCTTCGGCACCATCTTCTGGGACCTTGGTGGTAAAATGTAAGTTCTGCATACTACATAGCAAACAAATGACCACTTTCATAATGTTATTCGTCTTTTGTTTCTTGATTCAGGGGGAAGTCGCAGGACTTGTTCAACGCCATGGGGTCAATGTTTGCTGCAGTAATGTTCATGGGCATCCTGAACTGTACTTCAGTTCAGCCAGTGGTGGCTGTGGAGAGGACGGTCTTTTACCGTGAAAGGGCTGCCGGCATGTACTCAGCTTTCCCATATGCATTTGGACAGGTGAATGGTTCTATCAATCAATTCCGGACACCCTTGTTTTGCCTTACTTTTGCATTTTTGAGAGACAACTGGCAACATTTTTGAGAGACAACTGGCACTTATCAACTGCTCTCTTGCAGGTTCTCATTGAACTCCCGTACACGCTTGTTCAGGCTGGCTTATATGGAATCATGGTGTACGCAATGATCGGGTTTGAGTGGACTGTTTCTAAGTTCTTCTGGTACCTCTTCTTCATGTACTTCACGCTGCTCTACTTCACATTCTACGGCATGTTGACCGTCGGTCTGACGCCAAACTACCACATCGCCTCGATCATCTCCTCAGCGTTCTGCGCCATCTGGATCCTCTTCTCCGGCTTCCTGATACCCCGACCAGTAAGTGTCTTCCTCGTTGTTCTGCATCAACTTATGTTCCTACTTTGCATAGTTCATTTTCGTTTTGGCTTGCCACTATATTCAGAAAGTTCCAATCTGGTGGAGATGGTACTGCTGGGTATGCCCTGTCGCATGGACGCTTTACGGGCTGGCCGTGTCGCAGTTCGGTGATATTGAAACAGCCATGGACGACGGCACCCCCGTGAAAGTCTTTGTGGAGGACTACTTCGACTTCAAGCACAACTGGTTGTGGTTGGTGGCTACGGTGGTCGTGGCGTTCGTGGTGCTGTTTGCCTTCTTGTTCGGCTTTGCCATCATGAAGCTCAACTTCCAGAAAAGATGATGGCAAATACGAAACACACATCCGACAAAAACAAAATATCACGTTCATTTGGGTTGCAAATGGATGATGATTTGTGCATTTCAGGGGAGCATGCAAAGTGTTTGATATGAATAGTGATGCTGTAAGTCAAGAGACCAAGTGGCTTCCTTTTCTCCTTTAATTTAGATTGTACCTTTTCTTAAGAAAAGATTGTACTACTATTTTGTACCGCATATTTTACAGAGTATTGTATGCAAATGATTAGTAAAAGTTACAAGAGCTCGTGTCCCCGTTTTTTCTCATGAAGAATGGTTTTATACTGCTCGTTACTATCTGTTTATCATCAAATTTTGTAGATTCCTACATCAGAAACTCTTATGCAAGGTCTACAAGGTTGCACGATTGCAAAGGGAGGCTTTCCACTTCTGCTCCCAAAAAGAAAAAAGAGAGAAGATATGAGAGGTTCCACTTTCCAATCTTTGGTAACCAAGAAAAATATCAAGTCAGACGATGAGAATCGTATGAGTTCCAACGTCCAAACGAGACGATGAAGAGAGCCGATAGCAGTAGATGACTTGTCTGCACTTGAAAGGGATGATCCTATCAATACTTGAATACTAGCACAGAAACGGCACGAGGATTTTTATGACACTACTATATATACAGATGAAATGACATGTTTTGCACTCAAAAGAAGAACGAAAGACTAAAAAATGGTTGTCTCCATGGACAATAAGGATATGGCGCAATGCAAAGATCGTACACTACTAGTATATCTTGGAAAAGAAAATATATGCTGATCAGCTGATGCCAACAGCCAAGATTTACTCAATTCTCTCAACAAAAGAAAAAAGATACTGTTGAAGATTTTGAATTAATGAATTCAATGCAATGCTAAGATCTTGGCTCAAGAATCTTCTCTGAATTGCCATAGTGCATGCAGGGCTGACTTGAGGCTAACACTTGCGTAGGTAGAAATAGAATTCATGGCTAGGCACTAGTCCCAGTGGAAGCAGCATTTCCAAACGCTTCTTTTAGCTTATGGCTTAAACTTATGGCTATTGATTTTAACTAAAATTGTACTGTAGTGGCTATTAATTTTTTTAAGAAAAAGAAAATTTAAAAAAAATTGAGAGAAAAAAACCGTCATTATGGATAATATAAAAAATAAGGAGAAAAAGATAAAATAAGCCAAAAGAAGTCGAAGAAGCCAGTATGTGCTCCCCAATAATTCCGTCAATCCAAGGTTTCACACCAAATTTCAAGAGCAACTATATGAGCAATTGTATGGTCCAAATAGCCAGTTTGCTGACCACAAGTAAGTTGATTGGGACCACCTTGGCCAAATTGACAAATATGATGGCTCATATAGGCTATTTCAGAGGGCCAGTATTCAGAATCTAGTGGCTCTAAAATGTGATTACAATGATGATATCATCAGATAGTTTTATGCCACTCTGTACATCTCTCTACACTTCAAGCATATGGCTTGGATGACCGGACTACGGTACTTGGACAGCAACAAACATGAGTTTGAGCTGGCTCTAAGGATAGAGTCTAGTGCATATGAGAAGGTTTTTTATAGGCTTGCACATGGGATCCCTACCGTGACTCCGTATTATGATGGAAATGTCATATATGTGCCAGGAAAGCTTACTGGACTCCTTCCCATTCTGAGCTTGGTAAACAGGATCATCAACGATACCATTCTCCCAAAAAAGTGAAAATTATGATGCCATTAGAGGCTATGCATGGAATCTGATTGACTATATCATGCAAGGCCAAAAATTTTAATCTGGGAGATTGTTTCTTCCAAAAATGATAGGGTCAAGAGAATCAACTACGCTCCATACATCATGGCCTTGATCCTTAGGAAGATTGAGTACCATGGAGGGTTGGGCTCAGTGAATATGCCCTACAAGCTAAGAGCGGAACCTCCCATTCCTTCAGTTCCCCATCCTAGAGGACAACAAGAAGAGGCTACAACTGTGCCACAAAGAAAAGAAGAGGTCACACTTTCTCAGATATATTCTGCCATGCTGAGGATAGAGGAACACCAGACACAGAATGCTGCTCAGCTTGCTTATCTTACTGCCACCGTCTCTTCTCTTGGGGATAGGGTGTCCTCAATTGAGCATGCAGGAGCTTGCTCTCCTTCTCCAGTCAAATACGGTCACCATCGCTATCGTGACCCTTCCTCAAGGACCCCAAGAGTAGCCTTTTTGGTCTTTTCATGCCAAAGGGGGAGAAGCACAAGAAAGGAAGAAGAATGATGAATGATGAAGCCGAGAATGATGAAGCCTACTATTTACTACTATTTACTATATTTGGATATGTGATGAAATGAACTTGTGCACTATATCTTATCTTTTGTGTTATGGACATGCTTTATGTATGCTTAATGCTTTGCCTATGTTGAACTTGAAAGAGTGATCATATTATAAATGCATCTTGTGCTCAGTTGCTATCTTATTGCAATTATCAATTCCCTCAAGTTCAATAAACAAAGGAAACTCGGCCAATTTTTTTAAAATCTTTACATGTGCTTGCATCGTATCTTCTCATTTATATGCACATGTTTAGAGGGACTTTTTTTTCCTTGTATTGACTTTAGAAGCAATTAATTCCCCAAAATTCAATTGAGCTAAGTGCTAGAATAAATTATTCTCAAAGTCATAAAACAATACAGCTTGTTTCCAAACAATTGGTATATTTAAAATCTTATTCTTCTTACAAAATATTTGTGTTGTCATTAATTATCAAAAAGAGGAGATTGGAAGCATAAAGACTCTTAAAAGTAGCTTGACAGCATGCTCTTGGGCCATTTGGATCAATTTAGGATGATGTATACACATAAAATTAAAATTGATAACCAACTGTGCATTGTCAGGAATATTAGAAGTACCGGACTGAAACTGGCGGTACTTCCACAATACAGAAGTTTCAATAAAACGAGCGGTACATTTTTTTTCCCGAAGAATCACTTTTCTTCTTTGGAAAACGGAAATATCATAGTTTTAATGGCGGAATTACCGCATAGCAGAAGGATCGAAACTCTTGAGTGGTACTACCGATATTCGAAAGTTCTAAAAATCCGAGCGATACATTTTTCCAGAGAGCACTGTGTTTTGGGCTCGAGACAAATGGAAATACTGCTCTAGAAAACAGAACTACCAAAAATCGGAACTTCCATGATTACAAAGGTGGTAGTACCACGTCGACTTTCAACGGCTAGTTCAAAAGCTCTGATATAGCCGTTACTATTGTGTCAGAGCATGTACGATAGTTCTGTAATTTGTATAGCGGTACTACCACTCACCCTGATTTTTCAGGATTATTTTATAAAACAGCTATATTTTGTTGGTAGGGGTATAAATACCTCCAACTGCTTAAGGACATATGTTATGTTAGAGACTTCATTGAACATCTTTGAGCATCGAGCATCTTCTCCACACCTCAATTTCACATTACGCATTCATTTGAGGTAACTAAGCCAAATCAAGTGCATACATCCTAGATTGATCCTTTGGCACTTGATCACCGTCAAGCGAAGCTATGATTTATTACTCTTAGCGCTTTCCGGCACTTAGACGGCTTGGCGAGAGTTTGCAAGGTAACTTCTTCAAGAAGGTTGCGAGGAAACCCGATGCTGACTTGTGAGTGATTTGGTGTCCACCATCTCTAGAGCGGAGGAAGGACAACCACTAGTGGATTGAGGAGTTGAGGCTTAATTCGTGGAGTTGGTCCAAGTCACTCGGGCTTTCCTCAATGTGTATTAGGGGAAACCGGCAAGTTTTCGAACACCACGGTAAAACATTATGTGTCAATTGGTTTTCTCTTTGACACTTCTTTCCACACTTGTGTTTCTAGCATATTGTGATCTTTGTGATTGTCATATTTACTTGTGCTAAATCTATAGTTGTAAAGAATTGTGCTTGTGGTGCCTTAGGCATACTAGAATTGTGTAAGTTTAAGTTGCTTTGAAATCTAGCTTAGCAAAATTGTGATAATTATTTTTAGAAGGCTAGAATTTTTAGAACTTCCTATTCACCCCCTCTAGTCGGTTAGTTCTATTTATAAAACAAACTTTGTGGGTGGAATAAAAACTGATTTGGGTTGCCCTGGGCGGTCAGTCTCGGTAATGATGATAGGCGAGTGTAACAATGTGAAACTAGCATTGGGTGTAGAAGCCATGCAACGATTGATGGATAATGCACTATTACTAATTTTATAATCTTTTATGCATTCTAGACCATCAATTTCAGTAAAAAAATTTGCAAGGTCATAGGAATTTACTATTACTTGTATTTATCAACTAAGGCCATTTTAGCAAAACGAACCACAACCCACCTTATTCAACCTTGCATCTATAATAATGAATCTTGTGTGTTGACTCGCTGAGTATGGTGGATTGTGGATTGTGCTCACTCTCACATAATAACATCAGAAATAGGTGAACGAGACCATTATGCCTATGATGACGCACCCAGACCCGACGAAGGAGCTGATGAAGGAAATTAGGAAAATCCTCCACAAATGTCATGTTTCGGCCAAGTAGACTTTGGTGGAGATTGTGTGCACATATATTATCTAAGCTTAAATAGTATATGATCGTGCAAAAATAGCACACCCGCAAGTGCACGGGTTGCCACTGAAATAGCGGCGAGTGTCGTGTTTTCCACAGAGACTAGACTAAGGTTACCGGTGCTCAGCTAAAGCTAGGTCAATCGAAACGGGGGAGAAAGCTAAACCTACAACAACTACTGAAGCAGCCGAACGAATGCTAGCTCGCATAGACGAAACTACGAAAGAACTAACAAACGCACGAACAAAGGGTGACGGGACGAACGACCGTACGAATGGACGTCGTACGACCGAACGAACAACACGACGAAAGACTAAACGAACGACGCACGAACGACACTGACGACTACACGAACAAACACGTCTACCGATCGACGACGTAACCAGCTACCGACCGCTAGACAGAAGGAGGAAGTCGAGAAGCACTGAGAGAGTCTAGAAGCACGGAGGGAGTCAAGAGAGAACGAGGGACAAAACAGCCGATGACTAACTAGACGACGGCGGCAGGACAACACAAAATAACAAACACTCACACGACTTAACTATCAAACGACCGCCGCTGAGAGAAGCAAAGGGGGAGATCAAGAAGCAAGGAGGGGGTCGAGACAGCGAAGGGAAGGGAACGATCGCCAACTAGCTAAATAGCGCAACACAAACACACTACGGCACAAAACGAATTACTTAACATGAACAACTGATAGAGGGATACTAACAGCTAACACAACAAACAACAGCAGAAATCACATACTATCCATACTTACTAACACAGATCACACACAAAATCTAGAATAGGACTAACGGCCACATGAACATATAGCAATGCTGGAACAAATTAACATAGCAAAATCACAGGCATCCATCACAGTTCACATACATCACAGTAATCAATTTGCAGTTAATTTGAGCAATGAATTAAGAACAACAAAGAGAGAGAGAGAGAGAGGAATTAGAGCTAGACCGAGGGGGATTAGAGCAGAGGGCGCTGCCGGCAATGGAGTTGGCGTCGATGAGGAAGAAGCCGTCGGTGGAGGAGGATGCAGGCGTGTTGATGCCGTCGATTGCGGTGGAGTCGCCGGCGGTGAGGAGGTTGGAGGAGGCTTGATGCAGAGCCAGAGCTGGTGGAGCTTGCGGCACAGTAGAGCGATGCCGAAGGAAAAGGGGGCGGCGCACGGGATGAGAAGAAAGGGAAGGGAGGTGGTTGGTGGATTTGGAGATGGATGAGCGGCAGCAGTGGAGAAGTAATGGGATGAAGGATAGAAGAGATGCGGCGTACGGGAGTGGAAGGTGGCTCCGAGGCGGGCGGTGGTGGTGAATGGTTGGCCGGTGAGGAAAGGTACCGTGATGCAGTGAAGTGAGGCGGAGAGGTGAAGGCGAGAGGCGGCGGCCGGAGTAGAGGGTGGTGGTGAGTGGCGGCGCCGAGGTAGGAGGGAAGGAGGAGAAAGCAAAGGAAGGAGGTGGCGCGCGGGTGCTGCAGAGGAAGAGCAAGGAGGAGAAGGTGGCGGTGCGGTGGAGCGGCGATGTGGAGATGGGAGGCGGCCGGAGCTGAAGAAGAGAGGAGGGAGAGCAAGGCGGCGGCGGCTAAGAGGAGAGGCGATGGCGCTGAATGGAGAACCGGTGGCGCACGGGAATAGGCGACGGAGGAGAAGTGGCGCAGGTGAAGAAGACATGGTCGCCGGCGAGTTTGGCCCGGTCTCGCCGGCGGTGAGAGTGGAGGAGGAGAGCACTGTGGGGGCTAAGGGAGAAGGAAACCAGGCTCCCTTTTGGATCTGAGTGGCGGCTAGGGTTTTGTGGGATTGGGGGTTTTCGGTGATTTGCGATTTAGCCCTCCAGAGTTTCAGAAATGACAATCAAGTCCTTCCCCAATGAGATTCCTTCTGTTTTGGCCCTCAGAAGCTCCGATTTCATCGCCATTTGATCCTACGCATCTGTGACGATGCGTATATCTGTACGGAGCAGTCCCGAAATGCCAAATTCGTCGTTTATGCGCCTCAATCGCGCCGGTCTACGGAAAAAGCACAAAAAATATAAAATGATCCAAATTGAGCAATTAAATATAGAAAAGCGTGTAAATGATGATAAATGGTCTTAAAATGCGAAGAATATGAGCGTAAAATGACAGCTAAATATATGCAAAAATGACGCATGTCATACCCCCAAGCTTTAAACGTTTACTTGTCCTCAAGTAAATGGCATGTTATTATCGAACCCGGACAATAAGTCATCATGATGTAAAAGACTAGTCAAATGCATGTAATAAGTCAAGTGGCATACAATAATGTAAAATGAGACTATCTAACTTGAGTTTTGAAGACCATCCAAGATAAGAATGAATATTCAAGCAAAGATTTCAAGTGATAACTACAACATTTGATCAAATCAAGTTACACACACAAGTGTCGAAATATACTAAGTGATCACATGAATCCAACCAAAATTGTAAGGCATCAGAACTAGGTATAACATCAAGAATGAGCATAGCAAATAGTCATGCTAAGACATATGCTATTTGAGACAAAGAGACTAATAATTGCATGATATTTATGAAAAAGTCCACACTTGAGCCATGATACCTTTTTTTGTTTGATGTTTAGCAAATTTAGAACACACATTGGGCACCTGTGCCACTTATTCACACCCTTGGGCAAACTTGCCGCTTATTCAACACATTTTCGAACCAATGTGACATAGTCACTTATTCCACACACTCACACATTTCATCACAATTTTTTTCTTTTCTTTTCTTCTTTTGCTTTTTTTCAGTTTTGATTAAGCATCTTTAACCGGTTTTCATTAATGCTAAGTAACACATGTTTCGAGACATGGATACCTAGATAAATTAACCAAGTTATTGGCTCAAGATAGGACTACCCTTTTCACAAATTTTACATTCAAGCAAAGAATCAATATCTAAAATAACATATGCTAAAGCATGAAACTAAGATATGCTCATTCAAGAGGCGATGACTAGAACCAATTCAATCCGCAAATGGTCAAAACACATGCGTAACTCGTAATGAATCAAATGCTATAGGATCACAAGGTTTCTAAGCACATCAAGGATAATAAACAAAACTCAAGCTCTACAATATGATGCCAAGTGACTTAAGACATACAAGGAACTAGTAACAATATAGCTCAATTAAGAAAATTTCGACATGACCTTTCTTGATTAATCATGGCATGGGCTAACATGGCCAAGATATACAATCAAACATAACATGAGAGCAATAGTAAAGGTCATATATCATCAACATAAGCATAATATGAAGCACAAGAATGACCATATATCATCAACTACACGACAATAAGCTCAAATGCTCACAAATATAATACAAACATGTTAGAACATCATCCATACACATACAAGTCCTCCCCCAAGCTTAAATTGAGCAATGAATCAAGAATGTGCTTAAAGGGGTAAGAAACAGCTCACCGGGCATATAAGATGCAGTGGAAGTAGTCTAATCATCCCGTGGCTTCTCGCACGTATAAGGATGAAGATCTAGCATGGGACCTGAAATAAAAAAGAAACAAAAGAGGAGAAACCAACAAAAACTAACAAAAGGTATGGAAATAAAAAAAATAAAGAGATGCTCATTTGCTCATTTGGGTGTAGCGGGAGGAGGGCCAAGGACGGGACATGGAAAAGGCACATGTCCACCCTCCTCATGAAACAGCATGCCTCGAAATCCACCTGGATCCCAAGGGATGTCGACTCGAGTCAAGTCCACTCGTAGTCGATGGTACACAAGTGTAACCCTGCAAATAATCCCAAAGATATGGCATGTATGTGTGATAGGGTTGACACCCTCTAAGTCATCAATAGAATATCCAATCATGTAGGTATATCGATAAAGTACATCATGAGGACTATAAGTGAGATGAGCACAATCAGTAATAGAGTATGTCTCGTCAAAACCAAGGAAATCAAACCTGAGGTGGTCGGGGAAGAGTTTCCAAACTACCTGAAGTGTAGGTGAAAGAGAATATACGGTAGTAGAAACCTCCAGAGGGGCGATGTCGACGAAGGAAGTAGCCGATGGTGGATCAATAGAAATGTGCTTCTCCTCAACATCGGAAGCAGCCCCCTCATCAAGATGTGAAACCTCAGAACTCAAAAGTGTATCCATAATGAACTCATCATCATCTGGCACAAAGCTCTCATCATCTAAATCTATCTCGTCACAACTCAAGAGTGGATCTACCGCAAACTCATCCTCATAGTCAGGAGTGAAACAATCATCATCAGGAAGTAGGTCCTCATCATCTAGCTCAGTGTCAACATAAGTATTATCAGAGGGAAGCATTGAGTCTGGCAAAACGGTGTCTATGCAACTGACCGTATGCTCAATAGGACACGGAGATGTCTCTAGCACAAGCTCATCAACCTCATCCATCTTGTAGCACCGACTAGGAGACTGAGTAGATGGCTTCTCATGGTGACGACGTGAATGGTATCTCGAAGCTGTAGGCTGACTTTGTTGAAGCACTGGCGGAGTAGGCTCAACCAAAGTCGTACCGCTCTCCGTGGTGACAGACTGGTAGTGAGCTAGAGAACTCGGGTAAGACTGTGAGGATGCCAAATTGTCACAATGGGAGGTCAAAGTGCACATAGCCTCTCAAGATCATGCAATTGGGTCATCAAAGTCTTCACACCACATAACTTTGACTCCAAATGAGATGTATGCAAAACAGACAGCTCGGGACTATAAATCTGATCATGATGAAGAGTAGGTAACTGCTGTTGAGGTGCAGGAGTAGAATGAAAACCATGCTGGTGTGATGACAGAGAAGGCTGCGGCTGACTAGAGCTCAAACTATACTGATCCATCTGAGGAGAAGGTGCATCAACTTTAGCTACCAAAGAATCTGAACTGGGCTTTTCATTGTACCACTAGGACTGATGGAAAGCCATGTTCTCAATAAGAGTGAATGCGTCATCAAGTGTCTTGTTTGTGATTGCTCCACCAGCTGCTACATCAACTAAAGATCGTGTGGCACATGTCAAGCCTCTATAAAAGATCTGCAGAACAAGCCATCTCTCTAGACCATGATGTGGACATCTCTTGAGCAAAGCCTTGTATCACTCCCAAGAATCATATAAACTCTCTCTATCAAGCTGAACAAAACTAAAGATCTGATCACGGATCTCAAACTGTCTAGATAGCGGAAAGTATCTCTCTAAGAAAGCACATGACAACTGATCCCAAGTGAATGAGCTCGATGGCAAAGAATAAAACCAAGTACGAGCACCATCCCGAAGAGAGAATATGAATAATCTGCATCTAATAGTGTCCTGAGAAACCCCATGGTACTTAATAGTATCAGAATACTCTAAGAATGTGCGAATGTGCTCATAAGGGTCCTCGCTGGGTAATCCTCCAAAACGGGTCTCCTGAACCAAGGCAATCAGACCAGGTCTCAACTCAAAATCATCGAGCTCAAATGCTGGCAAAACTGGCCCTAACATAGCACTCTGACTACTCGGAGCCCAAAGATCATGAACTAATGCCATATCCTCAACATAAACCTCTATCGATCAACCTACGGGACAAGGTGAGAAAAACCACAAAAAGAAGTAGAAATAGCTAGGAAAAGGGTTAGGGATTAGCGATATATCACAAAATATGAACAATGACGAAATGAAAGATAGGTCAGCACAAATACAAAATAAACAAAAGAAAACAAACGACCTAGTCTATAGCCTGACACTGTCGCTCTAAGCTAATCCCCGACAACGGCGCCAAAATACTTGATCGTGCAAAAATACCACACCCGCAAGTGCACGGGTTGCCACTGAAATAGCGGTGAGTGTCGTGTTCTCCACAGGGACTAGACTGAGGCTACCGATGCTTAGCTAAAGCTAGGTCAATCGAAACGGGGGGAGAACTAAACCTACAACGACGACCAAAGTAGTCGAATGAACGAACTCTAACCCGCACGATCAAAACAATGAACGAACTAAACAAACAAAGGACGACGGGACGAACGACCGTACGAATGGACGTCGTACGACCGAACGAACAACACGACGAAAGACTAAACGAACGACGCACAAATGACACTAACGACAACACGAACACAACTACCGACCGACGACCTAACTAACTACAGACCGCGAGACAGAAAGAGGGAGAAAGTCGAGAAGCACTGGGGGAGTCGAGAGAGAATGAGGGAGAAGACGGTCGACGGCTAACTATATGATGACGGCAGGACAAACAAAGAACTACGACGAACACACGCACGACTTAACTATCGAACGACCGCTGAGAGAAGCAAAGAGGGGGGGGGTCGAGAAGCATAAGGAAGGATCTAGAATCACTAGGTGGGACGAGATAGCAAGGGGAAGGGAAACGGTCGCCGGTTCGCTAATCCGCGCAAACAAACACAACAAGATCCATAAATACTAAAACTGACTACTAACACATATCACAACTGACAGACCTAAACAAGCACTGAACACAGACACACTCAAGTCACTAACCTAACATCTCATTAAGATTGCACTATTTCACAGCATGACCATAACTCATAGGGCCTGTTCTTTTCGGCTGCGGCTTTTGGCTTTTGGCTGAAATTTTTGAATTTTGGCTGTTTACGGTACAGATTACAGAGAGACAGATGCTCACTTGTGATTTTGGCTGGTACAGATGTTGGGCTTTTAACGTGTAGATCGTTTAACTTGTAGACCTCGTCTTGAGAAAAATACTCCGTTTAAAAGTTATGTACTGTAGCAGAAGCCAAAAGCCGATTTGAAAAGCCCAAAAGAACAGGCCCATAATCGAAGATTAACATTCACAGTGCAGTAGATCAACATCCACAATTCACCATCAAAACCACATAGCACAATCTCAAAATAACAAGCACAGATCATGAAGCATCAATTAACATGGCATTAACAGCAATCTATTTCAATGTTAATTGAGAACAGCAGAGAGAGGAAATGAGAGGAATTGAAACTTAACCGAGTAGAGCAATAGTAGAGGAAGCAGAGCGGGGGAAGGTGTCCGTGGCGATGGAGATCGACGGCCGGCGGCGGCGCTGAATGGGCAGCAGTGGGAAGTTGGCGTCGATGGAGAGGTGATGTAGAAGTAGTCGACGGCGGCGCTCTGTGGTGGAGTGGAGGAGCAGCAGAGGAGGGAGTTGGCGGTGTCCGGGTGGAGAAGGAGCGGCCGGAGGGAGTTGAGAAGGGAAGAGTGGTGGTGGCGGAGACAGGGGCAGCGCTCGCCGGTGGTAGCCGAAGAGCGGCGGCGCCGAGGTGGGGCAAGAGAAGCGGTGGCGATGTGGCCGGTGAAGGGAGGTGGGAAGGGAGGAAGGAAAAGGCGGCGCACGGGTGGAGAAGGGGTGGCCGGAGCTGAAGAAGAGAGAAGGGGAGAGCAAGGCGGCGGTGACGGTGGATGCGGCCGGATGTGGTGGAGAAGGCGGAGAGTAGAAGGGAGAAAAGGCGGCGCCGACCGGAGGAGCGGTGGAGATGTGCTTGTGCGGTGGAGGAGCAGCGGGGGCTCACCAGAGAAGCCGCGCCGAGTAGGTGCGGCGGCGCACGGGTGGAGAAGGCGGCACGGGTGAGGAAGCAGGAAGAGGACGACGGAGAAGGGAGGCGTGGTAGGGAGGTGCGGACGGCGTGGTGTGGTGGCGCGGGTGAGGAAGCTGTGGTTGGCCGCCGGCGAGCTGGCCGACCCTCGCCGGCACCGGAGAAGAGGAAGGGGGGAGAGCAAAAGGGGGCGACGGGAGAAGCAATGGCCGGCTCGAGTCTTCCCACAGGTGGCGGCGGAGGCTTTAGAAGGATTTGGGGAATTTTCAGCACTTTGCAGATTAGTCCTCCAAATATCTAGGGTTTACAAATAGGTCCTTCTCCCATTTCCTTTCTTCAGTTCTAGCCCTCTAGAACTCCGATTTCTTCGCGATTTGATCCTATGCATCCGTGACGACGCGTACAACTGTACGGAGTAGTCCCGAAAGTCCAAAATTGTCGTTTATGCGCCTCGATCGCGCCAGCCTGCGGAAAATTGCAAAAGATGTAAAATGATCCGATTTGAGCAATTAATTATAGGAAATGTATGTAAATGATGATAAATGGTCTTAAAATGCGAAGAATATGAGCGTAAAATGACAGCTAAATATATGCAAAAATGACGCATGTCAGTATATGTCGCTCATATATTACCTCCAGTCACTTGCCTATGAATATTTATGGTCCTGCATGCTTACTACTCCGCTTCCACTTTTATGTAATATAAACATTTGGCCTAATCGGCCCATACGTAAACTACTACCCAACGTGGTGTATTTAAACTTTGATAGGTATTATTAAAGTTGGTATGGCCCAAGTGATATATGAAATAATTCAGCAATATATATGTGAGTATTATCTACTGATCCAGAGAATAGTGCGGTGAAATCACAAAGGATTCTGGGCTGTGAAATCTGGGTCCAACATGAAATCATCATCAATAAATTGAAAAGGTCAACTAGATATTAATATGTTCAACAGTTCAAGAACAATATAATAGGAAAAATACATCCAGTGACTTAATTACTTAACATTGTGGTCAAATACTACAAGGTTACCTCTAATTTGGAATGAGCTAGGCAAGTACTCCAAAAATTAAAATTAAAACCCTAAGACTTAACCCTATAATTCGACAAAAATCAATCAACAATCATTACATTGAAATCCTAACTCACAAATTTAACCCCTGTTCTTGAAATAAATTAGAAGAATAGGGAGAAATTTAGAACAAAGTACATACTAATCGGGTGGATCTCAGCTTCCTTCAACCGGTGAGGGTCCGAGGCAATAGGGACCAGGCGACACCACATTGAGATGGTAGGCGAGGGCAGTCGATGCCACTGATCTCTTCTATTCTTCGATGATCGGTCACTGCCTAGTTGGGTGTGGCTGTGCGGCAGATGTGGTGCACATCTCTTGGACGACCATGTGAGACAAATAAACATCGAGGGTTACTATGAGATGACAAGCTTCGGGATCTATCAAATAGATGAAATGGCCTATTGCGGTCCTCCCTCTTAGGCTGGCTCAAGGGCTAACTCGGCTTGTTGTAGTTGCCTCATGGGCTAAAGGAAGTGAAGGCTCCTCGTGGGAATTTGGGTTGCTAATGCTCCCTTCGTTGGGCTTCAAGAAAAGAATAGGGTGCTCTTAGTTCTATCTCTATATATCTTTATGCCTAAAATATATGCCATATCTCCTAGTCTTTTATAGAGAAACTATTTCTTAATGAGGACTTGACAGATGCAAGCATAAGAATATCATTTTTGATCAGTAATATGTCATCCACATACATGACCAGAAAAACAAGTACGCTCATACTAGCCCTTCTGTAACACATGGATCTTATTCGCTCTTGATGAAGCTAAACCCTTTGACTACCTCATCAAAATAAATGTTTCAACTTCGAGATGCTTACTCCAATCCATAGATAGATTTTTGAAACTTGCATATCTTTCTAACATTTTATGGATCAACAAAACCTGTAGGCTATATCATGTACACATCATCATTTAGAAAAGATGTTTTGACATCCATCTGTGATATCTCATAATCAAAATATGCAGCAATAACTAGAATGATCCAAACAAACTTTAGCACAGTGGCGAGTGAGAAAGTTTCATCATAATCAACATCTTGAATTTGTTTAAATCCCTTCACCGCCAATCATGTCTTACGAATATGAACATTTCTATCCAGGTCTATATTTTTCCTAGAAACCCTTTTGCACTTAGTAGTTTTTACACCATCGAATGGATCAACTAAGTTCCAAACTTGATTGTCATACATAGATTGTATTTCAGATCTCATGGTTCCAAGCCATTTCTCAGAGTCTGGACCCATTATTGCTTTCCTATAAGTCTTGTCTAATAATAAAATATCATGCCAATACCTTATAGGCCATTGACTTGGCCTTTTAAACCTACGTGGGGCTAGTGCCTCTTCCATAAGTTTTACAACATCTTGTAAAACCTGTAGAGGTCCAGTAAGAGCTGAAATATTTTCTGATGATTCCTAAATTTCTTTGAGTCACACCATTCTCCCACTAGCTTCTTTTGAAAGAAACTCTTTCTCCAAAAAAAATACTATTTCGAGTAACAAATACTTTGTTCTTATCACTTTTCTAAAAATAATATCCTTTAGTTTTCTTAGAATATCCCACAAAGAAACATTTATCTGATTTGGGCATGAACTTATCAGACATCAAATGTTTTACATATGTCTGATATCCCCATATTTTATGAAAAGATAATCTCAGATGTTTCCCAGTCTGTATCTCATATGGTGCCTTTTCTACGGCTTTTGATAGAACCCTAGTTAATGTGAACGTAGCTATTTCTAGAGTATACCCTAAAAAGACAATGATAGATCAGATTGGCTCGTTATTGATCGAATCATGTCTAACAAGGTCCGGTTCTACCATTTAGACACCCCCATTTCATTAAGGTATTGTTGGCGGAGTTAGCTGTGGAACAATTTATATTGTTTTAGATGATTACCAAATTTGTGGCTCAAATATTCACCTCCATGATATGATCATAAGGCTTTAATTGTTTTGCCAAGTTGATTCTGTACCTCATTCTGAAATTTCTTGAACTTTTCAAATGATTGATACTTATATCTCATTAAGTAGATGTAACCATATCTACTAAAGTCATCGGTAAAAATTATGAAGTACATAAAATTACCTTTAACCATTGAGCTCGTTGGCCCACATACTTCCATATATACAGCTAATAAGTCTTTTGCCCTCTCACCCAGACCAGTGAAAAATGCCTTAATTATTTTGCTAAGTAAACAAGACTTGTATATTTCAAATGATTCAAAATCAAATGAGTTTAGAAGACCAATTTTATGGAGCTTTATCATGAGTTTCTCATTTATGTGACCCAAACGACAATGCTAAATATAACCATGATTCAAATCATTAGGTTGAAACGTCTTAACATTAATGTTATAGACAGACACATCCTCAAGATTTAATTCATATAATCCATTGACCAATAAAAGCATGATCATAAATCACATCATTTAAATAAATTGAACAACAATTATTCTTTATTTTGAACTCATAAACTTCTGCTGCTAAACATGAAGCAGAAATTATATTTTTGCTTAAGGCGAGTGCTTGTGTGAATGAACCGAATATCGATAAGCTGATTCCAAAAAAATTATCCTAATAAGCCTCTTCAAAATAGTGACCAAAAAACTATCCTATTTATTTGTTTAGAGAAAGCCATACTCTGTAAGCTGAAAATAACGGGCGACAGATGACCGAGTAGCCTCAAGGTCTTACTAATCCATCGGTTTGGGACTTTGGGTACTTAGTCTCTTTAATTTTGTCTTGTTGTCAATGGTAATCTATGCTTTCTAAACTGTACATTGGACTGCACAACTGTATTGGTATTAGCGCGAAAATTGTAGTTTTGGTTCAACTAGAGCTACATTTATTTAATAGAAAGTAATGTGGCATGCAATGGCAGTAGACAAATTTTGTTGCCTTATGACATCAAGATCCATGGATCCTTCGTAGTGTCATGTACACAATGGTTTAGTACGTAAGCAGAGAGATTGTCAAAATAAACAAAACTATCAATATACATTAAATTGAACGACTAAAACGTGCACAACTACCATTTTGTGGGAGTTCAATTCGGCAAATAAAAAACATAAATCATAAAGAAAATTATGTGTTCTTTCATGTTATATTAATTTGCTTTTACTCGATGGACTGTAATTCATAATGTCTTGAACATAAATTACGTTAGTTTTTTATATTACAAGAAAGACGCACATACATACATCGTCATGCATGCACATCACATGCAAGTGCGTGCGCTCACTTAGCATATGTCTAGATAGACGAAGGCCGATCTCACAAAATTTTTACTGAAGCGTACTTACATGTGCGTGATATGTGAGCACTAAGGTTTAAACCCTAATAAATATAGTCATACACCCATAACTCTACTACCATCAAAGGATGATTCCGCGTAAATCGTATTAGGTTAATTGTTAGTAAACAAAATGATGGTCGCAACAACCATGGCGTTGTTAGATCGGCTTGCGTGGTAGATGTTCAGCCTGCCTAACTTTCATAATTCGACCGCTGAAATAGTGTTTTGCTTCTGGAATATTTGACAGTTCTCAGAAAGGGAGTATTATCTGATTTTCCGTCAGTTCTGCATGTTGTGCGGCATACCGTACATGCACTGATGCACCAACCAATCTATCTATCTATCATCTATGTTTGTCGGAAGACCGTGCTAGCTAGAGCAACCTAAAAAAAATGTGTGGACTTAGGGTTCTAGCACTATCTGTGATCACCCTTCTATTGGCACATAAATTTGGCAGCGCAGAATTGCCGATATGGAAGTATCAATGATGAGGGAGAACATCGGGTTGAAGATGCAATTGCTCCTTATTAGGGGTAGAATCGGTTGCTGAAGCTCAGGAAGTTGAAGCGACTATAGGGCCTGTTTGGCAACGGCTGCAGCTTATATCTTTTAGTTGAAATTTTTGAATTTTGACTGTTTACGGTATAGATTACGGAGAGAAAGATACTCACTTGCGATTTTGATTGGTACAGATGTTGGGATTTTAACGTGTACATCGTTTAACTTGTAGACCCCGTTTTGAGAAAATACTTCGTTTGGAAGTTAGATACTGTAGCAAAAGCCAAAAGCCGCCAGCTTCGGAGGAAAAGAACAGGGTATGGATGAGAAGTTGGATTGGATACGATGTTGATCGGCGTATCATCCCTATATTACACCTAGGGAAAGCACCCCCGGGAGGCCAGCCATGTCAGCGAATTTGCAGATAGACCCTTCGGCTTTTGTCAAATCATGCCCCTATCACATCATCTTTTCGTGAAAACCCCTCTGCTTTTTCAAAATTACTTACAGGTCATCGGTTTTTAAGAAGACCTCCTTTTTGCTGGGTAAAGCCCCGCAGTTTCCTGAAATTATGCATAGGTCCTTACTTTTATGTGGAAAAGACCTTCACTTTCTCCAAAAATACGTACAGATCCTTTGTTTTTTCAGAGAACCCCTCTTAAGGCACTTCTTTTGCTAGATAAAACCTTACGGTTTTCCCAAAATTACACACAGATCCTTAGATTTATGCGGAAAACTCTTCGCTTCCTCCGAAAATACGCACAGGTCCTTAGTTTTTTTTAGAGAAACCCCTCTTCTGAATTTTTGGCTCTTTTACTTAGTCCACTTGATAGCTGGCACAGTGTGAGCCACGCTTTCGCTCCTAGTGAGTTTGACACGAAGATGACAAAGGGCAAGGGAAGCGGCTATATATGGGCCTGTTCTTTTCCTTAGAAGCTGGCAGCTTTTGGCTTTTGCTACAGTACCTACCTTTCAAACGAAATATTTTCTCAAGACGGGGTCTACAAGTTAAACGATGTACATGTTAAAAGTCCAACATCTGTACCAGCTAAAAACACAAGTGAGTATCTCTCTCTCCGTAATATGTACTATAAATAGCAAAAATTTAAAATTTTCAGTTAAAACCATAAGCCGCAGCCAAACAGGCTCTATACTGAGGAGTGCGTTGGGAATACACACGCCACATATCTTACCTGGTCACAATTTACCTTTTCACCATACCAGGAATAATTACAGTTTGGGGATGCAAACCCATCTTCCTTTCTAATGGCCCGTTCGTATATTTTTTTGGCTTTAATTTTTAACTTTGACTCATAAATAGTAGCAGGTTATAGAGAAACTTATAAAAAAGTATAAATAAAGTCATTATAGTATGTACCATAATTGACTAGTAAAGCCCGTTAAAAAATACTTTATTTAAAAATTAGGTATTATAAAAAAATAGTTTTTGAAAGTTAATACAAAGAGAGATAATTCGCCTCTCATCAATGCTGCTTCGCATCATCATTTTCTTTGCGGCACAACCGAAGAATCTTACCATCAAATAGTGCGGTTTGGGTCCAACTTAATTGTCATTAAGAAACCCAACAACGAATATATGCTTCTGACAGCAACAAATATACGCACGCAGCTGGTATAGCTAGCGGCCTCCCCTCTCCGTTCGGCAGATGTCTGTCGAGCAAAAATTGATCGAACGCATTTAATTTCTACATTTACGGGAGCGTGTTCTCAGTTGCAAAATTCATCGTGCACTCGTGCGTTGCACACGAAATCGAAACAGTCCACAGCCCAGGCTCTGCTAGCAAGCTGGAAAGCAGCGCCAACTTAAAACCGACCAGATTATTTATATGCTTCTATTTCTATCTTCTATTTAAAGATATTATAACTAATATAAACATCTAGCTTCTTAAAACAGCTTCTTCACTTCTCTCACCCCCTATCTCATTCTGAGGATAAAGCAGAAAGTCACAGTGCATCACACACCCCACCCCTCTTACTCCCGTCTCGTGCATACATCTCTTCATCACTTTTCACACTACTCACCTCCTCTTTCTAAAAGTTATTTCTTTTAACCAACACCTATTATTTTCAAATAAAAACTATCAGTCATGATCAATACGAACACCTCAGACTCTCTCTCTCCGGCACTCTCTCTGCAGTCAATTCCTCATGACCGAATAGTCGAATACTCAGCAATATGTAGGTGTGTACGATCCAAATTACGTTTATCCTCAGTGCAGCTCGCGTGTGATAAATGTACAACAAAGTGCTCCTAGCATTGTCCGTCCTGGCTCATGTACGTGTGTGTATCCATTTCCATCATCCACGAGTGTCCGCGCGATCTCGGCCATCCGATTATATCGAACGGCCGCGCACCAATCGACCGGCCAACCACCGGTCCGCCACGATCGGATCGGAGTGACCGACCAGCGTTGCGGTGCCAGCGACGAGCCTGCCGCTGAAATGCTTGGAGGGCCCACGCCGGCGGTCGTTAAGGTCTAAGGAACCCTAATTTCTCGCACAAAATTTGGTTGTACACACTACATGGGGCAAGCAGCTATAGGTTCAGGTATGTTCTTTTTAGCTTTAATTTATGACTTATGACCGTGTTTTATGAATTTTAGCTGATCATGAGTGGTAAGTATGGGTAAGAAAAACTCGTATGCAGTTTTGACTGATATAAATGAAGTTGTTATAATGTGTACTATAATTAATTTTTAGACTATATTTTAAAAAAATATTTTGTTTAAAAATTAATTACTATAGTAAAATTAAAAGTAACTTTTATAAACTAAAAAGAAAATGTCAGGAGTAGTTGCGGTTCTAGTGGTAGTAGTAGGACCAGGATACATCCAACTGTTTTTGTGTGGAAATTTGCTTCAATCATTGTACGGCCCATTTCAGTGCCGATTTAGCTCGATGGTCACGCGGGAGTTTGGTTTGGCTGCTCATAATACTCCGTATAGGCTGGTGGATTCATCGGCTATTCCTACTTGGCAGTTGGGCTAGGCTTGGTGTGTGTGTGTAATGTAGAAGCTTGGTAGAAACTAACCACCCTAACTACCATTTGTCTTTTCTCCGAGTACTGGTTTGGATGGTCGTATGGAGTCATCCGTCCAAATCATAGGTGGAGTTTTGGTTTGTGCCAGTTTGCCTCGCTCGCTCGCTCGATCACTTAAATCATGACGACTTGAAGCAAACGCACGAATCATGCATGACACCGAGTAATATTAATATATATACACACACATACACGACGCTGAAATAGAACATTATGGTGTCTGAGCACCAAGCTTTCTTATCTTTGGATTGCTTTTAAATACGTGCAAGTGTAATAATATATAATATATCAAGCAAATCCGTTAATATTCATTAATTCAAAAGGACATCAATTTGAAAAAGAAGTTATTGATTTAGCATGCTGAATCAATCATAGATAGAAAAGTCTTAATTATGAATAGAAAATCTTAATCATGGAGTCTGGGCATCATGGTGCCTCTTATTATTTATACTATATATATATTATATTATATATATATATATATATATATATATATATATATATATATATATATATATATATATATCATTTGGGGAAATAATTGCTCAAAAGATAGATTCAAAATTAGCGGGAGGAATATCTTGGAAGAAATATACAAGTGTGGAGGAAGCTTTAACTCAAGCTAGGAAAATATTGGGAATAAACTATTATATAGAACCATGTGCCAAAGATTACATTCAGAAATATAAAAAAAATTAGAAATAAGAAGATTCCAGTATCTTCACCGCCGGTAAATATAAAGGAAGAAGAAGATATGTTAAAAAAAGCCCACATATAAAGAATGCTTAATAAAAGGGGTTGATCCTCTAGATGGCTCATACATAGACGAGAAGATAGAAGAAAAATTTGAAGCCATGTCCCCAAAATGGAAGAAAAATATAAAAGATGACATTCTGAAAGAATTAAGGAAAGAAATGGATGACAAGCTTGAAGAAATGAAAAAAATATATGACGCGAAATTTGATATATCTTTATCCGATGAAGACATCATGGATATTGCTGGATATGGACAAAATATACAATGAAGAAGATGATGCAGCAATAAGGGGAAAAGATTGAGATACAATTAATTATACAATATGACCCTATACATTCCAGAATTATATTAGTAAAGGACAGATATGCTCCATGGAAGATCGCAAGGACAAGCACGGGTTATGTAGACCAGTGCTCCCACCAATAATGAATGAGCATGCCACGACAAAAGGAGCGGGTGCTCCAATTATGCAAGTACTAAAATTGAAGGTATCGCGGCTTTGCAGAAAAGCAGATTCCTTAGGCCAGTGAAGCCTATGTGTAGACTTGCTTAAATAAAGAAGAAGGAGGCTCCTCTTAAGGCTATATAAGGGGATACCAGCCAGCAGCCCAGATCATCAGAAATCCAGACGTTGAAGCCACTAGAGTAAAGAAGAGCTCTCCAGCAAGCTTTTAGTTCTTAGTTCCCAGTGTGAGTAAACAAACCACTGTGATATATCCATTTCAAGAGTGTTTGTAACAAAGTGTGTTGCAAGGTATTTTTCTCTCTTTGTTTCAAGTGTCGGGGGTTCCCGAAAGGGAAAACCATATGTAAACTATCTTTGTGGAAATGAAGTAGTATTTCTTTGCACACCTTAGTCTTCTTGGTTTAATTGTATGGGATGAGGATTTATGCTAAGGACCCTATAGGAGTAAACTCTGAGGCGATTCTCTTGTGTGGGGAAGGGAGAACTTAGAAGCCATAGAGAAGTGTTCCCTTCGGGTGGAACTGCCTGGGGTGACGATAAAAATTTATCCCATATAATTAAGACTAAGAAACTTAGGAAAGGATTCTCTACTTCTGAAGCAAATTTAGTAAGAAATATGGTGAGTACCGAGTAGGATTATCACAACAAAGTTGCACCACCGGCTGTCTTGTTAGTCTCGCCAACCTTCAAGATCCTGATAAGAGTTAATTTCAATATTTTACAAAAGTTCGGAATAGTAAAATCTTAATCTAGTAAAATTGAACAGTAAAAGTGAACAGTAATTACTTTTGAACAGTAATTACCTTTGAACAGTTAAATATAATCTGAATAGTAACGTGAACAGTACAATAAATAGCCAAATATATCTATAAATCTTAAATCTTAATCTTGGGGTGTGTGTGTGTATATGCACCTAGGCACCCACATTAAAAACCATCCGATACACGTGTATTTTGAACTCAGTATAAAGTAGTTCGAACTACTTTTGAATTTGATGCGAGTATAGTGAGTGGATACCATGAAAGTAAATCGAACTAATTAAACTGAAATTAAATTTAATTTTTTTCAAAGTTTGATATCTTAAATATACTTTTTATGAGTATGTGAAGATACTCACATCAAACATCGCAAATCTCAAAACACATCAGCAGATATTGATAGAGGTAGGGCTGGAAACGAGCCGAGCCGAGCCAGGCTCGGCCGAGCTCGGTCAAAGATGCGGCTCGGCTCGGCTCGTTTTGGAAACGAGCTACGCGGGAGGCTTGGCTCGGCTCGACTGGCGGCTCGAGCCAGCTCGCGAGCCCGACCGAGCCAAAAAGTAGATACAGTCTGTATGTCAATTATCAGTATAGCATAACAGAGAGCAGCACAGCAGAGATAAATAGCATAGCATACAGTCTGTATGTCAATTATCAGTATAGCATTTCAGATTTATGATGTATATCAGATTTAATAGTGCATTTCAGATGTAATACTAATAGCATATCAGATTTAACAGCATAACACATAAGCCAATACTTTTGCAGCCAATACACATAACACATAAGAGCAGATACACATTTCAAGCCAAAATGGCTTGAATCGCTCGTTCAAGCGATTCAAGCCAAAATGGCTTGAACGAGCGATTCAAGCCAAAATGGCTTGAAATGTGTATCCGCTTTATGAAGAACGGCAAAGCAAGAATGAAGAACGGCGGCAACGTCGGCGGGGCCAAGAATGAAGGAGCAGAGCTACCGACGCCTCCACTGGTGTTGGCACTGTCTGGCCGGAGCTCGGCGCAGAGCGCACCGAGAAACTGCTGGACGGAGCAGAAGGGCGGCTGCCGACGCGACCGGTGACGGCGAGCCATCGGACGCGCCGACGAGGCGTCGCAAAACCATCGCTATCTCCAGGAGATCGATGGATTTAGGGGCGGCGGATCGATGGATTTGGGGATTTAGGGGCGGCGGATCGATGGATTTGGGGCGGCGGCGGATTTGGGGGCAGCGGATCGATGGATTTGGGGGCGGCGGATCGGATGAATTTGGGCGGCAGATCGGTGGATTTGGGGGCGGCGGATCGATGGAATGAGAATGAGTCAATGACTGAGAAAACGATTCGGTATTTCGGTGGATTGAGGAAATCAGAGAGGAGCATTCGGGCCTTCGGGGAATCAGGTCGAGTGGCTTTCTTTGGCCTGCCAGGCTAAGGTTGCCAGCCTGCCATGATGTTTGGCTCGATCAAGCCATCGAGCCGCTCGCGAGCCGCTCGGGCTCGGCTCGTAAATGTACCGAGCTGAAAACTTGGCTTGGCTCGCTGATTTACGAACCGAGCTCGAGCCGAGCCGAGCTAACTTCGAGCTCGAGCAGCTCACGAGCCTCGAGCTTTTTTTCCAGCCCTAGATAGAGGTGCCTAGACACCTAGGTGCATGAAACACTTGTCCTCTCTCTCTCTCTATGTATGTATGTATGTATGTATGTATATATGTATGTTAACTACTCAGTATACAATTTAATCAGCCAGTTGGAACTGATCGTAAAGTACTTTGAGGCATCAAGCCATGCATGTTGTACTCCACGAGTAATTAAATCGCTAATATAATTACTCGTGAATTGAAGGTTGTCATACCGACTCTGTCCATGATGAGGCCACGTTCGTTGGGGTCTTGGGGATAACTCTGATAAACATAGCCTTTCGAAGCATTGGAAAACATAAATTACTTCCTTTAGGGACGCACGCTGTCGTGATAACGGATTACTCGGCCTAGCTGAAATTCATCACACATGGATATGTAGGAGTAGGAGAGTACGTCATGTTTGTGGTTGGGGACACTTACATCTGTGAACTCTCTGAGAACTAGAGGCTGGGAGCAATTCTCGCAACATTGACCGTGTCCTATTGCACCTACCGACCTACGATAATCGGTATTTTTCTGATGAAACACAAAACCTCCTTGTACTTGACAGTTGAGCACTACTGTTGTTGTCATACGATAATCGGTATTTTTCTGAAACACAAAATCTCCTTGTACTTGACAGTTGAACACAACTGTTGTTGCCATACGATAATCGGTATTTTTCTGAAACACAAAACCTCCTTGTACTTGACAGTTGAGCACAACTGTTGTTGCCATACGATAATCGGTATTTTTCTGCAACACAAAACCTCCTTGTACTTGACAGTTGAGCACTACTGTTGTTGCCAGATGGTCCGAGTACATGCATCACGACCGGAGCCTGCCGGCTTGCTTGGGCAGTAAACAAGTCCCCAAAAAAAATTGCAGTCTCGCACTACCAAATCAGACAATGCAGAGTTTCAGAAAGGAAACGCGAGCGCAAGCGATGCGTGCGTGCATGCAGGCGCGCAGCATATGTCTACATGTCCGGTTGTTCCGCGGATTTTTCCCGTGTGATGTCCCATTTGTCTCCACGTTTTGCTCCGGTCCGGCGAAACTGTACATGCACAGAGATTCGGATTAGGTTTTGTTAAATATTATCAGTATGTTTTCTTCTAACTATCATCTAGATTTAGAACCGTTAGATTAGAGATACAATGGCTATAAATTCTCCTCCTCTAAAAAAATCTCCTCCCTTCAAAAACAAGAGGTCATTTGATCTATAATCCAAGAATAATAAATTTAGATAATAATTAAGAAAAAAATATCCAGATGATACTTAGACACCCTTTGGATTTCTGACATCGGACCGGAGGGCGTTCACAGCTCATGGTCCGGCCCTCGAGAAGTTTGTGAGCATCTCCCACGACAAGTTCTGATAATCTCGGTTTATAGGCTGCACAAGAGGTTTTGGGGCATCTCACGTAACGACCCTCGGTTTAAGACCTGCATTACGAAACCTAGCTAGCGCGTCCTTAAACACTAGACTTGGCCATATCAAGTAGAACATATACCATCTACGCTTAGGTCTAATTTTAGCCGAACATTCGACGCCGTAGTTCCTACCATTAAAAAAGAGAGAGGCGCTCCAAGAATAAGGAATTGCCTTAAACGCTAAGCCCTAATTGCTTTTTTAAGGGGGACTTAAGCCCTAATTGTTGAAAGTAGATGCTACTAATCAAACCCTCCGGCACGGGGAAGTAACAGGATGATTACGCGTGATGCCCAACCAGTAGTAGTGACGGCAACAGAGCTTCCCATCTCCTTTGTATTAACTTACCTCCAACCATCTTTTCAGAAGAAAAAAACGTCTAGAATTTACCGCGAGGCTGTATTAACTGTGTCGATTCCTCAAGAGATGGAGGTAATCTCAAAATTTTCTTACAAAATTGATCCTCTGAGATCTTTTTATTTTTTTTAATTATTTTTGCGAGGGATCCCCTGCTACCCATAGGGGTGGAAAAAAAGCTCGTTAGTGGGCTCGTTGGCTCGGTTCAAAATTGCTTCAATTATACTTATTAATTGGTTAAACATTAAAATGAGTTGATTTCAAATGAATTTGAATTTTGCTCAAGCTCGGCTCGGCTCGTTAGCTCGTTTCTAAAAATACTTTTAAATTATCCGTAAAATAATATTAAATTAAAATATACCAATTTTAGAAAAAGCTCGATAAAACGAGCAGTTGTCTCGATATCCACCCCTAGCTACCCATGACATGCACGAACACAAGTCCGAGTAGAGCTATCGCGTGGCATGGCGAGTTGTCAGGTCTGGCGCCCGCAGGAGACTCGACTAGCGCCCCAGGTATTATTATGGCCGGACAGATTAGATTAGCCTCTGCCTGGTCGATCTCCGGTTGGAGGTGTGTGTTAGACGCAAAGCCAATCTAAATATCGCTGTCAGTGCAGTGCCATTGACCAGCATCCAGGGATTGAAGGGTAAACCCAGGACGCTGGCCCTCGTCAAAAGGCAAGGCGACGCGCGCCTGAAAACAACGTGTGGCTTCCCCCTCGCGCGCCCGGCCGTCGTGGTCGCTTCCGATCCAAGCCTCGGTCGTGGCGGTTCGACCGATGGTTTGGTTGCATCTTTGGTCCTTGATGTTTGGTTCAGCACGTCGTTCATGATGCTTGTGTTTGAATGCGTGCGTGCGTGCGTGCGTGCGTGGTTTGATCGTTAATGAGCTCCTGCCTAATCCGGTGTGCGACCGCGACCGGCGAGCTTCCCCGCGAACTTTCTTGGCGTAACCGACGGCCAACCGTCGCCGGCGTACGGCGTGCCGGCACGCGGTCATGCAGTGTGGCAGACGATGGCTGCCGGAGCTGCCGAGGTTTATCCGTTTTGCTGCTCCTTTTCTCTCGCGCGGTCAGGTGATGGAGCTGTTTGACCCCGAATTTTTCACTTCACTGCAGCGGCAAGCTATTAGAGATTGTATTCGATAATTGTTAGTGGGTGTTTTTGTCAAGATTCAAGAACACACTTTTGTTTCTTTCTTAACACTGCCGAAAGCACGCTTCTAACCAGAGCTGTACCCTCCAAACAACCTCTGCCGTCCAGGATATAATTAACAAGCAGGACTAGCTAAACGAGCCGGTGAGATGCGAAAAGCACGATATCCGTGAATAGGCACTGCTATGAAACGCAAATACAGAATGCTTGGAGCGTGTAATTTCACTGGAAATAATTACAGTTCAGTTGATGTGTTCCAAATGGGATTCGATCGATCTGGCGAGCACGGCTGCAAACGCGGCACGGGAAGCACGGTGGCTAAGCTAACAACATGTCGATCGACCGCCCTCCGGTAGTGATCCGCGTGAATAGAACACCGACACACGGCATCGCGTCCAACGAGCTAGCTACAAACCAGCACCCAATGCATCATGCTCCATGCAATGCCCCAGCCAGGCAGAAACCAACAAGCGGCAACAAGAGCGCGAGCCCAAACGCACGGCAGGCAGGCAGGGCGTCCACAGATCACTGGGCAGAGCGCGGCCGGACACACCTGACGCCGTCACGGGCGCTGTGCGCGCCACCCGGTGGCACATAAAACGCGCGCGCGCGCGAAAGAGCAGAGCAGCTCAGGCTTGAGCTTCCCTCCTCTCCGCTCTCCCTCGCCAGCTTCTCCTTCCCTTCTTCTCCGATGCGTTGCTCGTAGCCGCGCCCCCAGCTCACACGCCCGTCCGTCGCAGTGGCCGTCGTCGCCATGTTTGTGGCGGTGTTGGCCGTCGTCGCCTCGCTTGCCTGCCGCGCCGTCGCGGAGCCGCCGCCGAGCGAGCGGTCGGCGCTGCTGGCGTTCCTCACGGCCACGCCACACGGGCGCCGGCTCGGGTGGAACTCCTCCGCGCCCACCTGCGGGTGGGTCGGGGTGACGTGCGACGCCGCCAACTCCACCGTCGTGGAGGTGCACCTCCCGGGGGTCGGGCTCATCGGCGCCATCCCGCCGGCGACGCTCGGCCGGCTCCCGAACCTCCAGGTGCTCTCCCTCCGCTCCAACCGCATCCTCGGGAGCATCCCCGACGACGTGCTCCAGCTCTCCGGCCTCCGGTCGCTCTTCCTGCAGAACAACCTGCTCTCCGGCGACATCCCGGCGGGGGTCAGCAAGCTTACCGCCCTCGAGAGGCTGGTGCTCTCGCACAACAACCTATCGGGCCCCATCCCCTTCGCGCTCAACAACCTTACCGCGCTGCGCGCGCTGCGGCTCGACGGCAACAACCTCTCCGGGAACATCCCCAGCATCAGCATCCCGGGGCTCACCGCCTTCAATGTCTCCGACAACAACCTCAACGGCTCCATCCCGCAGCCCCTCGCGCACTTCCCGGCGGACTCCTTCTCCGGAAACCTCCAGCTCTGCGGCAAACCGCTGCCGCCCTGCAGCCCGTTCTTCCCGTCCCCGTCGCCGGCGCCCGGGATGAGCCCGGGCGCCCTCCCCGGGTCGGTCTCCTCCAAGAAGCGGAAGCTCTCCGGCGCGGCAATCGCGGGTATCGTCGTGGGCGCCGTGGTGGTGGCGCTACTCCTCCTCACCGCCATCGTGCTCTGCGCGGTGTCCCGGCGACCCAGAGGCACCCGCGAGGGGCCAAAGGGCACGACAGCGGCAGCGGCAGCGGCAGCGAGAGGGCTGGCCCCGCCGCCGTCCGGCGAGGGTACCGGCATGACGTCCTCACCCAAGGAGGACATGGGAGGCGGCACGTCCGGATCGGCCGTCGTCGCCGCCGCCGCCGACGCCGGCGCAGGGGAGCCTAGCCGGCTGGTGTTCGTGGGCAAGGGCGCGGGGTACAGCTTCGACCTGGAGGACCTGCTGCGCGCGTCGGCAGAGGTGCTGGGGAAGGGGAGCGTGGGGACGTCGTACAAGGCGTTGCTGGAGGAGGGGACGACGGTGGTGGTGAAGCGGCTCAAGGACGTGGCGGTGGCGCGACGCGAGTTCGACGCGCACATGGACGCGCTCGGCAAGGTGGAGCACCGCAACGTCCTCCCCGTCCGCGCCTACTACTTCTCCAAGGACGAGAAGCTCCTCGTCTACGACTACCTCCCCAACGGCAGCCTCTCCGCCATGCTCCACGGTCAGTGCCCTGCCAACCACTTGCATTGCATCGCATTGTAGCCGAAGACTCGGTGACTAGAAATTTCCAAGTCTCTCTCGGATAGGCATTGTGCGTAGGCATCGAGATAGTCACAAATTGGCCGCATTCGCCCAAAATCCGGGCCGGCATTGCGCGAGAAACTCACCAAGAAGTGATCTTTACACTCGGAATGATGGCAGCCCAGTGCGTGCTGCATCGACCGCGCCCGCGCACGTGAGCGCCGAAATTCTGCCGGAATTGGCCGGCACGGATGGTTGATCGCGAGTAGGTAGGGGCGTAGCGAGTTGAGTTTACTCTGGAAATTCCTTATCGCCTTTTCTTTTTCCAATCCGTTGCGGAAAAGAATTAAATGCCTCTCGCGGCATGACGCCGGCATGTGGTGTGGACGGTGGTGGTTCGTGCGCGCTTTTTCCATCTCTCTTACCTGCGCTCTTCTTTTTCTCTTTATTTATTTTTAAGCCTGTCTTTTTTTCCTTGGCTTTTCTTTGATGCCGGAGTGTGCATGGGGTGTGGTAGCTGCGTGCGTGGGAGTGATGACTGCGAGGTTAGGGCTGTAAAGCGATGGCCCTCAGAAAAAGCCATTACCTCCGGAGCAGCTCCTTAGGGCGACTCAGGCAGGGGCCACCCATGCCGCCCTCCAGTAAGTCTCCCCGCCGCCGAGTTCCTCTCTCGTCGTCGTCGCTGCGGCAGAGCACCAGGCGTCGCTTTAGACGCTTCGGCTGCCGGTATTGGCGTCATTGTCCAAGTCCTAGCCCATCCGCCGCCGTCGCTCTTCCCACAAAGCACCACGCTCTACTTTTGGAGCCATTTGCCAGGACTACTCAAGCTCTTCTATTCCTCGCCCCTGCTGGAGATCCATCTGCGCCAGCACTATACTGTCTTTTTTCTTGGGAAGACCCGACCTTGATTGATTTCGTATGTTCCAAATTTATGCTACGCTGTGGGCGGTCGAATCCGTATGCGAGGTTCCATCCAGTTCTTGCGAAGTTGTAAGCGTCTTCCTGGCTGGCCAGCCCATCTGCTCGTGCTCCCAAAATGGGCTAGCTTCGCCCCTGGCTGGACGGGTGGGTGCATGCCATGGTTGGTAAAATTGCTATAGAAATAGCAGTATCGTATTGTTTCAAGCGAGTCTGGAACAACCCGGAAATGCAGATGCAATTTGCTACAGGAACATGGGTGCATTGGAACTGTTCACGTATTTGGTGCTATAGCAAAATTTTCAATTTTAGCTTCCTGAACACCTGTTTTTGCGAAAACAGCTTCCTCTCCGAGTTTAAAAGACGCGATAGACGACACGTGTCATCTGTCATGGGGTGGCTCAGCAACAGGCGAGCCGCGCAGCAGTGAGAGGCTACAGTGCTAAATATGTGGGGACAGTTCGGTGCATTGGCCTTATACTAGCAGGGAGGGAATATACCCGCTCGTTTCGGCTTCCGGCTTATTTTTTCACTATTCCTAAATTCCGTTTTTTTCTGATTTTTTTGGATTTTTTTAGCTTTTTTACCGGTTCTTTTTTCCTGTATTTGTTTGCATTACATGTGATGGGCTAACCCGTTTTTTCTATTTTTAAAATTTTTTAAATTTAATTATGTTAAATAAGCCACCTTCAGCTACAGTGTAATTTCAGCCAGCTACAGTAAAATAAAGCATAAGCCACAGCCCAACCGAGCGCCGCCACGACTTCGCGCCATATTTGTATCATGTACTGTACATTCATATAGGAGGTTAGGTAATGTAGTGTACTATCTTGAGTGTGGAATCTCAAGAATGTCCCAAATGTCAAAGTTGAGAGAATGTGGTTTTTGACTAAGGATCTTTTCTTTTCAGTTTCTAAAAATTACTTTTCAATTTTTCTATAGTAACTAATGTTCAAATAAAGTATTTTTTAAGACGTAGTCAATAAGTTGATTCTAGTACATGATATAGTGACTTTATTATATCAGACAAAATCACATATAATTTTTTATTATTTTGTACTTTTATAAACAATCTAAAAGCTAGAGACAGCTATTTTATAAGTGGAAGCAAAATAAAAGAGGCTCTAGGCTGCGATCGTATCACCTATCGTCCTTCCTGTTAGTTGCGTGTTCTTGCCTGGTCTCCACTGTGGTTGTAGCTGTGGCCTATGGGTCCATGGCCCCAGTCAATGCTGCCATCCACGTATGTATCTGACAGTGCATAGCAGCTTAGCAAAAGTCAGTGCTGCCTCTGCCGTGTGGATCCACTGCTGGTCAGTTTCTCCGCTACTTGCCAAAAACCACAAGTTTGCTTTTGGCTACTCGCCAATGGCTATGCTCACTTGCTCACCAGCTCTGTTGGTCTAATCATACAAACTTAATGTATTCTAATGCTAGTGTTTAGAAAGTTATGATCAGCAAAAAGTTCAGTGTTCCAATTTGAAATGAAGTTGGTTGATTTTTCGAGTTAAAATACGATCAGTAATGCAGTTTATTTCGCCGTGCGCTTATACGACCTACTAGTTCTGTGTGATTGCTGGTCTGTATTGTACGTAGTACTAGTCTGTCTACCAGATGCGCATATCTGGTACCCAGCTGAATCGCCAATAGATAATGTACTTGCTCTATGTAATGCACTACTCTATTTGGTATTTAGTCTTTTCTTAAATTCGTTTGTTAGTAGACCTTCTCAACCTACTACGGCGCTGATTCATTGGTTGTGTTCTTGTTGCTGTCCAACTGAACTTACCAATGGAGATGTGTTGTCCTCTTACGCTGCAGCCTGCAATAGTCCGCATTCTCTGCATCCAAGTTGGGACTTTGGAATGCTACATTTTGCTTAAGAAATGGTTGTGTGCGCATCACTAATTCCTTTGATAGTGGCCAACCCCCTGTACTTTCTGGACCGGTGCAAGATGATGCTTTGTTCACCTGATCAATAAACAAATTGATTCCTCGAATCTTTATGGAGAATCCTACACAATTAGGAGTACCCTTGCAATTAGGACCAAATTATGGGAGCATTTACTCAAGTTGTTTGTGTTAGTCTTAACGCATTTGTGCAGAAACTTTTTTTTTTGGTGTGTATAGGTATCACCTGGATATTTTATGTGCTCTTTTACTTGTTACGGATACTGCACTTTATTGCATGGCAAGTTTGCTAGTGTTTATCGTGATCAAAAAAAGATTTCTCACCGGATTTTACCCGTCCACGTGCAGGGAGCCGGGGCTCCGGCCGGACGCCGCTGGACTGGGATGCACGCATGCGCTCTGCGCTGTGCGCCGCTCGCGGGCTCGCGCACTTGCACTCGGTGCACAACCTCGTGCACGGCAACATCAAGTCATCCAACGTCCTGCTCCGGCCAGACCCCGACGCGGCCGCGCTCTCCGATTTCTGCCTCCACCCGATCTTCGCTCCGCCGTCGACCCGCGCTGGCGCGGGCGGGTACCGCGCGCCGGAGGTCGTGGACACGCGCCGGCCCACGTACAAGGCCGACGTGTACTCTCTCGGCGTGCTCCTGCTGGAGCTCCTCACTGGGAGGTCCCCGACGCACTCGTCCCTCGAGAGCGACGGCACGCTGGACCTCCCGCGGTGGGTGCAGTCCGTGGTGCGCGAGGAGTGGACCGCGGAGGTGTTCGACGTCGAGCTGGTTCGGCTCGGCGCGAGCGCCGAGGAGGAGATGGTGGCGCTGCTGCAGGTGGCCATGGCGTGCGTGGCCACCGTGCCGGACGCGCGGCCGGACGCCCCGGACGTGGTCAGGATGATCGAGGAGATCGGGGGCGGCCACGGCCGGACGACGACGGAGGAGAGCGAGGAGGGCGTGCGGGGCACGTCGGAGGAGCTGTCGAGGGGCACGCCTCCGGCAGCCCCAACGCCGTGACGGCCTGGTCAGGGTAAAGGTAAAATTGCATAGGTTCTTGCCTTCTTGGTACCTATATGGCTGTTGCCATGTTCTTTGCCTAATCTTTTTTCGCTTTCTTTTCCTGGGCATTGTTTTGTCGGATCAAATTATACTTTTTTTCCCTGTCTCTCTCTCTCAGGCTTCAATTCTTGCAAGTAAATGTATTTTTGTTCTTTCACCTTCTTGTCTGTCCCCTTTGTGAACGATGTTATTCTGGAATCTGGAGTGAGTAATCACATGTTGAGCTGGGAGCAAAGGAATTCCAAAATCAATCATTTGCATTGGCCTCTCTACCTTCGTCTACTACAGTACTTTGTTGCGGCTCACTTGTTACATATACGTCTCCCTTTAAGCCTTTAATTACACGGCGATGCAACAGTAGTGCTACATTGCTTTTACATTATTTTTGGACAAATTATGCGGCGGATGCGTGAGGCTAAGGCATCTCCAATTATATTTTATTTTTTTTGCGAGAGACGACTTGGCCCGTAAATTAACACAAATAGTGAGAGGATGGAAGATAGAAAGTTATAATAAAAAATAGTATAAAATAGTTAGAATAATAATTTACTGTTAGAAATGTTGTCTCTAGTGCTGTCTGTTAAAGTTTGTAATTTTGTTTTCAGTTTAGAAGTTAAAGTCGTATTTGTGTCAGAAGTCGTAGTCGTATACGAGCGGTAGGAGTCGTGTACAAGTTGGTAGTCGTGGTCGTGTACGAGTTCGAGTCAGTCTGTCGAGTCCGTGGTGAAGTCGTAGTGGTCACAGACGAGCTCGCTCCATAGTCGTAAAGCAGAGTATAAAGCGCAAAGCATTGTACCGAGAGATAGCAAGGAGAAAACAGAGAGAGCGATTAGGGTGATTGTAGCGATCAGTGTAATCGAGAGAAAGAAATAAAGAAGAGAAGAAAGAGTGATTTGGCTCTGGAAAATTATCGAGCATCGAGTTCATCGTGATCGCAGACGTGGTCGTAAACGACTTACGACCACGGCGATCGAGCGAAGGTGTTCGCAGGAGTAGCAGACGTGGTCATAAGCGAGTTACGACCACGGTCACAGAGCGAGAAAGACGTGGTCGTAAGCGACTACAGCGGGAAGACATGGTCGTAAAGGAGTTACGACTACGGTCGTGAAGCAGCTAATGTGGTCGTAAGGGTTACAACAATGGCAGTGGATAAAGCCTCCAGCGTGGTCGATAGAATCACTACGTGGTCGTAATCAAGTTATGACTACGATGATCGAGCCTACTACGTGGTCGAAGGAAGTGCAGCGCAACGGCAGTGAATATGGTCGTAACTTCAGCTGAAGTTACGACTACGTGGTCGGAACAGCGAGACGAGATCGGAGAGGTCACAACGTGGTCGTAACGACTGTCAGGATGGTCGGAGAACCAACAGAGTGGTTGTAACGACTTAGGAGATGATCGCAGCAACAACAGCGTGGTCGTACGGCTCCTGAGAGTGGTCGTAAACTGCAACGCTGTCTTTAGATGATGTGGAAGAATTAGGGTATGTATAATAGTATAGATAACTGTTGTCTATAATATCTTCCGTACCATCTATAGACAACGCTAAAGATAGTTCATATAATATGTTGTCGTTTTGTATGTCTTTATAGACAGTTTTTCTATAACACAATGTGTCTTAATTATCGAATTACAGCCGACTATTACATGAGAGATGGCTCATTCTATGTTTTCTCTCTCTTTCATATCATTTTATGTTCTACAGCTATTGTAATGATCTTAGAGACAACCTTAAAAGAAAACCTTCTATACATAAGCGCTGTGGATAAGTTTTTCTTGTGCCAATTCTGTCGCAGAGCAAGATTGCAGTCCGATCAAACAGAGGTGCCCAATGTAACATCCCAAAATTTGCTTTCTGGAAAAATTTAATTCCAAATTAATTATTTTAAAGTAATTGGATTTTATTTGGCTCTTATTTGATTTTCTGGAGTTTAAAACCTATTTTTTTAAATTTAAAAAGTATTTTAAAGTATAAAAATTAAATACCAACATTAGTTGGAAATAATTTTATTTAGTCCAAAATATCTCCAGGAGTTTCTGTGAATTTTTCTGGAATTTTTAAGGTATTTTTATATTTTTCTGAGGCCTAAATAATTTCCTAGCCTTTTCTGAAAATAAAAATCAAATTCTAAAAATAAAATCCCTCCCCTCCCCCACCAGCCGACGCGTGGAAGGCCCAGATCTGCCCACGTCGCCGCCTGGCCCATCCAGGCCGTTCTCCTCCTCTCCCTCCGCCAAGCGGACCCGGCCCGTCGGTCACCCCGCGCCTCCCTCTCCTCCTCTCTCGGCCCCTGGGCCCCGGCTGTCGGCCGCTCGCGCCGCACCCGCCGCTCGATCCTTTTCCCCGGGCCTCGTGGCTGCGATCCGTGCCGCCCGCTCACTTCCTCTCTCTCTCGCTGCGCGCGGGCCCCGCCCGTCAGGGTCATCCCCTTCCTCCCGCGCGCCACCTTCCTTCTTTCCCCCTTTTTCTTCCCTTTCTTGCGCCGGCGACCGATTCCCCCGCGGATCCCCACCTTGCTTCCCCGGCTCCCTCCGGTTTTGGAAACCCCGAGCGCCCGCGCAATCAAATCCCCAAAACCCCGCGCATCTCCTTCCTTCCGCGGCCCCCTATTTCCTTCCCTCCCCTATTTCCTTCCTTTTCCGGCCGCCAGCTCCGGCGAGCAATTGCCACTGCTGTGCTCCCCCTCCGCCCTTATAAATACCCCCCAGGCTCCGCCTCCCTCCGCACAACCACCCACAGCCCTCCGCTCTCTCTCCCAAGCCCCGTAGCACCCCAGCACCGTGCCACTTCTCTCCCCGAGCTCCGCCGCACTCCGGCGAGCAATCCCCGCCGCCTCGGACCTCCCTGGAGCCCGCCACCGCCACTCCGAGCACCCTCGTGCCCGTGCGAACCTCCCCGACACCTCGGCCGCCCTCCCCGCCGCCGGAGCACCGTCGCACCAGAGGACCCGAGCTGCGACGCCGCTCGTCCTCGTCGTCGGCCGTCTCCGCTCCTCGCCGAACCCCGCCGACCCCGCCGTCGTCATCTACTCCGCGCCAGACCCGCTTTGAACTCCCCGCACCCTCCGGCCTTCCCTCGCCGCACCGCCGCCTCCGCCACCTCGCCGGCCTCCAAAGAGTACCCTCAAAAGGGTTACCTACCCTTTATGGGTAGGCAACGCCTCCGCCTGATCGGCTAGCACCGCTCTCCTCCTCCCCTTGGCTCGTCGGCGCTCGAGCCCCGGCCCGCACGCGAGGTTGAGCCATTTCTTTATTTTTCAGATCGACACTGGGGGCCCGCGACGTCACGGCCGCACGCCACACACGCCACGCTGCCTGGGCCCCACCCGCTCTGCACTCCCATCGACATCGGGGCCCCGAGCCCGAGGGTCCCACATGTCGAGGCGGGGCGGCTGGGCTCACCGTCCAATGGGTCCCACCTGTCATAGGCTCGAAATAAAAGAATAAAATAAAAGATTAAAAGTAAATCCGCCATGGGCCCACCTATCGAAATTTCATAATTTCTGGATTTATTCAAATCGAGAATTTCAAATGAGCATAACTTTCTCATTTTAACTCCAATTCAGCCATTCAAATTTTGAAATTCGTCTAAAATCATAATCTATCCAAATATGACCTCTATTTGAATTTTTGATTTTATTTGAATTTTGTTTATATTTATTTGCTTTGCTTGCTTCGTCTTTTCTCGCGTAGATTCCAACGTTGTCGAAGATCTCTCCGCTCCACAGCAGGAAGACCCCGAGAGCGTGCAAGAAGGCAAGTCTTCTTTGATCATCTTGAACCTATGATTTTGAAATATTTTAATTATTTGAAATTATGTGCATTGCTATTTACTTAAACCTTAGTTCAAATCATAAGGTATTAGTTAATCCAACTTTGTTATGCCCTCAATTGAAGTTGAATGCCGTGTACCTTTGTACCCCTAGAATTTCCTTTGTCTCAATAATGAGAGTATTATAATTATTTGTGAATAATAGAATGGTAGTATAATGCTTAGTCACGCTATTTCATACCTTTGAAATCTTGAAAATGGGAAATTATGATTTGTTGTAATAATCTTGTGTTTTATAAGTCTAGTGGTGATTGGAGTTGCCACTGATCTTTTAAAATAAAGTAAAATGTGGGAATTGGTTTAGATTAGGGTGGATGGTTGGTTTGGGTTGGTGCGGCAAGCACGAGATCTTGTAAAGTGTATGTTCCACCCTAGTCAACTAAGGAACGACGCTTGTGTTTGTCCAGACTGAGCACTACCGTACAACCCTAAGTATATATGGGTACGACCTAGCTGATTAACTCATGATAGTCTAGTATAGGTGCCACCAGTGGAAAGTGGGTGCCAGGGATTTACTGGTTATTCACAGTGAGGGACAGGGATTTACTGTACTCATATGGTGCAAGAGGAGACTTCGGATTGGGCAGATTTAACCCTTCTGCGGTGAAACCTCAGCGGGTGGTGTCTAGCTAGTCTAGAGTGAGGTAAAGGCTTCGTGATAATTTATCTGTGTCTCATGCCAAAGGAAGCGTGGTGACTGTTAAGATAATTTATCTCTAGGGGGTAAAGTTGTACAACTTCTGCAGAGTGTCAAACTATTCGAATAGATGTGCCCACGGTCAAGGGTGAGCAAGGAATGCATTCACATAGTAGATTTTTAGTTTTGATTTTAAAATCAAAGTTTTTGTATTCCGAGAGTGGAGGGAACTCTGGGAGGGTATCTGCGCTTGGAGCGAGAGAGGTGGATGGAACCCAGCTTTAAACTTGATCAATTGTAATTGTTTAGCTAGTGTTGGTAGATGGAACCTTCACTATAAAGTTAATGTTAGTTCTGTTAAAACATTTACTTTATTAAATTGATGCCTTCGAAAATAATTAGTAGTAATTGAAATTAAAACATTGCTTTGTGCAAAAGAACCATATAGCCTTCCTTTGTCAAGCCTTGCATCTATTGCATTTTTTCCAAGACTTGCGGAGTACTTTATGTACTCACATGCTGCACTCAAAAGTAATAATCAGAGGAATACGAAGCCCAAGAAGGAGACTACGACTACTTCGCGGGTGGATTCGACGAAGGATTTCAGGAGTTCTAGGTCGCGCTTCCCCAGTCAATTGCCTGTGGCGTATTGATGGGTCTCCGCTGAATTTATTTTTGCTTCCGCTGTGTTTTGTGAGTGTGAGGTCTTGAAATCTTAGATGTAATAATGAGACATTTTGGTCAGTACTCTCTATTATTGTAATAAAGCGTTGTTGGTTATGTAATCATTTCTGTTTGACTGTGTGCACTAGCTTTGATCTGGAACTAGTGCTGTAATACACAGAGGGTCCGGGTTCGGAAATCCGGGGTCCCGACACCCAAACTCTTGGATTTGTGTGTGACCTACTGACCCGAGCGCACAGTAGTACTTACATGTACGGAGACCTCACCTGAGCGAACAGGACATTCAGAAATTGGTTATTTATATGAATCCCAACCTTTACCTAAAAAGAAATCCGTGCATGATCCAAACACATGCAAAATCAAAATAAAAATTAAAAAATGATTAAACATTTGATTTGTAAATGAATTTAAAACTTAAATTATAAAAATATTAAAATTTGTAAACATATATTAGTTAGACACTTCGAAGAAGCTCCCGTATTAATCAGAAAAATCTAGCCACCTATCTTGTGCAACCAAGTTAGAATAGCTCAGATTGAAAGAAAGAACAACATGTCAAGTATAATCCAAATTAATTGCAATTCGGAATAATAAATAAATGAAATTGACAATTTGATTTGTATACGACATCTAAAGTAACAACCATAAATAACTTAAGTTAGAAATAATAATTAAATAAAATTATCAATTTATTTAAAAAAAGAGTTCTTCTCAAGTACAATCCAAAATAACTAAAATTCGGGTTAGAAAATAAAACTAAGCAATTTGATTTTCATACGAATTTCAAAGTAAATCCACGAAAAAAACAAAATCTATCTATTATATACTAAAATTCGATTGCATGCGATTTACAATTGCTAAAATAGAGAAATAAGCTAGAATTTCTCAGAAAAAAAGAAAAACATTCGTCCCTTAATTTAGTGGACCTTTATTATGATCAGTAAACGATCACCAGTGGATATTTTAGATAAAACAAGAAATCTAATAAGACAAGGCCGCCAATTATAGATTCTAAATAAACCCAATAAATAAAAAGAAACCTTGATGACCCACACTAAAATCCATGTACCAGAGGAAAAAAGATAGGGATATGCAAAATAATTGCATAGAAGCCATCTATGAGAAAAATAGCAATCAGCAAGAAAAAAGACAAGATCTATTCTACTGCACGTTTACCAACAATGTGTTGTACAACTTTGGATTTTTTCTAGAATTGTCATTGGTGTGGTGGATTCTAATCAAAGTCAAACCATATCAACCATTTAGTGTTATCTATCATACCATAAAAGTTTAGAATGGTTGATTACATTGGTTGAGAAAAAAGAAGAAATATTGTAGAAATTCTCTCAAAAATAAAAAAAGAAACATCTGGCCTTAATTCGGTGGACCCTAATTATGTTTAGCAATTCATAGCCGATAGATGTTACCTTATAAATGAGAATAATTGCTAGAAATTCTAAATAAGGAAAACATCTAGCTTAATTAGGTAGACCCTTCTTATGATTAACAAATCATAATTAATTATTTTTCTTGATCTACGGAAGTGTGCATGAAACGGATTTGCACCATGATATGCATGCATATGCACGTATAGTTGGAGAACTATTAAGACGTGAGATGTTAGAAATAGAATTAAACTCAAACGATCCGCGCGCAAAAATGAACTTATCTATAATATCCATGATAATTTGCATGCTTTTAATTGTATTAATATGGATACAACTATTGTCTCTTATTGAAGATGAAGATTAAAAATTATAAAACACAAGTATTTCCTCCTAAAGATATAATCTGTATTCTTTGTTTTAACATATATTACTATATATTAATATCACAAATGAAATCAATTTTATAAATATAGACATCAAATCAAATTGATAATATCCTAAAATTTTGAATTTTGAATTTTTTTTATTTGATCTGTAACTCTTCATTTTCGTGTGTAGTTTCCTTAGAATGATGTCTGTGCAGATGCACGGACCACCATGCTAGTTGTGTTAATAAACCAATATGTTTCAAACAATCTTTAATTTCTAAAAACTAGAAGACATAAATCACCGTTGTTTGGAATAGGAAGTAAAGCTCAGCAGTTGTAAGCTTGTTTGCTTGCAGTGGTAATCTTTCGACGGGCGCAACTTGCGCAATGCCTAGTCAGGCACCCAAAGCTTATGCACCCGACGCGATGGGCCATGGGACTGGAAGGAGAAGGTACAAGCTGACAAGGCCCAGGCTGGCGAGCTAGGCTGGCCGGGCGCGTCTTTACCTGTGGCCTTGGCATCTCCTGCATTGTCCCGTCCCTTGTCCTAGCTCTACCATCCCCCTCTGAGTGTATTTTGATCAATGCAAATAGGATACCATGATAAAAAAAAAAACACTTCGAGACAGGTGTTCTGTCTTCTCTGAAAGAAATCACTCAGGAAAGATAGAGATATCTGCACCTGTCAATCAAACCCACAAAGATGGAATCATGGAGCCATCCAACAGAAAGATCGGTCATAAGCCTAGATAGATGTTGAACTGTTCTTGTAAATAGCACTGTAGCTTTTTTTAAAAAAATTTGATCTTTAAACTTCTATTTTTACAAATCTAACCCTTTCCATAGAGCTATCGAGGCCGACAAAGGTCTGTGGAGGAGGATCGATTTGCAAAAACAAATGTTTAGGGATTGGGGTCTCCAATCCGCAGCAAGTGTGCATGGCTCACTTAATTATTGCTAATCATCACTTAGTCAGCGCACTGTCCATGGCTGCCACGGATTGGGGTCTCTCTGCCGAGCCAGGGGAGCTATCTCTCGGGGGGTGATAGGCACCTACTGAGCCCCCTGGCTCGGTAGGTTTCTGCCGACCGCGGTAGGTTCGTGGAGGAGGATCGATTTGCAAAAATAAATGTTTAGAGATTAAATTTTAAAAAAGATAGTTATAATACAATTTACATGAACCGTTCATAGAAGTCAGCTAGTACATGTGGTAGAGCAGGAGCTCGCAGCGCGCCTGTGGTGAGGCCTGATGAACTGTGCTCCGCTGAATACTGATCCCGATGGAATGGAATGGACCATTGCCGCGCATCATTCAGGTGCGATCACCTGATCGCATATACCCTTCGACTGTGTGCAACCATGTGCGTACATGCATGGCTTGATATGCCGTTTTGATCAGAAACGCACAAGAGCCATGGCCCATGCACGTCTGGACTCACTCCCTGCAACTGCTGCTACACACGTGAAGAAAGGGCATATGCAAGATCTGATCTACTCCAGCTATATTCTTCCCCAGCAAAACAGAACAAAGGCATACCGAAGCATGCAAGCAGATCGAGTGGTACTAGTAGCAGTCACTCACATAGTGACATAGGTAGGGAAGGGAAAGGAGGGTGATGGAAACTTATGCTTTTTTTTGTTTCTGAAGACACATGGGGGGCACTCACTCGGGGCTCCGCCATCATGTGTTGCGCCTTGGACCGTGCCCACTTCTCACGTGCCTGCCTTGCTAAAGCTGGGCCGTGTCGCCCCCGCCTTTCCGCCATGGCCGCGTCTCGACAGCGACGAGGATCGAGCTCTGCTTCGTCGGGAGCATCAAGCGTGCTGGGCCAAGGCGAAGATGGATGCGAGTTGGCAGCTTAATCATGATCAGTTTCCTCAGCTCACCCCTAGTCCCAGTGTAAAAGTTTGCGTGTTTCTTCTTCAGATTCTGTCTAGCAAGGAATTGCAATCAATGATGTAAAAGTTGATGTTTACCAGAGGAAAATTGAACGGAAGAGCTGGAAGTAAACACACACTGGAATATCCTTATCATTTCACGCAGTAATTTTGTGACTTCGGAGAAGCATGCTTCTACATTTATCGGAAAGGTAATGTGCAATGAGCCAATTATAGTTTACGATATGGATGTACAGTTACTCTGATTTGACTGTAACAAGGACTAGACAATAATTGGTCCACAACATCTGGACCTTTACGACTGCCGAAAAGGGTGACCGCAGAGTACACATTCTAATCCAACATACAAATACAGCATCTCTCTCAACATGCTATCCATAGTTACAGAAGCCAAACAGTACGCTTTTCCGCAAATAATTCAAGCAGCTGCAAGTTTCAAAGAGGGTTCTGTGCCACCAGCAGCACTATTTACTCGCTGGTCCGGGCTCTTTAAGCTGCTCGTTTTCTGATTGGAACCTTCTGCTCTCATGAAAATGCCTCTCAAAATCAGATGCAGACTCCGTACCATATCAGAGATGTTAACATAAGCGTGTAAAATACGCAATTGCGTATAAACCTGTCTCTGTAAGCTACAATAGATATTTACTTCACAACCACACTGATTAGGTGCATACTCCATTCCTTATAGTAGCCATCAGATGATGAATATGAACCACACGCTTTGTAACTATGTACAACTGTATGTCCTATTTTACTGGCACCACATCCTTGACGCGCTGAGTAATTTACTGTACAGCAGCAAGCAATCTTAGAAAACTGTCCACTGTGCCTGGTAGAGCTCCGGGAGTAGCGGCGGCTCCGGAGGAAGTAGTGATGCGTCCGTGGCGTATGGGGCTTAAACCCCTGCCGGCGTGAGGGAGCCGTGAAGGCTAGGGCAACCAGCGCGCGAGAGAAGGGGATTCCGCAGGGAAGCCCTGCAACGAGAGTTGCTCTGCTTGCTTTATGCAATCCCAGTTGAGGCTATTTATCCTCCCTAACAAATCAATCTAGATTCTATTGCTTATGGATAGAAAAGGTAATAAGCCTAATGAGGGAAAGTCTTATGGGCCCAGGGCCCCCTAATGGCCGACTTGTGCTTCTCCCTGCGTGCGTTTCCGGCGTGCATACGTGATGCCGGTCATAACATCTCTCCCTGCCTCCGCAAACAGCTCGTCCTCGAGCCAACATCGAGTAGATCTCACGAAGTCGCGCACTGCTCCGTCGATGGCGTCGCGGCTCGGATCTCGTCAAAGAGTTGGAATGAGGGCCCCGAGATAGCATGGAGCGCGGCTGTGTCCGAATCGCGGCGCGAGAGGGCGTCTGCCACCGTGTTGAGGCGCCCGGGACGGTACTCCACAGTGAAGTCGAAGCCGAACAGCTTGCTGATCCACTGGTGCTGCGGAATCGTCGAGAGACGCTGGTCCAGCAGAAACTTGAGGCTGAAGTGGTCGGTGCGGATGAGGAAGCGGCGTCCCCACAAGTACGGACGCCAGTGTCGCACGGCCTGCACGAGGCCTATAAGCTCGCGCTCGTAGGCTGCCAGCTTAAGACGACGGGCGGCGAACGGCCTGCTGAAGAACGCGAGGGGCCCGGCGCTTTGGTGGAGGACGGCGCCAAAGCCAGTGCCCGAGGCGTCGTAGTCGACGATGAACAGCTGGTTGAAGACGGGCATCTGCAGGACCGGTCCCGTCGTGAGGGCATGCTTCAGCGCCTGGAATGCTGCCGCGGCCTCGTCCGTCCAGGCGAAAGCGTCTTTTCGCAGAAGCTCTGTCAGCGGAGCCGCGATTGTGCCAAAATCCCGGATGAACTTCCGATAGTAACCGGCGAGGCCCAGGAAACCACGCAGTCCCCGGGCCGAGCGGGGCACCGGCCAGGAGGCGACGGCGGCCACTTGTCGCTGTCTATGGCGACGCCGTCAGCTGAGATGACATGGCCGAGGTAGGCGACCGACGACACCCCGAAAGAGCACTTGGAGCGCTTGAGGTGCAAGGAGTGGGCGGGGAGGGCGTCGAAGACGAGGCGGACATGCTGCAAATGCTCGGACCACGATGAACTGTAGATGAGTATGTCGTCGAAGAACACGAGCACGAACCGACGGAGGAAGGGACGGAGGACGTCGTTCATGAGGGCCTGGAACATTGCTGGCGCATTGGACAGGCTGAAAGGCATAACGAGGAACTCGAAGTGGCCGTGGTGGGTGCGGAAAGCCGTCTTCTCGATGTCGTCCGGATGCATGCGCACCTGGTGGTAGCCAGAACGGAGGTCCAGCTTGGTGAAGTACCGAGCGCCATGGAGCTCGTCAACCATGGGTATCGGGAACTTATCCTTGGATGTCTTGTCGTTTAGTGCACGGTAGTCGATGCAGAACCGCCAGGAGTTGTCCGCCTTCTTGACCAAGAGCACCGGTGCAGAGAACGGTGAGGTGCTTGGCCGGATGACGCCCTGCTCCAGCATGGCGGTACACTGGCGTTCCAGCTCGTCCTTCTACAGCTGTGGGTAGCGGTAGGGGCGGACGGCCACCGGCGCGATGCCCGGCAGCAGGTGGATGCGGTGGTCGTAGGGTCGTGCCGGTGGACGGCCCCTTGGTTCCTCGAAAACCAAGCTATATTGGTGCAGGAGGCGATCCAAGAGGGGTTGCAGCGGCGCCCCGGTGATGGCGCGAAGGGCCAGCTGTAGGATGTCATCGCGGGGGGAGCCGAGGCCCTTCCAGAAGACCCGCCTGTCGCCCCGCCAGAACGCCATGCAGAGGTCCTCGAAATCCCACAGAATGGGCCCCAGAGTGCGGAGAAAGTCGACACCAAGGACGAGGTCGAAGCCGCCTAGGTTGATGCCGTAGCAGCTGATGGAGAAGTCCTCGGGGCCGATACTCGTGGCGACATTGCGGGCCACACCCTTGCAGGGAACCCGGTCGCCATTGGCCACCGCCATGCACATATTGGCGTTGTCCGACGTCACCAAATGAAGTCGGCGCAGGGCCCCGGCGTTGATGAAGTTGTGGGTGGAGCCAGAGTCAAGCAACGCCAGAAGCTGATGGCCGTGGATATTGACATGGAGGTGCATGGTGTCCTCCGTGCGAATGCCTGCGATCGCATGAAGGGATACCACTAGCAAGTCAGATGCGGCCTCGTCCATCGCCGCACCGCCGGAGTCGTCGGCCGTGTCATCGTCCAGATAATCTGTCACCTCAATGAAGAACAACCGTTGGCGCTTGTGGCCGCGGACGTACTGCTCATCGCAGTTGTAGCAAAGCCCCAACCGGCGTCGGTCGGCCAACTCAGCCGGGGAGAGGCGGCGGAACGGACGGGAAGGGGCCGGCAATGCGGCTGCCGCAGGCGGTGCCGGCGGCATCAGGACTGGCGCCTGGGCTGGCGCGACCGGAAGTGGAGCGGCAGTCCGCTGCGGTGCTGGTGGTGTCATCTCGGCGCGACGCTCATATGCCCGCGCAAGGTGCATTGCCGTCTGCAGATCACGTGGTTCTCGAAGCTCGACGTCGATCTTGATGTGCTCTGGTAGGGCGCCGGTGAACAATTCCACCTTCTGGATTGGCGTCAAATGCTGCGCGTGACAGAGAAGCGCATTGAAGCGCTCTTGGTAGTCCTGGACCGTGGAGAGGAACGGCAGCCGTGCAAGTTCCGCCAGGTGATTGGCGCGGATTGGCGGCCCAAAGCGGAGGTGGCACAGCTCCTTGAAGCGTTCCTAGGAGGGCATGCCTTCGTCTTGCTCCAAGGCGTAGTACCACGTCTGGGCGGCACCCGTGAGATGGTACGAGGCGAGCCACACGCGATCTGAAGCCATGGTGCACTGGCCACGGAAGAATTGATCGCACCGGTTGAGCCAATTGAGAAGGTTCTCCTTGCCGTCGTAGGTGGGGAAGTCAAGCTTGTGGAAGCGAGGGGCGTCCAGGCTGGTGCCGGCACCGCCGGAGCCCATCTCCGGCCTGGACGAAAAAGACGGCCGCATCAAGAGCGGCGGCACAGCGGGAATCGGTGACGGCAAGTGGGGGAACTGGAGCTGGTGGATGGGGATCGGCAGAGTGGTGGCGGCGGGAAGGGTGGATGGGAGATTGGCGGTGGAGGCGGCGGCGGTGGTGGGCGCTGGCAGTCGGGACTCCAGGGCTTCCAGGCGCGCGGAGAGGGTCGCCATCTGCTGGGCGAGCTCGGTCAGCGCCTTGGCGATGGGATCGGCCGGCGGCGGCGGCGTCCCCTTCGGCTGCTTGCCGCCCTCCTCGCCTGGCATCTCTGATACCAGATTGGTAGAGCTCCGGGAGTAGCGGCGGCTCCGGAGGAAGTAGTGATGCGTTCGTGGCGTATGGGGCTTAATTGCTCTGCTTGCTTTATTCAATCCCAGTTGAGGCTATTTATCCTCCCTAACAAATCAATCTAGATTCTATTGCTTATGGATAGAAAAGGTAATAAACCTAATGAGGGAAAGTCTTATGGGCCCAGGGCCCCCTAATGGCCGGCTTGTGCTTCTCCCTGCGTGCGTTTCCGGCGTGCATACGTGATGTCGGTCATAACAATGCCTCTGTCGTTGAAACTACCATACAGTTTAGCAGCGATTGTATCACGGATTTGAACAATAATAGGCCCTTTTTAACAATGCATGCATGCAGTGCCTTTCTGTATTGTACTGAAGCTGCATTTTTTAACAACAAGAAGTGCTGCGGAAAAAATTGTTGGACTAGGTTCTGGTTCTACTTCCAGCATCTTGCAACATAGATTCATTAGAGCAACTCCAGCAGTAGCCCTCAAAACAGGGCCCCTACTTTTTATTTAAGGGCTCCCCCTACTTTTGAGGGCTCTGTTTTTTGGGCTGCACTCGAGCAGGAGCCCTCAAAACAGGACCCTCAAATTCATTCTTAGAGGGGATGACACATAGGACCCACTCCTGGGGGTCTGGAGGGAGCCCCTACTTTTGAGGGCCGAGGGGCAAAAAACTCACTCCAGCAGGGCCCCTACTTGAGCCCTCAAAAGTAGAGGCTCCTCCAGACCCCAGGAATGAGGGATCGAGAGGGAGATTTGAGGGCCCCCTACTTTTGGGGGCTCAAGTAGGGGCCCTGCTGGAGTGAGTTTTTTTGCCCCTCGGCCCTCAAAAGTGTTAGATAACCCATGCCTGAAGATTGTTTCAGTTACTTCGCAATGCATGTTTCTGTTATTAGCTAGATTCCCGTTGCACTCTGATGCACGACTCGGAATAATGGGCACAGGAGTGGAGGTAGTGCCGAGAATAGCTCAGGCATCCCGCTTCTTTTGGTTGTTTGTTAAGACTTGTAATCTTTGCATATGCTCTATATATTCGGTAATACATTGCATGAAAAGCTGCCACTTTGTTGCAGCACAAACTCTGTGTTCCAAGCGTCTTGTTTGGGTGTGTTCATATTCTTCGTTGTGAGTTCAGATCTCGCCTGCGGCAAGTATCACCGGGAGTTCTCCTACAAGTGGTATCAGAGCCTTGTTCGTGAAGGCCTCGTTGTCGCCATGGCGTCTCCACCAAGATCGTCCGGGCAAGAGAAGGGTGACGGTTCCGGCAACAAGACGCCACCACGCACGCCTTCTCCGAGCCGTTCTCCACCACGCCGATCGTGCACGCGCGATGCAAGTCGCTCGCGCACCCTGGATGCACGCCGTCCGCGGGAGGTGGTGATCGAGCGCGTCATCAGAGAGACCGGCAGCTCCGGCAACTGGCCGCAGCTGACGAAGATGAACTACAATGAGTGGTCACTGCTCATGAAGCTGAAGATGCAGGCGCGCCATCTCTGGGACGCGGTCGAGCACGACGATGCGGAGTTCCACGACGACCGCAACGCACTCGACGCGATCTGCAGTGCCGTTCCGCCGGAGATGGTGCCCACGCTCGCCATCAAGCAGACTGCGAAGGAAGCCTGGGAGGCTATCAAGATCCTCCGCATCGGCGATGACCGGGTGCGAAAGGCGACCGCGCAGAACCTTCGGGCGGAGTACGAGGCCATCACGCTCCGCGACGGCGAGCCCATTGAAGATTTCACTTTGCGCTTGACGGGGATCGTTCAGCGCCTGGCGACGCTCGGCGACCCGGAGCCTGATCATAAAGTGGTGGCCAAGTACCTACGAGTCGTGCGCCCGCGCTACAAGCAGCTGGTAATCTCAATTGAGACCCTTCTTGATATCTCTCATCTGTCCATTGAAGAGGTGACGGGAAGGTTGAAGGCGGCCGATGATGTCGAACCCGCGCCGGCGCAAACTGCGGGCGGCAAATTGCTACTCACTGAGGAGCAGTGGGTCGAGCGGTACAAGAGGAGGGACCAGGAGTCCGGCCGTAGTGATTCCAGGTCCGGTGGCCGTGGCAAGCGCCGCGGCAGAGGCCGAGGTCGTGGCACCGGCGGCAGTGGCGACTCCAAGGCCGGCTCCAGCGCAGGCAAGGCCGGCCCTGATGATGTCTGCAAACGCTGCGGCAAGAAAGGCCATTGGGCCCAGAACTGTCGTAGCAAGCCCAAGACGGAGGAGAAGGCCAACATGGCCCAGGACGACGAGCCCACCCTAATGCTGGTCGTTGGTCCGATCCACAAGCGGGTGAGCTCATTCCTTGGATTCCCCTCCGAGCAGCCACCGACCACTCCGCCGCTCACCACCCAGGCGACTCCCGCGCCGCCGCTCACCACCCAGGTGCCTCCCGCTCTGCCGCTCACCCAGGCGCCGGCCACTCCGCCGCTCACCCAGGCACCGCCCGCACCCCTACTCTCGCAGGCGCCGTCGGGTTCATCGCTCCCTCCGGCGCCACCAGCTCCACCGCTCTCTCCAACTCAGGGGCCAAGCGATGGCACCGTCCTCCACCTCGTCGAGAAGAAAGCATTCGCTGCCTTTGACGCCGAGGAAGACCGGGATCCGCAGCGATGGATCCTAGACACCGGGGCGTCCAATCATATGTCGGGGTCGCGCACAGCCTTCGCCGACCTCGACACCGGCGTCACCGGGTCCGAGAGGTTCGGAGACGGCTCCGTCGCGCGGATCGAGGGGAGTGGCACCGTGCTCTTCTCCTGCAAGAATGGAGAGCACCGGTCGTTCCCCAATGTCTACTATCTGTCGGGACTGACCGCCAACATCATCTCTGTCGGTGTAAGATCGAGGAGGCCGACTAGAGGGGGGGTGAATAGGAGGTTTTAAAATTTTCGTCTAATTCTAATTAGCAATTTTAAACTTGATGGATTGATAGAGCAAGATAACACTAACACTAGCACAAGTAATCGACTAAGAGCAATAACGAAAGGTAGAGAACAACAATTGCTACTCTAACTAAGCAAGCAATCAAATGATATGAATAAAGAGCGTTGCTTGGAAGAATATGATCACAAGAGAGCAAACCACAATTTGACACGATTACTTTTTACCGTGGTGATCGGAGACTTGCCGGTCTCCCTAGTCCACGTTGAGGTAAGCCCGAGCGAATCGGACCGGCTCCACGAATGAGCCTAAACACCTCGATCACTATTGGATGCCCTTTCCTCTCGGGTAGGCGAGCTCCAAGCCTTCACAATCTTAGGGCCTTCTCACAATCTTCTTGAGAAGATCACCGAAGCTCCGCTAAGCCGTCTAGGTGCCGCAAGCACCAAGAGAATGGACCATCTGCGGCTTGATCTCACTCAAGTGCTCAATGGATCAACTAGAATGCAATGCACTTGAATTTTGGGTCAACTACCTCAAATGAATGCACAAGAGAGTGAATGAGGTGTGAGAGGTTGCTCTAGGCTCAAATGTATTCAATGGATGTTCAACAACACGTCCTAGTTACGGTGGGGTGTATTTATACCTCACCCACCTCAAATAGCCGTTACAATAAACAATCTGAAAAATCGGAAATCGGTACTACCGCAGAGCAAAACCGCGGTACTACGGACCCTAAGTGACCGGTCGAACGGGCTATGTCGAGAGTCGGCAACCGTTGGTCAATGAGTGCGGTACTACGCCGTTAAAACCGCGGTACTTTCGACGTCCGGAAGTTCCGCCCAAGCCCAGATTTCCGATCTCAACGAGACTAAGTCTTAGTCTCGCGCTCTCTGAAAAACGTTCGCTCGGTGTCCGAACTTCGCACATGCGGTAGTTCCGCAGTAAACCGCGGTACTTCCGCTTCAGAGGCTAAGTTAAAGTCCGGCGCTCTGAAATAAAGTTCCGCTCGAGTGCGGTACTACCGGCGATCCGGTAGTTCCGCAGTCAAACCGCGGTACTACCGTTTCAGAGACTAAGTCTTAGTCCGGGCGCTCTCTGGAAAAAACGTTCCGCCCGGGCGCCCGGTACTACCGGACCTGCGGTAGTTCCGCCCAATACACGCCGGAACTACCGGATTTTCTGACAATGCACAGATTTGATTTAATTTTAATTTCTAAGTGCATGCATGATCCTAAATTGATCCAAAGGGCACATTTGAACATGATCAAGCAATCACCATGATCCCTCTTAATAGTACGGCGTCTATCCTATAATCCGGTCTTCCAACCTAACTCCAAGACCGGTAAAACAAAATAGATACCTAAACTATTTACCTTGTCGCCCTAGAGATCTTGAATCTTCATGGGATATTTTGTGAGCCTCTTTCTTTGCTATTTGAACATATCCTTTCAAACACTTAATGCACACATTAGTCCCATATTCACATAAATTCATTAATTACCAAAACTAACATTTTTAGGGGCCTAAATGCTTTCAGTCGGCCAACTCGACGAAGGCGGGTACCAAGTGCTCGTGGAGCAAGGCGTGATGCGCATCCGGGATGAGGAGAGGAGGCTGCTTGCCAAGATTCATCGCAGTCCCGGGCGGCTGTACGTGCTCGACGTCACCATTGCACGTCCAGTCTGTCTAGCGGCGCGCTCCGACGAGGATGCCTGGCGCTAGCACGCTCGCTTCGGCCACATCAACTTCGCTGCGCTGCGGAAGATGGGGCGTGAGGCGCTGGTGCGAGGCCTACCACTGCTAACTCAAGTCGAGCAGGTTTGCGAGGCCTGCCTCGCCGGCAAGCACCGACATGCCCGGTTCCCGCAACAAGCACAACAGCGCTCCGAGGAGGTTCTCCAACTTCTCCACGGTGATCTCTGTGGTCCAATCACGCCGCCAACGCCCAGTGGGAATCGGTACTTCCTCCTCCTTGTTGATGACTACTCACGCTACATGTGGCTCTGCCTGTTGCCGTCCAAGGATGTCGCGCCCGCTGCCATCAAGCGCGTTCAGGCAGCGGTAGAACGCAAGACAGGCAAGAAACTCCGTGCGCTCCGCACGGACAGAGGAGGAGAGTTCACCGCCGCCGACTTCAACAACTACTGCGCCGAGCTAGGCGTGCGACGTGAGTTGACGGCGCCCTATTCGCCCCAACAAAACGGTGTCGTTGAGCGGCGCAACCAATCTGTTGTGGGCACGGCACGCAGCATGCTGAAGGCCAAGGGGCTCCCCAGCGTGTTTTGGGGGGAGGCCGTCACCACGGCGGTCTACCTCCTCAATCGCTCTTCAACCAAGAGTCTTGGCGGCAAGACTCCATACGAGCTGTGGACTGGCAGCACACCGGCTGTGCACCATCTCCGCACGTTTGGGTGCGTCGCTCATGCCAAAGTGACCACGCCAAACCTCAAGAAGCTCGACGACAGGAGTCGACGCATGATCTTCATCGGGTACGAGCCTGGATCAAAGGCCTATCGAGTCTACGATCCAACAACCAGGCGTGTCCATGTGAGCCGTGACGTCGTGTTCGACGGCGCGCGCGATGGCGTGGGCGAGAACGCACGACGACACAAGCAACGACCGTCGCCGAGCGATCCGGAGAAGATTCTGGGCGGGTCATCGTGATGACCACGACGACAACCTCCAGTACATCGCCTGCTGCACCCTCATCGTTGAGCTCTCCTTCAGCAGCAGCACTCCCCGGCGGGTCGCCAGCCGGGCCATGGTCACCTGACACCTCTGCATCGAGCTCTTCTACACCAGCAGCGCCACCCCCGATCGAGTTCGCCTCGCCACCAGCAGGGGGAGACAGTGCCTACCTCGACGCCGACCACGACGACGCACCCCTACGATTCCGCACCGTCAACAATCTTACGGGGGCCGCGACACCGGCGGTCGCTCGTGCTGCGCGGAGGAGAACGATCTTTGGCAAGCGGCGAGCCCTCCACCTTCGAGGAGGCGCAGCAACACGACTGCTGGCGCCACGCGATGCTCGATGAGATGACGGCCATTGAAGCCAACGGCACCTGGGAGCTGGTTGATCCACCGCCGTGCGTACGCCCTATCGGCCTCAAATGGGTGTACAAAGCCAAGAAGGACGCCGTGGGCAACATCAGCAAGTATAAGGCGCGCTTGGTAGCTAAAGGCTACGTTCAACAACAAGGGATTGACTTCGACGAGGTGTTCGCGCCGGTGGCAAGGCTGGAATCTGTGCGGCTCCTGCTGGCGCATGCTGCCATTGAAGGATGGGCGGTTCATCACATGGACGTCAAGTCCGCTTTTCTTAATGGCGATCTGCTGGAGGAGGTTCATGTGCTGCAGCCACCTGGTTTCGTCCTCATCGGGCAGGAACACAAGGTGCTGCGACTTGTCAAAGCTCTCTACGGTCTCCGGCAAGTGCCAAGGGCGTGGTACGCCAAACTGGACGCTTCACTCGCGTCGCTTGGGTTCCACAGAAGCAGCTCGGAATACGCCGTCTATCTCCACGGCACAGGAGCACACCGCCTCATCGTGGGGGTGTACGTTGACGATCTCGTCATCACGGGCAGCAGCTCAAACGACATCAAGCAATTCAAAGAAGAGATGAAAGGCACTTTCCAGATGAGCGACCTCGGACTCCTACACTACTACCTCGGTCTGGAGGTGGTGCAGTCATCAGAGGGCATCACGGTGAACCAGAGTGCCTTTGCAGCCAAGATTCTTGAAGGTGCAGGGATGGGAGGCTGCAAACCCAGCTCCACCCCAATGGAGACCAGACTAAAGCTCAGTAAGTCAAGCACTGCTCCTGCTGTTGATCCTACCATGTACAGGAGTGTTGTGGGTTCCCTACGCTATCTGGTGAATTCAAGACCGGATTTGGCGTACTCCGTTGGTTACATCAGTAGATTTATGGAGAAGCCCACCACTGAGCATTTGGCAGCAGTCAAGAGGGTTCTTCGGTACATCGCCGGGACCCTGAACTTTGGCTGTCAGTATAAAAGGAAGAATGGAGTGGCTCAGCTTCGTGGTTTCAGTGATAGTGATCATGGAGGTGATGTGGACACTCGCAGGAGCACCACCGGAGCACTCTTCTTCCTTGGAGACAACTTGATTACCTGGCAATCACAAAAGCAAAAGGTTGTAGCACTCTCATCTTGCGAAGCTGAATATATTGCCGCTACTACTGCTGTCTGCCAGGGAGTATGGTTGGCGCGCCTCCTTGCAGAGCTCCGAGGAGAACAGGTGGGTGCCTTCCAATTGAAGATCGACAATCAATCCGCCATCATGCTCAGCAAGAACCCTGTCTTCCACGATAGAAGCAAGCATATTGACATCAGGTACCACTACATCAGGGAATGTGTTGAGGAAGGCAGGGTGATGATCAAGTCTGTTGGGACTTATGAGCAGCTAGCGGATATTCTGACGAAGGCCCTTGGGCGCGATCAGTTCATACAGCTACGCGCACGCATTGGCCTCGTCGACGTCAAACAATCTCGCAAGGCTTAGGGGGAGTTTTGTTAGATAACCCATGCCTGAAGATTGTTTCAGTTACTTCGCAATGCATGTTTCTGTTATTAGCTAGATTCCCACTGCACTCTGATGCACGACTCGGAATAATGGGCACAGGAGTGGAGGTAGTGCCGAGAATAGCTCAGGCAGCCCACTTCTTTTGGTTGTTTGTTAAGACTTGTAATCTTTGCATATGCTCTATATATTCGGTAATACATTGCATGAAAAGCTGCCACTTTGTTGCAGCACAGTAGGATGAAGGCTCAAGTAGGGGCCGTGCTGGAGTTGCTCTTACCACACAGTGCATACCATTTTGAGACAAGCCACTTATCAACAGGCTCCATGTGCGCAGATTGGGCCGTGTTTTTGTCAGTAGCATCTCGTTGAAGATGTCTAGGGCCTCACCAATCTGCCCATTTTGCACAAAAACTGAAATTACTGAATCCCAACAAGCTGCAGTCGGAGATATGCCTTCGAGCTGCATCTGATATAAAAGCTTCAGAGCCTCAGAACTCATGCCACGATCTGCATAAGCAGAAAACATCTCTTTCCACATGACCATGTCTCTCCGACTCGTGACATCTAATACTTGGTGTGCATGTTCAATCCTTTCAGTACTGGCATACAACTCTCTCAGGCCACAAGCAACCGCTATATCTGATTCAAGATTGTTTCTGACTGCATAACCATGAGCAGCTCTACCCAGCTCCGTACTGCAGGATTTCTCACAAGCCGTGATAATGGATGCCAATGTCACACAATCAAACTTAAGGCCAGACTGCAGCATTCTTTGAAAAGTGTTAAAAGCCTTGTCGATCTGCCCATCCTGGAAATACCCCGTAATCATCAAATACCATGCAACACCACCTCTTTCCACCATCTGCTCAAACACCGCCTACGCAGCCTCCACAAACCCAACCTTGCAGTAAAAGTTGATCATAGAGCTCCCCAAGATCACATCCATCTCCAACCCGCTTGACGCGGCCACCGTATGGCCCTGCATACATCCCGTAGAAGTCCACCAGACTGCTCAACACGTACACGCATTCCCCGAACCCCGCCTTCCACACGTACCCGTGGACCGCCCTCCCGGCACCAACCAGATCGAGCCCCGCGCACGCCTTGAGCACGTTGGGCACGACGAAGTTGTCCGCGAGAACGCCGCCTCTAGCGTGGCGGTGTACCCGGCGAGGGCCTTGGCGTTCAGTCCGGCGCGGCTCCATAGGCCAATGACGGTGGACCAGGCCAAGGCGTCCTTGGCGGGCACTGCAGCGCGTCGAACACGCGCTCGGCGTCGGCGAGCGCGCCGCAGCAGATGTAGAAGACGGCGAGCTTGATGCCGATGTAGGCGTGGCGGCAGTAGCAGGCCCGCGCTTGACGGAGGCTGCGTGCACCTGGCGGCCCGCGCGGATGGAGCCTACGGCGACGCAGCACTGCGGAGGGACACGTACACCTCCGGGCTGACGGCGAGGGCGGGGCACGACTGGCGCTCGGCGCGGGAGACGAGGGCGAAGGCGTTGCGGAGGTTGCCTCCGCCACGAGAGGGAGGCAAGCCTCGCGGCCTCGTTGGGTTTGGGAGGGTTGGGACTGGGAGTGGCGGGAAGGGGGAGGGAGTGTAGCCATGGAGGAGTCGGGGTGGAGAGCTGTGAAGTGGAAGATAAGGGGCCACGGGCCGTGAGGTGGATGTTTCACGGACTAATGGGCCTATCTGGCCCCCATTTTAGGCCATGTTGGGCTTAGATTCTTTGTGAAACCCGAGGATGAGCCCATTAGGCTTTAGGGCATCTGTAGTGTATATAACCCAAAGGGTCTTAAGGTGGGTCACATCTAAACCTTAAGACCAACTCCATAGTGTATATAACCCAAAGGGCCTTAAGACAGTCCCACTTGGCAGATAAAGAAAAATTGTATTTTAATGCTTATGGCCAGGTTTTTAGCTTGAGGACCAGCCTTACGCTTTTTTTGCTTAGGGTCTGCTTAAGGTCACCCCTGTAATGTATAAGGTTGACCTTAAGGTGGTTTAAGACCTCCTCTTTTCATACACTACAGATGCCCTTAGATGAGCTTTATATTAGTTTCTATAGCATAACCACACGGATTGCAAACCTCCGCTCGCCTGCTGTTTGAGATTACAGTATCGAAACACACACGTATTAGAAGTTTACTTACTAATCCCTAGGGCAATCACTCAGAGAACAAATCGAACTATTTGTAGAGTAGTTGACATGGTCTTTCTTGGCTTTGGCTTTCAAAGTGCAGTACGAAAAAAGTGAGTTGCTATCGATGACGGGAATGGAATATATAGATGACGGGAATGGAATATATAAGGATAGGAAAGAAAACATGGCTTTATTTCCATCTACCTATTTGAAGCAGCAGTAAGTTTTACCTTTTGGATTTGACTATAGCGCGACTGGATGCGCCTTAAGCTTAACACGCACCCACGATCGTTGTTTCCTTTTTCACTAGGCTTGCTTCCCGTACAACTCCGTGATAGTACTTGATGAGGCCACTGCTCTGCTTCTCGTCACCAAGTCTGTGGCCTCCTCCAGCCGGTCACCATGCTGTGTGAGTGCATCAATTGCGAGCCCCATTGATTGACATACCTGGTGCTATGGTGCATGCATCTTGGGTAGTGTGCATGAATAATATGCAGTAGCGGAAGGGACTTCTCTGGGGACTGACCCCATATGCTCTCAGTGGGGTCACGGTCGGATTGCCAACACGTCGCCGCACCGATCTCCGCGCGTGCGCGATCTCCCGTCTCGCTTCCTCTTCTCGCTTTCCTCCACCGGCACCATCGGCCGCTGCCGCTACGCCTTCGACATCTTCTCCCTCCCGCTCTCCCTCTCCCTCGCCGCCGCCGCCTCCAAGCTCCGCCTCACCGACAGCCCGTCGTCCGTGACAGAAATCTTGGCACGGTACACGCCGTACCAGCCGTCGTTGTCCCGGCGGTGGAAGAAGATGGTGGTCTCGTCGGCCCAGCTCGGCCAGCTGCCGTCGTGGATGGCCAGCATCCGCCGGGACCCGTCGGAGGTCATGAAGACATAGATGTCCGTGCGGAGGTCCTCCACCTCGCTGGTCCACCTGGCGGGGCCGGACGACGCGGCGGCGGTCCACTCGCCGGAGGGCGACACGGCGGGGCTAAAGTCGGCGATGTCGGGCGGGGTGAGCCGGCGCGTGCGGCTGGAGGGGAGATGGGTGGAGTAGACAGCCGGCCAGCACCTGCGCGGGAGGCGGCAGGGAGGGCGGTGGAGACGTAGACTAGGTGGGAGCCGTCGGGGGTGAAGGACGGGCGGTCCTTGAGGGGGATGGGGTCCCAGGGGAGGAGCGGGGAGAGCGGCGCCACCTCAAGCACCTCGCGGCGGGAGGCGGCGGCGGTGGGGACGGGGGTGAGGTAGAGGTTGAGGCTTCCGTTGCACTCGGGGACGAAGAGGAGGGAGTCGGAGGTGGGGGCGAAGTTGCCGTTGTAGTTGACGGGCTGTCGGTGAGGCAGAGCTCGGAGGCGGCAGCGGCGGGGGAGAGGGAGAGCGGGAGGGAGAAGATGTCGAAGGCGTAGCGGCAGCGACCGATGGTGCCGGTGGAGGAAAGAGAGAAGAGGAAGCGAGACGGGAGATTGCGCGCGCGCAGAGATCGGTGCGGCGACGTGTCACCATCCGACCGTGACCCCACTGAGAGCATATGGGGTCAGTCCCCAGAGAAGTCCCTTCCTGCAGTAGCACCATCACCTTAAATTTTACCATTAGCGCGATCCTAATTTACCATGTACTATATTTCACTACCCACCTAAGTTTAAACCTATCATAGAAAATTTATGAATTTTTTAAAATTAAAAAGTTATCATTAAACGCACCCTAACTTCCACATACAATTTTAGCAAATTACCAGCTTAATTACTGAATTGCTGTTGCACTACTATAAAAAAGATCATCACAGATGGTTCGGAACGGTCAGACTTAATGGGTCAGTGATAATAGAGATTATCACAGACAATTTTTGAAATGTCTATGAAAACAATATTACAGACGGTTCAAAAGGAGAATTGTCTGTGATTGTCCATTATCACAGATGTTTCAAAACTAGAACCATCTGTAATAGTCAATTATCACAGACGACTCTTGGTAAAAACCGTCTATGATAGTTGTACTAGAGCTAAAAAAGTGGATAATTTTATTATAGCTTGAATGCCTAAAATTTGGCTAAGTCTGTAATTTTACAGTAAAAAATAAAGACTTAGCCAAATTCTGGGCATCCAAGTCATGGTTAAAATCCAGGCTGCCAAATTTTTGGGCATCCAAGCCATGGTAAAAATCTAGACTTAGCGGTATTTTTAGGCATCTAAGTTATAGCAAAATCAGATAAATGGGATATAAGAAGAGGCGGGGAAAGGAGTGGAGGAGAAGTGAGAAGAGAAAAAAAGGAGATAAGGAGAAGAAGAGCCGACTGAGCCTTCTATTTTAAAGGAAAAATTTGGCGAGAAGAACTAGAAGAGAAGTGAGAAGAGAGAAGAGGAGATAAGGAGAAGAATAGCCGAGTCTTATATTTTAAAGAGCAAATCCAACGAGATGAACAGGAAATTCAAATTCAGCGAGAGCGGGTAAGTGGAAATATTATCATAGACGGTTCTAAGTAAAGAACCATATGTGATAAGTAGGTCATCACAGATGGTTTTTGTTTTGAACTGTCTGTGATACATCATAGACGGTTCGAAACAAAACCATCTATGATAAGTATAAACATCACAGGCGGTTTTTATTCTGAACCATCTATGATGTATCACAGACAGTTCAGAATAAAAACCGTCAATGATAAGTACAGACATCACAGGTGGCCTTTATTCCGAACCGTCTGTGATAAGTTGATCATCATAGACGGTTCTCTCCATCGCAGTGAGCTTAGTGGTCTATCTTGTAAAACCATCTGTGGTAACATTATCATTAATGATTTGTGTTGAGCCGTCTGTGATGAGATGTCCAGGATAACATTTTTTGTAATAGTGCCACTTCTGTGAATTTGGAACTATTTGAACGATTATCTTCAATTGCACCGTAAGTTACCATCTACAGTCTTAGCAACTTATCGATCTAAGATAGAAAAATATCATCACCAATTTTGTGGGTTTGAAAAATGTCGGGTTCGGCTTTTTCAATCCAGAATCCCCTGTGATTCACTGTACTATTCCCTGGATCAGTAGATAGTGCACACAGGTACATTTCTGCATCAATTCATACATCGCATGAAACAAATAATAATCTGCAATACCGTTATTACATGCCAAAGTTTCAAATACACCACGTCGGGCGATCGTTTAACATAAGGGTCGAACATGCCAAATGTTTACATTACACAGAACAACGGAAGCAAAAACAGTAGTGAGACCATAGTCCACAGGCAAGCGACTGGGGGTAAAGATATGCCATATGAATATTACCTAGACTTAGGCAATATTTATAGGCACACAACTCCATGGTCTAATTGCCTAGGACCCTAAATCACAGAAGTCGTCCTAGTTCCTATCGTTGTTTCCTCCATCTGCGGTTGGGGTACCTTCATGTGCATAATGGTCCTGATTCCCGATTTCTGTTTTTGGTAATGCGAGTGTGAGCACAATTCACCGTGCTCAGCGAGCCAATACACAGAATGCAGTAGTAATATGCATGGCTTATCAAGAGAAGGTTCGGGTTATTTTATTTGCCAGAAATTGCTTTTAAATATATTATTTAGAAAATTACCTATGACCTAGCAGTTTGAACTAAAGCATAGAGTGTGAAAAAATGCTTTACTAGTAGTGATTCAGATACCATCCACCATTACATGGTCTCTGCACCATATGCTAGACCTTCAGCATTATAGCCGCTTACATTATCACAGGGATGACATCCAGGGCAACATAAATTAGGGCTTTCTACTGCCCTCCACTTTTCCTATTCCACCCACAAAGTTTTAGAAATAGAACAATATCTAGTTAAGTTCCCATGTCCGCCCTTGACCGTAGGCACGACTATTCGAATAGTTTTTGACTTTGCAGAGTTTGTACACTTTCACCATAAGAGATAATCCGCTCATTGTTCCACACGATTCCTTAGTCATGTGGTTGAGTAGACCATCACATTAACCTTTCAAAATATCTAGCCCCTTTTGTCATCTCACCCTATGGGCTACTCTCACTTGCGGTGGGTCCCATACGTTGCACGGGATATTCACCACTGATACTAGCGCATTCGGACTCCACTCTCCACAACGCTAGCAGATTAGAAATTTTCACCCTCCACTTGGTGTCCCTTTAGGCCTCCTCTTGCCCTTGGAATATCCACTCCTTTCCGCTACCCGTGAGATAAGTCAGGGGTTTCGATAGATTTACTTAGCCAAGTTGAAATTTGCAGACTTGTGGTTGTACTATTTTACACAGGAGGTCATGACAAGATTCAGTCCTTAATGGTACCTGGGCGGTTCTACCACAATCCACACACTGTGCTTCCGCTGCATCACATACCTGCCTCCATACCATCCGCCCAGATATTTAAGCAAGTTGGGATTTTTGGGAGCATAAAATAATCATGTCATAATATGCCAGTCATTTCCACCATGACTTCCCAAATCAGTTTCTCATAATTGAAAGTGATGCTTGGGCATTTTTGTGCCCCGATTATCTAAGCAGTACTAAGCATGGCGTATAATTATGGACTTATTTTCGAAAGATTACTATTATAATTTTGCTAGGGTGATAAGGCTCAGATATTCAAACGTTCCAAAGGAGGTGTAATACTAACAAGTCAAATAATGGACATATAACTATAATCTTAAAACAAACATATATTTGCATATGAAATAACAGCATGCAACTTGATAATTTAAACAAAAGTAAATTTACAGAAAATGTAGGTTCAACATGATCAAAATATTGACTCGCCATGGTCACAGTGAACTTGGTCTTGATTGTCGAGAGCTGCTTCCGCTTTAGCTTCTTCTTCTTGAGCCTCGTATGCTATTTTAACGTGCACAAAAATTCGGATAAAAGTTAGCAAATCAAACAAATCCTCATAATAAAATTCATGATCTCAGTTCCGTTGGTTAGATTTTGATTTTGGATGAATTTAGAAATTTATTTCACTCAATTCGGAGTTAAAATGAATTACTTATGATTATTTGAAGTTCTCTGTTTGAATAAATTCTGGAAATAACTAAAAATCTGACAGGTGAGACCCATAGCCGATTGTCGGGATGACAACGTGGTCGGTAATGACTACGTGGTCATAAATCCGACCGCATGGTCGTGAGTTCGACCACACAGTCGTAAACGACTACGTGGTCGTAGCTTCGACCGCGTGGTCGTAATGACTGCGTGGTCGAGAGTTCGAGTGCATGGTCGTAACTTCAACCGCGTGGTCGTAAACGACTGCGTGGTCGAGAGTTCGACCACGTGGTCGTAAATCTTCAACCGTGTGGTCGTAAACGAGTCTGAGCGGCCGTAAATGCCACAGAGTGGTTGTAAACGATTCGGAGTGGTCGTAAACGACATGGAGTGGTCGCAAATGGCACGGAGCGGTTGTATACGACACGGAGTGGTCGCAAATGGCACGGAGCGGTTGTAAACTGCATGGAGCGGTCGTAAACGACTGTGAGCGGTTGTAATCGGCTTTATCCACGGCCCAGTACTCGCAGACGTGGTCGTAGGGAGTTACGACCATGATGTGAGGGAGTGAACGTGGTCGGAGAATGCTTCGACCACATTGTGAAAGGGTGAACGTGGTCGGGAGGGGTTATGACCATGGTGAACAGTGATCGGTAGGATCACTGTGTGGTCGTAGGGAGCTACGACTATGAAAATTAAACGTGGTCGAGTGCCCGACCGCATGGTCGTAAATGAAGACGTGGTCGTAAGTTTGACCACGTGGTCGTAACTTCGATCGCGTGGTCGTAGTTTCGATCGCATGGTCATCGCTTCGACCACGTGGTCATGGCTTCGACCGTGTGGTTGTAAATGACCATTTCATGACCATGTCTCTTTTACGACCGTGGACTCTTCGACGATGGCTACTACGGTAGCTCTTCGACCACTGCTAGGCAGCTACGGCTTCGACCAAATGGGGGTGTGTAGAGACCCGAATATACAAATCCGGACTCTCCTGTGTATTCTGCACTAGTCCAGGATCACGCTAGTGCACACAGTATGAACAAAGATAAATATCATCCACATCACGATATTCTAAGGAAAAATCAAATTATATTGACAATCATCAGAGTACGACCTTATGGCCAAGCTTACAATAGACTAGCCCGAAGGGCTTAACAAAAACTAGCAGCGGAAATCCAAAAGAAAGCGCGACAACCAATCGACACGCCCACGGGCTATCGAGTGGAGAACGAAGCCTAATCCGCGAAGGCGTCAAGTACTCTCCTTCGGAACCTCCTGCTGGTGATACTCCTCCTCCTCAAGCGAGCAACGGGCATAAAGCGGTGAGTACATTGGTACTCGGCAAGTCGTTTGTAACAAATGAATGCAATATAGTATGCAAGGCTTAACAATGGATGGTTGAAAGGTTAATTTTGCGAAAGCGATAATTTAAAGTAAATACAATAAATAGATTGAAAAGTGACTTTGAAAATGATAATAAGTAATTAATCAAAGGAATTGAGACAAACCCCAAGTAAACTGGTCATTCACTCCGATGAATCACCCACAATCCAAGATTCACATAAGGAACCACCAGTGAACTACCCATTTACTTAAACCAACCAAGATTTTATGAAAACTCTACCCCTCGTGTGAAATCACCGAGCATTGTCCATGACCGAGGACACGGCTATTCGAATAGTTTTACACTCTGCAGAGGTTGCACAACTTTTCCCACAAGAGATAAGTCATCTTAATAGCCAGCATGCTTCCTTAGGCATGAGACCCAGATAAATTATCACAAAGACTTTACCTCGCTCTAGTCTAGTTAGACATCACCGCTAAGGTTTCACTTTGAAGGGTTAACCACCACGATCGAAGTCCTCTTGCGCCGTATGAGGACGGTAACTGTTCCTCATTGTGAGCAATCCAGTACCCCTGGTACTCACTTACCAATGATGATATCTGAACTAAACCTTTGCAAGTTAATCAGCTAGGTCTATCCCATACTAGACATGTGGTTGTGCGGTAAGACTCAGATCAATGGCGCACAAAGTTAAGTCCTTAAATTTACCCAGGCGAAACATCCACATCCCTGAAGTGTTAACCACACTTCTCCCCTTTACTGCACGATCAATCGCCCAAGTGAAAACCAATTTTGTATAACCAACACCAATGACACTACCCATGCCATGGCAACAAGTTTTATAAGCGTGGTTAACCACCACATTCAAGTATATCATTAAGTCAAGATTAATTAACCATATGTGATGATGAACCCTTTACTTAAAATAAGCAAGGCTAAACATTCTAATCGTACCAACCCAATGTGACAAATAACATAGCATCACTAATTAAATTCCCAACCTAAGGTGACAATGGCATCAAGGTATTCCAAAATATCAAGGAGGAAATAACCAATTGGGACGATAACTACCAATACAAGGGTTTGAATAAAAATAGCGATGCAAGATAATTTAAAACAAAATAATTAAATAATAGATTGCAAACTGGGTTCAACATGATCAAAGGACACGACTTGCCTTGGCCTTGCTCGATTAGGAATTCTTGATCTTGAATCTGCTTGGCTCCTTGAGCAGCGTGATCTAACGAGAGAGAAAACGAGACGAACACAAAAACAAATTCAAATAAAATTCAAATAAACTGCAAAACCAGAACCAAGAGATAGAGCTCAATTTTAGATGAATTTAGGAAGAAGAATCGGGTCAACCGGAGTTCGGACGAAGGAGAACGAGCGATCTAAAGTTTGCCGGGGCGAGAAAATGCTGGAAAATCACAGATGTTACTGTTCATCCGAGAGCAATTTTTGGGAAGGAGGCTAACGCTGTCGAGAGGAGGCATGGGAGATTAATCTAACTATTAAAATGGGTTGTTAGGGATCTAAGGCACATATAGGAAGTGACGGCACGCCAAACGGAGCACGGTGACGGCTCGGGCGGCTACAACGACATGGGTAGGAGAGAGAAATAAAACCCGGGCATGGAACATGGAGAAGTAGGGTGAGCACGGGCTAGAACACGGCTTGGTGATGCTAGGAAAATTGTCGGCTTGGTCAGAAACCCACCGGAGATGGCTGTCGACATTTGAGCGGCGTCGGGAAGGATAAAGGAAAAACTTAATATCTTGGTACTCGGTGAACGAAATCTAAAACCACTTGGAGGGTAGCTACCTGGGATGGTTTGGCACGATGTGACGCGAACGGATCGGGTAAAACACCACCGGACAGATGGGGGACACGAGATGCCATTGGCGGCCATGGCGAGGTTCGGGCGAAAATTTGTGGAGGATTTTGGAAGCGAGTGAGCACGGCGTGAAACGCGGCGAGACAAGTCTAAGAAAAATTACGACAAGGGCTAAAGCTTACGGAGGTGACGAATCGGCGTCGGGAAGCGCTCTTGACCTAGATTGGGAAAACTCGATTCGGAGATTGGCTGCACCAAAACCAAATTAACTTGGCAAGAAGGTAGATGGGACATGAAGGCACAATGTGGCGTGAAAGGATCACGGAGAAACTCACCGAATAGCTCGAGACACGGCGAGCAAATTCGGGACGAAGAAGCGTCGATGCCGGCGGCGTCACGGGCTTTGAGGGGACTTGGCACGGCTTGGGATGGGTTTAGAGGAGCCAAGGGTCGTATTTATAGGCTTGGAAGAGGTAGAAACCGACTCCAATTCGTGGATTTCGGTTTAGAGTCCGTTTGAAAATTGGAGATAAAAGGCAAACAGATGAACGAAACAGAAAGGTACCAGTTGGGATGGATTCCTTGCGTGAGTTGACACAACTTTCTTTTTGGGAAGACATTGAGATAAGATCCGGATTGGAAGTTATGAAGAGAGAGGAAAAGGAAGAAAACTGCACGTACAGGAACTGGATGGATCTTTCCTGGAGGTTGAAGATGAACCATGCACTGACACGTGTCGAGTACTGTTCATTTTCTCTCCTCTTTCTTTTTTTAGAAATTTAAAATTGAGCTCAAACAAACTCCGAAAAGTCCCAGAAAATACAGGAAAATTCCTTGTGACACAAGGAACACAAATAAAATATTTTGGGCAAATATTAATGTTTAATTTAATCATATTAAATCTTTTTAATTAATGAAAATTCCAATTAAGCTTTAATTAATTTCAGAAAAATCCAAATGGTGAATTTTATTTTAAAAGCTTCAAAAAGGCTCTGAAAATCAGGATGTTACAGGGTGGCGGCGAGGCGGACAGGCGGCGGAACAGAGGACAATGGGCTAGGTGACTCACAGCTTCAAGGTTCAATTAATCAAGAGGGGAGCATCAAGGTAGGCTTAGGAGCTTACCTCAGCGGTCGGTACAGCTCGAGAGTGCTGTTTGATGCTCTGTTTAGACAACTAGAAGTACTGGCGTGCAAATTGAGGTACTTCCGCTTCCCGGAAGCTCCTGCATTTCAAGAGGAGCCTTTTTTTCCACAGAGCACCCTCGGGACGATTATGAGTCCGCGAAAAACGGAAGTACCAGAGTTTCAACGGCGGAACTATCATAGAGCGATAGTTCCGCAACCTTAAGTGGTACTTCCGAAGCATGGAAGCTCCGTATAAGCTGGGTGAAACCTTTTTTCCAGAGAGTGCTAACTCTCGGCCTCCGATCAAACGGAAGTACTGCGTCGACTTCCCGGAACTTCCGGTTAACGGAAGTACCAGAATTTCAACATCGGTACTTCCGCGCCGACTTCCAATGGCTAGATCAGAATCTCTCACATAGCCGTTACTATTGCATCAGAACAGGTGTGGAAGTACCGGCCTTTGGCCTGCGGTACTTCCGCTCACCCCATTTTTTTCTAGAATTTACTTCTAACGGCTAGTTTTGGTTGGTGAGGGTATAAATACTCATTCACCTTCTCAAGGACAGTAAGAATAGACCCTATTGAACATCTTTGAGCGTTGAGCATTCACTCTACACCTCTCTTTTTTATTGTGCATTTATTTGAGGTGGTTGAACCAAAACAAGTGCATAGCATCTTTAGATTGATCCTTTGGTACTTGATTGTTGTTAAACGAAGTGTGTGATCTTTTACTCTTGGTGTTTGCCGGCACTTAGATGACTTGGTAGAGTTTGCTCGGTGACTTCTTCAAGAAGGTAGTGAAGAAGTCCGGCATCTACTTGTGAGTGGTTTGGAGTCCACCACCTTTGGAGTGAAGGAAGGACTACCACTAGTGGATTGAGGAGCTGAGGCTTAATTCGTAGAGCTGGTCCAATTCGTTTGGACTTTCCTCAACGTGGATTAGAGGAAACCGGCAAGTTTCTGATCACCATAGTAAAAACATCGTGTGTTCATTGGGTATCACTTTATTTCTTTTTATCTCTTATACATTTCGCATGTCGTGATTATTTACTTGTGCTATAGCCCTTTGTAGAGATTTATACTTGTAGTGCCATAAATTTATCAGAATTGTGTAGGGTTCATTTGTTTTAAATCTTTGCCATATCAAAGTTGTAGAAATTAATTAGAAGGCAACAAAAATTTTAAAATCTCCTATTCACCCCCTCTAGTCGGTTATCCTTGATCCTACACCCTCCTCCCTGGCATTTTGCTGCCGGCCTACTCCATTCCTAGCCTTCGACCACGACCACGGCCACCTTCAACCACGACCACAGTCGCCTTCGAAAACTGGCATATGTGGTCATGATGGCCGTAGTTGAAGGCGGCTGTGGTTTATGGAGGTCGTGATCGAAGGTGGTCGTGGTCGTAGTTGAAGGCGATTGTGGTCATGGCAGCCGTGGTCGTGGCGGCTGTGGTCATGGTCGAAGGCGGCGGGGAAACCAGATCTGGCTCAAGGGGGCTAGGGGGAAGGAGGAACTCAGGCCACAGCGTTGCCCGGGCCGGGGCGGGGCGGCGAGGCTGGCGGGGCGCCGGGCGGCGGGGGGGAGGAGGAGGCGACGGGGACGACGCAAGGCTAGGAGGCACGGAGGGAACAGAGGCAACGTGGGCGGCACAAGACTGGGAGTTGAGACAACAAGATTGGATGGAAAAGTGGCTGAGCTATGCAGATGGAAAAGTGTAGGCGGGGCAGGGGTTATGTGTAAAATAGCGTTAAGTTTCGAGGGATTCCACCCGCATAGATCTGAGACGTAGAAGGTAGATTCATCGGCCTTGATTTGTGTTTTTGCACTATATATGCTCTATATATGTAGCCCTGATTTGTGTTTTTGCACTAGATATGCTCTCTCTCTCTCTCTCTCTCTCTCTCTCTCTCTATATATATATATATATATATATATATATATATATATATATATATATATATATATATATATATATATATATATATATATATATATATATATATATATATATAAAAATAAAGAGTGCTCCTTGGTATCTGGACACCATAGTTTAAAATATATATGTATTATGTGCGAAAAATTTTAAAATTTCTTGGATGTCAAGTTTAATTAGTATACTAACTAGTTCAAACAAGTTTGAACTAAATTTCGACTCGTAGTTGCCTTTTTTTTAATGATAGTATGATTGTAGGTATATGCTGATTACAGCAAAGTATGTGAACTAAATTCGTTCAAAACTTTGAATTTGAGTATATTTTTTCAAACATATATGTTTGAATTGTTATACATGGGTATATACCCTGAAACTGATATTTTTTAAAAAAAATATACCTGAATTGAGAGAACGGGGGCAACAGGGGCGGTACAAGACTAGGAGTTGAGACAACAGGATTGGATGGAAAAGTGACTGAGCTATGCAGATGGAAAAGCGTAGGCGGGGCAGGGGTTATGTGTAAAGTAGCGTTAAGTTTCGAGGGATTCCACCTGCATAGATCTGAGACGTAGAAGGTAGATCCATCGGCCTTGATTTGTGTTTTTGCACTAGATATGCTGTGTGTGTGTATAGTAAAAATAAAGAGTGCTCCTTAGTATCTGGACACCATAGTCTAAAATATGTATGTATTATGTGTGAAAAATTTTAAAATTTTTTGGATGTCAAGTTTAATTAGTTTACTAACTAGTTCAAACAAGTTTGAACTAAATTTCGACTCGTAGTTGCCTTTTTTGATGATAGTATGATTGTGGGTATATGCTGATTACAGCAAAGTATGTGAACTAAATTCCTTCAAAAATTTGAATTTGGGTATATTTTTTCAAACTTATGTGTTTTATTTAAATTGTTATACATGAGTATATACCCGAAAACTGATATTTAAAAAAATATACCGAATTTAGATGAAATTGATGTATTTGAAATCATGGTGCCCCATATATATATATATATATATATATATATATATATATATATATATATATATATATATATATATATATATATATATATATATATATATATATATATATATATATATATATATATATATATATATATATATATATATATATATAATAATAATAATAATAATAATAATAATAATAATATAGGACAATAAATAAATCACAGGGATAATCTCTACAGGTTATGTTGCTTTCAGGATCTCAAGGATGATGGGTGAGACACAGGTCATCAGACCAAAAGACATCAAATCATGTTGCTTAAGAGAACAGCATGAAGCAACCACTTGAACTTTGTCCAATGGATAAATTAATTAAACAGATTGCTTTCGAATTTATCCTTGCGCACGTACGCCTGAATTATCTTTTGACTAATGGGACCCTCTTGATTAATACCTACCGTATCAATTAACAAAGATGTTCCTAACTGCATAAGTACATAATCGCGTAATTTCAGACCGGAGTTTTTCGTTAGGCCAGTCTCAATGGGGTTTCATGGGGTTTCATGCACATTAAATAGGGTGCCACATCAACAGAAAAAAGCTTTTTGCATGAAATTGGGAGGAGAGAGAAGGGAAACGTTTCATCCCCACGAAACGTTTGAGCGTTGTTTCCAAAACATTGAAAGCGGGTGAAATCTCCATTGAGAGCGTTTCTTCGTTTCATCGAGCACGGACACGGCTTTAATAGGGCGGAAGAGGAGGAGAGAGGCGGTGGGCCAAAACAACCAAGTGAAACCGTGTAATGAAACTATGCACTGAGAATAGAGACCGATTTCATCTTAAGTTTCATATCTTGGAAACCGGGAGGTGAAACATTGCATTGAGACTGGCCTTAGCATAGCTATCTTAAGACTTAACAACCCAAAGCCATAGGATTAAATCTCAATAAATTTCCAAATAATAACTCAACTAGCACATAGTTATAAGCGAGTTAAACTCTAGCGTTTACCTAAGCAATCGAGGAGTGTCACACTGTTTGAACTAATCATGGCTGGCCAATCTTCAGCATAAGCAAGACCCGAGACAACTCTCTTCTTGAAGTTCTTAGTAAGATAATGTTTAGGTTAGTACGGAAAATATATGACCTAAAGCCACCGAAAGTGCAACGCACTTCTGGAGTTATTCGATGCACAAAATCTCTTCTTGCTTAGGTTATTCGATGTTCGTGGCTCCGCTCGTTTCGGCTTGAGTTTCTCGCTTCTGGCTTATTTTGCACTATTAATAAATTTCGTCTTTTTCTATACTTTTGGTTTTTTTGAGCTTTTTTCTGGTTCTTTTTTCTCGTATTTATTTGCATTATACATGATGGACTAATATGTTTTTTCTATTTTTTATTTTTTAAATTTAATTATGCTAAATAAGCCTCTGTCAGTTACAGTGTTTTTCAGCCTGCTACAGTACTTTTCAGCGATAAGCCACTCAAAAAAAAACTCTTTTGAGCAGGAACCCCAACTCAGTAGGTAGCTTAATTAGCTTTTGTTTCAATTGGGGAAGAACTAAAAACCGTGCCTCTCAAAAAAATAACATGGACAAACTACACAAGGACTAAATTGTTGACATGTAAGTTTGGACTATAATTTGTGATGAGATGCTCCTTATGTGTCTCGTGTGCATGCATGCACATATAAAGTTGGTAAAAATATGAGAAATAATAGGGTAAGATGAAGGATCATGTAAGAAGGTTCATGATACTGTTGTGATAAATTATTGCAATGTTTGTGGAGTGGTCAATTGATTTTGCAAAGATTGTGTTTGATTTGAACTGTTTTCTAGAAGTGTCAAGAAAATCAGAAGTACCACGAGTATTAGTGCGGTAGTTCTGCTTTGCGAAAGTACCATCGGCATAGGTGCGGTAGTACAGCTCGGCGGAAGTACCATATTAAGTTGCGATACATTTTTTCTAGAGAAGTCCAGGTGAAGTTTTCAACGTATGGAAGTACTATTTTGGGGAGCGGTAGTACCGGTATGGTAAATGCGGTACTTTCGACCATCCTAGAAAAATAGTTTTGGGGATTTGAGTCATGAATTAAGTTGGATTGACCAGGGTCATTGGATTAAGGGTGCATGATGCATGTCTTGGTTAATATAGGTCAAGTTGTAAAGAATTTGTGCTTGAAAGCAATTTTTTGTCTTTGGATGTGCAGGGTCGTTTGGAGTTAACCGTGGTCAATGACGAGGATCGGGACTAGGCTCATAGAGGAGTTGAGGCCCAGAATGATCGAGAATACTGGGTGAGACGATAAGCTCAAGCATGACGAGAAAGACGGAAAATGTTGAAGGCGAGTTCGAATGGCGGGATGACGCCATATGGCTTGCATAGGCCAAGTGAGCCGTGGTTTGGTGAAATTAAGACGGAAGAGACTTGGCGGCGTATGACAAGCTAGTGGTGCACCTACACATGCAAGCATGGCGATTGCTTGTAGTGGTTGATGATGATTAGGTCAAGGAAGGGTATTTTGTTAGTTTGACCAAAATACTAGAAACCATCTTGGATCAAAACCGCGGCGTATGGACGATGTGTTGGAGAGCGGTTTAGTTCAAGGTGGAGCTGGTTAAATCAAGGCTAATGGATTTAGCGGATGCACACTTATGCTCTTTAAAAAGCATGCATAAGTGAACTTGTGAGAGTAAAACCCGTGTGTGTGGAGTTAACAAATTTCCCCTTGTAAAAGTGGATAGGATCCATTAAGAGGTGTAAGTGACTGATTGCCCACCTATAAAAGGAGTTGAGATGGAGACATATAGGGTTAACTATCCGACCAATCTCTTGTGCTCTCTTCTCTAGGTTCAGGGTTAGAGTTAGAGTGAGTATCATATGTGATCTTTATCCATTAAGGTGGAGTGACTATAAAATCTACCTTCTTAAGTAAGTAATAAATCAAATATTGTGCAACTCTTGAGTCTCTCTTGTTTTGTTTGATGTGTTTGTGATTTTGGTTGGTTTTGATCTCTCCTCTTCCCTTCTTGTGATCTTGCTGTGCCAAGAACGTGTAAGAGATGGAGATAATCCTTGGTAATTCATCTCTATCTATCTAGGCACTTTGATAGCAAGTTCTCAAGAAAATCCGATTTGGTTGATTTTGGCTTCACCAAGCAATTTCTTGTTTCAAGGGTTTTTGGGTTGTGTTCTTTGGTGTTCTAGCTTGTTGTGACATATGAGAGTACATCTAGACCCATCTTAGTCACCATCCACCCACGAGCAAGTTGTATTCATCGATTTTGGTTTTAGCTCAGTTTTGGTGCAGCTTTCCAACAAACTGAAAAAGGTCATAATTTTGACCATGATTTTCATGATTGTTTGTTGAAATAAGTTCTTGATATCTTAGAGTAGATTCCTGCAAAGTTTCATATCATTGGATCTACGAATCAAAAGTTCTCTCGATTTTCGTTTTAAAACTGGGCTGAAAATACTATTTATTGCTCTGATTTTATTATAGCAGTGGTCATATCGCCCTTATACTAGCGGTCAGACCACCCGGGTTGGTCAGATTGTCGTTTGGAGGCCAGTCAAATAGCTGGGAATGGTTAGGTTGTAAGTTTTATTGACTTGAGCTAGTTGGTTTGATTTTTAGCTAAGGATTGTATGTCTACACATTTGTAGGTATTTGAGAATAGAATCTTGAATATTTGGGGGAAAATTTTGAGTTGGCACCATTCACCCTCTCTGTTACCATATTCGGTATTTCATAAGAAGTTTCCTACAACAAGAGTTCTTATTCTTTAAGAAAAAATGACCGTAATCTAGGTTTTTTTATTGGCATCGATGTTTGGTTTTCGGACAGAGTGTGTGGCACTTCTTGCTATCATGAAGAAAAAAAATATGGAACAGTATACTGTTCGACGGTATACCTCCCCCCTCTCTCTCATGCGTCTTCTCCCTCTTGAAGCGCCGCCGCTCCCTCCCTCTTGCTCCTGTTTGCCGCTTTGTCCCTCCTCGCCGCCGTCGTCCCCTCCCTCTCGTCTGCTGCCAGATCAGGAACCGGAGGCCGATGGCAGCGATGGCTGTGGTAGTTAGGTTGGGCAGGGCAGCGCAGCGTAGAGGGGTTGGGGGGCGGGGCGGTGACGGCGACGGTACCGCTGGCCGTAAGTGGTGGTGGAGGAGGTGGCAGAGAGGGCTTGCAGAGCTGCTCCAAGGCAGAAGAAGAGAGAAGGGGAGGGACGACGCAAGGGCAGTGTCAAACTAGTGCTCGTATTCTGTGAAAATGGGTAAATGGTGAAAATATAAAAGTTTGTGATGTGAACCATTGGATCCGCAACGAATGGTCAAGATCGCGGGAATGCGCAAGGGGACAAGGAGCGCGAGGACAGGGAAGCCTTTTTCCGTCCAGACACCCGATGCGTAGCAATACCCATCATTTTAACACCCCTTCTGTACAATTTTTCAGATCGGTTTGGGGCTTTGCCAATGCATGGAGTCCTCATGCATGTATAAATTGTTCCGCAAGGACATCAATGCATTTTAACCTTGTCGTCTGCGTGGCGAATTCCCAAGTACTAATACCGGCATTATTTTATTTGTCCCCGGGCCCCATAGCATCCATTCCCCCTCTGTTTCTGTAAGAGCGGCGCTAAGCGTACCAACGGCTCCCCTCACGGCGCGTTAAAAACAGTAAATGATGGAGGGCCCCACCGACTGATTTAGTCCTCTAGGGCCCACACGTCAGATACTAATCTTACCTGAAGAAGTCTCTCGAGTCTCGTGCACGCAGCACGGCCGGGATCTCACGCTCTCTCTTCCACGTTTTGTTTTCCACTTTCCATTTCTCTCCACCTCTGCTCTGCTCTCTCCTCGACTCCTCCCGCCGCTGCAGTCGCATCCTCCCCTTCTCGCTCCCCGAGCCTCTCCTCTCCTCTCCTCGCGGCACGCCTCCGCTCCCCACATCCTCGCAACAGAGCCGCCTCTAGGGTTTCCGCCTCGGGTCTCGCGCCTCGCGTGGCATCCATCGCCTACTCGAGCCGCGGGCGCCCAACGCGCCGGCGTCTGCGATGCGCGCGTCGCTCGGTCGCCGTGGTTGAGGCGGAGCCGGAGTGGCGTCGCGGAGGGACCACCCTGGCCTTCTCGTGGGAGCTCCTGGGTTTCTAAGGAAGGGCTCGGTTGGTGCGCGGCGCGCGGAGCAGCCATGTCGCAGACGAACTGGGAGGCGGATAAGATGTGAGGATATATGTGCTTGTTGTTTGATTTATTACTTGCTTCCTTCTGTTGATTCGTGGAGTGCTGCGGTGATGGTGCTTTCCTAGGGGTGTTAATGGGTTAAATAGATTGGATCTTTGATTGGGTTGGTTTTGACTGGGTGAAAATGTGTTGAAAAAATGAATAGGGCGGGTCGGGTTGGGTTGTCTCATAAAAAGAGTTGGGTAGAGTTGAAATGGGTTCTAAAATTTAAGATTGAAATTGGGTGGAGAATGGATTCAATCTATGGTATTGCAATATGGTTTACCTGCGGGTTGGCTCCACTTTTAGGGTCCATCTGGCTATCTAGACCTAATAATTTACACAAAATAGGTATCAAATTTTAGAAAATTTCACAAAACTTTTACAGCGTGAACGCGAATTATAAATTTTATATACTGAACTTTTTTAAAAGTTATCTATAAAAGTTTGTTGGTCCCATCTATATGTTTAGGGCTAATAATTTGCACAAATTAGCATCTCTATACTTAAAATTATCTATAGTAAATTTCATGCAATTTTGTGAAACTTTTATAGTGTGAACATGCGTTAGAAATTCCAAATACTGAACCTTTTCAAAAAATTTCTATAAAAGTTTGTTTGTTCCACCTATGTATCTTAGACCTAGGCCCTGCTCTTTTCAGCTTCTAAACGCTGCTTTTCGGCTTTTCTACAGTAACTAGCTTTTAAATAAAGTATTTTTTTTCAAGATAAGGTCTATTAAGTTAATTGTAGTACATACTTTACTGATTTCATTTATATCGGTAAAAACCGCACATGAGTTTCTGTTACTCTGTAATATCTCGTACAAACAACCCAAAAGTCATAAGCCGCAGCCGAAAAGAACAGGCCCCTAATAATTTGCACAAAGTAGCATTTCTATACCCAAAATTATCTATAATAAATTTTAGAAATTTCGTGAAACTTTTATAGCGTGAACACGAGTTATAAATTTTAAATACCGAATTTTTTCAAAAGTTTTCTATAAAAGCCTATTGGTCTCACCTTTGTGTATGGGCCTAAAAATTTGCACAAAGTAGCGTCTTCAGACCCCAAGTCATCTATAGTAAATTCCAGGCAATTTCATGAAATTTTTATGGTGTGAACGCGAGTTAGAAATTCTAAATACTGAACCATTTCAAAAAATTTCTATAAAAGCCCGTTGGTTCTACCTATATGCTTAGGCCTAATAATTTGTATAAAGTAGCGTCTTTATACCCGAAATCATCTATAATAAATTTCAGAGAATTTCATGAAACTTTTATGATGTAAACATGAGTTATAAATTTTAAATACCGAACTTTTTCAAAATTTTCCTATAAAAGCCTCTTGATCCTACCTTTGTGTCTGTGGCTAAAAATTTGCACAAAGTAGCGTTTCTACACCCCAAATTATCTATAGTAAATTTTAGGCAATTTCGTAAAGCATTATAGTGTGAACACAAGTTAAAAATTCTAAATACCTCTAAATACCGAACTTTTTCAAAAGTTTTCTATAAATGCACTTGTACTTGCATATAGTATATTAGTAAAGAGTGGGTTGGCAACGGGTTTGAAATGGGTTGAAAATGGGTTTCAACTTATTTCAACCATTTGGGTTGGGTTGTGGAAGGTGCTCTTTGGGTTGGATTGGGTGGGGTCTTGAGCTTCTTTAAGTGAGTGTTGGGTTGGATTTGGGTTGGGTTTTAACTCATTACCACTCTTAGTGCTTCCTGGGCGCTGTTTGGTTGGTTTTCACAACGTTTCAGTGGATTTTGTTTTTCGAATAATTCCGGGACGGGTTCTAAGTAAAAGGTGTATCTAACCTCGTGTTGCTTGCAAGTGGGAGGGGATTAGATGTGGGCTTGGGCGCTAGGGTTTCGGGGGGGCTCTCATTTTTGGAGGGTCTTCTTTTGGCTCTGTTTTTCTGTAGGCTAGATTGTTTGTTCGGCTTGTGGCATGGAGTTAGCACTTAGCAGAACCATCTGGGGTTGTGAAATGCCGGGACAAAGGAATTTGGTTTAAGATAGTAGGTTTTGAATAGTGAGGATGATTTGGGAGGGTTAAGAGCAAGCTAGGGGTTATTGAGCGAGTCATTTCAGGAACAATTTAGGTCTTATTTGCGCTAGTTTGCTGTGTTTCACTCTCCGAATAGAGTGTCTATGTAAGTTTGTACTAGTTATTTTAGTGGCAAGGAATTTATTTTTTGGTTTGGACATTTAGATTTTGATGGTGGAACATAGATTTTGTTATTCAGTGAACATTCTAGTGTGCAGTCGCCGATTTTTAGTACTTTGCTATTGACAGTTAAGCAATTTCACAAAGGCTGCATTTTTTGTGGCAAAAGGGCTTCTTTTGGTTCAGGAGGTTTACGCTTTCACAAGCCTATTAGTGGTCTTTGGTGATTTCTGTAATTATTTGTGGAAGCACATATAGTATGTTAATGTACGTAAGTACGTGAATGGAAACATGAGGAAATCTAGTTTGTAAGCGCTAGAATGAAACACATTAGAAATTGCTTTGTTTCCTTCCAGCTCATGATTTGTTACCGAGAACATCAAATGTGAAATGTAAAATAAAAAATGCAGTAATATTGTGGATATTTATCCTTCCATTCTGTGTATGAGTGAAAACTTATTTGTTTCAACATATGTCCTCAGAAAGACTAAATGATTGATTATCTATTAAAACAGGCTGGATGTCTACATATATGACTATTTTGTGAAGAGAAATTTGCAGGAAACTGCAAAAGCCTTCCAAATGGAACGGAAGGTCTCATCAGATCCAGTTGGTATGTATCTCCCAGCAAGTTGCCATGAGGCTATTTAAGTGGCTTGTCTTTGCTACCAATATTCAATGCTACTGTTCACTTTATGAGGTTATCTTTCTTGCAGCAATTGATTCTCCTGGTGGCTTTCTCTTTGAGTGGTGGTCTGTATTTTGGGATATATTCATAGCACGAACAAACGAGAAGCATTCAGATGTTGCAGCATCATATATTGAGGTATGTGTCTGTGTTCTTTTTTTTTTAAAAAAAATTCACGATTAAATCTTTTGTCTACGAGATAAGGATGTTAAATTAGGGCCCTCCTTTCTGCCTTTCCTGTAAGGTTGCGACATAGTAATTTTATGTTGATTACAGAAACCATCTACGACTTAGATAGCTATACATTTCAAAACTCAACTTCATCTACTCCAAAATGCAGCATGCTAGTTACCACATCATATATTCTTTCTATGGATCTGTGTGGACTGCTAATCATTTTAGTCTTGTTAGGGCTGATACCATTTTTATCTTGTCAATGGTCTCTTTTATATTTGTTTTAAGTATTTGGGTTTGACACTATTGTTCATGGTTGTCACGGCGTCGCCTAGGCGACGCCAAGTCGTCCTGGCGCCGGGGAGGAGACGCCGGGGAGGATCGCCTCGCCTTGCCGAACCCTAGCTTCACCGCCACTGTCAGTCGCCGTCCGCCCTTCCTCTCGGCCACGCCGCCTTCCTCCTCCACCGCGCCGCCTCTCTCTCTCCGCGCGCCGCCTTCCTCCCTCCCGCGCCGTCTCCCTCCCGTGCTCGGCCACCTCCTCCAGCGTGCTCCCGCCGCCGAGGGAGGGAGGCGACGGGGAGGCGGCGGCGGGGAGGCGTTGGGAGGGCCGCCGAGGAGGGGAGGAGGCGTTGGGAGAGAGCAGATCGGCGCCGGGGAGGAGGAGGCGTCGGGAGAGAGCGATCGGCGCCGGGAGGAGACGGAGACGCGACGCGAGAGAGGGAGTCGCGAGAGAGGAGCGCGACGCGAGAGAGAGGCGGAAGACGCGAGACGGAGACGCGAGTCGGCGGAAGACGCGAGACTGAAGACGCTGAAGACGCGAGAGTTATATAAAACATACCTCCGTCGTCGCCGTTTCCATCGCCTAGGCGTCGCCGGGCTCTCGCCTAGGCGTCCAGGCGCCTCTTACTCGCCGTGGTCGCCGACTTCGCCGTGACAACCATGCTATTGTTAAGTGTTGTTTATGATTGAATTGCTCACTTGATTAGTCATGTTCATTGTAACTTGGCGGTTAAACTGTTTATTCAGTTATTTTTTGTGGTGTTTATTTTACATGTTCAACGTGCCTCGCAGTATTGCCTACAGTTCCTATAAAAATGTGTATACAAATCCTTAGTTAGGAGATATCTCCTGAATGGATAATGCTAATTCAGCTATACTTCACTGTACCCTGTCAGACTCAGCTAATGAGAGCAAGGGAACATCAACACCACCAGCAGCAGCAACAACAACTACCTCAACAGCAGCAGCAGCAGCAGCAACAACAACTACCTCAACAGCAGCAGCAGCAGCAGCAGCAACAACAGCAGCAGCAAATACAAATGCAACAAATGTTGTTACAGAGAGCTGCACAGCAGCAGCAGCAGCGCGGAGATGGTTCTCATCTTCTAAATGGTACTACAAGTGGACTTTCTGGGAGTGATCCTTTAATGCGACAAAACCAAGCCACTGCAAATGCTATGGCAGCAAAAATGTATGAGGAGAGGTTAAAGCTCCCTTCCCAAAGAGATTCTTTGGATGAGGCATCAATGAAGGTATCACTCCGAGCTACATCTCGTTTCTTGTGTTTTGGTTTATTCCTCACTAAAGCAAGTAAAATGCTTCCTTGTGGTATGAAAACTTAAGTTGCAGAAAAGATATGGGGAAAATGCTGGGCAAGTACTTGATCCAAACCAAGCATCATTGTTGAAAGCGGCTGCAAGCGGAGAATCTAAAGGGTATTTTCTGAACTTATGAGTTGTATGTGGATTGGCAAACTTTACTTGCATGAGATGGTAGATCATGAAAACTGAGGAAAACAATATAGTATCAAATTGAAGGGAGTTTTTTATGCTCTGAGTGCAACACTCTTTTCAGAAAATTGTGGTCTGAATCCTTCATATGGTATAAACCTGGGCTGGGGCTGGTCCTTTTTTCCCTTAAGTATATTCTACACTTGATATATTCTGAACTTGTTCTTTTCATCTGTTGATTGTTCCTTGAGGATTAGTCACTTGTACACTTCTATTTATGCTATAGATTTATTATATTTAGACATTCGTACTTTTTGCAATATTATTGTGAATAAACAGCATACTACTGTTGCGTTTTGTGTGTATATATGCATGCATTTTTTTTAATTCTGTGACCAGGTAACTTTATTAGGTATTGCATTGTAAATTTACAATTTTTTGATTGTGTATGAACTCTGAAGTATGTAACTTTGCTCTGAATAGTCAAGTACTAAGAAAAATAAGCATGCCAGTAAGGATTAATTGTCGATGTTGACTACTGGATGATCTCCATCCTGTAGCAACTAGAGAAAGTAACTTGTGGTACATTTGATTTCAAATATCGTTGACATTTATCTTTTAAAGGCAAATTTTGCATGGAGCGGCTGGTGGCTTGTCAGGCACTCTGCAACAAGTTCAGGCAAGAAGCCCACAACTGCCTATGCCAGAACAGGTTACTCAGATTTTCCTACTGCTTCTCACTTCTAATGATAGCCATCTCCAAAACAATCAATATCTGTTTCTCATCACATATATTCTTTGCAGAATATCAAAACTGAGATCAATCCAGTTTTGACACCCAGAGCTGCAGGTCCTGAGGGATCATTGATTGGTGTCCAAGGTAATATTGTTCCAGCCTATTGCCTGGAATTGCTGTTGTCTCAGTCAGCTATTCGTATTTCAACTTTTACTATTTTCTTACTCTCAAGAATTATTCTGCAAGTTTTTATTCTTGCTGAATTTCTTTGGGAGATTATTGCTGTTTTTAGTGGTTCGTTTTCTGAAGCTAAATTTAGATGTCGTTTTTAAACAGGATCTAATCAGGGTGGAAGCAATTTGACTCTGAAAGGTTGGCCACTCACAGTAAGCTATACTAATTCTTATTTTGCATGTGCTTTGCTTATGATTTACGCTCCTATTTTGGATTCGGTTTAGGCTGCACTCTCCTTTAATGTTGGGGGGATCGAGCACATGCTTGATGCGACTGCATATTGCAGGTGCGTGGTTTGAATTAGTTGGTGCCCATGGAATTGCAAGTGTGGCCCCTCTACTCATGCGCTGTATACCTGCACGGCTGCACATAAAAAATTTCCTTGTGGTTGCTGGGACATGTAGGGAGGGAGGGATGTCTGATATTCTATTAACAGCTATAATACAAAATATTGAAACCTAGTGCTGATAAAGTTCAACTCAGCAACTCGCACCAGATTCATGGCGTTTTGGCAGTAGCGGAACTACGGTACCGTCACTGTGTGTCCTTGTCAGCCGTCCTGGACAAAATTGCCGATGCCTTCATATACCTCAATGGTTGCATTGCTCGAGGAAACCTTGTGATTGTTTTGCCTACTTACCGTGCCCTTGTACGTTACATGTTCCCCCCTCTTGTCGCCAACTTCTAGTCCCGTTTCTGATTTTGTGGTATCTTTTTCGAGCACATTTTAGGAGTTTGTGTACAATGAAATCTTTGGAATGTTATGACGAGCACATCTGCATTCAGCAATTCGGGAAGCAAGCAGCAATTTATGTAGTTTTCTAGTATAGTGCAAATCATGTTATTGACATAGATTGTGTGCTATCATGGGTGCTATCTTGCAACTTCTGTTCCAACATATACCATTTTTACCTTCATAGGGACTCGACCAACTTCGCTCTGGAATTCTGCAGCAGAAGTCGTTTATGCAATCTCCACAACAATTTCAACAACTCCAGTTTCTGACTCCACAACAGCAGCAGCAGCTTTTGATGCAAGCACAGCAAAATATGGCTACCCCTACAGCTAGTGATGTTGACACCAGAAGATTAAGGATGCTTCTTAACAACAGAAATATGGCCCTTGGGCGGGATGGGCAGACAAACAGTGGTGGCGATATTATTCCAAATGTTGGTTCTCCTGGTCAAAGTGGTGGATCACGTACTGATATAGATATGTTAATAAAGGTCTGTCCTATGACTTCCTTCTACCTTGCGAATGATAATTTTCTTACGCTAATCCAAAATATCGACTTTTCTCTATGAAGTGTTATGTGTACTTAGTCATAATAATAGTTACCATGTTTTTAGCTTCTTATTGTATAGAGTTGTATACCAATTTGTTGAGAGAAGGATGGAGCAGGAACATCCTAGCCAAATGGCACTTCTGCCCCGGTCTAAACAAATTTAAACATATTCATTTAGTTTCCTACCATTGAAAATTTTTATTTGTTCACCAAATATTTTCCCTTTGTAACATATTTCATTTCAAACATTTGATAACTAAATAGAGAACAATTATCCTCCTTTAATTCTTTTTAGACCTTCTCGTTCCTATTCTTTGAAGTTCTGAAAATTCAGTTTCATGATGTACTTTGTTTGTTTCTTGTCAGAATTGTGTTATAGCAGCGTCTGTAATGGCATGCACAGCTAATTGAATAATTAGCTGTCCTCCTGCTAAAGCAGCCAATTCTTTGAAAGGTTATTAAGATATGAGGATGATGCAATATAAACGAGTATTAGAAGGATTAGTTGTTTAGTCTGTCTTTGAGTGTTTTAGGCCAATGAAAATGTACCCAAGTATCTCTTTTTGGGCCGACAACCATCTAGAATTACAAACTTTTTAGCATTATCCACATATGTTTGTGCACTACATATTGTTCTTTAGCTATTGTATTTTCTGGCCACCAATCAGTTATCCTAGGTTTTGGAAAGCACCCAATTCATTCTCAGCCCAGGTGTGGTGTTGTGTGAATTGGTTTCTTGATGATTTCTGTTATGAATATTGTGTGTACATTCACGAGACTCAATGGGCAGTATATATAACGAGTACAAGGGAATATTACAAGGGAATATGCCCTAAAAATATAAATAAATACAAAAGAGTTCCTATTCTGACATCCCCTAAAACTTATAGCGGATTGCACACATTGAGTTTGGAGAGAAAATACAGATGTTGCGCCTTAGTCTGTAACTCCGTGAAGAAGTTAGCAATTTGTAACTCTGAGGGCACAACAGTAAAGCAAGCACTTTCTCTTGCGCCTGTGAGCGAGTGTATGAAGCATCCACACCAATGTGTTTGGTGAGCTCATACTTCATTGTGTCACGAGCAATACTGATAGCATGTGTACTGTCAGACAAAAGAGTCGTAGGTCCAATCACAGGCACTCTAAAATTTGCATGTAGCCACCTCAGTCAAGTAATTTCTGCTGTCACTGATGCCATAGCTCTCAACTCAGCATCTGTACTTGAACAGGAAACTGTAGTCTACTTTGTCTTTTAGGCAATCAGGGAGGAGCCAAGAAAAACACGGTAAGTAGAAAAAGAACGATGGCCAGAAGGATCACTAGCCCAGGTTGCATCGAAGTACGCCTGATGCTATAGAGCTAGGGAAAAACAAACGACGAGAGAGTTCCACGCAAATAGCGAAGAACTTGGCGTGTTGGTATGCCCTCCTATAGAGGAAGGGCCTCCCTGCCTCCTTGGATCGTTCACCTCCACGCGCTTTGTTCGGCTTTTTCCTCACTGTACAACCTTGATAGTTGTACCCAAAGTTCTTGCAAAAGTTGCACTAAACCCCAGTTGATGTGAAAACAGGCGCCTAGGGAGGAACTGTAATCGAAGCAAAAGGCGCAGCAAGCACAGTCGGAACAGACTGTGCTGCTAACCCTCGGCGAAGCTCCTCATCCCGAAGCGTTGAAAGGGCCTCGATGTTAGTCGATCGTGGTGAGTGGCTCAACAGTTGAGCCCTGAGAGGCTCAAACTCTGGATGAAGATAGCAGGCGAAGTCATTAAGGCGAAGGCGATCACGATCCGCCTTCCACACTTTATGACACACCTGGCAAAGGGGAGAGGCCAGCTTGTCCAGCTAGCGCCAAAGACTGGCCAGGGCTTAGTAGAAGTTGTCGACGAAGGAGTCTTGGCAAAGCATCTCCAACTCACACCGAAGCGAAAAATTGAGCATCAGTGCTCTACTGGTATCGCTTGCGCAAGTACTCCTAGATCTGACGAGTGGAACGCAGATCAACAATGTCTGGCTCGGAGTCATCAACGCTGACCACCAGGATGGCTCAAAAACAGGCCTCATCAGCACACCAGTGCTTGAAAGCGTTAATGGCATACTGAAAGGCCTCATCATCAGCGGCAGCCTCTGCCTCCTTGGCAGCGTCATCTTCTGTCGGAGGTGCAGAAGTAGGCTGCCTGGGAGGAGGTTGAACCTGTGGTGGTGGACAAGGTCGTGCACCAGTGATATGTTCTCAGAGGCAGAGACCATCAAGTGTGATCTCCATGAATAAGAACCACAACCTGTAGTTAGTCTCATGGTGCTTCGTTCCCGAGAATGGGATCGCAGTTGATGGAACAAAAGCCATCAGTAAGCGGCGCTTGATGGCGCGGTGTACAAAGCAACGAAGTCTAATAGACGGCGCTAGACGGTGTAGCAGTTAGATCGACGTTTTATTTTTTTTAATGTTTTTGGAAACGAATTCTTTTAAAAGGAAACCGTGGTTGGTTTCCTTAAAAGAATACACTTTCTATACGAGCTCGGCCTGGGCAGAAATGGCGTTGCTGTGGCCAGTGCGGACAGCGGCAATGATGGCCGGCAAAGGCTAGCGTGCTGTGGGCTCGGCCCATGTCGTCCTTGTTATGAATATTGTGTGTATTGAAGAAGCCCAATAGGCAATATGTATAGTGAGTACAAGGGGATATTACAGGGGAATATGCCATATACGGATAAGGAAAGCGAGACATATAAGGAAAAGAATAACACAATTCCTATTCTATCTCTAATACTCTTAACACCCCCTCAAATGCAAGGTGTATGCAATAGCATTGCATTTGAAAAAGAGTTAATACTAAAACAAGAAAAATCCGAAGTCCGAGTCTTGATAATGTCGTCGTTGCGTGCAACTTTTGAATAACTGTCAAATCAAGCCGAAGAGGAGTAGATAGAAGCATGGCGGCGCAGATCAAAGCTCAAGACGGCGGCGGCGTAGTGCACAAGGTGCAGAAGACACGTGGCGGCCTTAGAAGCTCAGGGCGGCGGCATCATAACTTCTATGATCTGCACGCGGCTCAGAGAGTAGAGCGGCAGCTGCTGCCATGCAAAAGAAAATTCCTATACTTCTATGACTAATAATAAATTTGTGGACTCGCACGGTTTGGACGGTTTGGACGAACTGAAAGAGAATCTACGGACTTAGATGAACACAACGAAAGACTTAAAAAAACTCAACAGACTATTTCCTCTCTTCACCCCTTATATTATCCCTTTCCTCTCTCTTCACCCTCTCACTTTCTCCCGTCTCTCTCTGCCCTTCCTTCTTCCTCTCTCCACCACCGACCAGGGGGGCGACCGGATCAGCACCCCACGGGAAGGAAGGCGGTGACCCGAGGGTGCACGGGTGGCGGTAGGCAGCTTGGCGTGACTCGGGCGGCCGGGGGAGGAGATGGCGTGGGTGATGGCGGGAGGCAGCATGGGCGGAGCTTAGGCAACTGACGACCGGTGAAGAGGCCAAATCCAAGAGCGGCGGTGGCGGATTCAGCCTGTGGGCGGCAGCTGCGGTCCGGCGGCGGGGCGACGTCGGAGTGGAGGATCCGGTAGAAAGCGGCTGGATTCGTCGCGGGTCGGCGACGGAGTATACTGAATCCGACGATCCAACCGGATTTGGAGCAGGCGAGGGCGCATGTGGACGCGGCGGCCTGTGGCGATGTGGGCGCTAGCGCACGCGGGCGCGTCGGTATCTGAACCCCAGATCCGGCTCGGGATCGGGCGGATGCGGTCAATCGATGGCTTCGGGCTCGGCGACGGGAGGCGGCGGCACGAAGAAGGTGCGACGACGTCGTCGTTGTCGAGCAGTGTCCGAAGACGAGGTGGTGACTGGTCGGCGCAGCCCAACGAGATGGCCGCCCTTAGGAGAGGAGTTGATCCTTCTGGGGCAGCAACAACGGAAGTAGATCGGGATTAGGATTTTAACCTAAGCTCTGATACCATGTTATGAATATTGTGCATATTGAAGAAGCCCAATGGGCAATATATATAGGGAGTAACAAGGGGATATTAAAGGGAAATATGCCATATACGGATCAGGAAAGCGAGGTATATGAGGAAAGGAATAACACAATTCCTATTCTATCTCTAATACCCTTAATAGTCCTTAGGTGCAGTGGCGTTCGCCGGGCCGGGGGCGGCGACGGTCGGTGTCCGTCGAGCGGTGACGGCCGACGGAGGGCGGCGCACTGTGAGCTCGGCCTGCGTCGTCCTTGGGTGAAGTGGCGGCGGGCAGTGGCAGTGGCCCAATCCGGGTGGCGGCGATGGTGGGATGGCAACGGAAGGATCTAGGTTAGTGTTCTATTTTGATATCATGTTATGAATATTGTGTGTATATTCATGAGGTCTAATGGACATTATATATATCGAGTACAAAGAAATATGCCCTACACGTATAAGGAAATACAAAAGAATTCCTATTCTAACAATTTTACGGGTGAGTGAAGGCTTTATTAGTAGGTCAAATACCGAAACCATTGGTTGGCTACTTCTTTTGTCAGGTCTCGGAGCCACAGACCCTAGCTATCTCAATTCTTACATCGTGAAGATCAGCGACCCTTGATTCATAGCACAATACTTGCTGTTCAGCAGTGTGAACGGATGTGAAACGTCCAACAACTGTCCTAAACCTATGTTGTACTTTTGTGATATTGTACTTATAATATTTATCGGCTTGAAACTTGTTTTCTCATCATCATATCTGTATACTGCCTGTATGGAATGAAGCTGACCAAAAAACAAGCTTAATAACCAGTAACATTAATAGTTGAATAACTGGGCTTTAGACTAGTTGTTGTTGTTCCTTCGATGACTCAACCCGTAACAGAATACTACCTTACTTTCCATTAGTCTATTAACTATTCTTTCTCTGTTTTATGCCCTTATATGGGTGTTTCCATGTAGTAGAAGAAAATTGCTCATTTACAACAGTTGCAACAGCAAAGTCATAGCCAACAACAGCAGCAGCTTCAGCAATCTACAGCCTCCAGTCAGCAGTCTCAAAGCTCAAACCAGCTTCTCCATCAACAGGAAAAGCCAGGAGTTGGAAGTATGCCTATTGACGGAAGCATGCCAAACTCTTTTGGAGTACCTGACCAAGTATGTTATTGTTATACAAACACAATGTTTCTATGCTGATGTTGATATTGTTGTTTTAAACCTAACATACTACTGCTTATTATATGCTGCATTCTAGAGGAATGATTGCACTAATGTCTATAGATATACGTTTTCTTGCCTCTTTCTTGGGATACTATCTCTCGTCACAAAAGCAATGCCTATAATGAAGCGTGCATTGCATTTGGGTTCTTTTTAACTTGGCGCATAAAATTACTGAGCTGAGTGCTCGCTAAGTGTTAGATGGTATTCTGCGCACAAACACACATTTTGGGTTGTTATGAGTATTGTGCATGTATTTATGAGGCCGAATAAGCAATATATATAGAGAGTACAAGTGACTATATGCAAAGACAACTCTACACCTATATGTAAATACAAAAGGAATATACCTACTCTAACATCCCCTTAAACTCATGGTAGATCACACACTTAGTTTGGAGAAAAAAAATACAAATGTTATACTCTAGTCTGTGACTTCGTGAAGAAGTCAGTAATCTGTAACTCTGAGGGTACAAACTATAGAGCAAGCACTCCCTCCTGCACCTGTGAGCGAGTATATGAAGCATCCACACCAATGTGCTTGGTGAGCTCATGCTTTATTGAGTCACGGGCAATATTGATAGTATCAGTACTGTTAGACGAAAGAGTTGTAGGTCTCATCACAGGCACACCAAAATATACAAGTAGCCACCTCAACCAAGTAACCTCTGCTGCCACTGCTGCCATAGCTCTCAACTTAGCTTTAGCACTCGAAGAAGAAACCGTAGTCTGCTTGTTTGTCTTCTAGGCAATCAGGGAGGAGTCAAGGAAAACACAGTGAGCAAAAAGAGAATGACGATCAGAAGGATCACTAGCACAGATCGCATCGGAGTACGCTTGAAGCTGTAGAGAGTTGGAGTTAAGGAAAAGCAAACGACGAGAGATAGTTCTATGCAAATAGCGAAGAACATGAAAAAGGTGATTGTAGTGAAGGTAGGTAGGACGAGCCATAAACTGATTCAAGATATGGACAATATAAGCAATATCAAGATGAGTACTCACAAGATACATCAGACTCCCAACAAAATGGCGATAACGAGTAGTATTCTTGAGAAGATCACCATCAGTGGCACAAAGCTGAAGGGATAGCTCCATAGAAGTTTCAGCAGTGCGAGTGTTAGTCATATAAAAAAAATCAAGAAGATCCTTGATATACTTTTGTTGGGAGAGGTTATAGCCTCTAGGTGTAGAAGTGACCTCAATCCCAAGGAAGTACATTAGAAAACCAAGATCGATCATCGGAAACTGCTCACTGACAATGACTTGATTTGAGTGGTTCAATCACTTACAATGTGCTCTTTGTTGTTCAGGCATCAAAGAGAAAGAAACTTGTCTCGTCCTCCGGTAGAGCTAATAGTTCAGGAACAGCAAACACTGCTGGGCCATCTCCAAGTTCCGCACCTTCAACACCATCCACTCACACGCCAGGAGATGCAATGTCCATGCCACAGCTGCAGCATAATGGTGGTCCATCAAAACCATTGATGATGTTTGGTTCTGATGGCACTGGAAGCTTGACCTCTCCAGCAAACCCACTGGTATTTATATCCTAAAATCAGACATTCTCTTTCACAAGTGCCATTAGCACATTGCTTTGCCAGCAAGATGAAAAAAATTCTTAATTTCAGGGTGATGTGGACCGTTTGCTGGAAGATGGCTCCTTGGATGAAAATGTAGAATCTTTTTTATCACAGGAGGACATGGATCCTCGGGAAACCATGGGACGCTGCATGGATGCCAGTAAAGGTATGTTTTTGTTTCCCTCTAATACCTGGTTCTTCTTGAGTTTGGCCATCCGTGAGAACAAATAGCTTCACCTATAGCTATCATTGTTTTTCCCATGCCTTTTGTTTTGGAATGTCATGCACAGTTCTTGGTTTCAACAACTTTGCAATTCCTCTGTTTCTATAAGCAAGCTTATCTGGTTACTTGTTAAATAAAAATGGCTTGATAGCGTATCGTTTGCCTAAAAATGTAATGCTTTTCGGTCTTAGATTCTGCTATAGTTAATTAATTACCAGTTTAACACTAAGCATGCTATGTTACTTGTCTTGGCCTTATGGGAGCAAAATTGTAGGAAAGCACACTCTGCTTGGAAAAAGATTCTGTGGCATCCCATGCCGTATAGTATCATATGTCACCTCCCTAGAAAGAATTCCAAACCAAACACACCTCCTTCCCAAAAACTACTACCCTCCTCTTTGCTTAAAGGCTTCATGATTCGCCAGGGGCAAGCTTGAAGATACCAAAGAAACAATAGATCCGTAGGGACTCTTCCACTGAGCCACCTCCATGCCTTGGTAAAGCTACCTGCTCTGCTCCAAATCTCATGGCAGCAGCCGACCAAGCTTACTGTCAATCAACTATTGAATTTGGCATTTCAGTATTAATCCCCATTCAAGCATGCACAAAGTAACAAAGTTTTGAAAACTTTTGCCCAACTTCCTCAGAATTAATAACGGTATTTAGCATTGATCTTGTAATTTGGTTGAGGATATAGGTATTGCTAGTGAGTGGTGATGACAGTAAAGGTGATAGGGAAGAGATTGGATGCCCCTGAGAAGGTGATGTGCTTTGAGAGTAATTGGTTTCTTTGAGCTTAGTTTATTGGGGCAAAGAGGATGATAGCAATTTCGGGGAAGGACAGATGGGGATTTGCTTTAGGTTTCATCTTTGCTACTTGTCTTTTTTAGAGAAGCAATATATGATTCTATGTGTAGTAGGTGCCATGGAATTCTGTTTCCTTTTGCTTTATTACAATTATTTGGAGGGATGAATGCATTGGTTGGTGTCTCTTTATTGCAGGTTCTGGTTTTTCCGAGGTTGCAAAAGCCCTTGCGAGTACAAACAAGGTTGTTTGTTGCCATTTCTCATCGGATGGAAAACTGCTTGCCACTGGAGGCCATGATAAAAAGGTGTGGATGCCAACGTAGAAGTTACTTGTGAATTTACTGGTGCTAAGGAAGCTGCATGCTCATATCTGCTTTTTTTTCAGGCTGTTTTATGGTTTACAGATGCCCTAAACCCTAAATCTACATTAGAAGAGCACTCATTGCTAATTACAGATGTTCGATTTAGCCCAAGCATGACCCGCCTTGCTACATCTTCCTTTGACAAAACCGTGCGGGTTTGGGATGCTGACAATGTATTTTTTTCCTTTACTGGCTCTCTTACAGCAATGTCGCTTCAGAAGTTGTCATATACCTTAAAATGCACTTACTAATTGACTGACTATATGCAGCCAGATTATTCGCTCCGTACTTTCACAGGCCATTCAACATTTGTTATGTCGCTTGATTTTCACCCAAATAAAGAAGACATCATTTGTTCCTGTGATGGTGATGGGGAAGTTCGTTGCTGGAGCATAAATAACGGTAGCTGCATGACCTGTGTGAAGGTCTTCAATGTATGCAACATTGATTCTTTCTCATAAAATATTTCTTTGTTGCTCATAATTCATTAAAACTGTTATGTTGATATTACACTGAAACCTCCTCCTGTTACCGTTTCATATCTTATCTTCCCAGGGAGGTGCAACTCAGTTGAGATTTCAACCTCGCAAGGGGGGATATCTTGCAGCTACCTCAGAGAAGATGGTATCCATATTAGATGCGGAAACTCTACAAGTTTGTAGGAGCCCTTTACAGGTTTGTTAAAAGAGATCATAGCTAAATGGCAGAAATACGCCCTGGAGTTCCTTGTATCTTAGCTATGTGCAGTGTATGTTATGCTATGCTATGGTACGCCTTGTTTTTTAATCTTACTTCTAGCTTCTCCAGCATTATTTTTAGATCTGATTTAGATTAATGAAGCTGTCATCTGTCATCAATAAATTAGACACTTCTGCGCTTGTGCCATGTGTTCATTAGAGTAATGTTTAGTTACTGGCATCGTCTTGTAGCAATTTGGGAAATGCCATTAAAACCATCTAGATAAATTCTGGTTGCAATTTTTTGGTTCTTGACTAGACACGGGTGAATTAAACATAAGTTTTGTCAGAACTTGTGCTGGTAATTTGGGAGTTCAGCTGGCTTGGCAGGCTCCAGTTAATAGGTCCTTGTATGCAGACATATCTATGGGAATTTCTCAAAATTTGATGATATATAATTTATAGGATTGTTGCAGAACTATATTATACATCTTGGTCCAAGATTTTAGCTAGAAGATCCATTGCCATTACACATTAGATCATCATGGCACTCTTTTGGCTAGGGCTGCCTTTGATGAATGCGTGACTACCCTTTGTTTCAAGTATGCTGCTGACTTGCAGTCCAAATGTCGAACACAGCAGCTATGTTATAACTTGACATTGTCGTATGGGCATTACAATTAAGCTGCATTATTCAGTGTTGCACTCACTGTAAATGGAACTTTTGTTCACATGTAGGGGCACATCAAGATTATTCAGTCAGTTTGTTGGGATGCTGCGGGTGACTATCTGGCCTCTGTCAGTGAAGATTCTGTCAGGGTGTGGTCATTTACTTCAGGAAATGACGGCGAATGTGTGCATGAGTTGAACTGCAGTGGAAACAAGTTTCATTCTTGTGTTTTCCACCCAAGTTATCGATCATTGCTTGTAATCGGTTGTTATGAGGCAAGTTATATCTTATCAGGCCCAAGTTAATAATCTTTGTGATCTCATTTTTATTGTGTTTGTATCATTGATATCGTGCAGACTTTGGAACTTTGGGACATAAGGGAGAAGAATACCGTGACCATCAACAACGCTCATGACGGCTTGATTGCAGCTTTAGCAGCATCAAATGCATCAGGGTTGGTTGCCTCAGTAAGTCATGATAAGCTTGTCAAGCTCTGGAAATGACATTAAATAGCAGCCTTCGTCTGCGCCACATTTTACATGGTGGTGCTAGTTGTGTGCATCTGTCTTCCAGTCATAGTAGGATGTAGAAACAGGATGGTTTTTTGCTACAGATGACCACATGACAAAAGGCAGCTGACCAAATTTCTTGAACCATTTGGGTTCAAGAGCTAACCCAGTTTGTATCTTGTGGTTGTCTCAGTTGCTGCATGTGCTCTTGGATAAGTTTGTAACTTCTTGTAGAATGTCCCGTACTCTGTAGTGGCCTGCGCAAACTCTGAAGTGTTTGTCATGGACTGATCACAAGCATACAAACGTTTGATGTAGTTTTTTTGCTACCGTCTTCTTCATTTTGTTTTACCATATTTCCCCGTTTTCTGCCACAAATTCTCCAAAAGAGAGAATATCTAGTGTATCCCTCTCTACGGTGCATCCTTCGTGCATCTCACGTCTTTTGAAAAATTCTCAAAAAAATTGTAGCTGTAGATGATGGAATATTCTATAGCTATGCAAAATTTAAACATATAATGCCTATTTTTCATATTTTTGAAATACGATTGAGTTTTATCTTGAGATTTTGCATGGCTAGAATGCACCATCCCTACATCTATAATTTCTTTAGAAATTTTTAAAAACTTTTAGATGTAGGATGCACGAAGGATGAACTAATCTATTCTCTTCTCGAAATCAATCGTGGCATTTTGCTGCCTGGAAAATTGCGAGTGTGTTCCTTTAGTACTGTGAACGTTATATTTGCTTCTCGATGCGCTTCAGGTGAAAATGGTGGTGTTGCGGAATTTGCTGAATGCGAAAAAGCCTTGTTCTGAGCAGCGGAATTGATACAGGAAATGGGTTCCGCACAGGGAAGTACATTGCCTAGTATTTGGGCTTTTTTTCAGCTTATAACTTATGGTTTTCTTTGGACGATCAAACAGAATATTTTGAAATGATTTATTGGGTTAGCCCTTTTAAAACAATTTATTGATTTATTAATATTTAATTTATTTGTATAAATATTCGTGCTAAAATAAAAAACGATCAATCACACGCAGACAAAAGAAAGTTGTCAGGACCCAGATTTCCGAATCCAGATCCTCTGTGCATTACAGCACTAGTCCCAATCAAAACTAGTGCACACAGTCAAACAGTGATGAATACATAACTAACCACGCTTTATTACAATAGTAAAGAGTACAGACCAAAAAGGTCTCTTTATTACAACTGAGGTTTCAAGACCTCACAAACTCACAAAACACAGCGGAAGCAAAAGTAAATCCGGTGAAGACCTATCAATACGCCACAAGCAATTGACTGGAGAAGCGCAGGCTAATATTCCGGAAAGCCTTCGTCGAATCCACACATGAAGTAGTCGTAATCTCCATCTGGAGCTTCATATTCCTCTGAGTTGAATTTAGTGCAGCATATGAGTACATAAAGTACTCCGCAAGTCTTGAGAAAAATGCAGTAGATGCAAGGCTTAACAAGGAATGGTTATATGGTTCTTTTGTACAAAATGTTATTTTATTTCAAATACTATTAAATATTTTTGAAGTCATTAATTTAATAAAGTAATTGTTTTAACTGAAACTATTAAGCATTTTATAGTGAAGATTCTATCCACCAACTCGAGTTAATAGCTCCAACCGCCAAGGTTCAAAACTATGGTTCCATCCATCAGGATACCCTTCCGAGAGTTCCCACCACTCTCAAGATACCAAAACTTTGCTGTTAAAACCAAAACCAAAGATCTACCATGTTAATGCATTTTTTGCCTGCCCTTGACCGTAGGCACAACTATTCGAATAGTTTAACACTCTGCAGAGATTGTACAGCTTTACCCCTAAGAGATAATTTATCCTAATAATCAACATGCTTCATTTGGCATGAGACCCAGATAAAATATCACAAAGTTTTTACCTCATTCTAATCTAGCTAGACACCACCCGCTGAGGTTTCACCGCTGAAGGGTTAAATCCACCCAGTCAGAAGCCCCCTCTTGCGCCATATGAGTACAGTAAATCCCTGTCCCTCACTGTGAATAAACCAGTAAATCCCTGGCACCCACTTCCCACTGGTGGCACTTAAACTAGACTATCTTAAGTTAGTCAGCAAGGTCATACCCATATAGACTTGAGGTTGTACAGTAATGCTCAGTCCAGACAACACAAGAGTCGGTCCTTAATTGAATAAGGCGGAACATACACTTTACAAAATCTCGTGCTAAAAGCACACCAATCCAATCTAACCATCCGCCCTGGTCTAAAACAATTTTCACATTTTGTTTATTTTAAAAGAACAGTGGCAACACCAATCGCCACTAATTTCTGAATAAAAAGACTAGATTAATGAAATATAATTTTCCATTCTAAGATTACAAAGGTTAAATAGCTTGACTAAGCATTTAGGGCATGTACAACCCACAGACGGGTTGCTGTCTGTAAGTTCTTTCCACTTCACACATAGACAACTGAACAGACAGCTTGTACAATGGGTCATCTATTTGACTGTCTGCAAACTGTTTAATGCATGCATACAGCCATGATCAAGTATGAATATGATTCCTGTATACTATTGTGTTGCTTCTTAATACAAAATAGATCAAGCATAAATAAAATGAATATAATTACAATATTTTTTAGAACCATCAATACAACATGTTCACATACTAGCAACCTATTCATACTGCAACAGAATGTGCATAGATTGGATGGGAAAGCTGTATCGGGGACACCCAACTTTGACATGGCGACATCAATGTCTGCCACTCAAGTTAGCTAGCGCAGGGATCATTGCCAACGAGAAATGGTTAGACAAAACCAGAACACACAAGTTAGTGAACATCAGAACATGTCAATGAACAAGGGAAGATGTACAACAATCCAGATCTGATTTTACAGAATATGGTAAGGTAATGAAATCGCGAGAAACAACTTACAGAAAGAAATGGCGAAGTTGCAAAACAAAGACAGACAACAGAAAGAGAAGAGGGTGACAAATAAGCTATTGAGAGTATCAGATTGTCAGTTCTAGGCCGGCCAAGCTTGGAAGGACTTGGAAAAAGTCGGCCAACTTGCTCAGAGCTTTGTTGTTTCCTCTGACAAATTAATTTCAGGGTGATCTCATAACTTATAACAAGAAAATTTGTATTGCCTTGCTAGATCAGGGTGATGCCATGCTTGAACATCCTAACTCACCATTTCTCCTGATGAAAGAATGGTAGGATGGTTTCATAATTTATAGTGCAAGACAATTGCATTATCCATTTGTCCTGCTCTAGCATGGCAGCCTCAGAAAGTACTACGTTGTTTTGTGCATAAAGTACTCAGAAATACATATCAATGCCGAGCAATTTGGCCGAATTCTCAAAAGAAAATTATCGATAAAAGTTCTAAGGTATTGCTGCCATCGCAATTTAAATTTCACAGCACAAGCAATCCAGGGTAACTTGCAGAACACATAGGAGTGGATCAAAAGGTCCATATAATTATCCCAGGCCTTCTATTGTCCCTGTCTGTTAATAATTTAGAATAGTCTATAGTATGAAATTTCAGTTAAACCATACCTCAACTAAATAGTCTATAGTCTGTTGTATGAAATTTCAATTAGGTTCGGATGCTAGTCACTCCAACAAATAAAAGCAGTGTTACTCACTCCAACAACATCTCATACTGCAACTACATCTAAAATTCTGACGTCAACTGAACAACTGAACAACATCTCATACTGCAAAATATTGCTGGAATAGAAGAGCAAAATGCTGCACTGAAATTTGTGGTTAAAAGACACTACTATCAGTGGATTGAGCAGCCAGCTTTGGAAAAAGCGACTTTCCAGATGGAAGTCCAATATCTGAAGGGCAGAAATGAGGGGTAAAAATACAAGCCATGATATACATATAAGCAGAATTGGACTAGGATTTATCAGCAAAGAGCAATTCCACACTAATATGGATGAACAAAGATGCAGAGCTAGATAGAGTAAATACATACTGAAACATCCCTTAGGATCGGAGTCCCCTGCGCACAAATCCTAGCAAAACTTACAACTTGATGTCTCAGACGAGGAGCTCAGACGAGGAGCTCCCGTTCCTCGGGCGAGGGCGCCCTCCTGTCCGTAGTCCTTCATCCTTTCCAGCAGCGCCTGCGGCGGCGCCGCCCGCCACCTCCCCGCCGGCGCCGCCGAGCCCACCAACATCTCCGCGACTCAAAGCAGCAACGCAAGAGGAGAGAGGAAGAAGCAAACGGTGGGAAGATGAGAGAGAGATTACAGAAGAGATCCGTGAGATTGGGGATGCGTCCATGGATTGGGGTGTGGAAAGAAGCCGAGGGAGGTGGGGGCGCCGGTGAAGGACGGCACGGCTTCGACGGCCACGCAGCCAAAGACCCTTCCTCCGCACCGCCGCCGTCGCTCGCTCCCTGCCGTAGAAGGGAAGCCCAGCCTAAACTCATGCGACGACGACGCCTTCTCCGCCGTCGCCGTCTCCTCCATCGGTGGATGGATCGGCCCTTCCTTGCTAGAGATCTCCCGGCGAGGCGCGCGGGGGTGGATGGATGGTGGATCGGATTCTCTCCTTGGATCTCCGTGGAGGAAGCCGCCATGGCTGCAACCAACAGGAATGAGTGCTGTCGCCGCGCCGTGGCCACGACCAAGCGAGACGGGTGCCGCCGCAGCACCGTTGCCGCGACCGAAGGAGATGGGGATTGTCGTCTCGCCGTTGCCGCCGCGACCAACGATGGGTGGGGATTTTGGCGCGTAGCTCGGATTCTCCCGCGCTCCGCATCCGGATCCGCGCCTCGTCGCTTGGAGGCGACGACCCTGTACAACGCGCCCTCCTCGTCGCTTGGAACCTAGGAGCACGAGCCGTCATCGTCGCCTCGCGAGACGACGACCTCGCCCTGCTCCCAGCTCGCGAAGGGCTTTTTTGCAAAAAGTGCGATATACAGACGGCTCGTGTCGACGCGTTGTACATGCCCTTACTACTGTTCTAATGTTAACAAAGTATTACAATATTCTCATTACTGAGACAAAAGAAGTCCTAAGGTTACAAAGGTACATGGCATTCAACTTCAATCGAGGGCATAATAATAATTGGATTAACTAATATCTTAAGACAGAAGCTAGTGTTCTATGTAAATAGCAATGCAAATAAATTCAAAATAATAAAAAGTATTTCTCAAACATAGGTACAAAATGTTCAAAGAAGACTTGCCTTCTTGCACGCTGTCTGGACCTTCTTGCTGCAGATCGGGAAAGTCTTCGGTAACGACGGGTTCTACGCGCGAAAAGACAAAACAAACAAAATAAATAAATACAAATAAAATTCAAAATAAGTGTATATTTGGGTAGTTTAGGATTTTAGAAAAATTTAAAAATTTGAACGGCTCAATTTGGAGTTAAAATGAGTAAAATTTGAACGGCACAATTTGGAAGATTAAAAAGGGAGAAAATGAAAAAGGCTATTTCTGGAATTATTTTTATACTGAAAAAGAATATTTATGACGTCAACAAAATTTGAATTTTTCGGCGGGATTATTTTAAAAACCGAAATGTTGACGTGGCGGGAGGCGCTGACGTGGCAGCCGTGGCACGCCATGTGACTGCCACGCGGGCACGACCGGCTGAGGTGGCGGGGCGGCGACGGCAAAGACGCTCAGCTGAGCGCGGCGCGCTGCGCGACCAACGAGGGGCGGCGGGGGTAGAGAAGACGGCGGCGGTCTCGGCCTTATCGGCGCCGGGCTCGGGAGTGGCCGAAGTGAGGCAGCGGCAGAGGAGAGAGAGGGCTCGGTGGCGGCGCTTGGCGTGGCGGCTCCGGCGGCTTTGGCGCTCGGCCGAAAGGGGAAAGGGGGGCGCCGGGGAGAGGAGAGGCTTTTATAGGCGGAGGGGAGGGGGTAACGGTCGAGCACGGCCGGCCAGCATTAACGCGATTGGAAACGGGCACGGCGGCGAGAATGGGGTTTAAAGGAGGGGAAACGGCTAGCGTTAAGGAGGAGTGAATAGGGGCATTCAAACGCGCACTCGCTCGGGAGTTAAGGGGGAAGAAACGGCCGTTTAAAGAGCTCGGTGCGGCTTCAATGGTGGAGAGGAGAGAGAAAGACTTGAGGAAGAAGAAAGAGAGGTAGAAGATGAAGATGATGGGTGGGAGAGGAGAGGATAATGAAGGGGTATGCGGCTGGCTGGGTGACACGTGTCAAGGGGAAAAGGATCTCGGCCGTTGGGGTTTAAGTAAGGGTGAATGGCTCAGATTAGATCAAGGGGAAGGATAGATTGAATCCAGGGCGGACACGTGTCAGCTTGAGATTAATTCGGATTTAATTTTCGGATTAAATTTTCAGAAAATTTTATAAACACTTAGAAAATAGTAAATAATGTCTAAAAATTTCAAAACATTCATAGAATATTCCTGGAGCTATTCTAGACTTAGGAAAAATATTTTTAAATTCAAATTTGCCTTTAATAATTTTATAAAATATCTTTTTAACTTTAAAAATTGATTTTTAATTCCAAGAAATTCTCAAAAATTATATAAAATTCAGGGAAGGTTGGGAAAAATAAAATGAACTCTTTTTGGCTTTAATAAAATATTTAAAATACATTTTCTTGCTTTAGATTTTGAAATAAAATTCATATAAATCAAAATAAAGTTCGAATACTTTAAAATAGTTAATTTGAAATTAAATTTTTAAAGAAAGAGAATTTTTGGGATGTTAAAAAAGTTCCCTTTCATTCTCTGTGGGTGGTTGCTGTTGGGGACTCCGATTCTGTGGAAACCATCCTACCCTGAGTTTGCCCCCTACAAGTCAATATTTTTCATAAGCCCATTTGGAACAACCTTATTACTCTCTCTATCTCAGTTTGTAAGATATATGTTTTCTTCACATATAGATTAAGGAGACAGGGAAAATGACTAGATTACTCATAATTATTATCTCCATAGACTATATCAATACATACATATAGAGAATAGCAAGCAAAGAGAATATCACACTAAGTTTATATTGAAACATGAAATACGTCATATATATTTATAGATAAAACTATTCAAAAAATATGTCTTATAAATTTAGACAAAGGAAGCATTAAAAAGGCACTATTTTTGTCTATGCCAATCTTGTAGTGTCGGTTAGCTCGCAGTTTGCATGAAAGACCACTGGAATATTGTCTAGTTGTATACCTACTCATCGATATTGTCTGAATTTTTTTTGCAGATGAACCATTAATCTTATGCATCAGTAATTCAGCATTACCATAAGGGAGAAGCTGTATTTTGGACAGAGAAGAATATGAACATCACCTTAGGCTACCTTAGTGCTAAATGGTACTATTTGAAATTGTAAAAAGTCACGAAACCAGTGAGTAGAAAAAGGTTATTTTGTTGTGTGAATGGTGGTTTTCCTAGATGGATTTTGTTATAGTAAGTTCAAGTGTGCACATTGAATAAATCGGTTTTATTTTGTTAGACAATCAGGATAGCATTTGGCATATTTTTGTTGGATAAGAATATGAATTTGTTTAATTTCTTTGTGTTTTGTGAAAACGATTAAATCCTTTTTTTAAAAAAAATAAGTTAACAAATAACTTGTTTTTATGAGCTTTATCCCTAGCAACCATGCAGGACTTATCGGTGATTAAAAAAATTAAAACTGATTTAATACCACCTATTTTGCTAAACCTTAAGACCCAAACAACCTTCAAGAGTTTAGAATTGGACCATCTATTCCTAATGCAACCGTTAAAAGAACAAAGGGAACAACTTGTTTCATCATCTTGCTCATTGGAACAAAATACTTCATAGATAGTTGGACAAGTATATCACTTTTTTTTTAAAAAAAAAGGGAAAGGTGCTGTTCCACCGGCTATTGACTGCAGCTTCTGGCTTAAAGTTGAAATAGTACTATAGCGGCTGTTAACTTTTTTGAATCATTTAATTAAAGTATAATGAAGAAAATGAGAAAGGAAATGAAATGAAAGCACCATTATATCTCTATGGACAGTGGAAAGGAAAAAGGAAAAAAAGCAAAAGCAAAAAAATCGAAAAGACTAAAATTAGAAACCGACGTGTTCCAAATGGTTTTTAGCTTAAAAAAGCCGAAAGCCAGAAGCCGAAACCGTTTTGGAGTGGAGCAGGTATGACAGGGAGCCAAATTCACATATTTATGTATGCAAGCCGAGTTCCTTCCTTTTATTTCCTTCCACAATCAGCAGAAATGTGAGTCTAGATAGCAATGTATTATTAACATGTTTACAATTTTGATCGATCGATGAAGCATACCCAATGGCTAAAGACCCCCGTTAAAAAAAGCGAAGGAGAAAAGCGCGGTTTTTTTAATTCAAAACTCCCTTTCCATATATACGTTGCTCTGTCTAGTGAGAATTCTTAACATTTTTGACTTTTTACTATCTATAAGATCGTAATTCTTAACTAATATATTTGATTATTGGTTGCCATACTATAAGTGTCAACATTATAGAGTCACAATGTTATGCCTGCACACTTGCGTCTTAACAAGAATTTGCGACGGAGGGAGTAGCATAGGCCATGATCATACCAAAGATTGTAGTGCAAGTACTCAATTTCTCAGGGGCAATAAATGAAAATGCAATTAGATTGTTCCTCAGGGGTATGGATGCAATGCACTTTTTTCTTTACTTCTTTTTCTAGCAACTTCCTAAGTAATAATACCATCGGTACCATAGACTATATATGAGTCATGTTAGCACACGATATACCATTAGAAAGGATTCTAACGGTATAGGCAAGTTTAACTGGGTTTCATATAAGTTTTACAAGGTTTCAGAGAGTTTTGAACACGCTTTATAAAGTTTAATCAACTTAGGCATTAAACATCCTGAAACTTTATGGAATATCATGAAACACCATAAAACTTAAACATAAAATCTTATAAAATTGGTCAACTTAGTTATGAAACCTCCTAAATCTTTTTGAAGCTCAATGAAACACCATAAAATTTAGACATGAAACCTCATAAAATTCATGAAACATTCTAAAACTTTATGAAATTTCATAAAACTTAGAGTTCAACTTCATAAATCCACTAAAAAACTTTCAACTTCATGAATTCGCTACAAAAACTTTATGAAACATCATGAAACACTATAAAACTTAAATATAAACCTTATGAAACTTGTCTCAAAAACAAGCTTCAGAAAAATTTTAATAGCAATACTCAAGTTTCATGAGATTTTCAAGTGTGCTTCAGAATAAAATTCAAGTTTCAATTGGGTTTCGCAAGGTTTCACCGAGTTGCAGTGTGTTTCAAAAGCAAAGAATACCAAAATACAAAGTTCAACATGTTTGGAGAAAAAAAAAAGAAACATTGAGCGCATGATTTGAGGGAGCACGACATGAATGTAGATCAATTTCAAGCCAAATGAGCTCAACGGTGGTGGACTCAATAAAGAGGAAACAAGCAAATGAGTCAATGGTGTACCAGGACTAGAGGCGCCACTAAATCCAGCTAGAGGCTAACAGGAGGTGAGTTTCGAGTACGCAGTATGTTGCTACATTCGTCTGTGGCCACCACTGTCCTTCTCAGGTTTTGTTGCCATACTCGCCTACCACCATGCTAGGGCGAGCCCATGGTCTATGCCCTGCGACGATAGGACCGTCATGGATGGCCGCCTTCCTGTGCACCGTGAGCTTGCCTACACCTATTGCTCCCTCGCAGCGCCTCCTTGGAGGCAGGAGAGAGAATGGAGAATGAGAGAGATGAGAGCTGGAGAATGAGTTTGTGAGGATAAAGTTGAAGCGATTGAAAAAATTTGATGGATAAGAGCACACGTGGGCCTTGATCGAACAAAGCCATCGTATCCCATCGATTTATTGTCCAACTGTATAGGGTTCCTAGCTTTTCTCGAAGCATGTATGTATGTATGTATGTATGTATGTATATGTGTGCGCATGTATGTATGTATGTATGTATGTATGTGTATGTATGTGTATGTATGTATGTGTGTGTATATATGGACGCTGAAATGAGGTACCATGATGTTTGGGCACCAAGCCTCTTTGGATTGTTTTTAGATGCGTGCAAGTGGAACGGAAGTAATTGATTTAGCATGTTGAATCAATCATGAAGTCTGGGCACCATGGTGCCCCTGTTATTTATACTATATGTATATTATTCAGAAATGTTATTCTTATGGAGTGTGTGGAATGGGAGTTGGGATGTGGTGGGCCATCCGGCCTATTCCATGCTCCCCCCACCACCTGATCCGACCCCCACGACTCCTCCCCTCGGCTGCGTCTCGTGCGCCTCGGCCGCCCCGTCCGCCCTTGGCTGCGTCTCATTCATCTGCGCCACCCTGTCCACCCCTGCCGCCCTACCCCTCACATCCATGGATCCCCTTCTTCACACCCGGGTTTGTAACAAGGTTTTGATGGCGGCCAGTACCGTACTTATGAGTTGTGAACTTATGTTATGCTTGCAAGCATGAATTTATGAGTTGTGAACTTACGTTACGCTTGCAAGCATGAATTGTTTGTTATGAGACAAGTTATCTCGTATCTTATCAGGCCCAAGTTAATAATCCTTGTGATCTCATGTTTATTGTGTTCGTTTGTATCATTTATCGTGCAGTCTTTGGGGACATAAGGGGGGGGGGGAGAATACCGTGACCATCAACAACACTCATGACGGCTTGATTGTAGCTTTAGCAGCATTTAGGTGGTGATCGGTTAGGCTTAAAAGCTTATGGCTGAAAACACTGTAGCTGGCTGAAAAAAACACTGTATCTGACAGAGGCTTATTTAGCATAATTAAATTTAAAAAAATTTAAAAATATAAAAAATATGTTAGCCCATTATGTATAATACAAACAAATACGAGAAAAAAGAACCGGCAAAAAAGCTCAACAAAAAAATGAAAAGTTCAGAAAAAAACGAATTTATGAATAGTGAGAAATAAACTGGAAGCCAAAAGCTTAAGCCCAACCGATCACTGCCATGCATCAGGGTTGGTTCTCGAAAATCAATTGACCCATTTTGCTGCCCGGAAAATTGCGAGTGTGCTCCACTCTAGTACTGTGAACGTTATCTGATTCTCGATGCGCTTCAGGTGAAAATGGTGGTGTTGCGGAATTTGTTGAATGCGAAAAAGCTTTAAGGTCCCGCTCATTTGAGTTTGTACTTTTGGCTTCCGGCTTATTTTTCACTATTCCTAAATTTTTTAAGACTTTTCGTATTTTTTGAGCTTTTTTATCGGTTCCTTTTTCCCCATATTCGTTTATATTATACGTGCTGGTCTAATTCGTTTTTTCTATTTTTTAATTTAATTATGTTAAATAAGTTATCATAAATTATAGTGTAATTTTAAGTAACTACAGTAAAAATTTAGTCAAAAAATCAGCCACCGAACACGACCAATTCTGAGCAGCGAATTGATACAGGAAAGGAGTTTCGCATAAGGAAGTACAATGCCCAGTATTTCGTTTTCTGTGGGTGGCTGCTGTTGGAGAACTTCGATTCTTTGGAAACCATCCCGAGCTTGCCCCTCCACAAGTCAATATTTCTCATATGCCCATTAATAACCACCTTATTATTGAAAAGACTCCATTTTCGCCAATCTTGCAGTCTCGGTTAGTTCAAAGTTTGCATGAAGGACTACTGGAATATTGTTTAGTTGTATACCTACTCATCGATATTGTCTGAATTTTTTGGAGTTGAACAATTAATCTTGTGCATCAGTAATTCAGCATTACCATAAGGGAGAAGATGTTTTTTTCTGGACAAAGAAGAATATGAACGTCACCTTAGGCTGCCTTAGTGGTAAATGGTACTATTTGAAACTATATAAAGTCACGAAAAACAGTGAGTTGAAAAAGGTTATTTTGTTGTGCGAATGGTGGTTTTTCCTAGATGGATTTTGTTATAGTAAGTTAAAGTGTGCACATTGAATAAATCGGTTTTATTTTGTTAGACAATTAGGATAGAATTTGGCAAGATTGTTGTTTGATAATAAAAATGATTTTGTCTAATTTCTGTGTTTTTGTGAAAATTATTAAATCCTTATTTTTTTTAAAATAAGCTAGTTAACAAATAACTTGTTTTCTATGAGCATTATCCCTAGCAACCATGCAAGACTTATCGGTGATTTAAAAAAATAAAACTGATTTTAATACAACCTATTTTGCTAAAACCTTAAGACCCAAACAACCTTCAAGAGTTTAGAATTGGACCATCTATTCGTAATGCAACCGTTAAAAAAACCAATGGAACAACTTTGTTTCGTCATCTTGCTCGTTGGAACCAAAAAACTTAGTTGGCCAGTATAACATTTTTAAAAAAGGGAAAGTTAATCCATTTTCTATGATGGGGAGCCAACTTTACATATTTGTGTATGCAAGTCGAGCTCGCTCCTTTTAGTTCCACAATCAACAGAAAGGTGAGTCTAGACAACAATGTATTATTAACATTGTTGCAATTTTGACCAATTAGCGAAGCATACCCAACTGCTAGAGACCATCGCTGAAAAAAGCAAAGGAAAAAAAGGCACGTTTATTTTTAAATTCAAAACTTCATTTCCATATATACCATGCTTCGTGTCTAGTGAAATTCTTAACATTTTTGACTTTTTACTATTTATAAGATCGCAATTCCTAACTAATATATTTGATTATTAGTTGCCATACTATAGTGTCAGCGTTATACTGTTATGCCTGAACACTTGCGTCTTAACAAGAATTTGTGACGGAGGCAGTGCAGCATAGGCCATAAGTACACCAAAGATTGTAGTGCAATTGCTCAAATTCTCAGGGCAATAAATGAAAATGCAATTAGATTCTTTCTCAGGGGTATGGATGCAATGCGCCTTTTTTTCTTTTTACTTCTTTTTCTGGCGACTTCCTGAGTAGTAAAACCGCCGTACGAGAGACCATATGTGTTATTATTATTCTATAAATCCTGGGCCCCGTCGCGTGTCTATCCCCTTCCTCTCCTGTCCCCTTCCTCCTGCACACCGACTCCCGCCGCTGCAATTGCAATTCCAATCTCTCTCGCCGCCACCGCCGCCTCCCCTCCCTGCCGAGCCGCCTCTAGGGTTTCGCCTCGGATTCATCCCCTGCGCCTCGCCTCGGCTCGAGCAGCTCGCCCGTGCACCCAACGCCCGGCGGCTGCGAAGGCGTCGGCGGACGCGGCGGCCCAGGCTCGCTTGCGCTTCGGGGGGTTCGGAGGAAGGGCGCCCGGTCGGCGCGCAGCGGGAGCCATGTCGCAGACGAACTGGGAGGCGGATAAGATGTGAGGATTCGGTTTCCTTTCTGTTCCTTGTGTTTATTCGCGGCGTGTTTTGGCGGGCGGCGTTTTGCTTGGCTGTTGCTTCGTCTGGGAGCCATTTTTTGAGCTAAAATCACGGGAGGGTGTCTGAAGTTTAACCTGTACTGGGCGGGAGGAGAGCCGTGGTGGCGTGTTTGACCGCTAGGGTTTCGCGGGAGCTCTTGTTTTTGGAGGATTTCGTTCGAGCTTTGATTTTTAGTGGACGAACCTACTGTTTTGGCTTGCAGTATTCGTGTTTTGGCTGCTGTAATACTGCAGTGCTGATTTGTCGTTGTGGTTTTGAAATATCAGAGAAGTTGTTTGGGGATTTAAAATACCAGGAGAACTGATATGGGGGATTTGAAAACATCATGAGAACTTCTCTATGCGATTTGAAATACCCGTACAGATAACGTGATTTCTAGCAGTAGGCTTTGAATATTCAGCAGTATTAGTTGGGCTATTATGGATATTGGAAAAGGGAGTTCGATTTGGTTCATGGGGGTGTGGGGTTCTTCGGGAACTGGAGGAGACCTTCAACTTTTTATTTGCTGATAGTATGGATGGGAATACTAGTGTCAGTGTGCAACTATCGTTTTTTAAGAGTGTCTTGGCACTGGAAGGTAGATATGGCTCAAAAGCTGCAGTTTGATTTGCATGGGAAAGTAGCTGAAATATCTCATTCTGCTTCTCGGGACTAGACGTACTAGTGCTTTTTCTTGGTATCTATACTTTTTTGCGAAAGCATATAACTAACAAATCTAAGCATCTTGTGCGCATAGAAACACTAGGAAGCCTTAATTTTAGCACCAGTGAAATAAAATATGTTGGAAGTTGAACACTGGCATTTAGGATTACTCTTGTTGATGATTTGCTAGTGAGAAAATAAAAGTTGAAGAAACAAAATGAGTATACAGGAATGTAGCATAAATGTATCATTGAAGATGTTTTTACATTTCGAATTTGTTGTTAACTACTTTGTGTTCTCTGTCTTAATGTTTCATGCCTATTAGCTGCGTATTCATCATTCTGCTTGCACATCCTTTGTAATGGTATTCTACTTGTGCATGAAGAGTTGTATGTTTGAACATTTGCTTTTGACCTCCATCCTGAGTACCAACTACTAAACGTTTGACTGCTTGCTGAAACAGGCTGGATGTTTACATATATGACTACTTTATGAAGAGAAATTTGCAGGCAACTGCAAAGGCCTTCCAAGCAGAAGGGAAGGTCTCTTCAGATCCAGTTGGTATGTATTTCCCAGCAAATTGCGTGAAGCTACTTACGAGTTTACCTGCACTTTTTTACTTTTTGTTAGAAAAGACCATTGTCTAATGTTTACTTTCTGAGCTGTGCTTTTTTGCAGCAATTGATGCACCTGGTGGCTTTCTTTTCGAGTGGTGGTCAGTTTTTTGGGATATATTCATAGCAAGAACAAATGAGAAGCATTCGGATGTTGCAGCCTCATATATTGAGGTAAGCTTATATGCATTTGATTATCTTTTTGTGGACAAAATTTTAATGACAGGCATGTTAATTTAGGCACTTCCTGTCCATAATCCCTGCAATATAGAGTGACTTCTGTTTTGCTTGTTTGAAACCATCTATAGCAGAAAGTAGAAACTTTAGTGGTTAAAATGCCAGTGCCTTCGAAGAAATCCTATGTGAAATGTAATCTGATTAAATCAAGTCTCGCCTATTTTAGCTTATCAACAACCTCCTTTCGATATTTTTTACAATTCTTTCTATTTGTTTGCTGCTAGTGTTCAGTAGCTTACAATTCAACTGCTTGTTACATTTGTCAGATCCACAATCACCTGGCAGTTCCACTGTCTGTAAGATGTTTTATTTTGATTTTACATGTTGAAGGTGCCTTGATTTGTTATCCCCTTTTTTGGCTTGATCGGGAACACTTTGTTACCGAACGATCTAATTAGATGCATTTGGAAATCCTGAGTTTATTTGTGTTGCATCAATTGTTGTGTGGGGACATCTGTTCTCCAGAATTGATAGTTCTAGTTCAGCTAAAACTTGCTGCACTCCTTCAGACACAGCTCATGAAAGCCAGGGAGCAGCAGCAGCAGCAGCCACCACCTCAACAGCGGCAGCAGCAACCACAGCATATACAAATGCAACAAATGTTGTTACAAAGAGCCGCGGCGCAGCAGCAACAGCAGCAGCAGCAGCAGCAACAGCAACAGCAGCAGCAGCGTAGAGATGGTTCTCATCTTCTTAATGGTACTGCAAGTGGACTTTCTGGAAACAATCCTTTAATGCGACAAAAACAAAGTACTGCTAATGTGATGGCAACAAAAATGTATGAGGAGAGGTTAAAGTTGCCTTCCCAGAGTGATCCTTTGGAAGAGGCATCAATGAAGGTATCGCTGTTAGCTAGATTCGTTGTTCCATGTTCTTTTAGTTGACTTTTCATCAAAATGTTTATTTGTCAATACTTTAGTCATAAATTGGAAAGTTCGGTTGCAGCAAAGATACGGAGAAAATGCTGGGCAACTACTTGACTCAAACGAAGCATCATTGTTGAAAGCAGCTGCAAGTGGACAATCTTCAGGGTACTTGCTGAACTTGTCAATCATGAAGTGCTTATACTGCCTACAACAGTAGCTTATGAGATTTAAGTATTCAGTATTCTTGTTAAAAAATAATTATTTTAATCTCACGCTTAGTACATCTGGTATCCTGGCTTGCCATCTTTGTCACCTCCCTTATGATGTTAATAATCCTGTAATTGTACAGGTTGCATTTCACATGAATTATAAGGTAGATCTGTGCTTAATAAATAATTACCATATTTTTTTCTTTAATTTAGTCTCTATAAAAAAATTATTATTTTTCCATTCCTGGTTCTGTTCTGCATGCACTTTATAGAGTCAGGTACTCAGGTTGTCCGTTGTTCAAAAATATAATTTTATTTTGAACTTCTCATGTTTTGTATTTTAATTTGTGCTGGAGATAAATCAGATACAGTGGTACACACTTCTATTTCTGCTTCGAATTTGGTGTTATTTTTTCATGGTGGAGACATGCATATATTGTTTTGGGTTTTGAGACCAGATAATTTTGTTAGGTACTACACCTTAAGTGCTTGTTTGGGTATAAATCATTTTTTTTAATAATGGATGTACCCTCTACCCAGAACTGCCATCTCATGCCCCACGTTTTGGTTGTTAATGTAAATGTATTGTAGACGCCTATGCTGTAGCCAGTAGCTTTTCGTAAATTTGCTCTCAGATAGTTAACATTTTCCCTTATATAGGCAAATTTTGCATGGTACTATTGGTGGTTTATCAGGCACTCTGCAACAAGTTCAGGTCAGGAGTCCACAACTTCCTGGGCCAGCTCAGGTTAGTCTTCTAGGTATCCTGATTTATCTAGTACTTATAACCTTTAACCATACAAACCTCAGAAACAAGGAGAAAAGGAAAAAAAGGGCATATCTGTTCCTCATATAGTATTTATGTTTATTAGCAGAGTATCAAGACAGAGATGAATCCCGTTTTGACACCCAGAGCTGCAGGCTCTGAAGGGTCATTTATAGGTCTCCAAGGTAATATTTGTTCAGTCTACTCCCTGGAATTACTGCTGTCCACTTCTACCTGTCAACTATTTCATACTCAACTTTTATAATATTCTTAGCATTACTGTCAAAAAGAATACCTGGCATATTCTTGACTTATCAGTTCTCTGAGGTTAAATTAGATTTGTTTTTAACAGGATCCAATCAAGCTGGAAACAATTTGACTCTGAAAGGATGGCCACTCACGGTAATGTTTAGTTTATAATTAAACGACGACTTATCTTGTAGTTATTCATCAGCATTGCCTGCAGGGTTCAAACCTGTTACTAGAGATCTTGGACCTAAGTGGTTTATATATAAATTGCATGGCTTGAATTATATTAAATTTGGGCCTTTTATTTTTCAACTAAAAGTTGAAAATTGCCAGCCACAGCTCCCTGGTAAACGTTAAATTTAAAACACCAATCTATAATTTGGCAGAGTTTTCCAGTTACTGCCAGTAACCTGTCAAAAACTGCTACTCTCCCACAGGAGGGAACCAATCCAGTGGCGGGAAATTGAATCCTGATTATGGGCATGTTCATATTGTCTTTTGCTGATGGCTTTTGGCTGTGGCTGATGAATAGTAGTGGCTGATAGAAGCGGTTGATGAGTAGTAGTGCATTATTTAAGAAAAACAGCAACGAAATGTATTACAACATTTAGACCACTATGCGACTTACGGAATTGTGATATAATAAACTACAAAGTACATTACAATATGTGAAAGCGAAAAGTAGTGGCTGATAGAAATGGCTTATAGAAGCTGGGGCATTCGTGTTGGCGGCTTCTTCTGCAAGCAGAAGTCAGAAGCAGAAGCCAATATGAATAGACACTATATGTATCTTGCTTATGATTAATGGTCCTACTGTAGACTCAGCTTAGGCTGAACTCTCCTATAGCACTTCTTTTTTTTTCTGGGGCGCACATGCTTGCCGTAGTTTGTTAATGGCTTAGCCTTTCTTGTAGTACCCCTACCGACCAAGGAAAGCATCTAAATTTGCAATGTCATCTGTTTCTTGTTTACATGGTATAGTAGGGTCAGGCTGCACTTTATATTTTTCAATATAGTGGCAATTGGCAATTATGTGATTAACATCTGCTATTACACGTGCTATCTTTCAACATCTGTTCTGACTCCCATCTCTCTTTTTATTTTCACAGGGACTTGAGCAACTTCGGTCTGGAATTCTACAGCAGAAGTCGATCATGCAGAATCAACAGCAATTGCAACAACAGTTCCAGTTTCTGACTCCAGAGCAGCAGCAGCAGCTTATGTTGCAGGCTCAGCAAAATATGGCTTCCCCAACATCTAGTGATGTTGACAGCAGAAGAATGAGGATGATGCTTAACAACAGAAATGTAGTTCTTGGGCGGGATGGGCAAACAAACAGCGGTGGTGATATTATTCCAAATATTGGCTCACCTAGTCAAAGTGGTGGAGATATAGATATGCTAATAAAGGTATATCTTTTGATTTTCTACCCTGCGACTGTTCATTTTCTCTCATGTAAAAGCTTTTGTTCATTGAAGTTTTATCTTTATATCGTAGTAATTGTGGTAAGTGCGTATTTTATGTTTTTAGCTTATTACTGTACAGGACAAAGAAATTCTCTTTTCATGAGAGATAGGAGGATGGATCGTAGAAGGTAGAACACCTTGGCAAACTGGCACTTGGTCTCAATCTGATCAAAACAAACATTTTGCCACTTGTCTTAATGTGGTCAAAATTCATACTATATTTAATATTTAGTAGGAGCTGTTATTAATATTTTGTTGTTCCTTGCAGCAATATTTTTTTGTGCTATAATATAATATATCATTTATAAACTTTTGGAACCAAGTCGACCATAATTGCCATGATTTTTTTTTTTTGCCAAAATTGTATTTTAGCAGTGTCTGTAATGACATACAAATGAATGTGAGTTATTTGCCATTGTACTGGACTTCTAAAACATCTAATTCTTTACAAAGGTGGTTGAAATAATAAGGACAATGTTATCTGTTTAAAGTTTTAGTTGTGCAAAGATAACTCAAAATATCCACCAATTTTCCTAATACTTTGTTGATACTTTTTCTGATATTGTGCTTACATTTTATCTATTTTAACCTTGTTTTCTTGTGATCTTATCTGTATGTTCCCCTTATGCATATAAGATGACCTAGATTACTGTTATATTTACCTTTGATGATTCAACCTGTAAAGATACTTTTCTTTGTGTTAGCCTTCTAGCCCTTTTTTCTGCTTCCATGTTCTTATATAGATTTTTCTGTGTAGTAGAAGAAACTTGCTCATGTACAGCAGCAGCAGCAGCAGCAACAACTATTTCAACAGCAAAGCAATAGTCAACAGCAGCCACAGCAACAACATCAGCTTCAGCAGCCTGCTGTCTCCAGTCAGCAGTCTCAAAGCTCAAATCAGCTTCATCAACAAGAAAAGACAGGAATCGGAAGTATGCCTGTTGAAGGGGGCATGCCAAGCTCTTTTGCAGGAGCTGATCAAGTATGTTTTAGTTGTATACATGCAACGCTTTTTATGTTTCATTTTGCATGGATGCTTAAAGCTAACATACAACTCACTGTATGCATGTGGTCTGAATGGGTTGACTTTTTTTTTTTGAAATCTACCTACCTTGCCTCTATCCAGGTATATTCTGTGCATACATACACCTTTATGGTGACCTCTGTGAAACAACTCTTGTAAAGCTATGGATCAGATTTTCCGAGCTCCATTATCTATTTTCTAGAGTATGTAAAGAACATAACATTGTGTTCTTATTTGTCTTCAGCGCTAAAATTCTGTTGTGATGTAACTTTTCCTGATCACAAAAGCACTATATCCCTCACTCTTACTCATGATCTTTCATCTCTTGTTGATGAAGAGCTTACAGCTGCTTCCCACTGCTTTAGATTGGTAAATTGAACGATAACTTGATCTCAGTGGTTCAGTTACATAAACTATGCTGTTTGTGGTTCAGATAATGAAGAAGAGAAAGAAGCCTGGCTCATCCTCAGGTAGAGCTAATAGTTCAGGAACCGCAAATACTGCTGGCCCCTCTCCAAGTTCTGCACCATCGACACCTTCCACTCATACACCAGGAGATGCGATGTCTGTGCCACAACTGCAGCAGAATGGTGGTTCAGCAAAACCCTTGGTAATGTTTGGCTCTGATGGAGCTGCAAGCTTGACATCTCCAGGAAACCCACTGGTATACATTTATATATATATTGAAATAAAGGCTTCTTTTTTATTTGTCACTTGTGTTTTGACAGTATGATAACAAAAAAGTCGTCAATTTCAGGGTGATGTGGACCGTTTGCTGGAAGAAGGTTCATTGGATGAAAATGTTGAGTCTTTTCTATCACAAGATGATATGGATCCTAGGGACACCTTGGGACGCTGCATGGATGCCAGTAAAGGTATGGTTTGGTTCCTGCTGATACCTGGTCCTTGTTGAGTTAGACCCTTGTGAGTTGTGATGGAATGTAGTCTCATCTATAATCTGCATTGTTGATCTCATGCTTTTGTTTTTAGGTATATTGTCCACAGGCCTTTCTTGTAAGAAAACATGTTAGCCATTCTTTTGCTTTACAAAAATGTTTGTCAATACACCACTTTACAGGTTATAAATAAAAAAAGAGAATTGCACTATGGCTCCCTAAATTTGCGTGGTTGTATCACTTAGCTCCCTGAACTTGAAAATCACTCTCAGTACGGTAGTTACCCCAATGAACTAAGGTCACACAAAGCAGATCTACTTGTCTTGGCCATATGATGGAGCTCCTGCTTGATTGCAATTATTTCGCTGGGGGTCATTGCATATCTCAAGATCTGTTTGTTGCAGGGTTTGGTTTTGCTGAGGTGGCAAAAGCACGTGCAAGTGCAACTAAAGTTAGTTGTTGCCACTTCTCATCTGATGGCAAACTGCTTGCTACTGGTGGTCATGATAAAAAGGTGCGGTTGTCATCACAGAAGTATTTTTTTATTTTTCCAGTGTTAGAAAAGCTTCAGTTACACACCTGCTCTTACTCTGCAGGTTCTTTTATGGTGTACAGAGCCCCTGAAGCCAAAATCTTCGTTAGAAGAGCATTCATTTTTGATCACTGATGTTCGATTTAGCCCAAGCATGTCCCGCCTTGCTACATCTTCCTTTGACAAAACCGTACGGGTTTGGGATGCTGATAATGTATACTCCTTTGCATTTGATTTTTGCTCTGCAATGTTATTCTCTTACGGCGATAATTCATTATAAGTTGTTCCACATCTTAGAATGCAGTGACTAACTGATTGACTCTGTGCAGACTGACTATTCGCTCCGTACTTTCACGGGTCATTCAGCATCTGTTATGTCACTTGATTTTCATCCGAATAAAGAAGATATGATTTGCTCATGTGATAATGATGGGGAAGTGCGCAGCTGGAGCATAAATAATGGTAGCTGCCTGACCTGTGTTAAGGTCTTTAAGGTGTGTAGTGCTAATTTTTATCTCATGGGATCTTCTGCCCAAACATTTAATTTCTGATGCTTGCTTCTGTTTCCAATCATATTTTTATCTCAACAGGTAGGTGCTACTCAGATGAGATTTCAACCTCGCAAGGGAAAATATCTAGCAGCTGCCTCAGAGAAGGCCATCTACATACTTGACGGGGAGAGACAGCTTGCTTGTAGAAGCCCTTTACAGGTTTGTTACCAAAGATCACAACCAAAATGTGTTAGAGCCTTTTGAGGATGCATTTACATCCCCTCATATTCATAACTATTTGCAATTTATGCCATGCCTTGTCTTTAGATTCTCCAGTAGTACAGTCATACCAATTGTGATTGCCATTCTTGATATAGTTCAGTAGATACCAGTGGATCAAAAATAGGTTTGTTAGAACTTGGAACACTAACGTATACTTTACAAGTTCCATAAGCTTGGCACCAAGAGGCTTTCAAGAAGTAGATTTTATGATACTGACATTTCTTTAGATTTCAGATAGAATTTGATTGATTTTTGCAAAATTGCAATCTTCCCTGGTTGAAGATTTACGATTTTCCATCTGACCTGCTATTATAGTACAGACTGAGCAAAGTAATTCCCATAAGCTGTATACAGCTGCAAGGTTTAGCCCATTGCGCTCAGATTAATTTCTTTGCTGTAAGATCTACAATCTACATGTATATTACACATTAAAGATCATTTGACTGGTATGGGTAGGGATTTTATGGCCTAATTTAATTATGGCAACTTGCAAGTATCTTGGTAGTCCAAGTGTCCAATGGTGGTTGTGGACTTTTAATTGGAAATTTTGTTCGTATGTGTAGGGGCACGCGCAGAATATTCGATCAGTTTGTTGGGATTCTGCGGGTGACTATCTGGCTTCTGTCAGTGAAGATTCTGCCAGAATATGGTCGTTTACTTCTGGACATGATGGTGAATTTGTGCATGAGTTGAATCGCAGTGGGAACAAGTTCCAGTCATGTGTTTTCCACCCAACTTATCCATCTTTGCTAGTAATTGGTTGTTACGAGGCAAGTCCCTCTTGTCAGACAAGTTAATCATTTCCTGAGCACGCTTAATAGTGTTTGTTTGTATTGTTTGTGCCATGCAGTCTTTGGAACTTTGGGACATAAGGGAGAAGAATTCCATGACCCTCAACAATGCTCATGATGGTTTAATTGCAGCCCTAGCAGCATCGAGTGCAACAGGGAAGGTTGCCTCCGTAAGTCATGACAGGTGTGTCAAGCTCTGGAAATGACTTGTAGAATAGCGACCGTTGTTCGTGTCGAATTTTACATTCTTGTGTTTAGGTGATATAGAAACAGGATGGTTTTCTGCTTCAGATGACCACATGACAAAAAGGTTGCTAACAAAATTTCTTGAACCGCTTGGGTTCGAGTCTAACCTGGTTTGTGTTTTGTGGTTATCTTAGCTGTATCTTGTATGCTGTTCCATGTGCTTCTGAAGTTTGTAACTCCTTATAGAAATGTTTGTTGGTCTGATCTAACAATTAAGATGTCATTTGTACTGATCAAAAGTGTTTTGATACCTTTTCTATGCGGTTGGTATGCATTTATTTATTCGTTTCCTTTTTCTTGTTCGAATCCTACAAAGATTTAACTGTGGCATATTGTTCGTGGATCTGGAGCGTATCCTATTCCTTTCGGTTTTTCAGTCGTCTTTTGTTTTTAGTTTTTCTTTCAGCAATCACTATTTATTAAACTAGTAAGTTGTAGTCATAAGCCTTAGCCTATTCCTGTTCCTTCTTGTTTTAAAGCGGTTTTTGATTTTTCTCAGTAATCATTATTTATTAAGTTAATAAATTATAGCCAGAAACTATAAGTCGCGGTGAAAGCAGATGAGATTGCGTGGAAAAGGATTGATAGATTGATTTGGGAGACCTAGTGTACATATATAGGGGTGAGGAGATCTGTGGTTTATGGAAACAACACCAAAACAGATCTCCTCAAATCTCTCTAACCAAATCAACTCCGGGCCGGCCGGTGGATGATGCCAGCGCAGGACCCACACACACGCAGGCCATATAAGGCTGTCTAACACGCTTCGCAGATCTAATCGTCGGTTGAACGAACGCTTAGATCGGATCGAACTCCGTGAAGATCGACGACGTAGTCCTTGGTGAAAATGTCGCGAACCGGGATGTCGTGGGGACATGAAGAACGCGACATCACCAAGTGCAACACGCCCCGAACGGTGTAGATCGATCTCTACATGTTTTGTGCGCTGGTGCTGAACGGGTTCAAGACATGTAGATCAGATCGATGTTGTCACAATACACCAACGTTGTCTTGCGCAAGGGAGTGTGCAGCTCAGACAATAGTTGGCGTAACCAGGTGGCTTCGGCAACGGCGTTGGCAACAGCTTGGTATTCAGCTTCGGCACTAGAGTGGGAGACGGTATTCTGACGCTTGGACGACCAGGAGACCAGGTTGTCACCAAGAAAGACTGCATAACCGGAGATCAGGTTGTCACCAAGAAAGACTGCATAACCGGAGATCGACTTTCGTGTATCAGGACAACCGGCCCAATCAGCATCAGAGTAGACCACCAAGTCGGACTGAGGGCAGGAGCTTAGGACCAAACCCATGTGCAGGGTGCCACGCACGTAGCGCAGGATGCGCTTAAGGGCAGCAAGATGTGGTTCCCGGGGATCATGCATGTGTAGACAGATTCTTTGGGGATCGCATAAGCGATGTCCGCCCGTGAACGCCGATATCTTGAAGGGCACCGCAAGGTCGCGAAGTCCGTGGGATCGATCCACGTCGCCATCTGCAGAGAGTTTCGGATTGACATCAACAGGCGTCGAACATGGTTTGCAGTCAGCCATGCCAGCACGCTCAAGGATCTCAGTCATGTATTGTCGCTGGGAGAGAAAAAGACCCGAGGGCGTGTGCTGAACATGCATACCCAGAAAGTTATGGAGGACGCCGAGATCTTTCATAGGGAACTCTTGCTGAAGAGTGGCAATGGTACGCCGGAGTAAGGCAGTGGAAGAAGCTGTCAGTACAATGTCGTCAACATATAGCAGGAGGTAAACTATGTCTGCTCCACGGCGATAGACGAACAGAGACGTGTCTGATTTGGCTTCAACAAAACCAAGCTGCAGAAGATGGGAAGCAAACCTGCTGTGCCAAGCGCGAGGTGCCTGCTTAAGTCCATAAAGTGAGCGATTAAGCCGGCACACATATTCTGGATGAGCAGCATCTTCAAAACCAGAGGGCTGAGCGCAGTAGACTGTCTCTGACAAAGTACCATGCAGAAAGGCGTTATCGACATCGAGCTGATGAATGGGCCAGGACCGTGAAAGAGCCAAAGAGAGAACAGTCCGAACAGTAGCGGGCTTGACGACCGGACTGAATGTTTCAGCAAAATCAACACCGGGACGCTGGGTGAAGCCCCGAAGAACCCAACGCGCCTTGTAGCGCTCAAAGGACCCATCAGCTCGGAATTTGTGTTTGAACACCCATTTGCCGGTGCCACATTGGACCGAGGCAGCCGAGGAAGAAGATCCCATGTGTGGTTGGACAACAGAGCGGAGTGTTCAGCTTCCATAGCAGCTCGCCAATGTGGATCAGCAAGAGCAAGACAAGAAGTTCGGGAACCGAGACGATGGCGTGGCGCGAACAAAGGCTTGGCCGACGAAACCGTGCTTTCCTCGAGTGACCATGACGTGCTGATTGGCCACGGGGGAAACGGGAACAGCGCCCGTACGGAGGGGCGCAGGCGCCGGAGATGGCATAGTGGCGCGCGCTGACGGCGCCGCCACGGGCGGCGGCCGGACTGTCTTGTGGATGGCGCCGGTGTAGATAGCGGCAAACGCCGGCGGGCCGCGGAGGGCAGCGGATCGGAGTGGCTGGAGCGGGTTGCCGCCGGCGCCGGGACCGCGCGAGGCGGCCGGCGGCCATCGGGCGCCGCTGGCGACGACGGCGGCGCTCAGACAAGCTCGGCCCACCGGGCCGTGGCGCCCATCGACGGCGCGCGCGAATCGGAGCCGTGATGGTCGCAACCGCCGGCAGGACGCCGAGGTGGAGCAGTGCCGCACGTGGCTGTGCGGTGGTGGCGGAGGCCGTATGAGGCTGGGCGATCGGAGCTGATCCTGCAGGCAACAAACATGGTGTCGGTACAAAAGGAACCGGCACAAGATTAGTAAACTCCTCCAGGAAATCAAAGGCCGCTCAAGTGGGAGGTGAAGGATCCTCGGAAAAAGGGAAGGAGGACTCTTCAAAAACCACATGACGGGAGATGATGATACGATTTGTGTGACGGTCAAGGCAGAGATAGCCCTTGTGGTGGAGGGAGTAGCCTAGAAATACACACAAGACGGAGCGGGGAGCGAGCTTGTGAGCGGCGGTGGCAGAAAGGTTGGGATAGCACTTGCAACCAAAAACGCGGAGATGCTCATACGATGGCTGTGTCCCAAAAAGGGAGAGATGTGGCGTAGAAATATTTAGCGTTTTGGTGGGAAGAATATTCAGAAGATAGGTGGCAGTGCTAAGAGCCGCAGCCCAGAAGGTGGGAGGAATGCTTGCCTGGAACAGGAGGGAGCGAACGACATTGTTTGTGGTGCGGATAATGCGTTCAGCTTTACCGTTTTGAGGCGATGTGTAGGGACAAGACATGCACAGGTGTATGCCATGGGAGAGGAAGAACATGCGGGCGTTGGAGTTATCAAATTCGCGGCCGTTGTCGCATTGAATCCCCTTTATGGTGACACCGAACTGGGTGCGAACGTAGGCGAAAAAATTAGAAAGAGTGGAGAAAGTGTCAGACTTGAGCCGTAGCGGAAACGTCCAAAGGTAATGCGAGCAGTCATCAAGAATAACCAAATAATACTTATGACCAGAGACACTAGGAATGGGTGAGGTCCAAAGATCACAATGTATTAACTGAAAGTTATGAATGGCACGTGAGGACGACGCATGAAAAGGAAGACGTGTATGACGACCAAGTTGACACGCATGACAAAGAGAGTCACTAGCATTTTTATTACAAGGGAGACCAAAACTTTGTGCTAGCTTAGATAGAACTTCATGACCAGGATGTCCGAGACGCTGATGCCAAAGCGAGGAGGAGGTGGCGGCATGGAAGGTGGATGCCGCAAGCTGCAATGGGTAGAGGGGACCGAGTCGCCACACTGGCGATCTCTCCGAGAGGAAGAGCCTTCACGAAACGACCAAAAGGGTCAAATTCCACAGAACAGTTATTGTTGGAAGTGAACTGGCGAACGGAAATAAGATTCTTAATAAGGTTCGGGGAAACGAGAACATTATTAAGATGAAGGTTATGAGGTAAATGAGCGACGCCAGTGGTGGTAACAGGAAGAAGATGCCCGTTGCCGACAATAATGTGAGGTGGAAAAGAATGAGAACGAGTGGGAGTAAGTATACCGACGTCGGCGGTCATATGATGTGTGGCACCGGAATCAAAATACCACTCGTTCTGTTGCGGCTGCGGGATGGACATCGTCTGGAAGTTGGCGGCGAGGGTCTGCTGATCCCAACCGCTTGGTGGAGGCACACCCCACTGGCCGGCCCACTGCCCTTGGGGCCTGGCCAGCAGAGCATGCGGTGGCTGTCCGTGCGCCAGCGGAGCCCTCGGTCCAGGCCACATATGAATGGAACCGGACCAGGGGTTGTAGGGGGTTGGCCACTGAGCACCAGGACGTGGTCCAGCAGGGGAGGTCGCGCTGGCGCCCCCGGAGTTGAGGCCGCCGCCAGGTTGGGAGCCGCCACCGCCACCACACTTGCCCCCGCGTTTGCCGCGCTTGGGTGCGCTGCCTCCGTTGCCAGCAGCCGCCTGCTGCTGGGGTTTCTGGGGGAGGGGTGCAGCAGGGGCGGCCGGGACAATGGAGGGCGCGGGGTTGCCGTGGCCCGTGGCGGCGGCGAGAGCCACGGCGGGAGCCGTTTTCTCCATGGTCAGCTCCTCGAGATGGAGGTCGTCCCGCACTTGGAGAAAAGTGGGGAGGGGGTTGCTGCGCCGGAGGTGAAGACCGAGGGCGGTGAAGCGCTCGTTTAGGCCGCAGATGATGTTGAGGACGAGCGTGCGGTCGGAGATGGGCTCGTCGAGGTCGCGGAGGTCCTCCGCCATGCGCTTGTAGCGCCGGCAGTACTCGGAGACCGAGAGGTCGCCTTGGGAAAAGGAGCGGAACTCCTGGTCGGCGAAAAGCGCGTGCGTCGCGCGATTCCCAAGAAATTGGGACTCAATGGCGAGCCAGGTGGTGCGAGCGGTGGCACCGCGCTCGGAGATGGCATCGGCAAGATCGTCGGAGATGAAGCCGAGGAGCCACGTCCGGACGACGCAGTCCATGCGCGCCCAATCTGGAGAGTGGGGTGCGGCGTCGTCGGAGAGGACGTGCTGTTGCAAGGAAAATTTGCCGACGGTGAGAAGGAAGGACTCACGCCAGCGGGCGAAGAAGACGGAGTTGATGTCGAGGACGAGGGGCACGAGGGCGCGGATGTTTTGCACGGCCACGGCCTGTGCGTGCAGATTGAGAAGCGCAGCAGCCTCGTGATGAAGAAGGGCCTCGTGGAGAGGGGGGTCGCTGGCGCGAGGGCTGGCGTTGATGGCGTCGTCGCCGGCGACGTTGTCATCCTGGGTGGTCTCAGCCGCCGCTCGCTCACGAGCAGCGCGGGCGAGCGCGGCCCGAAGGCGCTCGTCAGCGGCGTCGCGCTCCTGTTGGGCGAGGGTAGCCTCGCGCTCGGCCTCCTGGGCGTGGACGAGAGCAGCGTTGCGGATCGCGCGCTCGCTGGCCTCTTTGGCGGCGCGGGCATCCTCCGCGCGCTTGAGGGCAGCATCGGCATCAGCGGCATCGGGAGGGACGGCGGCGCCAGCGAGAGGAGTGCCAGGAGGAGTGGCCATGGAGCAGCAGCGCCGGGAGGGGGCGCGCGCTAGAGGAGCAGCAGCACCGGTAAGGGCGTGCGCTAGATGCGGAAGATGAATCAGGTGATGAACCTAGACTCGTGATACCATGAAAGCAGATGAGATTGCGTGGAAAAGGAAGGATAGATTGATTTGGGAGACCTAGTGTACATATATAGGGGTGAGGAGATCTGTGGTTTATGGAAACAACACCAAAACAGATCTCCTCAAATCTCTCTAACCAAATCAACTCCGGGCCGGCCGGCGGATGATGCCAACGCAGGACCCACACACACGCAGGCCATATAAGGCTGTCTAACACGCGGTATAAAAACAGCCGCAGAACGGTAAGAACTCTAGGTGGTTGATGGCGCTCGGTATACTCAAGGGGGATAATTTCTTACAAAAGTAGTGCGAGGTAAGGGTCTGTGGAAAGGGGGATTTGGATCCCGATCCTAGAGCAATCCACCTCTTCCAAACGGACCGCTTTTTCTTAAAAGGGGTGTCGTTCAGTTTTTAGGTTAGACAAAAAATTTTATCCGCAATATCCAAGGTTATTAAAGCGATGCGTTGAGGATTTATTACCTTCATACCATAACATCGTTTATGGTGTGCAGTGTGGCAATATCATATATACATCTTAATTTGGTTTGATAGTAAATTAAATCAACAATGTAGTAGAATATGCATATCAGGTTAGAGATGCATGCAACCATAGCAGTATCATCAACATCAAGCATATCAGTATATATCAGTAACCATACACTAGAGAGGAGACGGGCCCCTTGGTGACTAGAGGAGGCGCGAAGGAGGTGGCAGACTGGAGGAGGCGGTGAAGGAGAGGAGAGCGGAGAGGAGGCGGTAGACCGAAGTAGGTCTTACATATCCATTCACGATGGATCCTTTTCTCATCTCATGAGTGCATATGATGCACATGCATATATTCATTGTCGTAAACATAGTTCATCATTGTCATCATTAGCAGGTAAACATCACTGCTCACCCCCGATCTATTGTCATTGTCATTATTAACTAAGCAGCAACATATAACATAAACATTGCATACTTCACAACAATTATCGTCTACCGTTCTACCATGCACTTGCCTGTTATCCTCAAAGATGATGCGTGGACGGCTCCAAATCAGGACCTCCACTATACAAACATCAACCCGACTCAATACACTATAGCAATACTCTTGAACAAACGACATCGACTCCACGCACAAAATCTGACATGGGCATAAAACGTTCAGGGTTGAGGATTCGACGTGCATGTCCCAACCCCCTCCCCCCTTTCTCTTTTTTCCCTCCTTTTCCTTGCTCTTTTTTTCTTTTTTTTCCCTCTTTCTTTTTTCTTTTCTTGGTGGATCGGCCTTCTTTTCTTCTCTTACCTCCTCTTTTTCTTTTTCCCCACCCGGTCTCTCTCCCTTTATTCTCTCTCCCTCATCCGGCCAAATGGCCTTAGCCTTCCATTTGCCTCCTCCCCTTTGGCTCCCACTCGGCATCCCCCTCACATCTGACCGAGTGGCTCCGGTCTCGGCTGCCTCCTCTCCCTCACTCTCTCCCTCTTTCTTCAATCTACTTCCCCTGATACGGATCTGGGGGCCACCGTTCCCACATCGCCGGGCATCGGTCCTCTGCAGCTTCCCTTACCCGATGCTGCCCCTCGGCTCCTAGCCATGGTTGCCTCTCAACCCCTTCGGGTGCCAGCTCCCTCTCCTGCTCTCTTGATTTGCACGTCGCCACCTTGGCTGCGCCGGTCAGGAGCTCGATGTTTGCTCGGGATCCACCACCAACTGCCTCTCCGCCGATTTCCTTTACGAGCCACCAGACTACGTCTTGCCACCAGTGACCTCACCATCAACCTCGTGGTCTCCTCCCTTAGCTGCATCACCCCACCCTGCGGCTACGACGCGGCTCTACCGGTGCCGACCCTCCATGGCCTCGACTGTGGCTGTCTCGGAACACCGTCGGCTTCCCTGATCAACCCCTCAAGCGTCGGCCACCTCTGCTTGGCCGGACACTACTGCAGCCACACGCCACAGCTCCATGCCATCCACGTGCCAAAGCACGACGAGCCGCCACAGCGATATGGCGACGCCATATCGTTGATATAGTGGCGGCTTCACAACCATGGCTATATCAACATCTATCAGTTGAAGCATACACGTCTCTAAGCACTTGTAAGCCCTAACAGTCAGAAATTTGGAGCAATGTGACTTCTTGGACTGTTGTCACGAGTAGCGGTGTGTTCACGGCGATCAAACCTCACCAGCGTTGTGGTTATGTACATCGTGTTCTTTTCCATCTAGTTCTAGCTTGTCCCAGAACAAGTTTGAAACCAGCTATGAGCGGAGCGTTTTACCACATGCATTTCATTATTACCTGCGCTGCACTGCACTGCACTGAACAGCAAATGCGCAGCAATTCCACAAACCAAAATTATCCGTCCCTACAGGGAAGGTAGCCAGGCGCTGAGCACTGGCGCAGTTGACAAAGCGCGATAACGTTCCAAGCAAGCCCATCTGTACATTATGATGCATAGCTCGATGTTGGTGATATGCCCTAGAGGCAACATGGAGATGTTGAATATATCACATACTATGTTTATGATACATTGCTTTGTTCCTTGAAATAGACATTATCATTATTGATCAATGAGTATGTGACTTATTCATGAGACTCTTGATGCCAAAATGTTGCTATTTCTAAATGATCCCTGATCATATATCATATGAGGAACAAATATGATTCAAAGATCAGCATATGTATTGATTGATGATCATGTCTCATGGATCATGGTATGGAGATACCAAATCAATAATATGGACACGTGTTAGTGAACATATGTTGGATAGACCCGCCATGAGACACTGCAGAGATTCCATGTGTCATTAGTTGGGCTCAAGTAGTGTTTATGTAGAATCCTTAGACTTGAGATCATCATGGTTCCCAATATGCGTAGTAGCCTATTTTGGGACTACTAACCACTACTCCGTGAATCGGGTAGTCATAAAAGTAGTCTTCGGGTTTGCTATGAAACATGTAGTGGGATGTGAATGATCAAGATAGAATTTGCCCCTCCTTATGGGAGAGATATCTCTGGCCCTCGATGTAATGGATTATGAAAGTGCATGGCCATGCCAATGTGATTGAGGAGTCAATCACAAGTTTATAATCTATCACGGAATCGAGAGAGTGATTGAGCTATTAAGAGGATGACACGAGTCTCGCCTTGAGCTTAATCTATATCGTGAGGCAAAGGATTCGTACATGAGAACATTACGAGTTCAATGATATGATCTTTACGTATACTTTGGGGTTAATATGTCTTGCTAGAGGCCGCTATTAATGGGTGACCGGAAAGGTGTTTCGGTCGCGACCAAGTATACGTGAACCTCTGTGTCGCACACTTAACGGGTTGGAACACTAATTCGAATGTGATTCGGATGTGGGCTCAATTCGGATAGAGATCCGGATAGACTCCTATTGGGCCTCGGTCCACGAGGCCCAAGTGAGGAGGTCTATATATTTGGAGGCGGGGTGAGGATACACGCTCGTTCCTCCCGAGCAAAACCCTAGCCGCCACCTCCCGAGCCAAACCCTAGCCGCTTGCGAGTCTTTGGTACACTCGCGATCGGCGTTCCCACCCCGGACGTGTGGATACCGGTGGAGGCGCTGCTCGTTGCGGCGTTGATCGGCATCAACAAACTACAGATTGGATCTGCTCGTGGTGTGGTTGATCGCGTGGAGGAGACGATCTGTTCGGGACGATCGGCTACTTCCACTACTGCCTCGACGCGCGTGGTTGGATCGGCTTCTCCAACTCTTCTTCCGCTGCGCTGCGCGTCTAGTGGTAACGATCTATGATCCCTCCTTAGCATGATGTCCTGGTGTGCGCGGTAGAAATTTTTTATTTTCTGCTATCGTAGCCTACGTGCGTTCCTTCACTCGAATATTCCATGCAGTTCTAACCATCTCACAACACAAAAACATCGATACGCGAAACTGGACAGAAGATTGTCTTACATACAATTGACTGACTGCCACGTGTCTACCATGGATACAGACATGAATATGTAAAAGGGCTGAAGCTAGCAAAACAGCGATGACGTTAGTGACCGCAAAGCAAAACAGGTCACAATCCGAGTAACGTCTCGCTCACGTTGGTGGAGTTCTTAGCCAATTTGACCTCCTGCGGCACGGCAATACCGTTTCTAGCCCTCTTTCATGCGTAATGCCCGATGTGGCCCTATCGCGTGGCCAGGGAACGCGTGAGAGGAGGTGGCACAGCCATGGAGCACGCGAGGAGGTGTCGGCGTGAACGAGGAAACGACTGAGCCGGCGCCGTTGAGGCAGAAGACACCGAGCGGGGTGAGGTGTGGAGGGGGACACCGAGCGGGGCGAGGTGTGGAGGGGGCTGAAGCAGCGGTGGAACCGTGGGGAGGCAACGTGGTGGAAGAAGGCGCACACCGCGGAGGCGCGCGTGAGGTCCGACGGCGACGGCGCGCCACCTCCTCCTGTCGATGTGCAGCGCTCCCTCATCGTGCTCCTCGCGCGCAGCCTGACCACGCCATCTCCTCTTCGCCCGCATCCTGACAGCGCCATCATCCTCGCACGCTCCGCGGCCACACCACCTCCCTCACGTGCCACCTCCCCTCACGTGCTCCTCAGCCACGCGAACAGCCAGATCGGACAATACGCGTGGAAGGGGGCCAAAAACGGCATTGCCATGTCAGGGTGGTCAAATTGGCCAGGGCACGTTGGTGAGTGACGCCCAAAAACTGTAGATCGAGAGAACCGCAGTGCTCCGTGTCATCAGTGCGGCTTATGGCGCACCTCGATCATGTCATCCTCCTCCAGTCCAAGGTCCTCGGGTGTGCTTGCTGGGCTTATTTCGTCGCCATCAAATACGAAAGTCAGATCAGATGGGCTGAGTTTGGCCTTCTTACCGTACGCCCTGAAAAGCTTGACGAACTTGTCATCCTGTAGTGGACACACAAATCAAGCATACAAGGTTAGTTTGAATTTCCATTCGGCGGTTGGATGGACGGCTAAAATGTCAAAATCCCAACTTACACGCATTGAACTAATCATTTCACCAGGTAGAGTTTTAACAATGAAATGTAAAAAAGGGAAAGTATATTGGACATTTATTATGTGAAACTGAATGCAAACTATTTGTAAACTGGAATGCGTCAAATTGTTGCAACCATCGTCAGAGAACTTGAACTATCTAACAGAGGAATATATATGCAACTATGGCCCTGTTTGTTTCCACTTAAGATTATTATAATCTAATTTATAGGTGGGGATTATATAAGCTAGATTATAATAAGCTGGTGGAAAATAAGCTGTCAAGTGTTTGGCAGCCTGGATTATCAGAGTTATAAATTGTTGTATTCGAATGTTTAAAGACTACAATGTCCTTGAGAGAGAGGCAAGGGAGTTGGGGGATGGATGAATAGCAAAGGTGGGTAATATTCCTAAAGTTTTATGGTCCTTAAGATAAAAGGTGGATCTATAAGCTGAAATAAGCTCCTTTTTTGAGCTTATTAGATTACAATAATCTGGGCTATTAGATTATAATAAGTTACCTTATAATCTAGGTTGTTTGTTTCCACTTATGATTATAAACTAGATTATAATAATTTTAAGTGGAAACAAACAGGGTCTATAAATTGCTAATACTAACAATAGCAGCGCTACTTCATGCAAAAACGGTAACCTTGTATACACGGAACCGCTGCTGCCCATCTTTGTCCTGAATCGTTACGACTATCTTTTCTCTCGCTTTCTCCACTTGCGGTTCAGGTGGCTCGTCTGGAACTATATGTTCAGGTGGTTTCTTGGCCCCAAGGTCTTTCTTAGCAGTTTCAACCAACTTTTCCAGTATATCTTGAGCTGATTCAGCAAGTTTTATCAACTCTTGCTTCTGAAATCTGCAGATGACAGATGCAGAACTCGGATGATCATAAGTCAGTAACATATTTTGATACTGCTAATAACAAACAAAACAAGAAAAGCACTGCCAAATCCATACTTGGAAGACAGCACAACAGCGATAGTAAGAAACAGTAAATACATGAGTTCATTTTCACTTTCCAGATGTCTCTGGATGACTGTACGGCTGGCTACTGCCATAAACATTAGGTATAAACCAATTTTTCTCCATGAGAAATTCCAGAAACACTTGGCTGCAACCACTTTTTCTAGGAACTTGCTTGCTATGTCACAGATGAAACATGCAAGAGTGCTCTAACATTCTTTCAGGTCACTATTCTAGAAAGCCAAAACATATTCTGGCTATGAACTAAAGTGACCATAATAACCTTTTTCTGGAGGGAAAAAGCTTGTGGTGGTTGATGTAACACCCCGCCCTCCACAGGGCCCAGAATGCTACCACCATATACATACCATCTCAACTGAGAGCAACCAACATACGAATATACAATAATTGCCATAAGCCAACTAACTTTATATTGCACATAATCATAACATAAATAGAACTCTGAGCTCTATGACCATGGAGACCCACCACCACGGGCTCGCAAGCAAACTAAACCAAACGGTGAGCCACAAAAGAGTTAGCACTAGATTAAACATAAACGCTCAGTGTAAAGCTAAATTGTTATTTCATATGTACAGTGCAAAAAGAACTATTCTCATTCCATACATGCCGTCAATCCGGATCTCCCTGAAAAAAACAACAAGCGTGAGTCCAAAGACTCAGTAAGCACACGATAAAATAGTAACATCAATTTAGCAATTCAATCGATTTCATGACTGTAAGCTGTAAATCAACTCCATGATTGTAAACTGTAAATCAATTATATGACTGTGAACTATAAATCTAATCCATAACTATAAACTGTAAATCAAATCCATATCTGTAAATTGTAAATTCCTATATCTCTGTAGCTGTATCACTCTCTATCACTTTCATGTAACGCAATACAATGCATCTATAATGCATCCATAACTGTAGCTTATACCGATATAGCGGAAAATACATCCGTTGATGTCACCCTCTTCCTCCACCCCGTGGAGGTGCCTACCTCTGTAGGTCTTATTCAAGAGCACTCCAGATTGGTCATATGACTTTCTCACCAACCTGGCTCTTATGTATTTTGCATGATACAATATTCTTCAAATATGGATATCTAATCATAAGCAGTACTCATCAAGGTATAATTAGCATATAATCATATACATCATCTCATAAATACTATAAATCATGGCATGGAAATACGAATAACAAACATTCACCATAGTTCACTATTTTACCATGCACTTGCCTGTTAACCTGGTTGACTGTGCGTAGATTGCACCAGACTCGAACCACCACCTGAACAAGCATTAACCATTTCAATTCATTGCTAATGCAATACATTCACATATGAGCAAATGATATCGCCCTTACACACAACTTGACATAACCAAGTCCTGTCCCACCAAGCAACTTCCCATTGTCCTGATGCTTAACCAATCCGAAAATTTAGCGATTTCGTCATTTATACTCGCGGATCGAATTTTACATGCTTAATCTCTCTTCAATCAATTATACTACTTAATCTCATTTCAATTTATCATCTACTAGCTAGCATTTCCAAATGCTACTACTACAACAACATTTCTCACCAGCAGCACTACTCCCCACTTTCCTTCCATGAATTTAACAAAACCAATGGCAACAACACCAATTCATCATTCAAGCATCCATCCTCATAAATGATATTCTAATGGCCACCCAACTCAATTCTAGTAATCGACATAATAACTTGAATAAGATTCAATGAATAGGCTGGGAGAAGGTTTTCGAGGCGTTACCCTGGCCCCGAACAACTAGATCGGGGCACTACCTTCTTTTTCTTAGCTGGATCTAACAGATCTGGTGGCAGGTCAAACTTTCCTTTTCTCTTCTTCCTCTTTTTCTTCCTCTCTTCTTTTCTTCTCTCTCTCCCTTTTTCTTCCGTAGCCGGCTCCTCCCGTTCTTTTCTTTCCCCATGGCCGGTTCTCCTCCCTCCTTAGTCTCACTCTCGTCACCTCCTCTTCTTCCCTTAGGCGGCAGCCTCTCCCTATTCACCTCTCGGCTAGCCGGCCCTCCTCCACTCTCGTGGAGCGGCGACTGCAACAAGGGTGGGGAGGCGAGGCACGAGCGAGGGGGCCCGGCAGCGCTAGGCGATGGTGGCGCTGGAAGGTGGCGACAGCGAGCGCTAGCGTGTGGGGAGACGACGCTTGGCGTCCGCGGGGGAGGTGCGGCAGCAAGCGGTGATGCACGACATCAAGGGGCAGAGACGGCAGCGCACTACCCAAAAAAAGTCACTCGCTGAGACAGTCCAAACGCTACGACCATTCACAACATTACGACCACTCACAGAGTTACAACTGTTATAGTACTCGTAACGAATGCTATAGTAGTCTTACAACTACGACTGCTACTGAACTTCTACGACCATGACTAAACAGATATGTATACGACCACACCTAAGCCACTTACAACCATGCCTCTCTTACAACCACGTAGTGATTCCTATGACCACTCACACTTCGATCGCACCGAACATAAGTTAAGATTAGTTCTAATAATCTTCCCCCTAGTCATGACTTGTTAAACCTCACAAGACGAAGTCCGATCTCCTGACGCATCTCTAAGGAATTTTGCCTTCTTCGTACTGACCATACTACCGGTGACACAACTTGCTGATGTCTTTCACATCTTCACCGTCTGTGACACACCTTGCCGACGACTTTGACATCTTCAACTCCAATTGTCTTTCACCGATGATACAACTTGACGGCGATGGAGACTCTCATCAGAGCGCGCGCGCACACACACATGAGAACTTAGACACAAGTACAAGAACTCACACACACATGTATCATGCACTGACTCACCTACGTGCACGACCATGACACAATTATGTACACGTATGCAACCTCCTACGTGCACAAACAACCGAATGACACATACAACAATCCTACTGTGCCATATACATACACGACTCACACACACACTTTGACGATGCCACTATGCGACTTATGGAATTGTGATATAATAAAATACAAAGTACATTACAATGTATAAAAGCGAAAAGTAGTGGCTGATGAATAGTAGTGACTGATAGAAGCGATTTATAGAAGCTGAGTCGTTCGTATTGACTTATGCTTTTGGAAGTAGAAACTAATATAAATAGATCCTAAATATATGGCTAAGCGCAAGGTTTTTGCTTGGCTCTTGCTCCAAGATAGACTAAACACTGAGGATACGCTGACAAGAAGGCATGGTACACTGGACATGATACACATTGTGAGCTTTGTTCAAGCAGCTCCGAAGAAACTACTTTGCATTTGTTTGTTACATGTCCATTCAGTGTCATTTGCTGGCAACTACTGGGCATTCATTGGAACACCTCACTGGACACTATGAGCATGATTGTGCAAGCACAACAGTCTTTTCATGCTGATTCTTTTTACTAAATTCTTAATGATCGCTTCTTGGCACATTTGGAAGCAATGAAACGGTAAAATTTTTGAACACATTGATCCATATTTGGGGAGGTGGAAGAGTAGTTTTATGCACGTCACTCTACATTTGTAGAGTGAAGGCTAAATTTCGATTTGTTGTTATTAGCTGGCTAGTCTCTTTATAACTTTTTTGTTCTCCCCGTAACCTTGTAAATAACTTTTATTTTTAATATAGTGCAGTTGAAGACCCTTCTACTGTTTCCGTAAAAAAAGTCATGTTTCATGTTTCACACTAACTAAAAGGGATAAAACCAAGAAGAGACAAGCACGGTTATTTAGAAATTTCGTTGTAATGAAACCATCCACTCTCAATGAATTGAATGTAGGGTTTTTAAGGGAGTTTAATGGGGACGCACAAGTCAGCACATCCTACTCACTGTCACACATGCGTGAGCATCTATTGCACACGTTAGAAAATGAATGTGGGTTTTCTATAAACTTATGCTGTATCACTATCGGGCCAAAATCCTCTTCTTTGATCCGCTATATCTCTCGTGTATACAACCCCGATGTGCTCTAGTCAGGCCAAATCAACAATTGGGCCGATACACAAGAAAGAAACCCGCTTGAGGCTTACAGAGCCACTTTTTTCCAAAAAAAAAAAAAAGAAAAATACAGATCCACTTAGCCCCCTATAAATACATCATCAAGGGGTTAAGCTTTTAGTAATCACTCTCCCATTTTTCTCTTGTCTAGTTCTCCTTGTGTCTTTTATTTGTAACTTTAGTGATGTTTAGGTTGTGAGATTTTCTCCGGTGCTTGAAAGCTACGTGAGCCGTTTATTGGTTACAATCTGATTATTCACAGTTAAAGGTATATATGCAAAGGTACTTGTGGGCCAGGTATTAACTTAAAAATTGGGTGAAAGGTTAGATAAGTAATTTATTATCCTTATTAAATCATAAGGAGAAGGGTAAACTGGTAAAAGCACATGTCTCCCCAATCGTGCAAACCCTGGTGATTATCATTTGCAAACTCAAACTTCCATTTGCATAGGTGGCGGCCGGAATGGGAGAGGGAGAAGCATGCATTCGCATGGGGCAGCGGTGCGCCTAGCTCCTCCAAACAAGGATCGCCTTCTCCTTCTCCACTGGCCCTCCTAGATTCACACAGAGTTAGATTCAAGGATAAGATTATATCAGACTCTTTGTCTCAATCCATACGGTCTCCGTTCGTGTCTACTTCCATGGTAATCAATATGTCCTAGGCAAATTATGAAATTCATGTTGAGTTACTTGGTGTAACATTCAATTACACAGGCTCTCGACTCTGTACTTGGTAAAATATGTAATTCATATTCAGTTACTCAGTCTAGCATTTAGTTACACGGCTTGAGAAATCATGTAACTCATGTTAAATTACCTGGTTTAATATTCAGTTACACAATCTTCAGGGAAATGCAGCTCACTTTCTTCCTGATCGTCCAGGTTTAGATATTCCCTTGTGTAGTTGCTTATCTCTGATTGCTTGGTGATTTGATAGTGTAGTGCACATCAGCTGTTCCATGCATTTCCTGTGCAAAATAATGACGCATGGAAATTTCATTCCCCATTTGGATGTTTGCATGCTATGATAGTTGAAGGAGGCTTTAAGGATTTGACACTATCAGACTAAATAGGTAATGTCAAATATATTGTCCATTAGACTAAGTACTGACCTGCATTAACCTCCACTGTGTAACTGAATATAAAACTAGGTAATTTAACGTGGAGTTTTGAGGCTATGTAATTGAATGTCAGACTAAGTAACTCAATATGCATTACATAATTTTCCCATTACTTACTAATTATTGTGGATGTAGGCGAAAATGTGATGGCGCTCCACTCTCGTATGGATTGAGACAAGAACCTGATCTAAATTTGGGAGTGGAAGGAGAACTTGGAGAGGAGAGAAATGGGACGAGCCTCTGCTGGCGGAGAAGGGGAAGGATTGCCTGGTTTGAAGGAGCGTCTGTTGGAGCGGGGGGGATGGGATGTGGCGGCACAGGTACACAGCATAACGACGGCGACAAGAATTAGGACAGGCAGGACACGAGTTAGGGCGAACAGGGTACAAGTTAAATGGACAAGTCAAAGAAAAATTACTAGATTACCCTAATGAGTTTGTGGCTAGCGATTTGTCTAGTGCACGAAATTAATGGAAGCTATTGCATCTAAAAAACAAGGTAAGCGTTAAGGAGTATTTGAGGTTTTTTTTATTAGGAGCACTCAGATTTTACGGCGTTGAATCTTTATCTAACGGATCCCCTATACTCTCTCTAAAAAAACTAATTTGGGCCGTTGGATTTCCATCCAATGGATCCTCATACCACCTCTTTAAAAAAAATATGAGTGCTTCGAATCTAAGGTGTTGAATAAAGATCTAAAGTCCAAAAAATTTAAGTATTCCTAACCTAAAAAATACTCGAGTGCTCCGTAGACATCACCAGATCCCCTTATGTCTTTGGGATAACACTTCTCGAAGGGCCAACAAATTTTTTTTTATCTGGTCTTCTCTTGCCACAACAATAACCAATGGATCTTCAAGGGAAAAAATAAATAGATATGCTAAAAATTCTAAAAAAAACGATCCCTTACTTTGGTGCACTCTAATTGTAAAGTTTTAGATTTGATATTTGGCTTAGAGGTGCTCCATTGGTTATAGGTAATTTGAGATATTAAGAAAAAGATGTCATCTACACCACATTCAAACTCAGAAGATAAAGGAGAGTCCTAAACCATGACAGCAACTCCCATAGTCTTATTATGATATACCCAAATTTAAATTGCATGGTCTAAACAATCTAGTTAGTATAAAAGGTGGCTCTCCAACCGGTTTTATTTTTTAAGCAAAGATTTCACCTGCTTTAGTTTCAATTGGCATTTTGTGATGATCTAATCGTATTTGATTTTGATGTTTGTGAATATTTATTTGGAACGCACTGTAATTACACATCACAGGATCCAACTGCTTCCAGTGAAACATTTTTCAGTACAATTTGTCAACTAACAGGCAGTATAATTCAGTCAATCGGCCGCCTTTCAATTCTGTTGAACAAAGTAATTACGACATCCCCGCTGCTTCTTTTCTGGAATGCCTTCTATCAGCTTCTATTCAGACGCTTTGCCAGGCCAAACAACTGCAGTATATAACTAGTCCCCACGGTAACCACCTGAAATAACCTGAACAAATCACTGTGAAATCACATCACAGCAACTACGCACCAACCTATCCGTCCAAATTTGTTACGGGGCCTTTGAACCAGTGCCTGGCACTGACGATCCAAGACGCCAGAACGAGGATGAACAGCCCACCGACGGCGACCGGGGTGTAGTTGAGCGTGTCCTTGGTCACCGGGTACGTCACCGGCAGCGAGAAGAGCACGGTGATGGTCGCAACCCACAGCACGGCGGTCCAGCCCACGAGGACGCCGTACCGGCCGAGGTTGAACGGGCCCGGCACGAAGTACTTGCGCGCCAGCGTCACCCGGAAGAGGATCGGCAGCGCGTAGGCGATGTAGAGGCCGATCGTCGCGATCGACACCATCGCCTGGAACGCGACGAGGCTGCCCAGCGACTGCGTTTTTGGAGAAGGCAAGACAGGTTGTTGTCAGAGTGGGATTGGAACGGCTGAAATCTGAAATGGTAGTGGCATGTTTTGGTGTCAGTTTGGTACCGGCAACGCCATGCAAAGGGAGATGAAAGCCGAGAGCCAGACGGCGTTGATCGGCACCTCATGCCTGTTGACTTTGTGCCACACGGACGACAATGGCATTGCCCCATCTCTTGAGAACGCATAAGCCATCCTACTCAAAGGAACAAAGACAAAGAGTGCTTGGTTTCTCTACTGAGAAGTGACATTCCAATCTGAAGCGAGCAGAGAATCACCTTGAGTTGCTTGTCACTGAGCTCATGCCACAGAAGTATATGGCGACGGCAACAATTCCCAGGCAGATGATTCCGCCAACGCCGTTCCCGTACCGGCTTTTGAACGCGAGGTAGAACACTTCAGCAATGGCATACCCACCAGCTTCATTGTCAGTGCTCAAGAGAGAAGGGATATCCTTCACTGCAAATGTGATGCCAAGTATGTAACCCCAGCCTACTACTATCGATATACCGATCGCGCTGATTATGCCGATCGGGCCATTCCTGTCTGCATTTTTCGTTTCCTCAGTCTGCATGAGCAAAGAACCAAATTGTAAGGATTGGCTAGCACAGTGCTAGTCGAAATTAAATTGGTGTTACTTAGTTTCCTTACCATATGCGCAGATGCATCGTATCCAGTCAGTGTGTACTGGCTCATCAGGAGCCCCAGAACAAAGATGTAAAGATTACTGTGTATTCCAGCACTATTATCAGTGTTAAAATGGGTGAACACAAACTTAGCACTGGCCCTCTCAGTAGCAACGGTTGGTACAGCAATCATCAGGACAAAGACACCTGCAGAGAACAGATACCATTCACATCCCAGGGGCCTTAGCTCTCCATTAATAAAGTGGATGTTATGTGTTTGTGCGAATTGTTCTTTGCTTTCAACGGGAATTTGTGCGAATTGTGCAAGTGAAGGGAAAGAGAGGTCACCCAGCATGTTCCAAGCAGCTGCGAACTGCCCAAACAAAGATAGCCAAGTAATTGGGAGGCTGTTGATGATGGCGTGGCTCAGCAGAATCGCGGCGTGGAACGCGATGACGATGTACTTCGACGCCAAGTACCCTCCACCATTTTTTCCGCCGGTGCTGAGCAGGATGATCACCTGAATCAGCTGCGCTAGAGAGAAGTCTACACTTGTTGTGACTGCCCACTGCAAAGCAGAACTTGCTCAATTAGCAGACCACACCAACTAACAGAGTTTCTGAGCTAAGCACTGAAAGGTTCAGAGAATGGTTGGTACCTGCCCAACGATGTTAAACCTGCACGTAACAGAAATAAACAACTTGAGGATTAGAGGTTCGAAAGAACTGAAATGGAATCAAGAGCATGTATGCATGACCAATGAATAGCATCTTCAAGCAAAATGGTCCATATGTAGTATGTATGAAAGGGAGTGTTTATTGCCGGCACGTCATAGTCTGAATTAGATAGAGCCCGCCTAGAGTATAGCCATGCTGATAAACCAACGAATGCGATTGAATCCATTGCCCCTTGGCAATACGCTGTCTGTTTTTATAGTTTTTGCTTATGTCTTTTATTTAAAAAACCAAAAATCAATACGAACACTCAATTTTTTGAAACAGTTTCTCTGTTTCCCTCGCTACGTTTTGCCTTGGGATAAGGCATGGGTCATAGCTGCTGCACCACGCACCCTACTCCCCTTATTTCCGTCACATGCACGTATCTATTCCATATATTTTTCCAGCGCTTGTTCACTCTTTTTAAAAAATTACTTCTTTTAGCTACCACTATTTATTTTCAGATAAATATCATAAACCACTGGCAAAAGCTAACAGCAAAACCCAACTCTACTACCACTATTGATCTTCACTTATTAATTACCCCTCATCAGTCATCAACGCCCTGTCGCCATCAAAAATCAAGACTTGTATGCAGTTGGCATGCGTAATTTCCTGCATAAGGTCAAAGCACACACATTGACTACAGCACATGAATGCGAACAAAGATTCCACTCCTTTCTGAACAACCAGGCCCACGCCATTAAAAATGACATTACTACAGTACAGAGTACAAATTATCAATCTAAAGGTGTATGAAAGGTATAGAATATATTATCTATAATATTTTTTATATTATCTATAAACAATATTAAAAAATAGCTTAGTCATCTTTTAACATATTTTAGATAGTTTCTTCATGACATAATGTATTTTCTTTTCCAACTATTATACAAGAGACAGCTCAATTCTTTATACTCTTTTTTCTGCATATCATCTTGTATCTATCATGGTAAAGCTTACTGATAACTCACGTCACACAATTTTCCATATTCTTAACAACTCTTCCGTCTGAGTTTGGTCAAACAAAGCGATTATTTTATTTTTCAATCAGAAGAAAATAGGAAATGCAGACACATCGAACACGCCAATTCGGTCACACACACACCAGAAAGAGACTGGGAAAGAACTTGAAAGAAAACCAAGCGGTTCACGCTGCCCTGTTCTCCGTCTCAAACTCCCAACAAGAAACAGATCCTCCCCGTTCACACGATCCTCCCCTGTTCTGTTTCCCTTCACATGATCCCGACAAAGACGAGAAACCAGGCGACCAACCCAAGAACATGGATGAGGAGGAGGAAAAGGTAATAAAGACTGTTTATGTTCGGTGTAAGTACCATCCGGTGATCCACGATGCGAAGGGCGCCCATCGCTTGCCGGAGAGGCGCGCGCTCCAGTAGTAGAGGCCGCCGGAGGTGGGGAAGGAGGAGCAGATCTCCGCCATGGAGAGGCCGACGGTCATGGTGAAGGCGCCGGCGACAAACCAGCCGAATGTCATGGTAGCCGGGCCGCCGAAGTTGAGGCCGGTGTTGTAGAGCGTCGTGACCCCCGTCAGCACCGAGATGATGGAGAAGGAGAAGGCGAAGTTGGACAGAACTCTACACGCCGGACCAGCCGAGGGAATATCAGACCCGTCAAGACGGACGAAACCAAGAAAGGAACAAGGAGGGCCCGTGAGAGATTAGGCGTGACGTACGAGAGGTCCCGCTTGAGCTCCTGCTTGTATCCGAGCTCACGGAGGCGGGCGTGGCCGGTGTCGGAGCCGTCGACGTCGAGGACGGCGTTGGCGGGGGGCTTGTTCCAGGTCATGGCGCGCGCTGTTGGAGCCTGGGTTGCAGTTCGAGTTGTGGGACTGGGAATGGTGCGGGAGGGGGGGTTTCTGCGCTCTCCTACTTGTAGCCAGGGAAGGGTCGTCGGGCAGCGCAGAGAAGCCGTGCGGGGTGCAGTCAACTCCAGAGTGCGTTGGGCTCCGGAAATATTGGGCAGCAGGCGGGGATTGGTTACTCCGGAGTGACACAGAATCTGCCAACTGGACGTTGGATCTACGAAACTGGGGAGGATTCTTGCTTTCCTGTCTGAGACTCTGTTTTTTTAGCGGCCGATAGTTTTTTGCCTATTTTAATAATTTTTATTCGTGTTTTTTAAGATGATAATAGACAATGGAGTTATCGATACGGATGGTGTATACAGTTTTGAGCTCAAATTTTTTTGTTTGGAGAATCCGTTTCAATAAACTGTTCTGATTATTTCAATCTTCAAAGAAGCTAAAAACCAAGAGAATAAAAAAGAACATGGCTTAAAAATGAATGAGAAAAATCCTATTATTTCTAAGCTACGGGGATTCGGATGGATTTTTTAGGCTATGGTTTATGACTTAAAATTTTGAATTATGTCTGTTCGCGAGAGGCAATACACAGATAAAATAGTCGCATGTGATTTTGGCCGGTATAACTGAATTCAGTACTCTTTTTACTATAATTTTTCTATTGACTTCGTCTTAAAAAATATATCATTTAAAAACTAGTTATTACAGTATAAGTCATAAGACATAATGTATAAGTAAAAAAGAAACCCAGCCGAGGATTCCTCTGTCTAACATATGCCCTGACCGCATGCATATGACGCAATAAATTGGGCTCTTCACCTTCAATGATGTGCAGTCAACACATGGTATTGTTAGGAAACTGGGCCCATGGCCAAGAGTCCTGACATATCTGGGCACCCCACCGTAGACTATAAATAGAGAGCCATACCCCCTCATTATGTACGCATGAAAGAAAAGCAATAAAGAAAGACCGGGAGTTCTCTCTACCTCTCTGTGTGTTCAATCTATTCTTCTGTGATTCTGTGATTGATTCGTTCTTGTTCTAAACAGAGGAATCGCTCGGATGAGTCGCGGCGACGGTTTCTCAACACGTTATCAGCACGACTTCGCTCTGGTGAACGAGGTAATCATCGAAGCACAGATTGAATTTTCTAGATCGCTTTTGAATCTGTATATTATTTTCGCGTTCTAGATTGAATCTATACGGTGCAAATCCGCCCTAATCTACCGCGAGCAGACTTGAAATCGCCAGCACAATGTCGATCGGTAGATTGTGAAACAGGGTAGATGTTGATTGCACTGTAGATTAGAACGATGCAAATCCGCCCCAAATCTACCGCGAGCAGATCTAAAATCGCCGGCACAATGTCGATCGATAGATCGTGAAAAGGGGTAGATGTTGATTGCATCGTAAATTGGAAACGAAAATTTTGCATGAATTTATTTGATTCTGCACGATCATTGCATGAGAAAAGACTGCACGAGAAATTTGCATTGTCTCTGTTCGATTTCGCATCTGCAACGCATAACACAGAAAAAAAAGGGGAAGGCACTGCCGCCGCATGCGGCCGCCGGCCAGAAGCCGGTTGTGGAGCCCGAACCACTGCCGGCCGATTGCCGCCCCCCCCCGATATGGGGCGCCACCGTCGTCGGTCGCCTCCTGCATGGCGCCGCACCGTGTGCCGCGCTGCAGCGCGCCGCCACCGCCGACCGAAACCGCCGCCGCCTCTGCATGTGGCGTTGATGCCGCCGCTGCCGCCGCCCGACGCGCGCACCACGCCCGAACGCGCGCCGCCGCCGCCGCCTCCCGCCCGGCGCGAGCTCCAGCCGCGCGCGCTCCGTTCACGCGCCCGCTTGCATGTGCCGTCCAGCCCCAGCGGGCCGCGATCGCCGCCCCTCTACACGGCCCCGCAGCGCGGTCCCCTCCGTGCGCGCCCGCGCCCGGCCTCCTCTGCCGCGCGCTGCGCTGCGCCGGCTTTGCGCCGCGCGCTCGCCGGCCGGCTGCGTCTGTCAGAAGCGGCCGCAGACCGCTCGCGCCTCGCGCTGCGCCGCAGACGCCATTGGCCGCCGCCCGACGCGAAGCCGGCTGCCGCTCGGCTCGCGCGCGCGACACGCACCGTGCTCGCCCTTGGCTCCTCGCCCATGCGCACGTCCCGCGCCACCTGCGCGCATGCGCTCTCGCCCACGTCGCTCCTCTCCCCGCCGAGTAGCCGCCGAGCCCCTCTGGTTCCCGCAAAGCGCCGCCGGCCTGCGACAACACGCGCGCGCCGCCAGCGCGCCCGTCTCGGTTTCGACGCCACCGCGCAGCCACTCCGCGACCGGCCGCCCAAGATCCGGCCGAAGTCCCGCCATCTCGGCTCTGCACCGCCGCCCTGCGCCTTCCACGAGCTCGCCGCCACGACGCGCCGCCAAGCTCACCGCCGGTGTTCATGGCGCCCGGCCACCTCCGCTCGGGTTCGCTCCCGGGCGCCCCCGGTTGCGCTCACCCGCCGCCGCATGTGAAGCCGCTCAGGCCGAATGCCTTGAAGCCGCCGCCGCCACTGTTGAATGGGGGTAGGGAAACCCTACCCCCCCATGGTTCACTCGCCCGGGTGGGCCACCAAAGCCTAATGGGCTGGCGGAAGGGAACATGGGCCCAAGGCCCAGCCAAGGGGAGGCGCTGGTTATTTTCCAGAAAAACCCCATAAGAATACAAATTACCGAAAAGGCCCTAAATCTTGCATATGGGTCCTGAATTTTGCAGATAAGGCCTCGTAGTTCCGAAAATTGCGAATAAGCCCTTAAATTTACGAGCGGGTCTAGAATTTTGCAGAAAACCCCTCTGTAAATCAGAAAATTGCGCGAATTTTTCTCTGAATTGAATAATTTGCGTAAAAGCCCCTGGAATTACAGAATTCGCTGAAATTTCATATTTTAGCATAAAAGGGCAACAGGAATCCGAATTTTGCATTATTTTTAGCATTTGAAGCTTATTTATTTATGCCATTATTATTCTCTGTATTTTCTGTATTTATTTACTATTTTGGTTAATTGTAATTGCTGAAAATTGCTTTTAATCACTGAAATTAGCAGTAAAATTATAGAAAATGCATAGAAATTTATGAAATATTGCGAGAACCTTTTGTACCATTTATTTACCCGTAGTGAATTATTCCGTGCATGTCTACCAGCAGTAGATTTATACACATTTAGATAACTAGCATCACGAACTGGGAGTTCGAGGAGCTGGCCCCGCATGGCCAAAACTATCTGTTGTAGGCATCCGATGTCGAGATTGTGCTTGGAGCCAGGAAGCTCCGCGCGACTATTGGGATTGGCGGACTGAATGACGCCTAACCCACGCCTAAAGAGAATGATCAGGCACTTCATTTTCTCAGGCACCACTTCTGCCTCACTCTCAAGAATGAGTACATGGTAGAGAATAGTGCGCTAGCACTCTGGACCGCACCCAAGAAGCAGGTTTGAGAGGCTAAAGTACACCATTCTTCCTCAAGCAGAGTAGGAGTGGATCAGACTAAGGTTTGCCGACTTTAAGACGGTCAGGGAATACAATTCTGCCTTGCACAAGATTTGTACCCCAATACAGAAAATTGAGAAAATCCTTCCACCCAAATGAAGTACAATCCGCACACAATTATCGTCAAGATGGTTATGAGGAATACGCCGAATTGACCGATATGATGCAAGTTGCGGAGGCTCGGGACAAAGTTCTCTGTAAGAACTACGTCACTTAGCCACCTGGGAGCTCCGTTGGTCGTGAAGCCAACACCGAGAGCAACAAGGTGCGAAAGCCCTTGATAGAGAAAAGGGGAAAGAAGGGTAAGACCGCAGCCCAGAAAGGCAAATTAGATGCTCCACGTGAGAATAAGGCTAGCAAGCCAAAACGGATGGCAAAGGGCACATGAAGGCCACTCTGCATCGGTTGAGGGGGAGCGTTTTGAGCAGCTGCCTGCGCTGATGGTGTTTGAGACCATTACGACAGCAGCACCCCTCTCGACCTAGAAGTAGCCACCGTCCTGATTTCTGTTGAATAGAATGTCAACCCCGAGAAAATAGCAGAAGAAGTCTTGTGCACTGAATGCATTTAGACTTTAACTGTCATTTATTTTGTGTGGAAGAATATGTTAGAATTTGCATGGATGGTACTTAAGAATTGTTATCTTTCTTGTGATGGTTGGATGATTTTTGAAGAATTCATTCATTTATTCAGTTTATAATGGTATGATATGTTCTGATATTGGAGTATCTTATTTATGTGTTGATTGCCATCTCATACATGTTAATAAATACCCTATATTAGAACATGTGTAGCGCCCTATGAAGGAAGTGTGCTTAGCCAGCAGCGGCACAACACATATCATCTTAAGAGAAATTGAGTATTTTTCAGTCGATTCGTAAGAGCACTGGCAGCCTTACGACAATCGCCAGAAGCGATGCATGTATAATTGGTTTGGGAAGAGCCATAATGGGCACAATTTTGGTCATTGAAGAAGCCTTATTGTACCCAAAATCGACTAGAACACTCCTAAGTTTTAAGAATTTTTGCGCCAACGGTTTCCACGTTGAGACTAAAGAAGAGTACGGTAAGAAATACCTGCTCATCACGAAGCGTGAAGAGAATGGCAAAAGAATATTAGAAAGACTTCCTTCACTGGGCTATATTATACCAACATTAAAGCGCTGCAGCGATAATCGCTCAAAAGCGGTGTTTAGAAACTCGAACTCTTCGTCTCGGCATGATGATTAGGCCACCAGTCTTAGGATGATAAGTAGCATAATCAATAACTCGTGTGGGCATAATATTAATGAGAAGAATTTCCCGAATCATGAAGATTTTGTGTGCCCTGCATGTGCCACCGGGAAACTAATTACTAGACCCTCCACTCTGAAAGTGAAGGATGAAGTCACTACATTCCTGGAACGCATCCAGGGAGATATTTGCGGTTCCATTCAGCCCGTCCCAGGGCCGTTTAAGTATTTCATGGTGCTCATTGACGCTTCTTCGAAGTGGTCATATGTAGGTTTGTTGCCCACAAGAAACCACGCCTTTGCAAAATTGATCTCGCAGATCATTCGCATCAGAAATGTGTTTCCAGATCATCATATCAAGTCCATTCGAAGGCATTTGATGATTATTGCATGGCGATGGGAATTGCAGTTGAGCACTCGGTACCGCATGTCCATACCTAGAATGGTTTGGCAGAGGCTTTAATTAAGAGAATTAAATTTATTGCCCGACCTCTTTTGCATAATTGAAATCTAGCAGCTACATATTGGGGACACGCAGTCCTTTATGCAGCGAATCTCATCAACCTTAGACTTTTGGCCTACAACATCCATTCACCTATGCAATTAGCGCAAGTGTCACCACCGAAAATTTCCCAACATTAGGGGGAGGAAATCAACCCCTTGATGAAGAATATCGGGAAATTAAGTGGCAAGCCTGGGGAATCCATGCAGATGACCCGTGCACTAGAGAAGTCCAGAAGACATTACATGGCAAGCCACGGGAATTCATGCAGATGACCAGCGCATTAGTGAAGCAAAAAGAGAAGTCCAGAGGACAAGAGAAGTCTATAAGACAATCGATTTGCAAGAACTAGCAAATCAACTGCCTGATCACTTTAGTGATTTGAAGAGCGTGATTAAGTCGCATGTGCTCGCACGCATTTGCACCGAGAGGTTGAAATACCAAGAAAGCGAAGGTATCCCTAATCTCGTCCAGAGGCCTCAGAAAAATAATAAAGGACGAGAACTCCGGTTCCTCGAATCCTTAGTAACCGGGGACGCCTGGTGAAGAAGGATAAGAGGGATTTATCACAGTCGATCACTAAAGTCCCCCATAATGAGAAGGGGAGCCAGTTGAGACCTGGCACTAGTATGACACCTTCCGAAAAGGGCATACCGGATCTGAATATCCCCATCGGCATGGATGTGTGCGCACACATCGGAGCCGAAAACTAAAGGGACTTGCCACCGTAATTGAAAGAAACGATGCACAAGGTGAAGCTCCAGAAGAAGTAACTCATGAAGAAATAGCTATAAATTATGTGCACACGGGAGAGTCCCTGAATAGGACAACAGCTAATATCGATATCTACTTCGCAAAGAAAATTGCCACCATCATCGATCTTGATCCCGAGCCTGCATCGCTCGTTGAATGTAAGAAAAGATCAGATGGAGAAGATTGGAAGAAGGCAATAGCAACTGAATTGTTATCTCTGAATAAAAGAGAGGTGTTTGGACCCGTATGCCGCACACCTCCCCACATACACCCCGTTGGGCACAAGTGGGTATTTGTTCGAAAGAGAAATGAAAGAAATGAAGTAGTGCGATACAAAGCAAGGCTGGTAGCCCAAGGTTTCACTCAACGTCCTGGAGTTGATTATGAAGAAACCTACTCCCCGGTCATGAGTGGAATTACCTTTAGATACTTGATCTCAATGGCAGTGAACTTGAATTTAGAAATGAAATTGATGGATGTTGTGACTGCATACCTTTATGGTAAATTGGATTCGGAGATTTACATGAAAGTCCCTGAAGGAATTCCTCTCCCGAACCAAGACAGAGCAAATAGAAATCATGCATGTGTGAAACTCAGAAAGTCACTGTATGGACTGAAACAATCTGGAAGAATGTGGTATAATCGCTTGAGCGATTTTCTCTGCAAGAAAGGCTACACGAACAATGAAGACTGTCCTTGTGAATTTATACGGTGATCTCAGAATGGATTCTGTATAATCTCTGTGTATGAAGATGATCTGAATATCATCGGGACAGCTGAAGACATAAAAGAAGCAAGCTCCTACTTGGAGTCAGAATTTGAAATGAAAGATTTGGGCAAGACCAAGTTTTACTTAGGCCTGCAGCTTGAGCACATCCCTGAAGGAATCTTGGTACATCAGTCGACCTACACCCAGAAGGTGCTTGAAAGGTTTGGCTTTGAGAAAGCATTTTTCCCTCAAAAGTACCGATGATCGGTAGGTCTTTACAGCAAGAAAAAGATCCTTTCCGACCTAGGGAAGAGGGGGAGGAAGTCCTGGGACCAGAATTCCCATACTTGAGTGCAGTGGGAGCACTCATGTACTCAGCAAACTGCACTAGACCGGACATTGCATTTGCCGTGAACCTGTTAGCAAGGTACAGTGCAGAGCCCACCAAAGGCATTGGCAGGGCATAAAAGGACATATTCCGATACCTCCAAGGTAGCGAGGATCTCGGATTGTTCTACAGAAAGAATCAAGATCTGAACTTGATTGGCTATGCAGATGCTGGGTACCTGTTGGACCCACATATCGCAAAGTCACAAACAGGCTATGTATTTCTGTGTGGTGGAACTGCAATTTCATGGAAATCGTCTAAGCAAAGCCTGGTAGCTACTTTGACGAACTACTCAGAAATTATAGCATTGTATGAAGCTGCACGAGAGTGCGCTTGGCTCCGCTGAATGATTCACCACATCTAGCAGTCATGTGGGATGAACATTGTGTAAACCCCCACAATTATCCATGAAGATAATACAGCTTGCGTTGCACAAGTGCAGACGGGCTATATAAGCATATCAACCCCAAGTTCCTCTATGCTCATGAATTGCAAAGATGGACAAGAATAAAATACTGCACACTAAGTCATGTAGAAGTCACTCCTCGCATCTAGCTTTGGAAGGTGCATGTGAGGGATTGAAATGATGGGACTTAGAAAAGTGCAGAATTCAGGGGGAGAATTCTTTCAAGCCCATTATTAAATCTTGATCATGAAGATTAAGTACCCAAAGGAATAAAGTCCTGAAGACCAAATGAAATTGGGTGAATTATACTCTTTTTCCCTTGACGAGTTTTCCATGAAGTTTCTCGACCAAGGTTTTTAATGAGGCAATTCGTGCATCGCAATATCACATGTATCATGTACTCTTTCTCCAAATTTTTCCCACTGGGTTTTTATGGAGTTTTGACGAGGCATGAGCATGTTGGGTGAGTGCCCAAGGGGGAGTGTTAGGAAACTGGGCCCATGGCCAAGAGTCCTGACATATCTGGGCACCCCACCGTAGACTATAAATAGAGAGCCATACCCCCTCATTATGTACGCATGAAAGAAAAGCAATAAAGAAAGACCGGGAGTTCTCTCTACCTCTCTGTGTGTTCAATCTATTCTTCTGTGATTCTGTGATTGATTCGTTCTTGTTGTAAACAGAGAAATCGCTCGGACTGATCGTCAGCGACGGTTTCTCAACAGGTATAACCCTTGCTCTGTATGAGCGCTCAATTAAATTCAATAGCACCATGCGCACACTCATGATCCGTTCAATTTGTGGGCCATGCACATAAATCGGGATTCGATGCACACCGCATGTAGTATTTAATCATTGTCTTGCGTGGAAGTCTAAAAGAACCTTTTGCACGTGTGTTTAAAAAATATTACCACCGAGCTTAAGTTCCACGTGTTAGCGGCAAAGCACCCCACAAAGATCAGTTGGACGATTTGCCTCTCTGTAGTTGTTTGTGGCCCCAATACGATCGATCTCGTTGGCATGATCAAGTTACCATCGTATCATTCATGCCAGCAGAACAACTGAACAAGGCCTACATAGTATGATCTTGTTTCTTAGGAGACAGTATCAATCTTTTTAGGCCAACAAGATCAAATAGGAGCTGTCTCTGGTTGGCACTTGGCAGACCAGAGAGAGAGAGAGAGATATCACAAGTGTACTGTTGCCGTCTAAATTATTGGCCGGGTCTGAACTTCGAAGGCGATTCGGAGAAGAAATCGTGGTCGAGTTCAAGTGCAAGAGCGCAGGACTGCCACATGCAGAGAAACACGAGCCAGGCGATCGATCGTCGCGTTGCGCAAAGCCTGATCACTGAACCCCAGCCCCAAGTCGCCGATCGGCGTAAGCAACTGATTATAAGTTGACTAGTAGCGCTACTTCTGCACAGTTGGAAGACAAGAAAAAAGGCACAGAGAAACGGGTACTAATTTTGTCTTCCCGGATGGTCGATCTTGTTTGCAATGTCAAACATTCAGATCCATCTTTCCCTTTCTCTTCGTTGGTTGCACTATTATTATATAGGGATTTTTGCAGAAATCTACCTCTAAGTTAGAGAGCTTATAAAAAAAACCTACTTGCATCTCAAACTTCGAAGGAACAATAAAAATATCATCCTATTTGCTTATTTAAGAGAAATCATAGACTATAAGTTAAAATAACCAAAGCCGCCTGTGAGCCAAGTGGATAACTAAACAATGGAGCACTGTAGGTGGCATCATGGAGGATTTCGTGGCACATGCAAAGATAATGTCAGCCTTAAGCCTGCAACTCAACGCTATTCTGAAACCGAAAAACGAAAACAGGAAAATGACGGGCAACAGTATTTGCCGCTGACTGAACTGCTCAGCGTTTTCTTCTCTTCTTTCTCTATTATAAGCACGCCATGATCGGTTACCTTCTATCAGCTTCTATCCAGACGCTTTACCAGGCCAAACAACTGCAGTATATAACTAGTCCCCACGGGAACCACCTGAACAAATCACTGTGAAATCACATCACAGCAGTTACGCACCAACCTATCCGTCCAAATTTGTTACGGGGCCTTTGAACCAGTGCCTGGCACTGACGATCCAAGACGCCAGCACGAGGATGAACAGCCCGCCGACGGCGACCGGGGTGTAGTTGAGCGTGTCCTTGGTCACCGGGTACGTCACCGGCAGCGAGAAGAGCACGGTGATGGTTGCAACCCACAGCACGGCGGTCCAGCCCACGAGGACGCCGTACCGGCCGAGGTTGAACGGGCCCGGCACGAAGTACTTGCGCGCCAGCGTCACCCGGAAGAGGATCGGCAGCGCGTAGGCGATGTAGAGGCCGATCGTCGCGATCGACACCATCGCCTGGAACGCGACGAGGCTGCCCAGCGACTGCGTTTTTGGAGAAGGCAAGACAGGTTGTTGTCAGAGTGGGATTGGAATGGCTGAAATCTGAAATGGTAGTGGCATGTTTTGGTGTCAGTTCGGTACCGGCAACGCCATGCAAAGGGAGATGAAAGCCGAGAGCCAGACGGCGTTGATCGGCACCTCATGCCTGTTAACTTTGTGCCACACGGACGACAATGGCATTGCCCCATCTCTTGAGAACGCATAAGCCATCCTACTCAAAGGAACAAAGACAAAGAGTGCTTGGTTTCTCCACTGAGAAGTGACATTCCAATCTGAAGCGAGCAGAGAATCACCTTGAGTTGCTTGTCACTGAGCTCATGCCACAGAAGTATATGGCGACGGCGACAATTCCCAGGCAGATGATTCCGCCAACGCCGTTCCCGTACCGGCTTTTGAACGCGAGGTAGAACACTTCAGCAATGGCATACCCACCAGCTTCATTGTCAGTGCTCAAGAGAGAAGGGATATCCTTCACTGCAAATGTGATGCCAAGTATGTAACCCCAGCCTACTACTATCGATATACCGATCGCGCTGATTATGCCGATCGGGCCATTCCTGTCTGCATTTTTCGTTTCCTCAGTCTGCATGAGCAAAGAACCAAATTTTTAGGATTGGCTAGCACAGTGCTAGTCAAAAATAAATTGGTGTTACTTGAAGTTAGTTTCCTTACCATATGCGCAGATGCATCGTATCCTAACAGTGTGTACTGGCTCATCAGGAACCCCAGAACAAAGATGTAAAGATTACTGTGTATTCCAGCACTGTTATCAGTGTTGAAATGGGTGAACACAAACTTAGCACTGGCCCTCTCAGTAGCAACAGTTGGTACAGCAATCATCAGGACAAAGACACCTGCAAAGAACAGATACCATTCACATCCCAGGGGCCTTCTTAGCTCTCCATTAATAAAGTGGATGATATGTGTTTGTGCGAATTGTTCTTTGTTTTCAACGTGAATTTGTGCGAATTGTGTAAGTGAAGGGAAAGAGAGGTCACCCAGCATGTTCCAAGCAGCTGCGAACTGCCCAAAGAAAGATAGCCAAGTAATTGGGAGGCTGTTGATGATGGCGTGGCTCAGCAGAATCGCGGCGTGGAACGCGATGACGACGTACTTCGACGGCAAGTACCCTCCACCGTTTTTTCCACCGGTGCTGAGCAGGATGATCACCTGAATCAGCTGCGCTAGAGAGAAGTCTACACTTGTTGTGACTGCCCACTGCAAATCAGAACTTGCACAATTAGCAGACCACACCAACTGACAGAGTTTCAGAGCTAAGCACTGAAAGGTTCAGAGAATGGTTGGTACCTGCCCAACGATGTTAAACCTGCACGTAACAGAAATAAACAACTTGAGGATTAGAGGTTCAAAAGAACTGAAATGGAATCAAGAGCATGTATGCATGACCAATGAATGGCATCTTCAAGCAAAATGGTCCATATGTAGTATGTATGCAGGGGTGTGTTTATTGCCGGCACGTCCTAGTCTGAATTAGATAGAGCCCGCCTAGAGTATAGCCATGCTGATAAACCTACGAATGCGATTGAATGCATTGCCCCTTGGTAATATGTTGTCTGTTTCTATAGGTTTTTGCTTCTGTCTTTTATTTAGAAAACCAAAAATCAGTACGAACGTCTAGTTTTTTAAAACGGTTTCTCTATTCCCCTCACTATCATCTGCTTTGGGATAAGACAGAGGTCATAGATACTGCATCACACACCCTACTCCCTTCATTTTCATCACACACATATCTTTTCCATATTTTTAATCACTTCTTCAAAAAAACTACTTTTTTTAGTTACTATTTGTTTATTTGTAACTATATATCATAAACCACTAGCAAGAGCTAAAAGCAAACCCAACTCTACTACCACTGTTGATCTTCACTTATTAATTACCCCTCATCAACGCCCTGTCGCCATCAAAAATCAAAACTTGTATGCTTAAACAATATTAAAAACAGTTCAAATTATCTTTTTACATATTTTTTAGATAGTTTCTTCATGATACAATATATTTTATTTTTTAATGTTATAGTTAACTGTTATATAAAAGACGGTTTAATTCTCTATACTCTCTTCTTCATATCATCTCCTATCTGCAGTGGTAAAACTTACTGATAGCTCACATCACACCATTTTCCATACTCTTAACAACTCCTCCGTCTGCGTTTGGTGAAACAAAACGATTATTTTATTTTTCAATCAGAAGACAAAAGGAAATGCAGAGACATCAAACACGCCAATTCTGTCACATACACCAGAAAGAGACTGGGAAAGAACTTGAAAGAAAACCAAGCGGTTCACGCTGCCCTGTTCTCCGTCTCAAACTCCCAACAAGAAACAGATCCTCCCCGTTCACACGATCCTCCCCTGTTCTGTTTCCCTTCACATGATCCCGACAAAGACGAGAAACCAGGCGACCAACCCAAGAGCATGGATGAGGAGAAGGAAAAGGTAATAAAGACTGTATATGTTCGGTGTAAGTACCATCCGGTGATCCACGATGCGAAGGGCGCCCATCGCTTGCCGGAGAGGCGCGCGCTCCAGTAGTAGAGGCCGCCGGAGGTGGGGAAGGAGGAGCAGATCTCCGCCATGGAGAGGCCGACGGTCATGGTGAAGGCGCCGGCGACGAACCAGCCGAATGTCATGGTAGCCGGGCCCCCGAAGTTGAGGCCGGTGCTGTAGAGCGTCGTGACCCCCGTCAGCACCGAGATGATGGAGAAGGAGAAGGCGAAGTTGGACAGAACTCTACACGCCGGATCAGCCGAGGGAATATCAGACCCATCAAGATGGACGAAACCAAGAAAGGAACAAGGAGGGCCCGTGAGAGATTAGGCGTGACGTACGAGAGGTCCCGCTTGAGCTCCTGCTTGTATCCGAGCTCACGGAGGCGGGCGTGGCCGGTGTCGGAGCCGTCGACGTCGAGGACGGCGGCGGCGGGGGGCTTGTTCCAGGTCATGGCGCGCGCTGTTGGAGCCTGGGTTGCAGTTCGAGTTGTGGGACTGGGAATGGTGCGGGAGGGGGTGCTGCGCTCTCCTACTTGTAGGGAAGGGTCGTCGGGCAGCGCAGCGAAGCCGTGCGGGGTGCAGTCAACTCGACAGTGCGTTGGGCTCCGGAAATATTGGGCAGCAGGCGGGGATTGGTGTACTCCGGAGTGACACAGAATCTACCAAGTGGACGGTGGATCTACGAAACTGCGGAGGTTTCTTGCTTTCCTGTCTTGAGGCTCTGTTTGTTTAGCGGCCGATGATTTTTGGTTATATTAATGATTTTTGTTTATTTTTTAAAGACGGTAGTGGAAGGTGAGATACTGATACAGACGATACATATAGTTTTAGGATTAAAAATTATTCTGGAGAATTCGTTTCAATAAACTATTCTATTTATTTCAATCTTCAAAGAAGCTAAAAACCAAGAAAATAATTTTTTTAAAAAAGAACATGTCTTAAAAATGAATGGGAAAAATCTTGTTATTTCTGAGCTACGGGGACTCGGGTGGGTTTTTTGAGCTGTGACTTATGATTTAAAATTTTGAATTCTGGTTGTTTGCGAGAGGCAATATGCAGAGAAAAATAACTGCATGTGATTTTGACCGGTACAACTGAACGCAGTACATTTTTACTATAATTTTTCTATTGACTTTGTCTTAAAAAATATATCATTTAAAAATTAATTGCTATAGTAAAAGTTATAAGCCCCTTCATGATGTGCAATCAACACATGGTATAACCCTTGCTCTATATGAGCGCTCAATTAAATTCAATAGCACCATGCGCACACTCATGATCCGTTCAATTTGTGGGCCATGCACACAAATCGGGATTCGATGCACACCGCATGTAGTATTTAATCATTGTCTTGCGTGGAAGTCTAAAAGAACCTTTTGCACGTGTGTTTAAAAAATATTACCACCGAGCTTAAGTTCTACGTGTTAGCGGCAAAGCACCCCACAAAGGAAAATTTCTATTGTGTGTGTTTAAAAAGTATTACCACGAGCTTAAGTTCCACGTGTTAGCGGCAAAGCACTCCACTAAAGAAAATTTCTATTGTATACCGATGGCACAATCAAATTTATATAACGAACGAATGAGGTTACGACACGTGGCAAGAACACGGTAGAGATGCATTGTAGCCCGTACAAAAAATATATTTTTTACTTCTTGTTGCAGTACCAGTCGTACGGAAAAATATTTTTAGAATAGTTGCTATAGTACTTTTGCCACGTGTCATCATCTCATTCGCGTGTTACACAAAGTGAATTGTATCACTGGTATACAATAGAAAATTTCCCCCACAAAGATCAGTTGGACGATTTGCCTCTCTGTAGTAGTTTGTGGCCCCAATACGATCGATCTCGTTGGCATGATCAAGTTACGATCGTATCGTTCATGCCAGCAGAACAAGGCCTACATAGTATGATCTTGTTTCTTAGGAGACAGTATCGATCTTTTTAGGCCAACAAGATCAAATAGGAGCTGTTTCTGATTGGCAGACCAGAGAGACGGATCACAAGTGTACTGTTGCCGTCTAAATTATTGGCCGGGTCTGAACTTCGAAGGCGATTCGGAGAAGAAATCGTGGTTGAGTTCAAGTGCAAGAGCGCAGGTCTGCCACATGCAGAGAAACACAAGCCAGGCGATCTGGTCACTGAACCCCAGCCCCAAGTCGCCGATCGGCGTAAGCAACTGATTATAAGTTGACTAGTAGCGCTACTTTTGCACAGTTGGAAGACAAGAAAAGGCACAGAGAAACGGCTACTAATTTTGTCTTCCCGGATGGTCTATCTTGTTTGCAATGTCAAACATTCAGATCCATCTTTCCCTTTGTTTTCGTTGGTTGCACTATTATTATATAGGGATTTTTTTTGCAGAAATCTACCTCTAAGTTAGAGAGCTTATAAAAAATATACTTGCATCTCAAACATCGAGCGAGGTGATCCACGTGCAGGCACACGTGGGGACGCAATGGAGGCGGCTCCCTGACTGCCATCGCCAAACAACCGAAAGGTCTGTTCTTTACTACCCATGATTTTTGTCTATAAAACAAACGTTTTTATGAGTAAGTTAAATATCAATAAATTAATAAATTATTTCGAACGAGCGTTTATTGGAATGGATTAAATATCAATAAGTTGATAGATCATTTTAAAAAGATAATAAAGATACCATCCTATTTGCTTATTTGAAAAAAAGCTATAGACTATAAGCTGAAAAAATATGGCCAAAGCTGCCGATGAGCCAAGTGGATAACTAAACAATGGAGCACTCCTAGTAGGTGGAATCATGGATGATTTCGTGGCACATGCGAAGATAACACCACCCAGGGAAGGTGGGCGCGTCCGACTGTTAGAGAGCTTATAAAAAATCTACTTGCATCTCAAACTTTGAGCGAGGCGATCCACGTGCATACACACGTGGGGACACAATGGAGACGGCTCGCTGACGAATTTTTTTTGTACGGATAATCCATTTTTATTCAAAATTACAGAAATATACCTACAGGAAAATTTTTTATAAAAATAGGCTCAAGTCGCCCAATGGGAGAGCGACTGAAGCCTATCGCCCAACCAGAAGCCGATTCTATCCCTGTCGCTCAACCATTGGGCGACTGCATCCAGTCGCCCTCCCATTGGGCGACTTTTCATGCAGTCGCCCAATGGTTGAGCGAAAGGTATCAAACCTTCGTCAAAAATAGTGAAAATTGGTGGAGCTATTCTTCATACATCCAAAAGCCTTCAGAAAAAAATTGGAGCAATTTCGGCTACGGGATCAAAAGTTATAGCAGTTTCAATCGAGGCCGAAACAAATTTGAGTCCGCTGGGCACGGGGGCCTGAGTGCAGTCGCCCAACCATTGGGCGACTGCATGAAAGTCGCCCAATGGGAGGGCGACTGGATGCAATCGCCCAATGGTAGAGCGATAGGGACAGAGTCGGCTTCTGGTTGGGCGATAGGCTCCAGTCGCCCTCCCATTGGGCGACTTGAGCCTATTTTTGTAAAAAAATTTCTCGCGGGTATATTTCTGTAATTTTGAATAAAAAATGGATTATTCGTACCAAAAAATCGCTCGCTGACTGCCATCGCCAAACAGCCGAACGGCCTGTTCTTTCCGGCCCTTAATTTGATTTGTATATATAGAGAATGTTTATTTGAATGAATCGAATGTTAATAAATTTATAAATTATTTTAAAAAGATAATAGAGATATTATCCTATTTGTCTATTTAAGAGAAGCCATAGGCTATTAGCTAAACAAATATGGCCAAAGCTGCCGGTGAGCCAAGTGGATAACTAAACAATGGAGCACTCTTAGTAGGTGGCATCATGGAGGATTTTGTGGCACATTGCGAAGATAACACCAACCAAAAGGGGAGGTGGGCGCGTCCGCCTGTAGGGATGCATGGTGAAAAGCGCTAAAAAAAACTAAGCAAATATTTTTAGCTATAGACTATCTGCACTTAGGAGCAAAACCTGGTCATCGGCCGGTTTGGTTTTACCCGGCTTGCATCGAGACAGATACATAGGGCGATTGTAGGTTGAGCCTGAACTAGAATCCCATGATATTTTCGGGCCGGTCCTGCCAAAACAAGCCAGGCAGCCTCAAACCTCAAGGATATGGTTGTATTAATAGCCTAAAGTTCAATTCTTCATGATCTCGTTTTCGGCCGGGCAGCCTTGCCTAATCCAAATTCCAAAGCATGCCTCAAATTCTAGGGCCAGCCGACAGTATATGGGCCGGAAACGTGTCCATAGTTCTTCCATGGTTGACTTATGTTATACGGACAGGAAGGATCCACGTATAACTTTGACCAACTTAAGGCAGGTTACCATGTACGATCAATTGCACGGGATCGTTACTACGATACGGTGGTACAACCGTACAAGCAAACCGAAGCCGCATGACGTGGACGTTACGTGATGGTGAGGTGATCGCCAGATGCTGACCAGATCGATGCATGCTCAACTAGTTTGTCAGAGGCACAAAAGTCATATATATATATATATATATATATATATATATATATATATATATATATATATATATATATATATATATATAGGTGACGTGTCGCAACAGTCGCCGGACGCTAATTAAGCAGATCCCCGTCGCTCTCTCTCTCAATCATGTTGCAGTGTATTCCCTGTAGGGTGGACGTCGAGGCACGTTCTTATTTTATTATATTTTTTAAAAATTTGTATAGTTTAATTTAATATTATTTTATTGATAAAAGTATTTTCAAACTAACGAGTCAAAGAAAATTTTAATTTTATCTGAAACCAATTTATTTAATATTTAACTAATTAACAAATGTAATAGAATCATCTATAAACCGAACCAACGAGCGGCTCTTTTCCCTGGGACTCTGTACGGCCTGTACGCTAGCCATTCCTGGATTTGTCCAACGACTAACTGTTCACCGAGACTTTAAGTAGTGATATCTCACATCTTGCTCTCTGCTCCCTCTGCTACTAAATTAAGACATGGCATTTACTTTTGGGTATTCACATGCATGGTCTCTGATTCACGTATCTGATTACCAATTTCGGTGTACGTTGCTATCGATTAATAGTTTAGCAGCATTGCTATCGATTAATCGAGTATGGGGATCAAACATTCATCTATTCAAGTGGCTAGCTGGCAGGTGAAAAAAAAAAACAACTGAAAATCACAAAAATGAAGTTACATAGATATGAGCAGATTAGAGCTGAATTGGTCTTGCAGGCCAGGCCCGTGCGTTTAAGTAGGCCCAATGGAATCTTATGAACTAGCGGAGCATCATGTGGGTAATTAATGCATGGGTCGTCAATAGCAATGCTGCTAAACTCCGATACTAACTGGCATCGCAATGCATGGGTCGTCAATACACAGCAGCAAAATCTAGGTATTGCGTGATCTACTATTGGAAAATCTACATGTATGAAATCCTGATATGATGCTACGTGAATACGTGATGTACTATTTGAAAATCCAGGTACTGCGTCGTTCAACACGTACGACGTGAGTGAGCAGCTCTCCTGCTCGTTCATCAAAAGAAAACGAAAACACACGTACGACAAGGCAAGTGAACAAAGCCCGCAAGCAATCGATTCATCGCTAACATAAACAAACACGCAACTAGCTAATTACTAGCCACGGGAAACATAATTAATTATACTCATCGATCACAAGATCGATCTGGCCAACAACTAAGCAGAGTAAAAAAGAAAAAGAAAAGGTTGGCCGGATCAATGGAGATCGATGACTGGCACTTACGAGAGGTTGCGCTTGAGCTGCGGCTCGTAGCCAAGCAGCCTGAGCTTCACGTCGTCCTCGTCGCCGCCGCCGCCGCCGCCGCGGATCACCGCCACCTCGTCGTCGCCGGCGAGCCGGCTGTAGCCGTCCTGCCCTTCCATGTTGATCCCTCCTCTTTTGCCGTTTGCCGATCTGGAAGATGGCAGTGGCCGCGAAAGACAGCTAACTAGTAGAACTACTGCTACACCAGATATTTCTTTGTGTGGATTCTGGGAGGTGCCATGCTAATGGGAGCGGTGACAGGCTTATATAAAGGACGAGAAGACCAGGACGGTGTGCTGCCGGGCTGTCTGGCTCCCACGAGATTCCCTGGAGAAGCCTCGTGTGGCGCAGCACATGGGCTCCATCGGGTGTGAATATCTGTAAAGTATCGCACCAGACGATCCCCATGTGGAAATAATGCAGATTCGGTGCATCATCACTTTGCACAACTTGTCGAGATCGCATGTTTGCAGATTGATGCACGCTTCGCTGCCATTTCAGATAGACTTTGAGACCCGTGTGTTATAATAGAATTATAAAAATAATAAGACGAAACTTACTGCCTGATCAACTTCACATATCAAATATTGGAGAACAAGCAAGAGAGAAGGGTGGCCAGAATACGCGAAGAGATAGGGAAAATGAAGGGGGTGGACAGTTGTATCCTGAGAGAGAGAAGAGGATAGAGATGAATGGTCCAGATCAAACCGGATAGCTGAGAAGAGAGGAGGGTGAATGTGCCAACCACCAACTCACACTTTTCTAATAGTAAAGATAATGATTTTATCATATTTACTTTTATAGTTTTTGAATTCGGATACAAATACGAATATTTTGAATATAAATGCAAATATGAATAATATTCGTTGCAAACACGGAACAAATACGAATTAAAATGAGTACGTCCGAATATTTTTCGAAATATGATAACCCCTTAAACTGTAAGTCCTAAATCACATATAACTTGTTTATTTGACAAAACCGTTCGTAATATTTGAACAAGTATTTTACATCCACCATAGAAATATCTTCTATAGCAAACATGTGCAGTTCATAGACTTTTCAAGTAAAAGAACATAGCTAGCTTCCATTACAAAAACAGAGCAGCACACGTTAGAAGTTGTCAGTCAAGTCAAACCAATTAATGTATACTTGTACTATGAACAACCAGTAGTAGCCAGGGGTAGTTCATCACAATTCACAAGCTCATAACAACACTTGGTTCATGGCATCTATTAGAGCAGTAAGAAAACACAAGTTCGATAATAATTCACATGCCGACGGGCAGACGAGCGGCGTAACAAGGGTCGGTGCCGGCAAGGCCGCAGAGGGAGAAGGGGTGGCAACAGCGGGATGCGACGACAGGCGGCGGTAGCAAGCGGGCAGGATGGGAGTGGTCAACACTCGAGACATCGTTGAGTGGATTAGGGATCAGATTGGGGTGAATTGATGCGGAAGTTGGAACCCTAGCCAACTAAGTCCTCAGGTCATATGTGTGGGTTGTACATGGCCTGGCTCAAATTGGAGTTATAAGCATCGGATAGTTCAGGTTTTTATTCGTATTCGAGGACAGTATAATAAAGTTTTTGTATTTGTTTCGGACAAAAAATCTATTTTTATTTTCGATCCGGTATTATTTGATAAAAATGTGAGCCAACACAATCATAAAAAATTATTTGAATTGGTCAGAAACGATCTAGGCCCTGATCAACTCGGCTTCGGCTTCTGGCTTATTTTTCACTATTCATAAGTTTCGTCTTTTTCTGAACTTTTGGCTTTTTGTTGAGCTTTTTTGCCGGTTCTTTTTTTCCCGTATTTGTTTGTATTATACGTAATGGGCTAACATATTTTTTTTATTTTTAATTTTTTTTAAATTTAATTATGCTAAATAAGTCTCTGTCAGCTACAGTTCTTTTTTCAGCCAGCTACAGTGTTTTCAGCCATAAGTCACGAGCTTTTCAGCCGAACCGATCACCACCTAGTCTATTTTCACCTATACTGCCATATGCCTTTTTTAAAAAAGGGAAAAGTCTGCATATAGGCATGTACCAACAGGGGCGGAGCTGGGCCTCGGGCCGCCGAGGCAATGGCCCGAGGCCCAGCTGAAAAAATACAGTCTACTTTACTATAGCTATAAATAATGAAGGATTTGATATTTTTCTTTCAATGAACTAGATCTGAGGCTAGACCTTGGGCTGGCTATGCCCCTGTGTACCGGGCGATGACTGAGCAGAACGAATTGATCCGACCCTATTTAATGCTGCCCACCTTAAACCCAAACTGAAACGATTGTGGTCTGGCCCAATGAATATGACTAGAACCGTGCAGGATTCATGGCCGAAAAGACCAGACAAGATCAATAGCTGAGAGCCCGACTAATTTTCTTTTCCTGCGTGAATCTTTTTTTTTTAATATGGAGAATGGTCAACAATCAACATGCAGACTAAAACCGAGAATGGTCAATCGTACACAATCTTCGTGATGGACAATACGAAGTATCGTTTCGATGTACTCCTTCGGAACAGAGCTGAATTTGAGACGGCTCACTCTCTTGTTACCCCATAATGTATGCCTTAGAGATCATGTGAATGAACCTTTCTGCACATATGACAAGGCAAAACTTCTCCACAAGCCATGCTTTTATGTTCTCGCCGCTTGCAAGACTATCAACATGGACCCCATCGAATTTCATGTCGGAGTACTTTATGAAGGAGAAAGCATTGCAAATGTGGTGCGGTGAGCTAAGAGGCTTCAGGGTTGTGGGAAACTTTGCCACGACGGATATTGCACAGAGGACTTGGATTCTAAATCTTGACCTATTGAAGGGTGAGAAGAACTGTTGGCAGAGTCGTCGTATTAGCAACGGGTAGACATTGTGGCCAGGAAGGCCACATTGCGAGAAATTGCGCGGCGTTTGCCGACGAGTAAGAACACCAGCATGAAAGTGCAGCATGTATTTCTATTTCCTTAAAGGCATGCATATACCGTCCTTGATTCGTTAGTCTGTATGCCATGTAACCCTCTTGTCGGATCAACGGTTATGTTGTTATTGTTACACCATTTGTCAAAAGTTCTCCGTGTATGAATTCCCTATTGAATTGTAATATCACTCACCTTTCTACTTACAAATCATTCCTACCTCAATCATCCTCACGAAATTCTTCAGAAATTTATCGCGCTACAATAACATACGACGATCACAAAATGTTATTATGAGCCTAATAAATTTCATACCCTTAAGAATCTACAAAAATCTGAAACGAACTAACCTGCCTTGTTTGCCCTTTTATTTTTTAAAAAAAATAACAACCTACAAATAATATTTGCTAAATATATTACCTACAGAAATTGTAATTTATTCTCCACCATTATTTTTATCGGATTAATAAAATATTATTTATTATTATTATTATTATTATTATTATTATTTTCAATCATCCAATTGGTGCACGATTTATCAAGGTGTCACTCCACTGTTAAGCGATGTGCAACCGTTGGGCAATTAGTCTAAGTCACTCAACAATGGAGCAACAAAGGATTATTAGTTTAAAATAAAAAAATAGAGGTGTATTACTGTAATTCAGAATAAAAATAGGTTATTTAAAAAAATCCTAAAAACTCAGTACCAGTTCCTACATTTATGTTGCTTAGCCTGTTTTGCTTATTATTTGAACGGATAGGCCAGGGAGAGTTTTAGGCTCCAAAGTTGGCCCTGTTTGTTTGTAATATTGGGCCTGGCTGACACGAGTGGCACCGTCCACAGTTATGCTTTCCTTCCTCTGCTCCTCGACTTTGGGCTGAGCCGACGTTTTCGAAGATGCAAAGCAGCTAGGTTGAAGTTTGAGGCGTTTTTCATGAAACTTCTGCAGAAGTTCCAAACATCCGGCGCGGTTTCACTAATCTCCTTCGTAGCTTCAAGTTTCCAACAGAACCCTCTACAGATAAATCTCGGCAAAGTTTCGCTTCAGACCGACTGCACTAGTTTGGTGGCGGTCCATTTTTTTTAAGAGAACCGGTTCGATACACTTAATTGGTTTTTAACCGTTCAATGAAGCTCATCCAATGGTTATGATGGCTTTGACACCTCCGATATTTGTAAGTAGTGTACAGGGATGGTGTTAGCGAAATAGGTAATTTTTGTGAAACCCCAAATGAAGTCCCAAAAAGAGAACTTCCCGAGTAGACCCATGAATCCGATGCATTGTGTTATCAGATCATCATCAACAATCATGTGCATAACAAAACAAGATAGATAGAGGTTTGGTTCGACCCATTCCCTTTGTACAGTACTAGACGAATGATTTCTAGGTACAGTTAACAGGTACTCTGTAGCGTAAAAAAGGCCTACAAGTCGAAGTCTATTGCACGATGGCCGAGCCTTTGTCACTAGAACGATCGGGCTATATTCCCCGGCGCTAGCACTCCGTGCATGCAGCCTTCCTTGGCCGCAACGGCGACCTCCTCACCTCCGACGAGCTCCGCCGCAGCAGCACCTCCGCCACACACAAGTTCAGCATCACCCCTCTCTTGTCGATCTCGGCGTGCCTCGACGCAGCACGACGCGTCGTCTTCGGCGGCGACGTGCTACCTTTGCGCAGCACCGCCGCCGCCGACGCGTCGTGGTCGCTCACGGTTTTCAGTGACCGTGGGAGCATGGAGTTTAAGTAGGCGCCCACGATCCGGCCCAGCAGCTGCAACGGCGGCGCCCACCGCGCTTTTGTTCGCAGCCGCCCGAACCTCCACGCCGTCGAGCCGGCGACGAGGACCGGACGCCGCCGGCCGAGCCTGACCCCTCTGGCAGCCACGGGCCACGTCGGTGTCGTCGCCGGTAGCCGCTGGTAGCCCCTCCGGTGGTGAGTCCAGCATGACCAGCACACCTTGAAACCGATCGATCCTTCCATGTCGCAACAAAATCCCGTGCAAAAACTTGAATGAATTTGCCTAATTGTCTTGTATTTGGCTGGAGATGGTGAGCTGTTGGGTATTTGTAATGGCCGAGCTAGGTGTGACTTGTGGTTTGACTTGACTAGAATTGAATGGAAATTAAGTTAGTTTTTGCTGTTGGTCTTGACTAGAATTGAATGGAATTTAAGTTAGTTTTTGCTGTTGGGCTTGACCTGACCGAGTTGCCGATGCAGTCAGGTAAGACTAATACTACTCACTAATTAACCCTGATACATACGCTGAGTCAGGGGTGGATCAGAACCCATGGTAATATCGGCTTTAGCCTAAGGCGTAAAAACATTACTAATGTATAGCTCAGATAATTTTAGTTTAGATTAAAGTATAAATTCTATAATTCAGCCTATGTTATTTCTATCGTTTGGTATTATTTTAGCAAATTTAGTCTAAAAAGTGATGCAATCTTAGATCCACCGGTGCGCTGAGTTGACTTAGTGGAGGAGGAGGCAGAAAGAGATGGCTCTCGACTATTTCTCTTTTAAGAACGTACTGCGACGGTGGTTGATTTCGCTGGATGCGCCAACCCGTTGCCAAAAAAAAGAAAGAAAGAAAAGAAAAGTAAGCGGTTGATAGCGATACGAAGTTTGGGCCGAGAATTGGAACAGTACACTAGCTTGAGTAGGTCCATATATAAGCCCGGTTGGAGAAGATAATCTTGTTGCAACATACTCGTTTGAGTTCTACGAATTGCAATCTTCTTGTTCTTTTCTTTTTCTTCGAAGTACAAAATCACCGTTGATTCTTCACTTCGGTCTGTCGTGCATGTGAGCACCAACCACATGCAAATTAAGGAAGCGAAGGAAGATCGTGCAGCGGCTATACAGTAGAGTACACCGTTTCGAATCTCCTGGTAAAGGGTTGTGTGGCCGCCTCGCGGTGCTGCTGCATGCCTCCAAGGCGGAGCAGCCCGGCCAGCGCAGGGACGGCAGGGGTTAGCAGCGGTGAGCACTGGTGGCCACTGCAGCACCTAGCCGTTGCCGCCGTCGTGCGCTGCCCAGAACGCCGCACCGTCGACCATATCGCCACTGTTGAAAAAAAAGTCATATATTAGTTGTGAAAAGAGAAGAAATATAACTTATAAATGTGAGAACGACATCACCCATTATATTAGTATTTTGAGAGGGAAGATTCAATACCATTTAAAAGATTGTTATTTTAGGGCTTACATATGGCAGCTTGTGGGCTTAAATGCTCAGCTCATTTGATCCTGTGGCCCAAGAAGTGAAACCCGATTGAACCTAGACATGTGGTATCAAAACTTAAGTGCTTAACATGTGGTATCAGAGCCCAAGCGTCTAACATCTTCTTGGTTGCAAAAATGCACAACCAATATGTGCACGGTAACAGACTGCCACCACCTCGCACGGCCTGCGTCCACGCTGGGCTACCGCCGCGGCACTCGGATCCATCATCACGCGTGTTGCCATCTCGCGCACCTAGCCGTGCGCCGTTCCGCTGCCAGATGGTTAAGGTTTCTTCTCGTGGCCGCCGCTGGAGAAGAACAGCGAGTCCAACTAGCTCCAATGGACGCTGGAGCATTCAGATCGACCTGCTATCCAAGAGGTATCCAATGCTTATTGGACCTCATGCTGATGGTGTCCATGTCACCATGTGCAGATAGTCTCGATCCAAGTAGGTCCAAAGCAAGCTGAGTCCAATTGGGCTTTGGACAGCCCAGGTCCAATCCCACCTCATTGTGACTGTAGTCTCAACGACGTGCTCTCGTTGCTTCTTTGGTGGATGGTATTAATATATCAAAAGCAGGGAACTAACTGGGTGGTACATAGTACATACAACGATATTTACCTGTTCATTTTGACTTATAATTTTTTAGACATCGACGTGATCCTAATGCACATTTTTGGAAATTGTTTTTCTTCGTTATTTTCTGGTAAAATTATAAACGATATAATGCTATGGAAAGGACTTTTCGCGTCAAATCTACTAATATCCATTTTTATGTAGCAAATCGAAATGCTTTTGAAGTTGTAAAAAATTTAACCACGTACGTTCTAAAACAATGTCGAAGAAGAACTTGGGAGTAGATTGGTAGCGTATCATCGGGTGAATATATCGGTCTAAACCACTTGACGTAAATTTACGGGATGCTGCAATTATACCATTCGAGGCGAAGTATGCGCAGGAGCAAGTCTTATAATACAGTTTTCAGTTGGTTATATGAATACTTACAGCTTATTTTTCAGCCTATTTATATAGTAGTTACAGCCAGTTGAAGGCTATATGACCTACCCCTTCCTCTCACAAAGTTTTTTGGTTCTTGTGCTTCAGCTGGCTGTAAACTTACAGCCCACCTCTCTTCTCTCTCCTCCATCTCAGCATACAGCCAGCTTACAACCTCTTATAATACTTGCTCTTATATAAGCACCTCGTACCGGAGATCATGAGCCGTCCATCGCAACAGCTAGCGCACCGAGGTGAAAACGGACGGCCTGATTCGTCCGCATGCACGCGCAGATAGTGCGGTGCAAGCATCCGGATGGACCCCACATGCAGCGTAACGAACGCCCCCTGAATTCCCACCCCTCTCTGGCCCAGCTCTCGTCGTTGCAATGCGTGGACCCCACCCGTCAAGGGCGCCTCCTCCATAGGGGTGGGCACTTTAAACCCGAGAACCGAGAACCGAACCGAACCGAACCCGAATAGACCGAATTGTCGGTCTATTCGGGTTTCGGGGTTCGGGTTCGGTCAATATTTTGATTTAGTTCGGGTTTCGGGTTCGGGTTCGGTCTTTGACCTTCAAAACCCGAATAGACCAAATAACCCGAATTCGGTGGTATATATGAGTTCAAAATTGGTGGTATATATGAGTTGGGTTGGTCTATTCAAAACCGAATAGACCAAATAATCCAAGGATTTGGGTTCCCTTGGATTGTTATTTTTGCATTATTTCGGTCAATTCGGTGGACCGAATAGACCGAACAAAAAATTCGGTCTATTTGGGTTCGGTTCTTGTTTTTTTTCTGAGAAATTCGGTCCTCATTTTTTAGAACCCGAATTTTCCAGAGACCGAATAGACCGAACCGAATAGACCGAAAAGACCGAATGCCCAGCCCTACTCCTCCATCTGCTTAGCTTTTAGCATTAATCAAAACCACGGCACCCACCGACAAGGGCATGTTCTTTATGGTTTTTAAAAATAACTTTTAATTTTTATTATAGTATCTGATTTTTAAACAGAGTATTTTCTCAAGACAGGATCTACAGGTTAATTGTAGTACACGTTAAAAGTCTAACATCTGTACCAGCCAAAATCACAAACGATTATCTCTCTATCTGTAATCTCTGTCGTGAACAGCTCAAAATTAAAAAAAAACAGGCCCAAAGTAACCACGTAACAAACTTGCCCTGCACGCCAGTGCATTTACTTGCCACCCTAACTACAGTAAAGTGTAAGACCCTAACCCGTCACTACGCGATAATAGTAATTCTTAAGCATAGTTAGGTTGCTTTTTTTTTTTGTAACTCCTGTGCCCTTGCCAGGGCCTTTTATTATACGCAAATGATGCTACAAGTCTTAAGCTATACATATTTGGTAACCAGGCCCGTCCCGGCCAAAACCGAGGCCCAGTGCAAAGTCTAAAACGGGGTCTCGTAGGCTAGTAAAATAGGACCATAAATAATATATAAACAATAATTTATTACATTAAAATATAATATGTTATGAATTGTACCTATTCAACCCTTTGTCGCATAATGTTTACTTGAATATCATCATTCTTTTGGTGTTCTTCGAAATGAAATCTTCAATGATACACTCATAGTCAATCTTGTAGCATGTCGCCCTCAAGTGCTATTGTAGCCAAATCAGTAAGCCTTTCTTGGCGTGACGCGAGCGGCGCAAATCCGGGGCATGGTCACGGTCGCAGGCGCGGGCGCAGCGCGTGCGCGAGAGGAAAGGCGGGGAGGGAGGGGGTGCCGGCGGGAAGGGGGAGGCGCCAGGCCAGAAGAGGAAAGCGGATTCCGGGGAACTTTCCAAAAAGGGAAAGTTTCCAAAATTCACTCAAAAACCCAGCAAAAATCAAGGAAAATTTTGGTTTAAATTTTTGGGGTCTTTCAACCTACCACCCCTTAAAAGAATCTTGACCTCGAGATTAACTTGGTCCAGAGAGTAAGTTGGGGAAATCTCGCTGCAAATCTGATTCTCTTTCCCAAGTGGACTCATCGGCCATGTGATTCCTCCATTGCACCCTGCAAAATCTGACTTTCTTGTTTCTGAGCTTCCTTTCTGATTTTTCGAGTATCTGTAAGGGCTCTTCAGGGTAGGTCCAATCGTCTTGCAGTTCAATGTCTGAGAGGGGCACTTCATCTGTAGGTTGGCGTAGGCACTTCCGAAGTTGTGATACGTGGAACACGTTGTGTATCCTTGACAAGTTGGGTGGGAGTTGCACTTAGTAGGTTACCTCTCCCACTCTTCCGATTATTTGAAACGGTCCCACATATCTCGGTGCTAGTTTGCCTTTGACTTGAAATCTCTTAACTATTTTGAACAGGGTGACTTTGATGTAGACGAAATCTCCGACTTCGAAGCTCAAATCTTTCCTACGGTTGTCGGCATAGCTCTTCTGTCGGTCTTGTGCAATCTTGAGTCTGTCTCTGATAATTCTGACGTGTGCTTCTGCATCTTGGGCAATCTGAGGACCAATAAGTTGTCGTTCTCCTGCTTCTGACCAATTCAAAAGAGTCCTGCATTTTCTGCCATATAGTGCTTCGAACGGGGCTATTTGGATACTGGCTTGATAGCTATTTTTGTAGGAGAATTGAGCGAATGGTAGGCAAGTATTCCATGCTACTCCATATATAATAGCGCAAGCTCTTAACATATCTTCTAAAATTTGATTTGTTCTCTCTGTCTGCCCATCTGTTTGTGGATGATATGCTGAACTGAAATTTAGGTCGGTGCCCATAGCTTCATGTAATTTCTCCCAGAACTTAGATGTAAACTGTGCTCCTCTGTCTGAGACAATTCTCTTTGGGCTCCATGGAGTGTCACTATTCTTGTCAAATATAACTCAGCGAGCTTGTTCTTCCCATAGGTTTACTTGATCGCGAGGAAATGGGCCACCTTGGTCAGTCTATCAACAATGACCCAGATAGCGTCATATCCTTCACGAGTCCTGGGAAGTCCAGTGATGAAGTCCATACCGAAGCTATCCCATTTCTATTCAGGAATTGGCAAGGGTTGCAACAATCCCGATGATTTTTGGTGGTCTATCATGATCTGCTGGCAGACATCACACTTGACCACATATTCTGCCACCTCTTTCTTCATTAGATTCCACCAATATTTCTTCTTCAGGTTTTGATACATCTTGGTGCCTCCTGGATGAATTGAGAATTGGGACGAATGAGCTTTGGATAGGATCAACTCTCTCAATTCTTTTTTGTTGGGGATGCAATAGCGGCCACGGAAAGTAAGGATTTCATGCTCGTTTATCGCATAATATGATGAATCTTCTTCTTGAACCTTCTTTTTCAGTTTTTGAATCTCTTCATTTTCATCTTGAGCTGCTTTGATTTGATCGGTCAATAACGGCTGAAGCTCTAATGCTGCCATACTGCCGTGTTCTGTTATCACCAAATTCAGTTGTAGTATATCCCTTCGCAACTCTGGTGGGTACTCTGGGGTATTGGGTTTGCCTTGTCGAACCTTTCGGCTGAGGGCATCAGCAATCACATTGGCCTTACCCGGATGATATTGAAGCTCAACATCATAGTCTTTGATCAATTCTAGCCATCTTTGTTGCCTCATGTTTAACTCTGGCTGTGTAACTAGATACTTCAAACTCTTATGATCTGAGAATATCTCACAACGATTCTCTAGCAGGTAGTGCCTCTAAATTTTGAGTGCATGCACCACAGCTGCTAGTTCTAAATCGTGTGTTGGGTAGTTCTCTTCATGCGGCTTCAGCTGTCTTGAAGCATAGGCAACAACTTTTCCGTCTTGCATGAGTACACATCCCAGGCCTTGTTTTGAAGCATCACAATAGATTTGGAACTCTTTCTCTGGGTTGGGCAAAATCAAGACTGGCGTTGTTGTCAACTTGGTCTTCAGCAACTGAAAACTCTCTTCACAGGCATCTGTCCATGTGAAGGGCTTGTCCTTCTTCAGTAGTTGAGTGAGCGGACGAGAAATTTTTGAGAATCCGTATATGAATCGGCGATAATAGCCCACCGGTCCAAGAAAGCTTCTCACTTCCGTCACTGTTTGGGCTGCTTCCATTCCATAACTACGGCGATCTTTCTGGATCAACCTTTACTCCATCTTCTGATATTATATGACCCAAGAAAGCAACTTCTTTCAGCCAAAAACTACTTTTGTCAAACTTCCTTGTGTTCTTCTTCACTCTTGGAGTATATCAAGATATCATCAATGAAGACTATCACGAATCGATCCAGTTGGTCCATGTGCACCAGATTCATAAGGTTCATGAAATATGCTGGCGCATTGGTAAGACGAAAGGGCACAACCATGAACTCATACAATCCATATCTGGTGATGAAGGCTGTCTTCTCTCGATCTTGCTCTCGGATCTTGAGCTGATGATAACCCGAGCGCAGATTGATCTTGGAGAATACTTTGACACCCTTGAGTTGATCAAACAAGTCATCGATTCTGGGCAATGGGTACTTGTTTTTTATTGTGACAGCATTCAAACCTTTGTAATCTACACACATTCTTAATTCTCAACTCTTCTTCTTCACAAACAGGACTGGTGCCGACCAAGGTGAAACACTCGGTCGTATGAACTCTTTTTCTTGCAGTTCATCTAACTGTCTCTTGAGCTCTTTCAGTATACTGGCTGACATTTTGTACTGATGTTTGGCAATTGGCTTTGTGCCTGGAATCAACTCTATGACAAATTCTACTTGTCTATCAGGGGGTCTGCCTGGCAGTTCTTCCGGAAACACATCAAGATATTCTTGTACCACTGGCACTTGATCAAGTGTAACTGCTAGCATGTTGATCATGCGCTTTCTTGCATCTTTCAGTACCTCTCGGTCTGTTTCTACCACCACTTTCTGACCTCCAGGATTGACCAAGGATACTGTTTTGATCTGACAATCTACCTTGCCTTTGTTCTTGGATAGCCAATTCATGCCCAAAATGGCATCTAATCCTGACATATCTAACTGTAGCAAATCTATTCTAAAATCTACCCCTTGAATTTTTATATTAAGTCCACCACACTCACGGTGGGACTCCATTCTAACCCCAGGGGTTTCAACCACATAGGGTCTTGGCAAGGAAACAGATGGCAACTGATTTCTTGAAGCAAAACTCTTCGAAATGAAAGAATGCGTTGCACCAGGGTCAAATAAAATCAATGCAGGTATGGAGTTGATTGGGAACATACCGGCAATGATATCACTAGCTCCAGCTGCATCTTCCGCGGGCACATGGTTCACCCTTGCAAAGAAAGTGGGTCTTGTGCGGCCTCTGCCTATAGATGTGAAATTTGCTGTGCCTGCTGGGGACTGGGGTCTGGCTGCCTTTATCTGTAAGAGACCTCCTTTGGGAGTATTAGAGCCTGCCTGTGTCTAGTTTCTTGCTGCTGTTGACTTTCGACTTGTAGCTTGGCTGCATCTGAGGGTAAATTCTTCCTGGGGCACTGGTCCCTGTAATGTGTTGCTCCGCTGAGCACTGTGTGAGGAAGACTGAGACTTGTGTGCTGCTTTACGCTTCCTGAAGTCGTCCATCTCGCCTCTTGCTTCCTCTGAATTAATGAGGCTGTCTACCATGTCGTGTAGATCTTTGAATTTCATGGCAGAGATGTGGAACTTCAGGGACTTCTGTAATCCTGCTCGGAATCTGCTCATCTTCTTTTTTTCCTTGTCAACATCCTCTGGAGCAAATCTGGAAAGGTGATTGAATTGGTGCAAGTATTCTATTACGGTACTTCCACCTTGTTTAAGCACCAAAAATTCACGGCGCTTAGCTTCCATTATACCATCCGGTATGTGTGCCTTACGAAAAGCCTTGGAAAACTCTTCCCAATTAATTTCCCTGTTCTGTAGCGTGCGTTGATAGTTGATCCACCATGTTGCAGCTGCACCCTGCAACTGGTGGGAGGCATACAACACCTTCTCTTTATCGTCATATTGTACAGTCTGAAGCTTCCTTTCCACATCTAATAGCCAATTCTCAGCAACTATAGGGTCGGTTGATGTGGAGAAGGTCAGCGGTCGTGTCTTTAGAAAGTCTGCCCATCGGGTGGTAATTGGGGTACCATCCTGTGTAACATTGCCTCCACCTTGTGTGCTTGGAGATCTGGCTGCCATCTGCTCAAGGAGTCGTGCATGCTGATCTAATACTCGTAAAATATTCTGTTCTCCTTGGTATCGGTTCTGTTCCATCATGGCTATCAAGTTGGCTAGTGTTGCTTAATCTGTGGCAGGTGCACCCTGCCCGTTGGTCTGTCCACTCTGCTGTGTTGGATCCATCTGCCAATTGGAACCTTGAGATTAGCTTTGCAGCGGCTTTGGTGAACAAGAGTAGATAAGTAAGACTTTGAGTTTTCAAGGCAAGTATAGGACGAAAAAGGTAAGAACGAGGATGAAAGGGGGCAGGAGAAAGCTTTGAACACAGAGGAAATACTGATAATTAAGCAAACAACATAAAGGATAATGAACATAAATTTACAATAAGCAAGTGGTACACAGACCACTTAGGGTTCATGATTACACCTGCATTACATTACAAAAGTACCACTACTACAAAAGGTCAGGCTAAACTAGCGAACACCAACTACTCCTCCATGGTGTTCGGAGCCGGCAAGGCAAGAGGGGCTGTAGGACGAAACCGAGCACGATACTCTTCTGCGGTCATCCTGCGCCTAGGCCGAGACTGCACCGAAGCACACGAAGAGGAGATGCTGGGGGACTCTCCGCAGTCCGAGGCCTCGCCCGCCTCAACTGCCTCGAAGCTGATCAAAGCTGCATGAAGCTGTTGCACCTCCTGGCGGGCCTCCCACAACTGCCTCTGTTGGGAACGGGACTCCTCGACGGCCCGCTTGTACCGGAACGCCTGCTGGGCCACAAGGGTGGCGATGCCCGCAAGGCGAGGATCATCATCCTCACGGAACTGAGGGACTGCAAAGCCTCCACGGAGCGATCTCGGGATCAGGTCAAACAGAGACTCGGCCAACTCCAAGTCGTAGTAGCTACGGAGGTAGATCACAGCCTTCTAGGCTGCATCCTGTACTGCGTCGTCCTGGTCGATCCTCCTGGCGATAAACTTCCTCTCAATATCTGGGCGGACAGGCAGGGGTGTGAGGGTCACCCATGCCTTCCACTCATACCTCTGCTCCTGGCGAAAACGTCCAACTGCGTGGAACACTGGACTGTGGTACCCGGTAGCACCAAGGTACCTCTGCATCTCCCACAGCTTGAAGGGCCAACCCTCCATGCGGTCAGGACGGGAGTGAACAAAGTGCACCATCTGCCGAGAAACGAAAATTTTGAAGTTAGACAGGTACAACAGTAAACATTTTTGCCAAAAGTAAAACTTAAGCAGAAGTAAACTAAGACAGATAAGATAGCAACAAGAGAGAAAAAAGACAGCAGTAATACTTATATTTTCCGTAAACTCCTTTTAGGGTTTAAATTAGGTTTTTGCGATAAAATCGCTTCCTAGTTTGCATTAGGTCTCAACCTACGGTCAAAGAGCCTGCTCTGATACCACTTCTTGTAACGCCTCCATTTCTAGGGGCGCCTGCGGACACGTCATTCCGCAACTATTCACGCATGAACAGTTATGGGACGTCACACAAGTGTGTACCATCACATGCTTACAACAAAAGTCCAACTTTATTACAAGATAAGGTTTAACAACCCAGTTTACTGCAGCGGGGCGTGCAAGCCCAAAGTATTTACATTACAAAAACTCCAAGGAAAGCTCGAGCGCGGTGGAGACCTAGAGCCATGGGTCCTCGTCGAAGAACAGCTCCTCTAGCGCTTCCTCAACGGGGAGACCTTCACCAACATCTTGATCTTCTGGGGGAGAGGTTTAGCAAGCCGTGAGCTAACCAGCTCAGCAAGTCACAACAGGAAACCCTACCTTAGCTACTTGCACGGATCAACAAGGAAGGGAGTATACTTGTTTTATTAACTTGAGTGAGTGCAGTTTTATTTGCAAACGTCTTCAATAACATAAAAGAGTACAACTACTCCTTAAGATTAAGGGGTTTTCATAAAAAGTGAGTTAACCAACTAGTCCAGTTAAACACTTGTAAAAACTACTTAAGCCTCGCAGCTGGAATCACCCAAGTGACACAGCTCCATTGACCGGGAGCACGGCGTATTCGAATACCATTTATTTGACTCTGCAGAGTGCTCAACTTTACCCACATGCATCCTTAACCCTCATGACTGAGTTAAGGAACCGGGTCTTTTCGCTGCTCAACCCTTGATATACACTCCACCTGATAGGCGCGGAATCCATACAACCTCAGGTATCCGTTGGCCACCACGGAATGCCAGGCCCGAGTTGAGGGGACCTATTGTTGTCTTAGTCCGGATTCGCAATCCGCACCGACTCCCAATGCAGGGCTTCACTTAGGTTGAGCAGATACTAAACCAGGGTTGACAAGTCAACACCTGTGGTTGAGCGGTCACTATGTCATTTGCTCGGCACAAGGGTCTAGTCCTTATATTTTCTTGAGGTTCGCAACCTCCGCCCTAGGGTAAAACGGTGGGCGAAGACTATCTCGCAGTTTCCCACAACACACCCTAACTTATGCACGCTTGCACTGCCACCCTAGGGTACGGTGTCCCATACCACCCTACCCTAGCTCCAGGTTTTGAAATCTACCGGCCCACGGCCACAACCTTAGTAGTGTAAAGACTTACATGTGATAATAAGTAGCCTACAGGTAGTTATCATATACATAAAATGACGCTAGGGTTAACAAGGGAAGGGCTACAAGTTTAACATGGCATTTATCGGTGGTAGGGTTTATCTACAATAGCAAGTCATTCTAAACAATTTATTTTACTTTAAACTAACATTTCACAACTAGCATAATGCAAATAACATAATAGCAAAATTAAACAACATGGGATACAACATGATCAAGGTTTTGCGACTTGCCGTGAATCTGTACGATCTCGGCGATCTCGAACGTAGAACCTCCCTGATCCTGGGTCTGCACCGAGGCTTCCGGAATCTCCGAAACTAGCGTAAACATATAAAATAACATAAGTCTGGCTTGAGCCTAATCAAGCGAGGAAAACTAAACTACGAAAAAGGAGTAAAATACAAAAATCCTCAAATTGGAATTTTTAGAATTTTTCTGGGATGAAATTGGAGAAATGGAGGTCAAAAATGGGTTCATGACATTAAATGGAGCAAAGTGGTGAAATTTGGGAATTGTTGGGATTTTCTAGGATTTATTTGGATTTTAGACAAGAATAAAATGCTGAAATTTCCATTTGCACAGTGTTGGGCTGGCCTTCGGGCTACAGTGCAGCCCGGGCGGAGATGCGGCCCGCGCGGCCGGGCGATCGGTGCGGCCCAATCAGCAGCAGCGCGTCGGCAGCGGCAGCCGAGGGGCGCGGACCACTCCCGTGCGCGCCTGCGCGGTCCGGATGGACGACGCGCGGCTCAGGTGGATGGCCAAGATGGGGGCGGGGTGAGCGGACGGGATGCGGCATGGGGGAGATCGGACGGCAACGACGCAAGGAAGGCGGGCGGAGCGGTAAGGTGGAATCGAACGGATGTGGGGAGGCGGGGTTATGAAGATCGGACGGCGGAGGAGGGCGGTCATCTGACGCTCCAAAATAAATGGCAACGGGAGGAGTGGACGGGAGAGATGGGGCCACGTCTCCCCTTTGTCTACCTCTCGCCGTGGCCTCGCGTCAGAGAGGCAGAGGGGCGGCGCCTCCGCTCTCCGGCGGCAGCAAGGGCCTCCGATGGTCGGGAAGGGTGCAATCGGGTAGGGTTCGACTTGGAGAACTCATTTTTGGGGTTTGGGAGGTTGGAGGATCAGCAGGGAAGGCAGGGGGCAAAAGGGGAGTTTTCGGTCCACCGGCGGCGAATGAGGTCACCGGGGTTGAAGAAGCCGAAGTGGCTGCGCTTTCATGGTCAGAGGGATCCGGGGCTCACTTTAGCAGCGGTGGGCGAAGCTCGGAGCCGTTCTATTGAGCTGGCCACGGAGAAGCTCTTCGACCGGCGGTGAGAGACGGCGTCGGCTCTCCATGGGCAAGCGCCTGGTCAAGGGAGTCCACCAATGTGATTAGCACACCGAGGAGATGCTTTGGGGAGAAATAATTGAAGAATGAGGGAGGGGAGTGGGGGATCAGCTCCCGGGGGTCGCCAGCTCACAGGGCGGCAATGGCGGAGCTATGGGCGTCGGGGCTTCGATTCGGTGCTTGGGGAGTGACTAGGGAGTAAGGGGAGGCAGATGGGGTGGTGAGGAGGCTTGAGAAGCAAGGGAGGAGTAGGGAGCAGGGGAGTGGCTTTTGTGCCCGGGCGAAGGGAGAAGGATCCGAGGGAGAGGGGAATGGGCGGTGGCGCCGGGGTCAACAGGAGGACGGGGGAGCTGTTGGTGCATCGACTCAGAGCAATGGGGCGGTGTTCGGCCCTGCAGAGCGATTAATGGTGAGGAACGGCCGCGGGAGTGGGTGGCCGGGGCGACATGGGCGACGGTGAGGCTTATTGGGGAAGGGAAAAGAGAGGGAGACTGGCAGGTGGGGACCAAGCGAAGGAGGAGGCGACGCGCAGCACGGGGGCGGAGCTGGCTTCGGACCGCCTGACGTCTGCGTGACACGCGCGGCGCAAATCCGGGGGCATGGTCGCGGTCGCAGGTGCGGGCGCAGCGCGTGCGCGAGAGGAAAGGTGGGGAGGGAGGGGGCGCCAGCGGGGAGAGGGAGTGGAGGGAGGCGCCGGGGAAAGAGGAAGGCGGAAAAGAGAAGGGCGCCAGCGGGAAGGGGAAGGCGCCCGGCCAGAAGAGGAAAGCGGATTCCGGGGAACTTTCCAAAAAGGGAAAGTTTTCAAAATTCACTCAAAAACCCAGCAAAAATCAAGGAAAATTTTGATTTGAATTTTTGGGGTCTTTCAATATGTCCTCAAAATAGCTCTTGTGCATGATATGTTACCTTTGAAATATATGGACTAGAATGCAGCTTTTGTTAGTTTCTCTTGTGCTGGTCTCAGTGGAGCTGCACGCCGGTCTCTTGTACTGGTCTGCTGAGTGCTGATGGATGTTGTAAGAGAACCGCGCTGATTATTTCTGCACGGTTACGGCCCTGCCGGAGCGCACGCATGCGTTAGACAAAATGTCAAAGTGCGACGCGACGGGCTACCTGCAAGCCTGACTGCCCCAGTGCCGCCGCCCGACAGCTGCGAGTAGAGATGGCAATGGGTACCCGAAACCCGATACCCGGTCTGAATCAATTTCCTAACCCATGAGTCTCTTAATGGGCCAAAAGCCCAACCCATCGGGTCTGCCGGGTTCGGGTACGTTCCTATAGTACCCAAACCCGTAAACCCATGGGTAATATAAACCCGATCCATAGGAGTTATAAACCCAGACTCCCAGCCTCCCAGGCAAACCAGCCCAGCCCATTAGCCATTTAGCCCCAAGCCCCCAAATCCAATGCAGCAATGCCCCATTACTCATACGGCTAACCCTAGCTAGCACTCGGTCACGGTCACTACTCACTCCTCCCCAGTCCCCACCCCGATTCAACAGCCGCCGCAGCGGCGGCGCATATGGCGCTCTGCGCTCGATCTCCGGCAGTCTCCACACTCGCCCTACCGTCCCGCAGCTCCTGCTCCCGCCACTCTCACCGCACGCTTGTCCTCCCGCACGCCCTCGCCATCGCCTCGCCTTCCAGTTCAGCCCGCCGCTCCCACAGCGATAGCCCACCGCCCCCACGCCGCAGCCAACACGCATCGCAGTAGTAGGCCCTTGGCCGTGGCGCTGCCCTCCGGCTCCAACGAAGATGGCCGGTGAACTTCTTCCTCTTCTCCATTAACCATTGTTGCAGCTCGCATTACTGACCCCACGGGCGACCCGTGCGTACCCGTTAACCCAGTGGGCATGGGTCTGGGCAAAAATCTGCACCCGTCACGGTCATGGGTTTTTTAGCGGGCACATCCAACTTTCATGGGCACGGGTTTGGGATAGCAAAACCCAGCGGGCTTGTGCCCGTTGCCATCTCTAGCTGCGAGCCTCCACGGACCAGTGTCAGTTTCCTCCTTTTCCTTTTTTTATTGAGATGGACTGTTCCACCTAGGGGTGGCAGTGGTCGGACCTTTTAGGATGTATTTGATTTGAGGGATGGGTGGAATGAAATGAGATGGTTTCTTTGACCAAGCCTATTCATGTGTTTGGTTTGAGGGATGGGGTGGGATGGAATGGTCCAAAGTGGGATGAGCCTGTGCAAATTTAGAGAATATTCTTCTTAGATGCTGGACCATGTGGTTTCACCTTTTTTGTGGAACCATCTCATCCTATTCCATCCCATCCTATTCCACTTTCATTACTCCAACCAAACACATCCTTAGCCACCCACCACACATACGATGACGACGAAGGCGGCGGCCGGAACTATACGATGGCCATGGCGCGGTGTGGTGGAGGATAGGTGGCGACGACGACGGGGTGTTGGGATGGAGGCGGCGGCGCGCTAGAACGAGAACGACGATGCGTCCGGTTCGATCCACTCGAAACGCACGAACCCATAGGTTCTCAACCTGTTGAACCAAGTCTTCTATTGGGCCACACAGACCCATGCTGCTAGAATTTTCGGAGCGTGCCTCATTAGATCAGGCCGAACCACCCACACGAATGCAGCGCGCGCTATGCAGCATCGTGCCGCGCACCGTAGGCCTCATCCCATGGGCCATTGACGAGCGCTGGCCGCTGGCCGCAGGTGGCGAGAACCGAAGCTTCGCGAGGCTGGCAGGGAGGCCGCAGGTGGAGGGCAATCACCCAGTCGCAGGTCCGAATTTTTTTGTATTTTAGCCCTTTTTTTGAAAAATATTCACATTTAGACCCCTGATAGTTTTAATTCCGATTTTGGACCCAGAGCTCGGCGCCGTGACCCACGGCGCCGAGGTAACACGTCTCGGCGCCGTGGACCACGGCGCTGAGGTGCCAGACCCGCGCCATCGTGGTGGCCTGCGTGGCGCCGACGTGGCAGCACCTCGGCGCCGTAATCAGTGGCGCCGACCTCGGAGCCGTGAATTATGGCGCCGAGCTCGGAGCTGTAACATCTCAAAATTTCGCTCTCTGAAAAATTTAATTTCAAATTAATTAATTTAAAGTATTTGAACTTTATTTGGTTTTATCTGAAGTTTATTTCAAAATCTAAATCGAATTTAATCCTCAACCTCTCTACTCGGCCATCACGTGTCGCTCCCTGATTCAATCCATCCTCGCCCGGTTTAATCTCAGCCACCTGCCTTCACTTACCCCTTCGTTTTAATCCGATGGCCCTGATTTCTCTTTCGCCTCGTGGCATTCATCCGACCGTCCACTCCTTCCTCCTCTCTCTTCCCTCTCGCTGACAGCCCAACCCCGCCAGTCTTCTTCTTTCTTCTTGCCTTCTTCAACCTTCCACCGCCACCATTTCCCCGCTTTAAACCCCGCCTATATCCCTCTTTACTCGTCCTTGCGCCGACCTTAACTTTGGTGTAACCGATAACCGTTCGTCGCCTCTACCTTCGTCAGACCCATGCGCGCATCCCCGCCCCTCCACCGAGTGAATCCACCGCCGAAGAGCCCTGCCGCCAACGCCCTCACTTTGCCATCCCTGCATCCTCGTCGCCGGCTACCACCGAGAATTTCCGAGTGTCGTGCCAAGGTGCACTTAACTCCCCGTGTCCTCCTCCTCTCGCGCACCCCTCGCCGACCCCAGCAGCGTCGTCATCCGCTGATGCCCTCAGTCCCCGTGCGCCACCTCAGCAGACGTGAGCTACGCAAGTGCTACGCCAGCCGCGTGCCACCTCAGCCTTCTCCCCGATCAACGGACCCAGTCCACAAAAGCCGGTCACATCTGTCAGTGAATAAAACCCTTTTTCTGTTGAAAAATAATTTGGCCAGAAAATCGAAATCCTTGCTGACGTTACCCTAACATCATAAATTCCTTTTCCATAGAAATATAATTCCTCTGAAAATCATTTCCCCTGATGATGTCATTTCAGTTAAAAAAATAATTCCAGAAAATCAGTTTATTCTTTTTCTCTCCTTTTAAACTTCCAAAATATCGTATTTCTTCATTTTAACTCCGAATGAGCCCATTCAAATTTCTAAATTCATCTAAAATTCTAATCTATTCATTTCTATCCTCTTTTAAAATTTTTGAAGTTTTTGAATTTATTTGAATTAAATTAAAGCTTAGAAAGTAAAAATATTTTAAATGGTTAAAATATACTTCAAATTAAAGCTTATTTTATTTTATATTTTCGAGGTCCAAGGATCTTTGTGGAATTTTTCTGAATTTTTTTCGTATTTATTTTATTTTCAGAAAAACAATTATTTTATTATTATTTTCTCTCTCCTACACTATTCATCCATCTTCCTCACGTAACGCTCAATTCCAGACCCGAGCGAGCGTCGCCATGGCCGTGATTTTGAAGCTTCTAGAAGTCTTGATTTTCTCAACGGTTTTTAGCGAAATAAATTGCATTCAACTCCTCTCATCAAACTCTTTCATTTCCCTACCGTTTTCCCCTCATTCATGAGCCGTTTCGCGAGAAATTAACCCATGCCATTGATGGACATGGTCTCTTGATCTCCCATCTCGGACCTCCCCCGCCCCTATAAAAGGGAGCACCGTGAGCCCCTCCTCATCCTCACTCAACCCCGAAAATATCAAGTCCTCACTCCTCTTCTCTTGGGCGCAATCGGAGTTTTTCTTTTGTGTTCCAAGCGGCGTTCTTCGGCTTATTGTGCCTCGTCCGGTGGAGCCCCGCCACTTTTGAGCACATCCCCGGATTCGCCTCGTCTCGTTCTACGCGGTGCTCACCTCGCCTTCACCGGAACTTCGCCGGAGCACCATCGCCACCGTGGGCCATAGCGCGTCGTTGTTCCTCGCATCGCCACCGGCCGTCCGTGCATGCCCGACCAAAACCAAGGTGAGCATCACGTTCCCCACGCTCTACTCTTCATTTCGCCGCAAGTCTTGCATGTTAATTCCTCTCCGTTTGACCGGAATGTCGATGTCAGCCTGTCGGCTACATAAAAGCTTGTCCACCGCGTTTCACTAGTCCGTTGGCCGAGCCGTCTACACCGTTGAGTTGGCCTCGATGCGTTCTACGCCGTGCTCTCTTCCATTTGTCCAAAACCCTTTCCTAAATTTTTGACCCCGACACCTTGCCATGGCCGCAAATGGCACTTCGCATCCCTGCCTATCCGGGAATGCTTTCAACAATCCGTTCACGTCAAAACGTGCCAAACTATCCCAGGTGGCTACGTTTCAGACGGTTTTGGATTCGCTCTACATAGCACGAAGATATTGAGTTTTTCGTGTTTCGGTACCGTCGTTGTTCAAACGACGATTGCGTCGCCTCCGGTGAGTTTTCGGCTTAGCCGATATTTTTCCTAGCTTCACCTCACCGCATTCTAGGCCGTGCTCACCTTACTTCTCCTTGTCCCTTTCCTGAAAATTATTCTTCTCTCCACACCTTATGTCGTTGTCACCGTACACGTCGTCATCGTGCTCCGTTTGACGTGTCGTCACTTCCTACATGTGCCTCGGGTCCTTAGCAACCCATTTTGCTAGTTAGATTCACCTCCCATGCCTACTCTCGCCAGCGCTAGCCTTCTCGCCAAAAGTACTGTTCTCGGATGAACAGTAACATCTGTGAATTTCCAGCATTTTCTCGCCCCGGCAAACTTTAGATCGCTCGTTCTCCTTCGTCCGAACTCCGATCAACCCGATTCTTTTTCCTAAATTCATCTAAAATGGAGCTCTATCTTTTGGTTCTGGGTTTGAAGTTTTTGGAGTTCATTTGAATTTTATTTGAATTTGTTTTGTTTGTTTTATCGTTTCGCGCGTAGAACCCGACGTCGCCGAAGAGTTTGTCGAACCACAGCAAGAGGGACCAACCAGTGCACAAGAAGGCAAGTCTCCTTTGATCATTTCGAACCTATGATTTTAAAATGTTTTAATTATCTTAAATTATGTGCATTGCTATTTATATAAAATATTAGTTCAAATCTTAAGGGTTAGTTAAACCAACCTTGTTATACCCTCCATTGAAATTGAATGCCATGTACCTTTGTCACCCTAGAATTTCATTTGTCTCAATAATGAGATTATTACTGAATCTTTGTGAATAGTGGAATGGTAGTATAATGCTTAGTCTCGCTATTTAATACCTTTGAAATCTTGAAAATGGGAAATTATGATTATTGTAATACCCCTATGTTTATGAAAATTAGTGGTAATTGGAGTTGCCACTGTTCTTTTAAAATAAACTAAAATGTGAAGATTGGTTTAGATTAGGGTGGATGGTTAGTTTGGATTGGTGCAGGAAGCACGAGATCGTGTAAAGAGTATGTTCCACCCTAGTCAATTAAGGACCGACGCTTGTGTTTGTCCAAACTGAGCATTAACCGTACAACCACAAGTCTATATGGGTGCGACCTAGTGACTAACTTACGATAGTCTAGTTTAGGTGCCACCAATGGAAAGTGGATGCCGGGGATGGACCGTTATTCACGGTGAGGGACAGGATTTCTCAGACTCATATGGCGCAAGAGGGGCTTGGTTCGGGCGGTTAGCCTACTGCGGTGAAACCTCGTGGGTGGTATCTAGCTAGATTAGAGTAAGGTAAAGGCTTTGTGATATTTTATCCGGGTCTCATGCCAAAGGAAGCGTGTTGACTTTTAGGATAAATTATCTCTTGTGGGTAAAGTTGTACAACCTCTGCAGAGTGTAAAACTATTCGAATAGCCGTGCCCACGGTCAAGGGCGGGCAAGGAATGCATTCACATGGTAGATTTCTGGTTTTGTTTTAAAATCAAAGTTTTGTATTCCGAGAGTGGAGGGAACTCTCGGAAGGGTATCCTGGCAGTTGGAGCCAGAGAGGGTGGATGTAACCCGCAGTATTAAACTTGTTCAAGTTGTTTAAGCTAGTGTTGGTAGATGGAACCTTCACTATAGAATTATTGATAGTTTCTGCTAAAACATTTACTTTATTAACTTGATGCCTTCGAAAATAATTAGTAGTAATTGAAATTTTAAAATATTGCTTTGTGCAAAAGAACCATATAGCCTTCCTTTGTCAAGCCTTGCATCTATGCATTTTTCCCAAGACTTGCGGAGTACTTTATGTACTCACATGCTACACTTAAAAATAAATCTCAGAAGATTGTGAAGCTCAAGAAGGTGACTACGACTTCTTCGCGGGTGGATTCGACGAAGGATTTCAGGACTTCTAGGTCGCGCTTCCCCAGTCAATTGCCTGTGGCGTATTGATGGGTCTTCGCCGGATTTATCTTTTTGCTTCCGCTGTGTTCTGTGTGTGTGAGGCCTTGAAACCTCAATTGTAATAATGAGACCTTTCGGTCAGTACTCTTTATCATTGTAATAAAGCGTTGTTGGTTATGTAATCATTTCTGTTTGACTGTGTGCACTAGCTTTGATCTGGGACTAGTGCAGTAATACACAGAGGGTCCGGGTTCGGAAATCCGGGGTCCCGACACATGCCGGCGACACCCGATCCACCCATTCGATGAAAGTGCAAGCCTATGTGTGGCGTGGTAGATGTCATGGATCAAGTTGAAAAACGATAACGACATAGTAACTAGGTCACACTGCATCCATGATATAGGGTGACTAGGTTGTCCATCTAGTTCATACAGATTACCAAACTAATAAGAACCTTTAATTGAAATCGGATACTACATAGTAACTAATAAGTACCTAGTCACTAACTAAATGCTACCTTTATTCGAAATTGATGCTAATTAACTAACTAAATTGCATAGTCAATTGCATACCCAAAGATAAACATTTCTTTTGTTCGTGATTTGCTTGACTCGTTGTGGCAAACATTTCTATAGCACTAACTAAATTGCATAGTCAATTGCATTGTCAATTATATCGCAGCAACACAACACATTTCTATAGCACTAGTCCTCTGGTCGCAAAATAATCAACTTGACTTATAGCGAGCCATATCGCCGACTCCAATACGCCACACAATCCTTCCATTCTACGGCACCATTGCCCAAGCGACAGTGATAAATAAGGGATAAACAGCCTACTCGACATTCATAGCACCACACATTAGACATTCATAGCACCACACATCAGCCCACTCGACATCACATCCTCAAAAACTAGCTAAAAAATATCCTCGACATCACATCTGAGCGCCAAGAACGAACATTTTGGAGGAGAAGTCATCATCTTGAGGCATGATGAGGACATCACTTCTTCGGATACACACAACACTCCTCCACTTGACATTCAAGGACCAATCACTAGAGCTCGCGCCCGACAATTGAATTTACAGGTGAGCTCGTTCCTAAGTATTTCTTTTTGTTCATTTGAGAATCGATTGCTACCTAATGATTTAATTATGATTAGGAACCATGGAGAGGACCTAGAAGTACTTGGAGAAGGACTACGAGGCACACAAGTCCAGCAAGGGCGGTCGAATCATGTTGGAGGCCCAACTCAAACCGACTTCGAATCCAATTCGGAGTCCAGGACCAGGTCACACTAAAACGGACGCCCAGATCGCATCCGGACTCCGTTTTGGACGTTCTACATATGTATGGAAAGCTGAGAAGACTACCTTTCCAATCCCATGTCAAAATTCCTTATGAGTCAATGGGAATCGTCGAAACAAGTGGGCATTCAGAATCTGTCAGGGTGCTGCGCTACCGTCTTTTGGGCCTTTCGACTTTGTATCGTGTTGGAGCCCATTAGGGCGCGTCCAGGGGTTTTGCACGCCCCTCACTCCTTTATATCCAGCCACCACCCCACCATTAGGGTTCGGGTTTTGCTTAGATTAATTCTGTCTTTGAACAGTTTCGCCGTTCATCGGTTTGTGAGACCCCAACTTTCGAGTGCTACATCAATTAATCCGCAATTCAGTTGTGTTCTTCCTTGTTCTTGCTTGTGTTCTTTGATTCACAGGCGAGGATTAGCCTTCTTGGCGAGGTCAACCGGGCCGCGCACGGTTGATAACCTGAGGAGACGTGGTGCTGCGATTGCGGGGTTCGGAACGTGTCGTTTGGAAGCCGGATCGATTTGTGTCGCGCCTCCACCAAATCGAACATATCCAGAACCTGTTGGAAGATCGGGACCCCGTTCCCATCAAGGCACGTGTAGCGGTCGCTCTGGGGCCTCTCGACAGCAGCGGCGGGGAGGACGGCCGGGCGGGAAGCACGTCGGACGGGCGGCCGGCCGAGGACGCGCGTGCGAGGAGGGAGGCGCGCGGCGCCGCGCGGCGGGAGGACGTCGGACGGCGGCGAGGACGCGCGTCGCGAGGGAGGTGCGCGCGGCGGCGCGGCGAGAGACCTCGGGCGGGCGGCCGCGGCGTGGAGGACGTTGGACGGGCGGTCGAGGCGGTCGATGAGGAGGCCGAGGCGGTCGACGAGGAGGCCGGCGCGCGCGCGGGAGGGGACGGGAGGCGGCGGCACCACTGGGCGGCGGCGGGGACAGAGGGAGGGAGTTGCGAATGAACGAGACCCGCGTGCTCGGTGCCGTTTCAGAAGCCGCATGCTCGGCGCCAAGATCCACGGCTCCGAGCTCGGCGCCACGACCCACGGCGCCGAGCTCGGCGCCATAATTCACGGCTCCGAGGTCGGCGCCACTGATTACGGCGCCGAGGTGCTGCCACGTCGGCGCCACGCAGGCCACCACGACGGCGCGGGTCTGGCACCTCGGCGCCGTGGTCCACGGCGCCGAGACGTGTTACCTCGGCGCCGTGGGTCACGGCGCCGAGCTCTGGGTCCAAAAACGGAATTAAAACTACCAGGGGGTCTAAATGTGAATATTTTTCAAAAAAAAGGGCTAAAATACAAAAAAATTCGGGTCGCAGGTGGAGCCAACATGTGATGCTGCTTTTTTTAAAAATTCTTTTTGTCCTTCTGTTTTATTTATTTTCCTCCTTTTATTTTAGATGCAGTTTTTTTAACCGGATGGTGTCGTAGGTTTTTTCTCATAACATTTTTCACCATAGTTTATCAATATCTTTTATTTTGTTCAACTAGTTGTCTCGATTTCTTTCACTAATATTTTTTTATTTTATTCCGAACATCGTTGGTAAATTGTTGGATCATTAAAATCAAATACGTAAAATATCGCTGATGAATTATTGAAACAACTAAACAAAATGTGTAAAATATTTCCAGTTTACCTGCTTGGACAACTAACACCCACAAGTTCATCCCTTATCCAATTCAAAAGATATGCATTGTCTTAGAAAGTAATGCATGGTACTTTTTTATCTACCGAAATATATAACGTGCGATATCATTATTAATTTGAAATATATGTGAGTGGGAATTTATTTTGAAGATCTCATCATAAGAAACACGATGGTTCAAACGAATTGTAAATTAGACATTTCATTTAAAAGTTATGAGTATTTAAATTTTCTGATTAAAAAACGTCTTGAATTGCCTGCGCCGTCGTGTGCTGAATTCAGCTAAGTAGGCCAGAACCCAGAAGGTGGCCTTCGGGTGGCAAAGCGGCATATAGATCATCTTTCAACAAATGAGATCAATCTGGAAATCAACGACTCACAATCATTTCATGGGGCTATGTCTTGGTCCGGAAACGCAAAGACTAAAGCCTGACCAAATATATATACTATGTAAATGAGGAACCTGTTTTCAACATCGCGGAACTTGGATGGATTCAGCACACTCAGTAGCGTCCCTGTGTGGCATCTTATTTGCATTGAGTTCTGAACATTACCTAGCTACTCATAAGCAGTGACACGACACCAGAAATGAGCGAGAAGGCAAGAATCAAAGAAGAGAGCCCGTGGCAACGCCGCCGGTGAGCACCGGACGGGTTGAACGATTTGTCCCGCGGGTACATCTGCCCCGGCGTGCCCACTATCCCCAGCACCGGCGCTGGCTGCCCGTACGACCCCCACGGGTACTCGTACGGCTCTGCCGGCGGTGGAATGTAGTACTCGGGCGTCGGCTCCGGTTCCGACGGCGGCGGGTTGCACTCGGGCGTTGGCTCCGGCTCCGACGGCGGCGGGTAGTACTCCTCCGACGGTGGAGGATAGTACTCGGGCGTTGGCTCAGGCTCCGACGGCGGCGGCGGGTGGTGGTGCGACGGCAGCTCCGGCGGGAGCGGGTGCGGGTCCACGTCGCAGACGCACATGAAGCACTTGCACTTGTCGTCCGTTACTAAGCCCATTGATGGAGACACGACCACGGAGACGAGGATTATTATTTGGAGCGGCAGCATTTGGCTTAGATTTCTCATGTTTCCCCACGGATTAGCAGATGGATTAACGGTGGCTGGGTAATTGCACTCTGCCATGAACCCGAGGTCATATAAATCGGATACCGGAGTTGGTGCGTGTGGTACTGTGGTGTAGTTATTTTGTCTTGCTGGTGCAACTGCTGCTGATTTCTGGGAGGTTACGTGCTCTGCTTCCGCAAGTCATGCAACCGAACCAGATTAATATTAGCACTCACTTTTTCTCTTGGTGCGTAGTTTAATCTCTTCAAGTTCCCGTTGGCACTTAGCTTCAATTCGTCTTTGACTTGCCCGGTGAACGCAGGCGGGGAAGAGAGCATGTTCTAGATGAAAACACGTAGCACGTACCGCGGAATTCAACACCTGAACAGAAACGATTTGCCACGGTGCCAGGAAACGGCTGCCACGGCAGCGAAAAACTCCCGTGCGTCAGTTTAGGCTAACACTGTAGGGTGTTGGTAGGAATGGTGACTGCAGTGCAGCGAAAAACGACTGTCGCGCGTTAGTTTAGACTAGCACGGTAAGGTTTTGGCAGGAATGGTAGGCCGTGGTGCCGTTCACCGCTCCGACGCCAGTGTCGATGGTCCATGCCGAAGGATCCTGAAAATGGCCAAAACAACCCATCTGCATGGCAAAAAAAAAAAAAAAAAAGAAGCAAAAATCGCCAGTCGAACGCAAAAAAAGTCTCCCTCTCCGGTACCAATCACCCCAAGGGTCACAGAGCCCCTAGATATAGTAGGAGTGGTGCATGGGCGGATCTAGCATATGTCATGGTATTCAGCTGAATACTTAAAATTTTTTTTATAAAATACCAGATATATATAATAGGTATATTAGATGTATATACTATTAGTTATGTTAAAACTATATTTTATACCTGCAAATAAATTTAGTCCGCACTCCCCGTATCTCGCGCGTAATCCATATAATACATTAGACCCATTTTTCTTTCCACCTCAACCCTCCTCACGCTCAAAGAAGTAAAGATATAAACAAAATCATAACATTTGTCCTATTTCTCATCTTGTGGCTGTCTGTGTGGGAGGCGGCTTTGGCCTTTGAGTGGCGAGCAGGTGGAGGTGCAGGCTAGAGGCCGCGGCAACGAAAAACTCCCGTGCGTGTCAGTTTAGGCTGACACGGTAGTGTTTTTGTAACATCTCTGTTTTTAGGAGCAGGATGTCGTTACCTTCCATAGCAGCTCAGGAATTCAGTTACGAACAGAAGAACTATCATACATGCTCAAAAACATTTAAAAAGAGTTAATTTGATTAAAATAAGACTTATCAATCAATTTTAACAATTTTAAGGGCGTTTAAGCCTAAAACTTAACTTACAATCAAAATGACTAAAGAAAACTCCACATGAACACTTAAGTGTGATCAAACCCTAACACGAAAACTTGTAACATCCTTTCTTCTTCTGATCTCTGTGTTGGAGAAAAATAAAGCAAGACTGAGTACAACCAATTGTACTCAATAAGTCACATGAACCAAAAGATGGGAGTATAGTGGTTTTGTTTAAGTATTTATGGATACAATTTTATTTGTAAACATTTTGATTTTAAACACAAGATAACAAATTATGCACTTCTTAAGGTATTTGGGGTTTCAAAACTTGATTATCTGACTTCCAACACTTCCAAAATATTTCCAAATCTACTTATACTTCACTATTAATAGTTAAATGCCCGTGCGTTGCTACGGATTTTAAAATACTACATGTTCTGAAACTAACGGGTGGTAAAATTTTTTAGAATATGCATACAAATATATTCTAAAACTTTTTAAAATCCGTAACAACGCACAGGCATTTAGCTAGTGCTGAGAGAAGTATGTCTTGAAGAAGCATGGCTCATTCCCTGCAGTGACTTTATAGACATTGCATGCTCTATGTATTTCTAGGGTAAACAGTAAATGTCACACAGTGCATAATAATGACACAATAGCAACTAAAACAATAAGGTCAAAGCTTCAGGAATCATCATGTCACCGTGTGTGTCAAGAATCATCATGTCTTCAGTCAATAAATCATCTTGAGAAAAGTTGAAGATCTCATAAACATGTTAAAGCTCATAGAAATCACATACCCTGAATTGTTATAAGCAGGACCAATTTTATGGAAAGCAAGTGTAAGAGGACCGACCTAAGGGACCAATTTCTACCCAACACATAATTACAAGGCAACCAAGTAAATGCATGTAATAGTCTATAATCTACCCAACACAGAACATATGCTTCACACTTTCCATGAATACATATTAAGATTTTTAAATTTTCATTTAGCACAGTGCAAAACATCATAACATACAAACCAAGTACCAAGCTTTCAAGGTTAACCTCGGTATTGGTAGAACCATCCACCCATTTTCTGCATATAGTAGTTACTCTTATCCGCATTTGACCTTCTGGGTGTTGGTAACTAAAAAAAATCAGCACACTCAGTACATTGACCACGAATCCTTTCCATTCCATACTTCATGCCCACGTACATGCCAGCAACAATACCTGCATATTGATCTGAATCTGTCAGAGAACATAAGAAGAGAAGTTCAAGGATTAATGATATTGCATTTATCTGAGTTAAAAAACAATATGAAAGTTGCACTTAGTTACCCCCAATATGCACCCTCCTTGCTCATTTTCTTTAGCTGCATAAACATTCATCAAAGCATATAACTGCACTGTAGAGGAAACCTTAACTCGGGTGAAGAACCAAACAAAGACACATCGTGATGCATTCATGCCGGCATTTCGCAGGGGCCTGGGTTGGGGGGGGGGGTGCAAAACTTCTTTCGACAGCTCCTTGGCCTGGTCTCTCTACGGATCAAGAACACGCCAAAAATAAAATCAGAACCAAAAATCAAAGCCATCAAGTGCAGATTTGGTCTTGGGAGACCTCAGAGATTGCATTTTGACCCAAAATGTTACAAAATGAGGCCTAAACAGTAGCAGAATATCTTGGTGGCTCAAAGAAGACCAAAGTTGACTATACCTAATGTAAGCATATCGAATTGTTGAACAGCCACATGCTTATTTGATGTGTATGCTATTGTTCTAAAATATTTCACTTTGGGTATAGCATCCATCGAGTCAACATGATCATGCAAAGCTCAGGGCTGCAATGCGAAAGCTTCAAGAAGGTTACCAAGAATTCCATAATGGTATGTCTTCTAATTTTCTTACTTCTTTTCAGCACCTGAAAATTTAGTGATATCCCTTGTAATGCTTTCTAAATTCCTGTAGTAAAATACTAAATCTATTAATGTGAATGACTATCTAGGTAAATTGAGTTGTCATTCGTTGCAAAATTACTAGTGCGTGTTTTGATCAGAGCACTCTATTTCTTGAGTTATTGATGTGATGAATGATGACTCCAATTTGTCACAAATGCAACAAAGAAGCAGCGAACAATACAAATGGTGGATCTGCAGGACCTACCGAAGCAAGGAAACTGATCAAATTATAAGCAGGGGAAGGAACAAGGAAATAATGACCTTGAAGATGAAGCACTCGTGCTTCTCGGCCTTGGTGGTGATCTTGACATCCTGCTTCGAGAGAATCTCCTTGGCCTGGTCTCTCTACGGATCAAGAACACGCCAAAAATAAAATCAGAACCAAAAATCGGGGCAAAAAAGGAAACCGAACACCAACACGATAGGGCTGAAGTAGGGACCCACCGTCCACCGAATGTTCGTAGCCCCGTTGAAGACCGCCGCCGCTGCTGCAGCTGCAGCAGATGCCTCGTCCTCCACCACGATGCCATTCCAAAGAACCTTCGAGACATGACCAGTTGTCCTCGCGATATCACAAGATTGCCAATGGTTAGACCAATCACCTGTAACCCCGCAATGGCCTCCCAGGTGGAGAGGGGCACAATGGCGTTGTCGTCAAGGAGGTTTTGGTAGAAGGAGAGCTTGCGGAGGCCCAGTTGGCAGCTCATCGGGTCAAGGCATCGCTCCACCACAATGATCCAAAAATGAACTACATAATCCCCCACAACCTTAGAAAGTTAAAATAGATGCTATGCCAAATCATAATACAATATATCACAGCCTAATAGCAAAGGTCTACAAACTAACACTTCTGAACAAAGTTCTTGTACTAAAAAACCGCCTTCTTGTTTTATTTAACATTCATAGTAGAATGTATGAAAGCCTGATCATAAACATCAACACACCCGAACTAATTCTTGCGGACTTGAATCGAGTGCTCCGGCGAGGCCACCGCGGCCACGCCCGCCGCGTCCGGGTCACCGGGGCCGTCCTGGATCTGGATCGACACCTCATGCCCAGCCACCGCGGCGAAAAGTAGCCCATTAGCCTCAGACGACGACGACAGGACCGCCGGCTGCGCCGTCTGCAAAGCGGGGCCCGAGGGGACGACCCGGAGTACTCGAGAAGCATGGCGGTAGGGCCTGGAGGAGGCTGGAGGTGGAGAAGCTGAGGCCGTAGCGGCGGAGGTCGGAGTGCGGAGCGCCGGGCCGGCGCCAGCCCTGCCCCCGCCCCCACGTCCCGCCGGTGGCTCCATCGCCGGCGGCGGCGGTGAAACCCTAGTAGCCGAAGTCGGCGGCGGACGTGGAGACCCCTGAAAGCTCGGGGAGGCGCGGTGCGGCTGGCAGAGAGGGGCGTACTAGCTGCCTCGGGCGGCACAATGCGGCGGTCCAAAAGCAGCGGCGGTGTTAGGTCGGCTGGGAGGGCTGAGAGAGCAGAAGGCGTGAGTTGGCGGCAGGGTGGTCGCCGGGGCTGACACGCTGCAGGAGTGTCAGGGGAGAGCGTACGACCTCTGACAGGCGGTGAAGAGGTGGCAGCGGCGAGACAACGCGAGAACAGCCGAGAGAGGCCGGCGGAGGCAAAACAGGAGTGGCGGCAGCGGTTTTCGGACAGTGAACAGTGCCGGTGCAAATCCTTTCCGTTGAAGCAATGTCGGCAGCAATTGGTGACATGGACGGCTAGGGTTTGAGCTGGATTAGGCTATGGTTCAAGAGGAATCAAATTCAAATCGGAATTGAATTTTTTTTGAAAATTCGGTTCCGTTTCAGTTTTTGTAGGAATGGTGGCTGCAGTGCAGCGAAAAATGCGTGTCACGCGTTAGTTTAGACTGGGCACGACAAGGCTTTTAGCAGGAATGGTAGGCTACGGTGCCGTTCACCGCTCCGACACCAGTGCCGATGGTCCATCCCGAAGGATCCTGAAAATGGCCAAAACAACCCATGTGCATGGCCAAAAACAAAAAACAAAAATCGCCTATCGAACGCAAAAAAAGTCCCCCTCTCCAGCACCATACACCCCAAGGGTCACAGAGCCCCAAGGATATAGTAGAGTGGTGTCACTGTGCCCAGGAAATGGCTACTGCGGCAACAAAAAAAATGCCTGCTGCATTAGTTTAAACTACTACAAGAGGGTTTTAACAGGAATGGTCAGCCGCGGTACCATTTGTTGAGGAACCGACGCTGGAGACCAGTCCGAGCGATTCCTCTGCTTAGAACAAGAACGAATCAATCACAGAATCACAGAATAATAGATTGAACACAGAGAGGTAGAGAGAACTCCTGGTCTTTCTTTATTGCTTTAGATTGCATCGGGTACATAATGAGGGGGGTCTAGGTCCCTATTTATAGTCTACGGTGGGGTGCCCAATTAGATCAGGACTCTGGATAGAGTCCAGGTTTCCTAACACTCCCCCTTGGGCACTCACCCAACATGCTCATGCCTCGTCAAAACTCCATAAAAACCCAGTGGGAAAAATTGGAGAAAGAGTACATGATACATGTGATGCTGCGATGCACGAATTGCCTCATTAAAAACCTTGGTCGAGAAACTTCATGGAAAACTCGTCAAGGGAAAAAGAGTACAATTCACCCAAATTCATTTGGTCTGCAGGACTTTATTTTTGGGTACTTAATCTTCATGATCAAGATTTATTAGCGGGCTTGTGAGAATTCTCCCCCTGAATTCTGCACTTCTCTAAGTCTCATCATTCCAATTCCACGCACGCACCTTTCAAAGCTAGATGCGGGGAGTGACTTAGTGAATAAATCATGAGATTTTCACATGACTTAGTATGCGATGACTTTAATCTCGTCCATCGCTTGCAATTCATGTGCATAGAAGAACTTGGGGTTGATATGCTTTGTGAGATGACTCTTCACATAGCCCGTTTGCACTTGTGCAACGCAAGCGGCATTATCTTCATAGATAATTGTGGGGGTTTGCACAATGTTCATCCCACATGATCGCTGGATGTGGTGAACCATTCGGCGGAGCTAAGCGCACTCGTGCGGCTTCATCTGATGCTATAATTTCGAGTGGTTCGTCAAGTAGCTACTGTGCTTTGCTTAGACGATTTCCATGAAATTGCAGTTCCACCACACAGAATACATAGCCTGTTTGTGACTTAGCGGTATGCGGTCCGACAGATACCCAAAGATCTGCATAGCCAATCAAGTTCAGATCTTGATTCTTTCTGTAAAACAATCCGAGGTCTTTGCTACCTTGGAGGTATCGGAAAATGTCCTTTATGCCCTGCCAATGCCTTTTGGTGGGCTCTGCACTATACCTTGCTAAGAGGTTCACGGCAAATGCAATGTCCGGTCTAGTGCAGTTTGCTAAATACATGAGTGCTCCCACTGCACTCAAGTATGGGAATTCGGTTCCAGACTTCCTCCCCTCTTCCCTTGGTCGGAAAGGATCTTTTCTTGTCTGTAAGACCTACCGATCATCGGTACTTTCGAGGGAAATACCTTCTCAAAGCCAAACCTTTCAAGCACCTTCTGGGTGTAGGTCGACTGATGTACCAAGACTCCTTCAGGGACATGCTCAAGCTGCAGGCCTAAGCAAAACTTGGTCTTGCCCAAATCTTTCATTTCAAATTCGACTCAAGTAGGAGCTTGCTTCTTTTATGTCTTGGCTGTCCCGATGATATTCAGATCATCTACATACACGAGATTATACTGAATCCATTCAGGATCGCCGTATAAATACACAAGGACAGTCTTCATTGTTCGTGTAGCCTTTCTTGCAGAGAAAGTCGCTCAGCGATTATACCACATTCTTCTAGATTGTTTCAGTCCATACAAGTGACTTTCTCGAGTTTCACATCTGCATGATTTCTATTTGCTCTGTCTTGGTTCGGAGAGGAATTCCTTCAGGATTTTCATGTAAATCTCCGAATCCAAGTTACCAGAAGGTATGCAATCACAACATCCATCAATTTCATTTCCAAATTCAAGTTCACTGCCATTGAGATCAAGTATCTAAAGGTAATTCCACTCATGACTGGGGAGTAGGTTTTTTCATAATCAACTCCAGGACGTTGAGTGAAACCTTGGGCCACCAGCCTTGCTTTGTATCTCACTACTTCATTTCTTTCATTTCTCTTTCGAACAAATACCTACTTGTGCCCAACGGGGTGTATGTGGGGAGGTGTGCGGCATACGGGCCCAAACACCTCTCTTTTATTCAGAGATAGCAATTCAGTTGCTATTGCCTTCTTCCAATCTTCCCAATCTGATCTTTTCTTACATTCAGCGAGCGATGCGGCTCGGGATCAAGATCGATGATGGTGGCGATTTTCTTTGCGAAGTAGATATCGATATTAGCTGTTGTCCTATTCGGGGACTCTCCGTGTGCACATAATTTATAGCTATTTCTTCATGAGTTGCTTCTTCCGAGCGATTGCTTCGCTAGAGCTTTACCTTGCACATCGCTTCTTTCAATTGCGGTGGTAAGTCCTTTAGTTTTTGGCTCCGATGTGTGCGCACACATCCATGCCGATGGGGATATTCAGATCCGGTATGCCCTTTTACGAAGGTGTCATACTTGTGCCAGTCTCAACCGGCTCCCTTCTCATTCGGGGACTTCAATGATCGGTGTGATAAATCTCTCTTATCCTTTTTCACCAGCGCCCGGTTACTAAGGATTCGAGGAACCGGAGTTCTCGTCCTCATTTTTTTACGAGGCCTCTCGGCGAGATTAGGATACCTTCTCGCTTTCTTTGGTATTTCAACCTCTCGGTGCAAAGCGTGCGAGCACATGCGACTTAGTCACGCTCTTCAAATCACTAAAGTGATCGAGCGATTGATTTGCTAGTTCTTGCAAATCGATTGTCTTCTAGACTTCTCTTGTCTTCTGGACTTCTCTATTTGCTTCACTAATGCGCGGGTCATCTACATGGATTCCCGTAGCTTGCCACATAATTTTCCGACATTCTGCATCAAGGGGTTGATTTCCTCCCCCTAATGTTGGGAAATTTTCGGTGGTGACACTTGCGCTAATTGCATAGGTGAATGGATGTTGTAGGCCAAAGGTCTAAAGTTGATGAGATTCGCTGCATGGAGGACTGCGTGTCCCCAACATGTAGCTGAGAAATTACAATTATGCAAGAGGGATCGGGCAATAAATTTAATTCTTTTAATTGAAGCCTCTGCCAAACCATTCTGGATATGGACATGCGGTACCGAGTGCTCAACTGCAATTCCCATCGCCATGCAATAATCATCAAATGCCTTCGAAGTAAATTCTCTCGCGTTGTCCATTCGGATGGACTTGATATGATGATCTGGAAACACATTTTCTGATGCGAATGATCTGCGAGATCAATTTTGCACAGGCGTGGTTTCTTGTGGACAACAAACCCACATATGACCACTTCGAAGAAGCGTCAATGAGCACCATGAAATACTTAAACGACCCTGAGACGGGCTGAATGGGACCGCAAATGTCGCCCTGGATGCGTTCCAGGAATGCAGGGACTTCATCCTTCACTTTCAGAGTGGAGGGTCTAGTTATTAGTTTCCCGGTGGCACATGCAGGGCACACAAAATCTTCATGATTCGGGAAATTCTTCACATTAATATTATGCCCATACGAGTTATTTATTATATTTCTCATCATCCGAAGACTTGGGTGGCCTAATCTGTCATGCCAGAGACAGAAGAGTTCAGAGCTTCTAAACACTGTCTTCAGTACAGTGTACGCTGCAGGCGCTTTAATGTTGGTATAATATAGCCCAGTTTCAAGTGAAGGAAGTTTTCTAATATAATTTTCTGTTCTCTCTGCGCTTCGTAATGAGCAGGTATTCCTTACCGTACTCTTTTCAGTCTCAACGTGGAAACCATTTGCGCGGATATTCTTAAAACTTAGGAGAGTTCTAGTCGATTTTGGGTACAATAAGGCTTCTTCAATGACCAAAATTGTGCCCATGTGGCTCTTCCGGAACCAGTTATACATGCATCGCTTCCGGCGATTGTCGTAAGGCTGCCAGTGCTTTTACGAATCGACTGAAAATACTTAGTCTCTCTTAAGATGGTATGCGTTGTGCCGCTGCTAGCTAAGCACACTTCCTTCATAGGGCGCTACACGCGTTCTAATATAGGGTATTTTATTAATATGTATGAGAAGGCAATCAACACATAGATAAAATACTCCAATATCAGAACATATCATGCCATCATAAACTGAATAAATGAATGAATTCTTCAAATATCATCCAACCATCACGAGAAAATAACAATTCTTAAGTACCATCCATGCAAATTCTAACATATTCTTCCACACAAAATAAATGACAATTAAAGTCAAAATGCATTCAGTGCACTAGACTTCTTCTGCTATTTTCTCAGGGGTGACATTCTCTTCAAGAGAAATCATGGCGTTGGCTGCTGCTAGGTCGAGAGGGATTACTGCTGTCGTGATGGTTTCAACTTCCATCGGTGCAGGCAGCTACTCAGAATTCTCCCCCTCAGCCGATGCAGAGTGGGCTTCATACTGCCCTTGACCATCCCGCTTTGGCTTGCTGGCCTTATTCTCTCGTGGAGCATCTGATTCGCCTTTCTGGGCTGCGGCCTTACCCTTCCTTCCCCTTCTCTCGTTAAGAGCTTTTCGCACCTTGTAGCTCCCGGCGTTGGCTTCACGACCAGCGGAGCTCCCAGGTGGCTGAGTGACGTAGTTCTTACGGAGAACTTTGTCCTGAGCCTCCGCAACTTGCATCATATCCGTCAATTCGGCGTATTCCTCATAGCCATCTTGACGATAGTTGCGTGCGGATTGTGCTATATTGGGGTGGAGGGTTTTTCTCAATTTTCTGTATTGGGGTACAAATCCTGTGCAAGGCAGAATTGTATTCCCTGACCGTCTTAAAGTCGGCAAAACCTCAGTCTGATCCACTCTCGCTCTGCTTGAGGAAGAATGGTGTACTTTAGCCTCTCAAACCGCTTCTGAAGTGCGGTCCAGAGTGTCAGCGCGCTCTTCTCCGTCATATACTCATTCTTGAGAGTGAGGCAGAGGTGGTGCCTGAGAAAATGAAGTGCCTGATCATTCTCCTCAGGTTTGGGTTGAGCGTTATTCAGTCCGCCAATCCCAATAGTAGCGCGGAGCTTCCTGGCTCCAAGCACAATCTCGACATCGGATGCCTACGTCAGATAGTTTTGGCCATGCTGGGCCAGCTCCTCGAACTTCCAGTTCGTTATGCTAGTCATCTAAATGTGTATAAGTCTACTGCTGGTAGACATGCACGGAATAATTCACTACAGGTAAATAAATGGTACAATAGATTCTCGTAATGTTTCATAATTTCCTGTGCATTTTCTATAATTTTACTGCTAATTTCGGTGATTAAAAGCAATTTAAACAATTACAATTAACCAAAACAGTAAATAAATACAGAAAATACAGGGAATAATAATGGCATAAATAAATAAGTTTCAAATGCTAAAAAATAATGCAAAATTCAGATTCCCGAGGCCCTTTTATGCAAGAATATGAAATTTCAGCAAATTCTGCAATTCTAGGGGGTTTTACGCAAAATTTCAGTTCAGAGAAAAATTCGCGTAATTTTCTGATTTACAGAGGGGTTTTCTGAAAAATTCTGGACCCGCTCGTAAATTTAAGGGCTTATTCGCAATTTTAGGAACCGCGAGGCCTTTTCTGCAAAATTCAGGACTTAATTCAAATAATTAAGGGCCAAATACTAAATTCATAAAGGTGGGGGGTTTCTGCAAAAATCCCAATGCCCCCCCGGCCGGGCCACTTTCTCCCCTGGCCCATTTTTCTTTTTCTCTCCCCCCCCGGCCGGCCCATCTCTTGCTCACCCCGTGGCCCATCTCCTCCTTCATCCCCTCCGCGGCCCATTTGGCCTATTGGCCTGGCCGGCCCACCGCCCGGTTAGGGTTCCCTTTACCAGGCGGCGGCGCCGCCGGATGCGGCTCGGCGCGCAGCAGCGCGGTGCGTCAGGGCACCGGCAGAGGAGGCGGCGCAAAGGCGGGTGCCGTCGGCAGCCGCGGAGAGGCCGGCGCGCGCGCGCGCGCGAGAGAGGCGCCGCCGGCGAAGACGGTGGGGTGGCGTCTTTGCGAGCCGAGGCGGGGGCGGCGGGTCGGCCGCAGCCGAGGTAAGCGCGGCGGGAGACACCGCGTGCGGGCCGAGCTGCGGAGGAGCGCCGCGCGCCGGCGCGGCGGCGGTGGTCGGGCGGCGGGTGGCCTCTACCGTGGCGTGGCGCGGCGGGTGGCGGCCGGTCAAGGGACGCAGCGGCGGTCGCTCGATCGCGGCGAAGCTGCGGCAAGGCAAGGGCGCGCTGGTGGCTTGATCGCGGCGGCGCGCCGGTAAGGCGAAGCGCGACCGGCAAGGGCGAGCGGTCGGCCGGGTAAGGCGAGTGGCGCTGCCAGCGCGCTTCGAGCGGCCGGCCGAGCGGACGCCGTCGGCGCGTCGATCGAGGAGGCCGGCGAGCGCGCGTCTGCAGGCCGCGGTGGAGGTTGTGCGGGCCGGGCTTCAACTGGTGGATGCACTGCGTGTTCGGGCGCAAAACCCGAGGTGGGTGGCGTGCTTCCGGCGGCCGGACTTCAGTCCTGCGCATGCTTGGCGCAGTCCTGCGCATCTTTGGCGCGAGCGCACGCGGCGATGCGAAGTGCGACCATCGGTCGGTGAGGCCGGCTGCTGGTCGGCAGAGCCCCCCCCTTTTTTTTTCTTTCTGTGTGATTTTGCACGGTCCGTGCACGAACAGAGATAACAATGCATATCTCCATACAATGATCATGCAGGATCAGACAATATCATGCAAAAATTTCGTTTTAATCTATGATGCAATCAACATCTACCCCATTTTCGTAATCTACCGATCGACATTGTGCCGGCGATTTCAGATCTGCTCGCGGTAGATTTAGGGCGGATTTGCATCGTTCTACAGCGCAATCAACATCTACCCCGTTTCACAATCTACCGATCGGCATTGTGCCGGCGACTTCAAGTCTGCTCGCGGTAGATTGGGGCGGATTTGCACCGTAGAATTTCAATCTAGAACGCGAAAAGAAAATACAGATTCAAAAGCGATCTAGAAAATTTAATCTGTGCTTCGATGATTACCTCGTTCACCGGAGCGAAGTCGTGCTGATAACGTGTTAAGGAACCGACGCTGGAGACCAGTCCGAGCGATTCCTCTGCTTAGAACAAGAACGAATCAATCACAGAATAATAGATTGAACACAGAGAGGTAGAGAGAACTCCTGATCTTTCTTTATTGCTTTAGATTGCATCGGGTACATAATGAGGGGGTCTAGGTCCCTATTTATAGTCTACGGTAGGGTGCCCAATTAGATCAGGACTCTGGATAGAGTCCAGGTTTCCTAACACCATTCACTGCCCTAGCTACGGTGCTAACGGTCCGTGCCGAAGGACCCAAAACGGCCAAAACTTCTCATACATACGGCCAAAAACAGCAAAAACTGCCAGCCAAACGCCCAAAAAATAGTGCCATCTCTGTTACCAATCATCTATGCATCCCAGTGACTGTTCGACTTAGAGCCTATCATATATTAACCTCTGTTGACGATTTTGACAGGATAACTGATAAATAATAATAGCTGATATATAGTAAAGTGAGAACACAAGTCCCATATAAGGATTGCCTAAAGCAGACGGCAAGATGGTACAAGATCACATTCCACTCATATTTGATTGAAACCACACACGCATCATCGTCGTTGAATCAAGTACACTAACATAGCACAAAGCTGTACAAAGGCAGCAACAGTTCGTGATGACGTACACGCACTTGTCAATCGTCAGAGCAACTCCATCCCATTAGTCATTTCTCCCTCTCTATTTCCTAAGATGAAGAGGTTAGCTATTATTTTCAGCTCTCTATTTGAGTTAGCATTCTAATAGCCTAACTATTTGAGAAGCGAGTGAAGAGACGCTCGCCAAATCTGGCTAGCGGTCGGGAGAAAATAGCGACTCAATAAAAATGAAGAGGAGGATAAAGAACCGGTTGAAGTCCATTTCTTGAGTCATATTAGGTAAATATACAATGAAGAACAGGATAAAGAACCAGTTGGAGTTGCTCTGATGCAGTCCGTGCCTCTCCCTCAACAAACAAACGAGGAAACAAAAACCGTTCAGATCTCGATGGGGGATCCTTCCCCTTCTCTCCACCTCTCCTTTGTTCCCCTGAATCCCTGATCGAAGTATCCAAACGGGCGACGTCTCCTGCTCCGTTCATGGTAAGAGCTCGACATCCCCCATTGATCCCCTGACTGCATGCACTGCAATGCAACCAGATGGATGAAATGCAACGCTGATCATCTCGAGTGCTCAGTAGCTGCTGGAGAAAGCCGTCGGGCTGAAGCACGCCGAGTTGCCGACCCCCTGGGGATGCATACTAGGGGAGGAGATGCGCTGCTGTGCGTCGGGTTTGCCAAACGGCAATGAACCAGAAGTGGTGAAGAAGGCGCTCGGTGCTGGTTCAGACGAGCCAAAATCCTGCATCATCCCATCGAGCATGGACTGGAGTTCGTCCAGGCTGTACACGGGCTCCTGCACATGTGAAGTGGGGAAAGAAATGGGTTACTAATGGTCGAAGTGTGCTAAGACCCGCTCATTTCGGCGAGAGCTTCTAACTTCTAGCTTATTTTTCACTATTTAGTAATTTCGCCTTTTTATGATTTTTAGCTTTTTTTTAGCTTTTTGTCGGGTCTTTTTTTTGCTATATTCGTTTGTACTGTCCGTGATTCTATTTTTTAACTTTTTTAAATTTAATTACACCAAATAAGCCACATTTTTTCAGCTAGATACAGTGTTTTTCAGTCATAAACCACTCAAAATAAGCCCTTTCGAGTAGGGTTATGCGGCAAAATTCAGTAAACATTCGATTCAGTCTGAACTGAATCTTAGCGTAGCTTCTTAGTTTTAAAAGCCAAAAACACACGTTACCTTTCTAATATGGTTTTTTTCTTTTCCTTTATATTATACGTGAATATAACAGTGTTTTTATTTTTTATTTTTCTTTGACTAATACATTTAAAAAGCTAACAGAAGTTAAAGTCACATTTCAACTAAAAATCATAGCACTCCAAAATAGAGTTATATACACACACAAAAATGTTGGTATGCAACATAGTTCCCGTTCATTCCAACTATTAACTTCAAACCGAGATAAACATATTAGCTTTTTAATTTTTGACTTAGTTTTGGTTTTTTATCTAAGTTATAATAGTATTTTTATTTTTTTAATTGAATAACTTAAAAAAATAATAACCAACTACAATTTTGAAAAAAATAACGGAATTAAAAAGACGAATTGAACGGACCATACTTTTCGTCAGGTTTGCATGCAGTCTTAAGCAAGTAACCAAAAACATCATGACTGTTCTAGATTCGTAGCGAATTGTTTGCACCGACTCCACTATCTGCGTTCCCCATCTCCCCAATAGCTAATAAAAAAAAATCCCCAACTCTAAGAATGAAACAATCTTAGGTGGCATGAAGATCAGTTACCGTTACCTCTCTTCCCACGGTGGCCATGAGCGAGATCATTTCTTGAAGGAAGCCGTGGAAGCCCTGAAAATCATCGCCACACGCAAGCGCACTGTTAGTCCAGACTATCGTCCAAGAGCAATCGCATCGACGAACAGAGAGCGAAACATCAATCCCATCCATTCAGATCTTCGGAAGAAGCATGCAAATTGATCTTTGGTAATTACCTCGTCCTCTTCTTGGTCGTCGTCGAGGAGATCGTACATTCCAGCGTCGTAGAGCGCCCTCCTCTTCTCGTCCGACAACACTGCGACCGACAAGCAAGCAAACAGTTTTCAGACGTTAGCCAACGCATCCAATGGACAGAGATGGTAGAGCGAGCGAGAGAAAAACAATTGGGTACGTGCCTTGGTAGGCCTCGTGTATCTGCTGGAACCTGCCCTTGGCTTCCTCCGCGAGAGCCGGATCCATACGGCCGCTCGTGATCTTGTCCGGGTGCCACTTCTGTACAATGAGACCGAGATCGAATTCCCCAGAGAAACCGTCATGCTCTGCTTATCTCCCGCTCGCGCGCGAACCGAACCAAGAGAAGTCGAGGTCAAGAGGTACTCACCATGGCGAGGCGGCGGTAGGCGGCGCGTATCTCGGCGCCGGACGCGCCGGGGCGGACGCCGAGCACGGTGTAGTAGGACTGCGACTGCATCCTCCTCCTCCCTGCCTCCCACGCTCAATACCGTCGTAGCCGCACGCGCGCTCTCGGTGCTTGTCCGATTTCTCCCTTGCAAGCTGGTGCTAGAGCATCACAAGCAGTGATGGACTGGAAATGGGCGACGATGAAGGTGGCGCGGGGGAGGCGGCCGGTATATATATAGAGGCGGGCGGGAAGAAGAAAGGAGGAGAGGACAGACGAAGCGCTGCGAAGGCAGTCGGAAGGGCGCGCGCGCGCAAAATATCTGGCGTCGGGAACGTTCTGGTCTTCTGTAGCGGCCGGCCTATAAAGCGGAGCCTGCCGCGTCGCCACTTCACCCCTTTCTGCGGGCCGAGATATTTTCGGCGGCCGGTTCTGTGGGCTGTGGCTTGTGGGTGGGGCCGAGCCTACCTTCGCCAAGGTGAGCCCGCGTGCCGGCCTATGTCCTGTGAAATATTGGCCCGTCCTTTTTCTTTTTTTACTTTTCGGCCGATATTTGATTTCAGTTTCTTTGAATAATTACTATTTATTAGATTAATAAATAATAGCCAAAAGTATAAGCTATAGCCCAAAAAAGGTCTATTGGCTTTTTTCTTTTTAGCTTATGAATTATAGTTTTCTTCGAACAAATAAACAGATCAGGTTTTTCATCATCTTTTTAAAATGGCTTATCGAAATAGTTTTTTTAAATATATTATCGATATTTAGTTCATTTATATAAACTAGCATGGTGGACCATGCACCTGCACGGGTATCATTCTAAAGGAGCTACATACGAAAATAAAGAGTTGCAGATCACATGAAAAAAATTCAAATTTTAGAATATTATCAATTTGATTTAATTTCCATATTTGTAAAATTGGTTTCATTTGTGATATTAATGTATAGTAATATATGTTAAAAACAAAGAATACAGATTATATTTTTAGGAGGAAATACTTGTGCTTTATAATTTGTAATCATCATCTTCAATCATAGACAATAGTTGTATCCATATTAATACAATTAAAAGAATGCAAAATATAATGGATATTGTAGATAAGTTTGTTTCTGTGCGTGGATCGTTTGAGTTTAATTCTATCTCTAACATCTCACATCTTAATAGTTCTCCAACTATATATGCATATGCATGCATATCATGGTGCAAATAAATTTTATGAGCACTTCTATAAATCAAGAAAAATCATTGGTTATGATTTGTTAATCATAAGAAGTGTCTACCTAATTAAGCTATACACTTTCCTTTTTTTGAATTTCTAGCAATTATTATCAGGTAACATCCATCGGCTACGGATTGCTAAACATAATTAGGGTCCACCGAATTATGGGCCGGATGTATCTTTTTTTCATTTTTGGGAGAATTTCTACAATATTTTTCTTTTTCTCAACCAATGTAATCAACCATCCTAAACTTTTATTGTATGATGGATAATACCCAATGGTTGATATGGTTTTACTTTGATTAGAATCCACCACATCAATGGCAATTCTAGAAAAAAATTCAAAGTTGTACAACACACTTGTTGGGAAGCGTGTAGTAGAATAGATATTGTCTTTTTTTCTTGCTGAGTGCTATTTTTTTCTCATAGATGGCTTTTACGCAATTTATTTTGCACACCGATATCCTTCTTTTCATCTGGTACATGGATTTTAGTGTGGATCATCAAGGATTCTTTTTATTTATTGGGTTTATTTAGAATCTATAATGGGTAGTCTTGTCTTATTATATTTCTTGTTTTATCTAAAACATCCACTAGTGATCGTTTACTGACCATAATAAGGGTCCACTAAATCAAAGGACGGATGCTTTTATTTTTTTCCGAGAATTTCTAGCTTATTTCTCTATTTTAGCAACTGTAAATCTCATGCAATCGACTTTTAGTATATAATAGATAGATTTTGTTTTTTTGGATTTACTTTGAACTTCATACGGAAATCAAATTGCTTAGTTTTAATTCTAAATTTTAGTTGATTTGGATTGTTTTTAACATGAAATCTTTTTTAATTATCTAATTTTTATTTAATTATTATTCCAAATTTTTGTTAATTATAGATGTTACTTTGGAAGTTGTATGGAAATCAAATTACTAAATTTTTTATTTTTAATTCTGTATTTGACATGGACTGTATTTTTCTTAATTTAGATTGTATTTGACATGGATTCTTTCTTTTAATCTGAACTGTTATAACTCAAGTCCACTAAATTAAAAACTAGATGTTTTGCTTTTTTATAAGAATTTCTAGTATATTTTTTTCTAAACGGCTCTAAAATATGTATTATTGATTTTTAGTAATAAATAGATGTTTATATTAAAACTAGAAGTCATCTACCCTACTCTATAATACACCAAAATTTTCTTTACTAAATCCACCCCGCTCAACCACCCCCACAGTCATGCCTAATCTAAGTCCACCCAGATTTGTGTACCAAGTAATCCAACTTTATACAAATGAATGGACTGGATCGCTCCTCAAACATTCTTCTCTTACTCATTGAAGATCCTAAGGCCAAAATCATTTGGTTCATGCACATCATTGAACCTCTCCTCTCTCTCTCTGTGATATCCCCCACCTCGCGAGCGGACGCTGCTTCCCCCCGCCCCCCGCGCCGCGTCCCATCTCTCATTCCTCCCGCTCCGCCCTCGCTCCTCCTCCACCGCCGCCTCCCCCGCTCCTCCTCCGCCTCCTCCCCCCACCCCCTGCGCCGCCGCCTCCTCCTCCTCCTCCCCACCCCACCCCACCCCACCCCGCGCCGCGCCGCCGTCTTCTCCTCCCCACACCACCCCGCGCCGCCGCCTCCTCCTCCCCCCACCCCTCCGCCTCCTCCCCCACCCCTCCGCTCCGCCGCCGCCTCCCCCCCCCCCGCGCGCCGCCTCCTCTTCCTCCTCCCCACCCCACCCCACGCCGCCTCCTCCTTCCCTCCCCCCGCTCCCGTCGCCTCCTCCTCCCCCCACTCCGCCGCTCCGCCTCCTCCTTCCCCCACTCCTCTGCTCCGCCGCCTCCTCCCGCTCCTCCGCTCCACTGATGCCTCCTCCTCCACACCCCGCGCTGCTCAGGGGGATATGCCGCCAATGCTCAAGGGGGAAGCAGTGGGTCGCGCAAGGCTAGATCGCCGGCTCCGGTGCTGCCGCGGCCGGAGCACCCCACGGTGCCTCCCGCGGACGAGCTGATGGAAGTGGCCGTCCTCCCCGCGCGCCCGCTTCCTCATCCCTTCCAAACCCTACGGCATAGCAGGTCAGCCCATCTCATTCCCCGTTCGTGTATGCCGCATCCTGTTTGCTAACCGCAGTCAATTCATTGCTGCACGAGTGAGTGTTCAAACATTTCATAGGTAACGCTTGATTTAGTTGCTCTGATCGGTGTCGATTGTCCTACTCGAATAATTTGAGTTTAAGCAAGCACTGTACCGAGATTGTTCATGTAACTAAACATAAATTAGTAAAAAATTGTGGTTGTAGGATTTGTAAAAATTGTGAATGGGAATTTTTTCTGAACCATTTCTCCCTGTGCATGAACTATGACCGCGGCCTCCTGGATGATATCTGCAAGCAGGTCTTCGTCCATTCCTTGTGCCACCACACTATACCAAAAAAGCCATCTCATTTATTTGTTTTAGAAAAGCTATAAATCATAAGTCGAAACGAACCTAACCAGGGTGTTTTCATCATTCGCTTGTGCCACCACACTGCACCGACTTTTGATGGTATGTATCCAACGATATTTCTCCCAAAATTTTTGACTATTCAACTGTTTCATTACTTTCGCCATTGGTAAAACAAGACTGTTTTACTTAGGAGTGAATTCTGATTATTCTACAAAATTCTCTTATCAATTATGCCCTAAGAAAGAGTTTCCCGCTTGACATTCAAAACTCAACTATGAATCTATGATGCTAGCATATAGCCTTCTTATTGCTTCTAACTAGCCCACATTTGCAGGCTTCTCCTACGAAATGTTTGGTTTCCTATTATTCCAATCGTCGCAGTTGAGTTAAATTGCGTGGATATCTGTTTAGAATATAAATAATTAACCTTGCTCATAAATTACAAAACACCGACAGTCGATGAATCAACAGTGACACGGTTCTGTTGTTCAGACTTAGATTGATGCATTTGTCATTTGGAAGGAAGCAAACTTTATTAAAGAACAAAGGAGCATAGCTGTTTTTTTGTATGCATGTGATGGCATTTTTAAGAAAGCAAACACTTTTCTTTTGATTTTAGTATAGCGAAGTCATTCTTGTTCCTTGAGACCGTCTGGCATAGAGGAGCTAAAAAGATGCATCATGCATCGATTAAATTGCATGAGATCATCTAATAAGTAAAAATTATTGTGCCACATGCAAAGAAAAGTAAGAACGTCGTTCTTTATTTTCCTCTAACCATTCATATTAACGAAAGGTTTGATTTGCAGGCATTGGCAGTGGACCACCGGTGCAAGCCGAAACTTTGCGGTCATGATGGTGCAAACGCAGCATATCTTTGTGTTATGAGAAGGATAAGAGGGGCAGAGGATGTCCAGGGAAGGTGAGCGTTCAATAAGTAATCGTTTCGTGCTACGTAAATATTTGCAAGTAACAGGGGAGCCATCACGTTTTTACATTACTATTTGAATACTCATTCCCAAAAATGAAGAGAAAAGGCTAATAAAATCACAATACTGTTATACTGGATCTGTCATGCATGCTCATATGCCTTGGAGGATCTTCTTTGGAGGATGGGGCTATGTGTGCATATGTGTATGCATGTGGCTTGTGGTGTAATTAGCTTGCTGATCAGATACAAATTTTCTATGCAATCTACAGATTTAGGGATAATCACTTGTGCGTGATATATAGGCTGTTGGGCACTATGTTCGCTAATTGATTATTAGTGCATGATGGATTTCATATGGTTGCTTTAGTATATTGATTTAGTGCAAAATTTGAGATTATGTTGCAAAGCACAAGCAACCTACTCATGTATACAGGGAAACACGCTATTTTGTTTTTTCAGACTTTAGAACTTGTAGTATCTTTTATTTGAGATCCGTTGTAATGCATGGGCACTGGCTAGCATCTGTAAGAGTATTTGTTAGCTGTGTTGGACCAACTTATTTGGATTTCCAACTGAAGACATCCAGTTAATTGCCTTGCCAAAATATAATTCATGTCTGACTTTTATTTGGCATCACTATACGAATTTGTTCATTAGGTGAGATTTTTTGGTCCGAACGAGGATAAACCCTATTCCTTTATTATCGAAACAGAATCAGCCATACTGAGCTCACCTGGTGCAAGCACGTTTTTTGATCTTGCAACCAATGCAAGATAGAAGCAGCAAAACAACATCTTATGTTACAAACTTACAATAAACATGAAATACTTTCAAGTTCATAAAATAGTAAAACCATAACACGCTTATTTAGCACTCCATCGAGCTACCCACAAGGAGTCATAGTGATGATGCTTCTAAATAGATATATCTTCACTAGGCATTCAGTAGCTTTCAGATCTTGCTATGTTCCAACATGTTAGCATTCGCAACTTGTGACCAAAACAACCCACGTGGATTTACATAAGCGAATTTTCGAATGAGAAAAGCAAAACAACTACATACACAACCTCCAGATTATGTCACTCGGTGATCAATTCGTCAACCCGCGTGTTCTGGTGTTAGGGCATGTTATATGTGCTACATTTTGTGCTAGGCGGTGAATGCTTTTCACATGTGAGAGACCACTGGTTATCCCCGATCCTCTTTTGCTCCATTGGCATCTTAATTTTCTCATTTATGCAGAATTCGCCTCTCATGGAATTTCTAGATGGTTCGTAAAGCATTTCTACATGACTTATGATATTAGGAACTTGTTAATGTTTGTTGATATTGTTCTCTATGGATCTTTAAGACAAGAACCCGATTTCCCGATTCCCTCCTTATTCTCGCAGTCCATGTCCTCTGAAATTCCTATCATTGCACCAAATATAACCGTTTTGAGGTAATATACCTGTCGATCTTTTGCATTAGTTTGATTGCCATATTAGTGGTATAGTCATCATCTGATTTTTGTTTACATTGGACTTGGAGCACTTATTTTTGTAATATCTAATGATGCCACATCTACTTATGTAGAGGCTCAAGATGGAAGCATATAGAAGTGATGCAAAACAACCGATTGACTCGAAAGAACTGGACTTCAAGAAATTTTGGATAGATACATTGACTTAAATCGTAAAAAAATGCGTACATAGACTTGTTTATTAGCATTTTTGCATATTATGACTCATGTGTACATAGTTCGTGTGCCCATTTCTGTTGCTCATGTAATCATCAATCATCGATGTTGTTTCTTTCTTAATTTAACTTGTTATCATATTTTTGAATTTTATTATAGTCTGTACATACGTCATGCCGTCATTCGAATTTTTCTCTTAATTGTATAGTTTTAGTGCATTTGCTTGATTTCGCTGTACATTGCAATTCCTTTGTAACACAGACACAAGGGGAGTAGGCTTTGAAAGGCACATGTGGTCATAAAAAATGATTGCATTTGTTTGTTCTTTACTATATATTATTTTATTATGTAAGGTAACTACCTTCGGTAATAGAATGCTTCATAAATTTTTATCAGGATGTAAAATGACTCCCAAGTTAATCTTATTTAGTCATGTTTCTTTTCTTCATATGTGATCAAAAGGGCTTCAAAATGATTTATTTGACTTGCTTATATGGAACAGATGAATCCATTTTACTTTCTGATCTATAAGTCGACAAGTGTTCCTAGGTTGGATTCTTTGGGCATGGCAGATCATTTCGAAGGAGCTTGATCAAATAGCTGAAAAGCGATACATCTACCCACTGGATTGAGCTATGTGCTCACAGTAAACCAAATTATATATTCTGCTTCATTTTACTAACTCAAGAGTTATGGTGGTGTATGGTCTAAATATTTGGCGACTACATGATTATTCTTTAGTTTTTGTTATTGGCATTTGAATCCAAAGATATTGCTTTATGTTATATGCTTTTCCACCGTGTTGGCCTACATTACGAGATAGTTTGTCTCCTTTCATCCGGTTTGAGTAGCTCTTGAATGATTATGGGAGCTTCTCCTCAGTGGGTTGTTAGGAGGGATTGTTTTAATACTATGATGGACACCATATCTATCTGTGATGGAAATTGGGAGGTGGTTTTGGCCTCTGATCTAAAATCTACTACTTTGTTTTACAAGTTTTCTTTATTGGCAATGTCACATGTCTCCATATATAAAATGATACAGTCAAGTATGTGCTCATAAGGAAAAGGTAAATTTTCTGGTGTATGCGGGATTTTTTTTATCGATTTCTTAATTGTTGTACTTCAGATTCTAAAATGGTGGAATAAATATGTTGTGAAAAGGAGGAGCTTGACATGGTGTCAGGTCAAAAGAGTTATTTTGGCGAGTGGTCATGTTATTTCAAGCATTCGGATTGCGAAATGACTAATGGTTTATTCTATTTCAGTGGGTGATTTCGGTTGTACAATGTTTCATTTCAAGCACATCCGAGTAGATCTCTGCTCATAAGGAAAAGGTAAATAACATGGCATTAGTTATTTTGGCGTCTCAGTTAAACTTTTGTGACCACAATTTTAATGCGGTTATTATGTATGTTGTATAGTTATGCTAATTTTTTAAATTTCTTTTTTGCTTACTTGCTTATATGGGTTATATCTGAAGCATGAAGTGAAGACAGGATGGGTGGAAACTGAATGAGATTTTTGCTACAAGGGTCGTCAATGGAACCTACCTTGCATTGGTCACCAACTCACCATTTTGTTCCACTGGGCAGTCAAAAGAACCACAATTAGCCAGGAAGCTGGAAGAGGAACTTGATGGTTGGTGAGGAGGCTGGCCTCACCAAGTCTCCCGATGTTAGGCGATAATTGCACCGTAAGTTGGTATTTATGGTATGAAGGTGGAATCTGTTGATTACTTTTCTATTATAACAAGTTTTACTTGCCACTACAACCATCTTTGGTTATTCATACTCGGTATTTGTGCAGCTTATGCTTTTGGCAAGATTGATCCAACTAACATGTGAGTTACTTAACATGTTACTATTGTTTTCTCTTAACATTCCAGGTCTAAAAGCATTCACTGGTCTTGTTGTATTGGTAATACCATGAATGCTGTCAAGTAGCACATATGTGTATGTAAAGCTAGAAATTAATCAGCACGTTACTGGTCATTCATTGAGGTGATGACTTTTACAATTTATCAACCTGTAGTTTGCTTTCATTGATAAAGGTGGAGTGATATCTGCGAGTGATGCATGCATTGACAGCCTCAGTTTCCAAACCATCCTATTTCCAATTTTCCAGTTGAGCACCTAGATAACCATCCAACATTTTACTTTACTGAGCAGTTCTATGGTATTGTAATTACACCCGGGAGTAAAATGTATTTTATATATATATATATATATATATATATATATATATATATATATATATATATATATATATATATATATATACCCCTCTATAATACACCAAAATGTGACAAAAATATTTGGTTATACAATATATGAGATGTGAATCTTAATGAATCTGATTGTTTGTTTTATTTTTTATAAATTTTATATTGTTTTGTATTTTATCGTAGTGTTAGTACGAGCACACTACTAGTTAGTAATCACACGGTAAAAAAAAAAGGACCATCGATTCGGTTCCACCGCCGCGTGTGCGTGTGCATAGAGATGGAGCAGGTGGCGGTGGCGAATTCGGCTTGGCCTAGTCCGGTGTGGATTCACGTGCGTCCTCTGCCCACATGTATCTGGCCTGGAAGACGACCTTCGCAGATGATCTCCGGTTTATCGCTCACACGTTAGCGCTGCCTTGCAGTTTTTTAACGTTCGAGAAACGGACCATAAATGGTACTGGAGTTGAAGGGTCAAATCTAAACTCCGAAAAAAGTTGAGAGATAAAAATAGGCCTTTTCCTCTAAAAAAAAAACCCGACTCAATTTGTTTTGGAACGCTGATTCGTACATCTCGTTTGTTCGAGTAGAGTCGATTTTGCCACTTGAACACGATTCGTGTGCCAAATTGGTGGCATGCTACTGCACCACGTCTGTAATAGGAAGTAGGGCGAACATGAAACTTCGACACCTTTACAGCGGGTGGCATGCTACTGCACCACGTCTGTAATGCAATGGCGGAGCGAAGACACTGTGGGAAGTAGGGCGAATACGCAACTTCAACACCTTTACAACGGGATGAGTTCTTTTAGTTTATGGTTTAGTTTTTTTAGAGTAACTAGTTTTTAAATATAGTATCTTTTTTCGATAGAGTTTATAACTCAATTGTATTAGATATTATCTTGACTTTACTACATTAGTAAAAATAGTATACGGATATATCTCTTTGTACTCTCTTTCACGATAGCTAGAATTTAAATTTTTAAACAAAAAATCATAAGCCACAGCTCCAAAAACCCTACTGTTTCTAATCGGGGGCGAAATAGTGGTGGGTACTAGGTAGTTAATGCCCAAAACTTGGGCTGCCTTCGTTTTCACTTGTGATTTGTAGTTCATAGCTTATGCTATAGTAATCAGCTTTTAAACGGTATTTTTTCAAGACGAGTTAATAGGAAGATTGTAGTGTTTAGCTATACCGATCAAAATTAAATATGACTATTTTTTTACATATTGTCTCTTATAAATAATTATAATTTAAAATTATAAGATGTAAAATATAAGATATAATCCAAAAAATTCACATACGAGAGGTGGCGAATGGTGATCAACGTGCTAAACGCGGCCGTGGCGGCGGCAATCATGCATGGAGTGGCAAAGTGGCCTTTTAACGGGCGGTAACACGTGTCAGTTGCAGGCATTTGCTCCCCCTTTACCGGAGTGCAGGCTTCTTCTCCATTGGACGAACACGAGGCAATCTATCAGCCAATTACTAAGCCCGAATTTGTTCGAATCATCTGGGCGCTTCTTCCCTACGTGTAGACTTGAGTATACGGTGTTGGTGAAGTGCACGGCTACACGTACGGGCAAGGGAAAAATATCTTGGAGCTAGGCAGAATCTTTCGCGACCTAGGCAGTCAACATGTGTTATGCCAACCTTACGTTGTGGTTATCCGATTACGGCGGATAGCTTTTGATCTTTATTATAAGTATTTATATGAATAAATTAAATATCAATAATCTACATCGAAAGTATTATTCCGGTAATTTATTTGAAAAATAATAGCGAAACTGTCCATTTGTTCGATAAAAAACTATAAATCATAAGAAAAAAAATTGATCCTTTATACCCCAGATGGTGCTATGTTCAAAAGAATTTTCACGATCCACCTTGCTTAGGCCCTGTTTGTTTCCACTTAAGATTATTATAATCTAGCTTATAAATCATAAGTGGAAACAAACAGCCCAGATTATAAGGTAACTTATTATAATCTAATAGCCCAGATTATTGTAATCTAATAAGCTCAAAAAAGGAGCTTATTTCAACTTATAGATCTACATTTTATCTTAATGACCATAAAACTTTAGGAATATTATTCACCTTTGCCATTCATCCAACCCCCCAACTCCCATGTCTCTCTCTCCCAGGAGCATCTCTCTCCCGTGCGTCTCCTTCCTCTCCTCTTCCATTCTCCTCCAACCCTAGCAACCTAGCCCAAATCCGGCCAAATTTTCGGTGTGTTCCGGCCAAAATGGATCCCCAAGATGGTGATGATGCGGAGGCCGGCCTTGCCCGTGCGCTTGCCTACCGGGATTCCCTTGCGCGAAGCCCCATGGTCGCCGAGGAAGTCGCTGGGAGGGGCGGCGCTGGCCGAGGCGGCGCCGGCCGGGGCGGCGTCGGGAGGGGACGTGGTGCCGGGAGAGGCCGCGGAGTCGCGGGAGGCCGAGGCGTCGTGGTCAGTGGCCTAGGCGCGGGCGGCGGCCTTGACGCCGGCGTCGAAGGCCTCGAGGCGGCGGCTCGGGCATGGGCGGCGACCTCGGGCGACGACCTAGGCTTGGGCGGCGGCCTCGGTGTGGGCATCGGCCTCGGGGCGGTGGGCTGGGCACGGAGCGGCGCCCGATGGCGGCGGGCTGGGCACGGCGCGGCTACGGCGCCGCCTCGGGAGGCAACACGGCGCGGCGCTGCTGCGCTGCCGCCTCGGAGGCAGCACTGGCGCGGTGCGGCCTTGGGGACGAGGATCTCACAGCCTACGGTGTGGATGACGGTAGCTCCCCACCTTCGGTGCAGCATCGAAGACGGGGATTTGCTGAAGGAGAGGATGCCGACGTTCCTGCACATGTCGATGGCGGCAACATGGTAAGATTACTTTCAAGATTTTACTTGGTCCTAGCCATCTTTGTGTATATCCATGCGCTGCACATAAAATTGAAATTTATATATGTATGTGTTGTATCGAATAGAAGGAGGAGTAGCAGATTGGTCTGCATCGAACACTAGGACTTTTTTTTGTGAAATTTGCATCGAAGAAATACGTGCTGGTAATAGGCCTAATGGGGTTATGAATAATAGAGGCTACAAGAATATTGCTGTTAAGTACATGCAAAGGACAGGCTTGCGTCACTCTAGAACACAGTTTAAGAACCGATGGGATTTGCTTAAAGGCTTGTATAGCTTTTGGCTAAGCCTTCTCAAGGATAGAGGGCTTGGTTGGGATGATACTAAAGGTACAGTGGATGCTACTGATGATTACTGGAAAAAAGTCACCAAGGTAACAATTAGCTGACTATACACGTTTTATGTACAATTGAAAAAAAGAAGTGTGCTTACAAATGTTTTTTACCATCTTTTCAGGGACATTCAGAGTGGAAGAAGCTGCAGCATGGTCCAATGGAGTGTGAAGAATTGTTGAAGGAAATGTTTGGCACGGTTGCAGTTGATGGTTCATCTTCCTGTATACCTGGTGAGTTTATTGGAGGAGGAGGTGCAGGGGCTGTTGGAGGTGGAGGGGCTCATGGAGAAGGGGTTGGAGAAACACATGTAGGACATGGATCATTCGGGATAGTGCTTTGAGTGATGAAGAGTTTGACCGGTGTGATCGAGATGAAAACTATATGCCGATGCCTTCCTCTCATGTGAGTGCAAGTCAATTAGGAGATGAAGAGGGGGGCATGAATGCCTTCCGTGATAATATTGTTAATGCTTTATTTGCTAGAAGAGAGTAATTTGTTTGTAAGAGCATATTTGTACGAACAAATGATCATGGATATTTGAATAATTAAGCTTTTCTACCACTTATATATTCAAATTCGTATGTTACTAATGTTTTGCAAGTCCAAACTAATAAAAAACATGTCATAAAAGAATAAATAAGTCACCAAAAAAGGTCAAGGGCATTGTAGTCTTTAAACGTTCGAATACAACAATCCATAACTCTGATAATCCAGGCTGCCAAACACCTGACAGCTTATTTCCCACCAGCTTATTATAAGCTAGCTTATATAATCCCCACCTATAAGTTGATTATAATAATCTTAAGTGGAAACAAACAAGGCCTTACTCTTGTTTTAGAAATAAGGAAATAATGAAAAATAAATTAGAAGCTCAAGCCAAAATAAGCCATGTCGACATGTTCCTCGTCGCGTCCTTGTGGAGTGCAACAATCAATGCTCATACCTACTTAACTGTTCTTACCATTCCAAATTTAAAGGTTGACACAATCAATGCTCATACCTTCACACACCAGTGCAACAAATCAAAGATTTATTTATTAATTAACGGTGTAAATAATTAATATTGCGTTAATTTACAAATCATAGGATACAATCATTACTCTGTGCGCCTAAATTGTCTGGCAATCTATATCAGTAATAGATAACAGTTTACCCATTAATTTTCACGTCTAATCCAAACACATATATCTTAATTTTCACAGAAAGGGCTACATCATTGCTAGGGATGGCAATTGTGCCCGTTTATCTGTGCGCCTGTGGGTAAATACCCTAATGAAGCCGGGTATGGGATGTATTCTTTGCCCACGGGTATGAAAACGGGGGGAAATCTCTGCCCATCGGGTAAACGGGTACGGGTACGGGTATGAAATCACCCAACGGCAGGCGACCTGACCATATGTCGACCAACGGTTGGGCGACTAATGCGTGTCGTCCAACGGTTGGGCGACATATGGTCAAAAGTGCAAAAATTAAATTGCAGGTATATTTCTATAATTTCGATTAAAAATATGAATACTTTTTAAAAAATCACGATCCGAATGTGGAAGGAGATGACGTGCTTGGAGAAAATCATTTGGCTCCATGACTCGTGCAGGAGATGGTGAAACAGTGCTGGCTCCCAATAGGAAACTGGGCGCATGCACTCGATGGACTTGAACCGTATCCACAGTATCCATGATGCAGTCCTTTCTGCATGGGCAAGCAGATGGATGATCCGGGAGTACAAGCACAGTGCCCAAATTGCAATGAACAGTTCAAACTTCAGGACAGAGTTATCAATATAACTTTATTTCTTAGTCAAAATTTTGTCCTCGTTTCTTACTTTTTTATCTTACGAGTACAAACTACTAAAAAAGATGGGTTGTAGGAAAAGGAACAACTTCATTCATTATCTAAAGGTAAGTCTTTACAAAATTCCAATTTTACAAACTACTCTAAAGGAGGAGAGTCGAGTTGCATTTCTTCTGCAATCTTTCGACCGATCGGCTCTAGTTCTTCGATCAAGCGGGCTGCCTCTTCCATAGAGCAGTTGAAGTTATGGTCGATTGGAGTTAGGTTGAGATTCTGGTTGCATGCCTTGAGTTTTGCCAAGGCATAGTTTACAGCATTCTTGGCCGCATCCCGAATTGACTCTATGTAACATCCCAATTTTTGGAATGTTCGAAAATTGTGAAGAATTTAAAATTTTATTTGCATCTTATTAGCATTTGGCATTTTTACTGAAACCTTATTTGGATTTTCCAAGTTTTGTATTGAGCAAATAATAACTGGAGTTAATTCGCGGACATAAAGGATACCAAATAATGTAAATGAGAGTTTAATCTCTAAAAGTTAAATTTGATTTAATTAATTAGAGCAAAGCCTTATCTAAAGATTAGAGAAAAGAAAATAATTAAAAGCAAGCATTTATTCAAGTTTAGCTCAACCCTCATACAAAAAGGAGAGTTTGACCTAAGAATTTAAATAAAGAATGGGTAAGTTCAACCATGAGGACTTAATTTGAATTTAAGTTGTTAAAGGGACAAAAATACAGCTTGAGGGATATACATATATATGCATGTATATATCCAAAAGTACAGCGAGGGATATCAGAAACTCATACTTAAGTAATTGAACTAGGATTCGCATTTTAAGTAGGATGCAAAACTTGATAAACACTAATATAAGATTGAAAGTCCAATTAAAAACCCATATTTTAAAATGTGCCTAGCCCTTCCTTACCTTTTCTCACTTTTTCTCCTCTCCCCCTCTCTCTTCCATGCGGGCCACTCTCCTTCCCTCTCTCCTCCCTTTCCCTTCTTTCTTTTTCCCGTGCGCCCGCGCTACCTTCTTTTTTTTTTTTCTGCTGCACTCTGCTCTCTTCTTCCCGTTTTCATTTCTTATTCCCCGACTCCTTGGCTGAGCTGGCGCCGCGTCGTCTTCTCTCTTTCTCTCCCCATTTCTGCCCCACTCAGTCGCATCACTCTACTCGCGCGGCGCAAAGCTGCAAGCGTACAGTATGGAGTCATGCGCAAGGATTCGCACAGGATTTACTGCAGCATCCGCCGCTCGCCGACGTGACCGCACAGGTGCCCTCCCAAGGCTAGCCTCGCCCGCGCGCGTGTAAGAACTGCCGAAGACCCCGCTGAACCCCCACGCTCCACCCTTCTTCCTCCCCACCTCCTTTTTCCTTTGCTGCCGTGAGCCGCCATTGCCACTCCTCGCCGATTCCGCCGCTTCGACCGCCTACTCCACGAATCAACAGCATTACGGCGTGCCTCAGCTCCCCTTCTAGTCTCCCTCCAAGATAATTGGATTTTTGTACACCGAAGCTCGCGCATCGCCCCTCTTCCTCACCGCCGGCCGAGTGAGCCTCCGCCGCCGCCATTGCTTCCCTGAAGCTCCTCTCGCGGATTCCTCGCCGGGGGAGCCTCCTCTCGATGCCCTCAACTCGTCCCCACCACCGATTGGGACCGTGGTCCACCCCAACTCGCCGGCGACGTGAACCCCTCTGCGCCGCCGCCCACTCACGCCGCCGGCCCACCTCGGCTCCCCTCCGGCCACACCCGCAACATAGGTGAGTTCCAATGGCCTCCCTCCCGCTTACGCCCTCGTCAATTGCTGCCCTCCTCCTCTCCGGCGCCGCCGCCCCTTTCCTACCACACCGCCGGCCGCCCCGCACCGTCGCCCTCCCGCCTTGCCGCCGCTCCGGTCAAATCGACGCCACCCCTAGCTTTCCCATCCCCGGTACATTCCATTTTGCGGGTCGCCACCCCCTCCTCGGCCACCGTGCCCCGCCGGCAACTCCGGTACCGTGCGCTGCCTTCTTCCCCTGTTCGGCCAGTGGCTTCTTAGCTAAGTTCCCAGCTCCACTCGTTCAATAAGCCGTGCTTCCCCTTCTCGGTCAGGAAACACCCAAAGCCCAACTGGCTAGCCGAGCCAACTCTGAGCACAAAGAGAGCCCTCAGGTCCCCGGTTCGATCCATGGCGGCCGCACCCCCTTTTTTTGCACTTTCTCAAGGATAATTTGTGGATAAATTAGAAAAGCCAACAAATTTTATTAGGAGGTAAATACAATTATCTAAGGTTGGATATTGAGTAGTTACCATAAATGAAAAGTTAATGTGTCCGTGATTATTTAGTCCCAAAGCCAATTAGTGATTTTCTAGGTATAAATAAAAGATGACTTTCGTTAATTATCCAAAGAAGATCTTAGATATCATGTTTAGCTATAAAAATAATGATAACAAGGGCTTGGATTAAAAACTGTACAGTCTTTTCTTTAAGGTTTAATTGGCACTAAATAACAATTAAAGGTACATAAATTGAAAGCCACCTTTAAAAAAAAGGGTGTCTTAGGTAGAAAGGACGTGTTAGAAATATATATATATATATATATATATATATATATATATATATATATATATATGCGGTAATTACAATAAAGTAACCCCAAGGTCATCGGATGAATAATTAGTAAATGTCTTGTATTCACCCTGAACCCTATTAGAAATGTGGACATCGTCATTGCCATACCACCGATCTTAAAATCTTAAACAACAGCCTTAAATTAGTAACGATGATGAAATATAATCCTACATAACATGCTTCATCGGCCATAAATAAGTTAAGATCAACGTATTACCGATGCTAGGGGATAAAATATCAATACCCGAAAAATTCCACAGCACCTCGAGATCAAAGGGTCGTATCAATATATAGTTACTAAAATATAACGGCCCTGGGCCATCATACATTAAAACGACCTAGTCAATATATGTAAGCACTCTAAAGTAAATGTTCAACTAATAACACGGTTAATTAAGGTCACATAAAACGCTACATACCAAATTACTAGTAATATGAGTTAATCCAATAAGATAAAATTTATATACATCGCGCATATAATATAAGCTCTGAATATTAACGCTCGACAAAATGACACCCCGCTAGATTTGTGCACCCGCTCATAGATCTAACCTAGCTCATGGAACTTACTTGATAAATATAAAAATAAGTTATTAAATAAAATAGAGTGAACCATAGTGTTTAATGGCCGGCTCAACCTAGTCCTCCCCAAATCTGAAGCAAGATAATCTCATTAATATTTCTGTGTCATAAATCCTCCTTCATTGAATGTCCTGCTACTAGTCATCGCTAGTTCAACTCCGACAATACACTGTGTCCAATTAACCTCGTCCCAATTCACCTAGTTAATCTTAATAAAAATTAATCAAGTTTAATTGGGTTTATTTGGATTCATTTGGATCTCTTGAGTTATTATTTTTATTTGGGTTCAGTTGCTTAGCACGTAATTTGAAAAAGGAGTCTGGAAGAATCAAGGATCAATCGAGGCAGAGATTGAGGTGAAGATAAGGACCAGAAGCTCAAAACCATCGTATGAGAAAGCTTTGAGTGAACTCAAGACCGCGGTAAACCGCGCCAGGCGAGTCAATACTTTGATCATGTTGAATCTACATTTTTTGCAAATTATTTTTGTTTAAATTATCAAATTGAATGCTGTTATTTTATATGCAAATACATGTTTAATTTAATATTTTAGTTATATGCCCATTGTTTGCTTGATTAATATTACACCTCCTTTGGAATACTTGAATATGTGAACCTTGTCGCCCTAGCAAAATTATAATGGTAACATTTGAAAATAAGTCCCAAATTATATGCCATGCTTAGTACTGCATAAATACTCAGGGGCACTGAAATGCCCCAAACATCATTGTCATTTTAAATCATAAGAAACTGGTTTGGGCAGTCGTGGTGGGAATAACTGGTATGTTTTGACATGGTTATTTTATGCTCCCCAAAAATCCTAACTTGCTTAAATATATGAGCGGATGGTTTGGGGGCTGGTATGTGGTGCGGTGGGAGCACAAATTATGGAGTGTGGTAGAACCGCTCAGATACCACTAAGGACTGAATCTTGTCATGACCTCCTGTGTAAAACAGTACAACCACAAGTCTGTAAAATACAACTTGGCTAAGTAAATTTATCGAAACCCCCGGACTCATCTCACCGGTAGTGGACAGGAGTGGATATGCAAGGGCAAGGGGAGGCCTAAAGGGACACCGAGTGGAGGGTGACGTTTCCCAGTCGTACTAGCGCAGAGGGGAGTGGAGCCCGTACGCTAGTAGCCGTGGGGAACATCCCGTGCAACGTATGGGACCCACCGCAAGTGGGAACAGCCTATAGGGTGAGATGACAAAAGGGACTAGATACATTGAAAAGTCACTGTGATGGTCTGCTCAACCACACGACTAAGGAATCGTGTGGGGGCAACGAGTTGATTGTCTCTTGTGGTGAAAGTGTACAAACTCTGCAGAGTCAAAACTATTCGAATAGTCGTGCCCACGGTCAAGGGCGGACATGGGAACTTAACCAGATATAGTTCTATTTCAAAATATTTTGTGGGTGGGATGGAAAAGTGGAGGGCAGTGGAAAGCCCTGATTTGAGTTGTCCTGGGTGTCATCTCAGTGGTAAGTTAAGCGGCTATAACGCTGAAAGATGTTATACGGTGTGATGCCGTATGTATGGAAAAATTATGGGGATATTAGGCATATGGTGTGATGCCATATGTATGGAAAATCATGTTAATATTCCTTAAACATTATGTTTTGTTCCAAAGCTGCTAGGTCTCAGAAAATTTTATGTATTGTATTTCAAATAGTGGCATTTCTATTCTTACAAAATAAAATATGGGTGGAATATACAGGGTCGTGAGTAAAGGAGATGGATGTTTGTAGAATGCATAAGATATTGGTGGACTCATGTCGATCATAAAAAGGGTATGATAGTATGGATTCTGGTAGAAATAAATTGGTGAATGATTTAAATGATTTTTTGGAGAATTAGAGAGTGCAAAGGTAATTGCTGCATTAAATCTTGGAAGTTGTCGGCCATAATGGGATTAATAGGCTTTGATCAAATACAGGATGAATGAATCGGATTTTTGGGAACTTGGAGGTATGAAAATATCTATGGAAGATTAATCTTGATCATTGATGTTCTTGGTGGATATATAATAGAGAATCCTAGATCTGATCAATGATACTCTTGGTGGATGTATACTAGCGATTCGTAGATTTGATCAATGATATTCTTGGTGGAGGTACAATAGTAAAGTAGTTAGAGATGGATAATGGATAATAAGGTTGATAATTGGAAGAACAAATTATGGTTGTGGATCAATAGCAAAAAGGATTGGATTGCTAGGGATTAGGATACAAACGACATTGGTGGATTAATTAAGTGATATTAGATAAGGGATGACACTACATGTTTAGAGTTTTAGACAGCAAACCATATAGAGATTGTATGATCAGGGGGTTAATGAAATGATGTCGCTCACTGTTTCGAGGGGTAGATAGAAATCAATATTGAAAGAAAGAGATCGGTGGATTAGTTAAATGATGTTACTCGCTGTTTGGAGTCTTAGACAGCAATCAATAATTAAAGTGTATTTTGGTGGATTAAGTCAATTATGGCAATTGTTATGTGGAGTTTGGGTAGTAGCAATAATACTAAAATTAAATCATGATAGTGCTACCAAAAGCGATTTTTGGCAAATAAAATAACCCGAGCCTCTCCTTTGTTAAGCCATGCACACTATTTATTTGCATTCTGTGTATTGGCTCGCGGAGCACGGGGTTGGAGTGCTCACACTCGCTTTGCGACAAAATTCAGAATCAGAATCAAATCACCTCCTCAAAGAACAAGATTGGACAAGCTGGCTGAGAAGATGAAGATGTCAAGGGCTAGGTCGCGAACCCCAGTTGGCTGCCTGTGGGCATGTCCTGAAGGTCCCACCTGCGTGCTTCGTTCTTCCGCTGCTGCAATTTGTTGATTTCGGCCTAATCGGCCCATGAGTAAGTCTATTACTATATTTACGCTTCCGCATGATATGTACTTGATATTCAGAACTGTAATCTGTGAGCACTATCTACTGATCTAGGGAATAGTGCGGTGGAATCACAGAGGAATCCGGATGTTAATATCTGGGCTCCTACAGCGATGGTATCAGAGCATATCGACTGCAGGTCGTGACCTAGTTAGCCTGGTCGTTAGTTTCATGACTAGAAATAATTCTTTAAAATACTATTTCCAAAGATATAAGTTATACTACTCATTCTTATTTCTTTTAGATGATTCTTTCTCATCCAAATGCTTCCTTAGCCATTTTTACTTTTAAGAGCTCTCTTATCCTGAATTCAAAACAATAACACGAATTACCCCAAGTACTTCCCTTCTCTGTCTATTAATTCAAAGGAAAATTTTGATCCTCTTCTCATACCTTACTCCAAAAATTTAAGGTTAGGAACGTTGAAGATATTCATGAAGATAAGGTGGTTTCGTTTTAAACGAACTATTCAGATAAACCCTATGCCCCTTATGTGTGCTTTTCCGAGTAGACGATGTATTGTCGCAAGATTTTCGTAGGTCTCTGTGCACTGTCTTCTTGCCCTCGTGCGTCCTATTTCGCAGTCACAGGAAAAACTTGCTAAAAAAATTGTTGAGTGGCTCAGTATCACTCCAGTTCCCTGGATGTGCTCTTTTAAAATTAGAATGGGTTTGGATTACCTTATCCCCACGAATTCATCGTTACCTCATGCTATTCCCTCTCACCTTTTGCTGAAAACCCCACTGGATCCACAAAAGCAAAATAACAGATAACCTAAACTAGGGTAATCAAGAAGAAGTAAAGGCTCTGCAACCTTCCAATATTTAAGGAAAATAACATCACTGTGAAGAAGACCACCATCAGGAGAGTGTCCACTGAGCGAGGTCTCCTATTCCTGCGAAGAACAAAATTCTTGCCCCAAGGTTGCTCCTTGAATCTATTGCTGACCAAGGCAACCAAAGTACAACTGATGAGTTACCAAATCGCCACAGTATCCACCATGCCTGGAACTAGAAAAGACAAATAATGACACTCGTCATTTATTTAAGGGGGGTAGTACCAAGAGATAGAACTGCCAAAGAACTACTGCAATGTATATCCATTAGGACTGCAACAACCTGGACTTAGAGCTAATCAGACCAGTACAAGGATATTCGCAAGGCTGGAAATCTTTTGGTGATGAGGACTACAAGACGTACCTTTAGCTAGAATCGTCGTGCTAGGCAAAGCTATAGGCTAAAGAACGGAATCCCAGTAGAAGTGAAAGACCGCCATACAGATATGCCCATCGTCACCTCTGCATTCCTAAGGCCATCTACTCCCTAGGGCACATACTGGTGCTACCCACCTACCAGTGTGAATTCTATGACCACCATAGGTCCAATAGACGAGGCAACTATTCCATTTTCCAAGGATGTGAAGACGACGATGTCAAAGAACAAGCATTTGAATGTCTACGACCCATCTAAGAGAACGAGGTATCTCTCTTCCCTTTTGACTTCTCCAAGTGCTAACCCCTATTGTGCAGATTTTCATCTCCTTGTGGAGATAACGAGCTATATGTCGAGCAACACCCTGAAACCCATTGCTAACCAACATAACCTGCCTCCATTCTTTCTGCTCTATCGGAATCTCGGGGTCAAGATTCATTTAAGGGGGGTAGGTTTGTAACATCCCAATTTTTGGAATGTTCGAAAGTTGCGAAGAATTTAAAATTTTATTTGCATCTTATTAGCATTTGACATTTTTACTGAAACCTTATTTGGATTTTCCAAGTTTTGTATTGAGCAAATAATAACTGGAGTTAATTCGCGGACATAAAGGATACCAAATAATGTAAATGAGAGTTTAATCTCTAAAAGTTAAATTTGATTTAATTAATTAGAGCAATTTGGGCATTGTGCTTATACTCCCGGATCGTCCATTTGCTTGCCCATACAGAAAGGGCTACATCATTGCAAGGGATGGCAATTGTGCCCGTTTATCTGTGCGCCTGTGGGTAATACCCTAATGAAGCCGGGTATGGGATGTATTCTTTGCCACGGGTATGAAAATGGGGGGAAATCTCTGCCCATCGGGTAAACGGGTACAGGTACGGGTATGAAATCACCCAACGGTAGACGACTTGACCATCGGTAGGCGACTTGACCATATGTCGACCAACGGTTGGGCGACTAATGCGTGTCGTCCAACGGTTGGGCGACATGCGGTCAAAAGTGCAAAAATTAAATTGCAGGTATATTTCTATAATTTCGATTAAAAATATGAATACTTTTAAAAAATCACGATCCGAATGTGGAAGGAGATGACGTGCTTGGAGAAAATCATTTGGCTCCATGACTCGTGCAGGAGATGGTGAAAGCGATCTTGGCTCCCAATAGGAAATCGGCGCGAGCACTCGATGGACTTGAACCGTATTCACAAGATCCATGATGCGATCCTTTACGCATAGGCAGCGAATGGACAATCCGGGAGTACAAGCACAGTGCCCAAATTGCAATGAACAGTAGAAACTTCAGGACAGAGTTATCAATATAACTTTATTTCTTAGTCAAAATTTCGTCCTCGTTTCTTTCTTTTGTATCTTACGAGTACAAACTACTCAAAAAGATGGGTTGTAGGAAAAGGAACAACTTCATTCATTATCTAAAAGTAAGTCTTTACAAAATTCCAATTTTACAAACTACTCTAAAGGAGGAGAGTCGAGTTGCATTTCTTCTGCAATCTTTCGACCGGTTGGCTCTAGTTCTTCGATCAGGCGGGCTGCCTCTTCCATAGAGCAGCTGAAGTCATGGTTGATTGGAGTTAGGTTGAGATTCTGGTTGCACGCCTTGAGTTTACCCAAGCATAGCTTACAACATTCTTGACCGCATCCTGAATCGACTCTACCTCATCGGTCCTCAGGGTAGACAAGTGCTTCCCAAGAGCTCCAACTTGTAGTACGATCATACTCATGTGAGCGGTTATGGTGTCCTCGAAAGGAATCATATTGTCCGCACCTAATTAACTGAGTACATTGTTGAGAAGAGTGCCGCGGTCTTGAAGGGTTGCTTTCATTGACTTCATTTCTTCATGTCTACGGATTATAGCTTCCGTGAGATGCTTTATTTCGACCACGGCCTCTGCAAAAAGATCAAAAGTGGTCAAGGTGATACTTATCAAGGGACAAGTTAGGAGAACTGATCGAAGGTAAAGTTTTTCTTACCCGCTAGTCGAGTATCGAGTACCTTTAATCTCTCGTTCTCCTTGTTGATACGATTAAGTTTTTCGATCACTTTGGTTTTCTCTTCGACCTCAGTGCGACACTTACTCAATTCTGTTTCCTTTTCTATCTAAAGTAAAGGAGTTAAAGGAAGGAGAGAAAGATAATTAAACAAAATAAACAGACTTAAGTTCTGAACTTACTGTTTATTTTATCCTCTAAAGCTCTGACTGCAGAAGTAGCCTTCACAAACTTTAATGATAATTCAGCATTTTTCATCTTTAGCCTCTGTGAATCGGTCTTTTCCTTGTCGAGAGCAACAGCCAGGAACTCTGTGGCAAGCTTGGAGCTACAAAGGTTAAAAGCAGTTCCAGGCTGCTGCTCTCGACAACGAAAAGACCAATTCACAGAGGCTAAAGATGGAAAATGCTAAACAATCATTAAAGCTTGTGAATGCTATTTCTGCAGTCAGAGCTTTAGAGGGTAAAATAAACAATAAGCCCAGAACTTAAGTCTGTTTATTTTATTTAATTATGTTTCTCGCCTTCCTTTAACTCCTTTATTTTAAATAGAAAAAGAAACAGAATTGCGTAAGTCCTGCACTGAGGTCGAAGAGAAAACCAAAGTGATCCGAGAGCTTAATCGTATCAATAAGAAGAACGACGAGAGAATAAATGAACTCGATACTCGATTAGCGGATAAGAAAAAACTTTACCTTCGACCAGTTCTCCTACCTAGTCCCTTGTATAAGTCTCACCTTGACCACTTTTGATCTTTTTGCAGAGGCTGTGGTCGAAATAAAGCATCTCACTGAAGGTACAATTCGTAGTCAAGAAGAAATGAAGTCAATGAAGGCAACCCTTCAAGACTGTGGCACCCTTCTCAACAATCTACTTAGTTAATTAGGTGCGAAGAAGATGAGTCCTTTCGAGGACACCATAAGCGCTCACATGAGTATGATCGTACTACAAGTTGGAGCTCTTGGGAAGCACTTGTCTACCCTGAGGACCGATCAGGTAGAGTCGATTCAGGATGCGGTCAAGAATGTTGTAAGCTATGCCTGGGTAAACTCAAGGCGTGCAACCAGAATCTCAACCTAACTCCAATCAACCATGACTTCGGCTACTCTATGGAAGAGGCAGCCCGCCTGATCGAAGAACTAGAGCCGACCGGTCGAAAGATTGCAGAAGAAATGCAACTCGGCTCTCCTTCAGAGTAGTTTGTAAAATAGAAATTTTGTAAAGACTTACCTTCGAATAATGAATTAACTGGTTCCTTTTACTACAACTCATCTTTTTGAGTAGTTTAACTCTCGTCAGATAAAGAAAGCAACGGGGACGAAATTTCGATTAAGAAATAAAGTTATGTTGATAACTCTATCCTGAAGTTTTTACTGTTCATTGCAATTTGGGCACTGTGCTTATACTCCCGGATTGTCCATCTGCTTGCCCATACAGAAAGGGTTGCATCATTGCTAGGGATGGCGCAGTGCGTTTATCCATGCTTTCAGGTAAATACCCTAATGAAGCCGGGTATGGGATGTATTCTTTGCCCACGGGTATGAAAATGGGGGGAAATCTCTGCCCATCGGGTAAACGGGTACGGGTACGGGTATGAAATCACACAACGGCAGGCGGCTTGACCATATGTCGACCAACGGTTGGGCGACTAATGCGTGTCGTCCAACGGTTGGGCGACATACGGCCAAAAGTGCAAAAATTAAATTGCAGGTATATTTCTGTAATTTCGATTAAAAATATGAATACTTTTTAAAAAATCACGATCCGAATGTGGAAGGAGATGACGTGCTTGGAGAAAATCATTTGGCTCCATGACTCGTGCAGGAGATGGTGAAACAGTGCTGGCTCCCAATAGGAAACTGGGCGCATGCACTCGATGGACTTGAACCGTGTCCACAGTATCCATGATGCAGTCCTTTCTGCATGGGCAAGCAGATGGACGATCCGGGAGTACAAGCACAGTGCCCAAATTGCAATGAACAGTACAAACTTCAGGACAGAGTTATCAATATAACTTTATTTCTTAGTCAAAATTTCGTCCTCGTTTCTTTCTTTTTTATCTTACAGTACAAACTACTCAAAAAGATGGGTTGTAGGAAAAGGAACAACTTCATTCATTATCTAAAGGTAAGTCTTTACAAAATTCCAATTTTACAAACTACTCCAAAGGAGGAGAGTCGAGTTGCATTTCTTCTGCAATCTTTCGACCGATCGGCTCTAGTTCTTCGATCAAGCAGGCTGCCTCTTCCATAGAGCAGTTGAAGTTATGGTCGATTGGAGTTAGGTTGAGATTCTGGTTGCACGCCTTGAGTTTTGCCAAGGCATAGTTTCCAGCATTCTTGACCGCATCCCGAATTGACTCTACCTGATCAGTCCTCAGGGTAGACAAGTGCTTCACAAGAGCTCCAACTTGCAGAACGATCATACTCATGTGAGCAGTTATGGTGTCCTTGGAAGGACTCATCTTCTCCGCACCAAACTCACCGAGTAGATTGTTGAGAAGAGTGCCGCAGTCTTGTAGGGTTGCTTTCATTGACTTCATTTCTTCATGTCTACGGATTATAGCTTCCGTGAGATGCTTTATTTCGACCACGGCCTCTGCAAAAAGATCAAAAGTGGTCAAGGTGATACTTATCAAGGGACAAGTTAGGAGAATCGATCGAAGGTAAAGGTTTTCTTACCGCCAGTCGAGCATCGAGTACCTTTAATCTCGTTCTCCTTATTGATACGATTAAGTTTTTCGATCACTTTGGTTTTCTCTTCGACATCAGTGCGGGACTTACTCAATTCTGTTTCTTTTTCTATTTAAAGTAAAGGAGTTAAAGGAAGGAGAGAAAGATAATTAAATAAAATAAACAGACTTAAGTTCTGAACTTACTGTTTATTTTATCCTCTAAAGCTCTGACTGCAGAAGTAGCCTTCACGAGCTTTAATGATAATTCAGCATTTTCCATCTTTAGCCTCTGTGAATCGGTCTTTTCCTTGTCGAGAGCAACAGCCAGGAACTCTGTGGCAAGCTTGGAGCTACAAAGGTTAAAGCAGTTCCTGGCTGCTGCTCTTGACCTCGAAAAGACCGATTCACAGATGCTAAAGATGGAAAATGCTAAACTATCATTAAAGCTTGTGAAGGCTACTTCTGCAGTCAGAGCTTTAGAGGGTAAAATAAACAGTAAGCCCAGAACTTAAGTCTGTTTATTTTATTTAATTATCTTTCTCGCCTTCCTTTAACTCCTTTACTTTAAAAAGAAAAAGAAACATAATTGGTTAAGTCCCGCACTGAGGTCGAAGAGAAAACCAAAGTGATCGGAGAGATTAATCGTATCAATAAGGGGAACGACGAGAGAATAAATGAACTTGATACTCGATTAGCGAGTAAGAAAAACTTTACCTTCTACCAGTTCTCCTACCTAGTCCCTTGTATAAGTCTCACCTTGACCACTTTTGATCTTTTTGCAGAGGCCGTGGTCGAAATAAAGCATCTCACTGAAGGTACAATTCGTAGTCAAGAAGAAATGAAGTCAATGAAGGCAACCCTTCAAGACTGTGGCACTCTTCTCAACAATCTACTCAGCTAATTAGGTGCGGAGAAGATGAGTCCTTTCGAGGACACCATAACCGCTCACATGAGTATGATCGTACTACAAGTTGGAGCATTCTGGCACTTGTCTACCCTAAGGATCCGGTCAAGAATGTTGTAAGCTATGCAGGTAAACTCAAGGCGTGCAACGAATCTCAACCTAACTCCAATCAACCATGACTTCGGCTGCTCTATGGAAGAGGCAGCCCGCCTGATCGAAGAACTAGAGCCGACCGGTCGAAAGATTGCAGAAGAAATGCAACTCCGCTCTCCTTTAGAGTAGTTTGTAAAATAGAAATTTTGTAAAAACTTACCTTTGGATAATGAATTAAATGGTTCCTTTTCCTATAACTCATCTTTTTGAGTAGTTTAACTCTCATCAGATAAAGAAAGGAACGGGGACAAAATTTCGATTAAGAAATAAAGTTATATTGATAACTCTATCATGAAGTTTTTACTGTTCATTGCAATTCGGGCACTGTGCTTGTACTCCCGGATCGCCCATCTGCTTGCCCATACAGAAAGGGCTACATCATTGCTAGGGATAGCAATTGTGCCCGTTTATCTGTGCGCCTGTGGGTAAATACCCTAATGAAGCCGGGTATGGGATGTATTCTTTGCCCACGGGTATGAAAATGGGGGGAAATCTCTGCCCATCGGGTAAACGGGTACGAGTACGGATATGGGTATGAAATCACCCAACGGCAGGCGACTTGACCATATGTTGACCAACGGTTGGGCGACTAATGCGTGTCGTCCAACGGTTGGGCGACATACGGTCAAAAGTGCAAAAATTAAATTGCAGGTACATTTCTATAATTTCGATTAAAAATATGAATACTTTTTAAAAAATCACGATCCGAATGTGGAAGGAGATGACGTGCTTGGAGAAAATCATTTGGCTCCATGACTCGTGCAGGAGATGGTGAAACAGTGTTGGCTCCCAATAGGAAACTGGGCGCATGCACTCGATGGACTTGAACCGTATCCACAGTATCCATGATGCAGTCCTTTCTGCATGGGCAAGCAGATGGACGATCCGGGAGTACAAGCACAGTGCCCAAATTGCAATGAACAGTACAAACTTCAGGACAGAGTTATCAATATAACTTTATTTCTTAGTGAAAATTTCGTCCTCGTTTCTTTCTTTTTTTATCTTACGAGTACAAACTACTCAAAAAGATGGGTTGTAGGAAAAGGAACAACTTCATTCATTATCTAAAGGTAAGTTTTTACAAAATTCCAATTTTACAAACTACTCCAAAGGAGGAGAGTCGAGTTGCATTTCTTCTGCAATCTTTCGACCGATCGGCTCTAGTTCTTCGATCAAGCAGGCTGCCTCTTCCATAGAGCAGTTGAAGTTATGGTCGATTGGAGTTAGGTTGAGATTCTGGTTGCACGCCTTGAGTTTTGCCAAGGCATAGTTTCCAGCATTCTTGACCGCATCCCGAATTGACTCTACCTGATCAGTCCTCGGGGTAGACAAGTGCTTCAAGAGCTCCAACTTGCGAGCGATCATACTCATGTGGCGATTATGGTGTCCTTGGAAGGACTCATCTTCTCCGCACCAAACTCACGAGTAGATTGTTGAGAAGAGTGCGCATCTTGTAGGGTTGCTTTCATTGACTTCATTTCTTCATGTCTACGGATTATAGCTTCCGTGAGATGCTTTATTTCGACCACGGCCTCTGCAAAAAGATCAAAAGTGGTCAAGGTGATACTTATCAAGGGACAAGTTAGGAGAACTGATCGAAGGTAAAGGTTTTCTTACCCGCTAGTCGAGTATCGAGTACCTTTAATCTCTCGTTCTCCTTATTGATACGATTAAGTTTTTCGATCACTTTGGTTTTCTCTTCGACATCAGTGCGGGACCTACTCAATTCTGTTTCTTTTTCTATTTAAAGTAAAGAAGTTAAAGGAAGGACAGAAAGATAATTAAATAAAATAAACAAACTTAAGTTCTGAACTTACTGTTTGTTTTATCCTCTAAAGCTCTGACTGCAGAAGTAGCCTTCACAAGCTTTAATGATAAATCATCATTTTCCATTTTTAGCCTCTGTGAATCGGTCTTTTCCTTGTCGAGAGCAACAGCCAGGAACTCTGTGGCAAGCTTGGAGCTACAAAGGTTAAAAGCGGTTCTGGTCACTGCTCTTGACCTCGAAAAGACCGATTCACGAGGCTAAAGATGGAAAATGCTAAACTATCATTAAAGCTTGTGAAGGCTACTGCAATCAGTTTAGAGGGTAAAATAAACGAAGAAGCCCGAAACTTAAGTCTGCTTATTTTATTTAATTATCTTTCTCGCTTTCCTTTAACTCCTTTACTTTAAAAAGAAAAAGAAACATAATTGGTTAAGTCCCGCATCGAGGTCAAGAGAAAACCAAAGTGATCGGAGAGATTAATCGTATCAATAAGGGGAACGACGAGAGAATAAATGAACTTGATACTCGATTAGCGAGTAAGAAAAACTTTACCTTCGACCAGTTCTCCTACCTAGTCCCTTGTATAAGTCCCACCTTGACCACTTTTGATCTTTTTGCAGAGCCGTGGTCAAATAAAGCATCTCACCAAGGTACAATTCGTAGTCAAGAAGAAATGAAGTCAATGAAGGCAACCCTTCAAGACTGTGGCACTCTTCTCAACAATCTACTCAGTTAATTAGGTGCGGAGAAGATGAGTCCTTTCGAGGACACCATAACCGCTCACATGAGTATGATCGTACTACAAGTTGGAGCTCTTGGAAGCACTTGTCTACCCTAAGGATCCGGTCAAGAATGTTGTAAGCTATGCCTGGGTAAACTCAAGGCGTGCAACCAGAATCTCAACCTAACTCCAATCAACCATGACTTCGGCTGCTCTATGGAAGAGGCAGCCCGCCTGATCGAAGAACTAGAGCCGACCGGTCGAAAGATTGCAGAAGAAATGCAACTCCGCTCTCCTTTAGAGTAGTTTGTAAAATAGAAATTTTGTAAAAACTTACCTTTGGATAATGAATTAAATGGTTCCTTTTCCTATAACTCATCTTTTTGAGTAGTTTAACTCTCATCAGATAAAGAAAGGAACGGGGACGAAATTTCGATTAAGAAATAAAGTTATATTGATAACTCTATCATGAAGTTTTTACTGTTCATTGCAATTTGGGCACTGTGCTTGTAGTCCCGGATCGCCCATCTGCTTGCCCATACAGAAAGGGCTACATCATTGCTAGGGATAGCAATTGTGCCCGTTTATCTGTGCGCCTGTGGGTAAATACCCTAATGAAGCCGGGTATGGGATGTATTCTTTGCCCACGGGTATGAAAATGGGGGGAAATCTCTGCCCATCGGGTAAACGGGTACGAGTACGGATATGGGTATGAAATCACCCAACGGCAGGCGACTTGACCATATGTTGACCAACGGTTGGGCGACTAATGCGTGTCGTCCAACGGTTGGGCGACATACGGTCAAAAGTGCAAAAATTAAATTGCAGGTATATTTCTATAATTTCGATTAAAAATATGAATACTTTTTAAAAAATCACGATCCGAATGTGGAAGGAGATGACGTGCTTGGAGAAAATCATTTGGCTCCATGACTCGTGCAGGAGATGGTGAAACAGTGCTGGCTCCCAATAGGAAACTGGGCGCATGCACTCGATGGACTTGAACCGTATCCACAGTATCCATGATGCAGTCCTTTCTGCATGGGCAAGCAGATGGACGATCCGGGAGTACAAGCACAGTGCCCAAATTGCAATGAACAGTACAAACTTCAGGACAGAGTTATCAATATAACTTTATTTCTTAGTCAAAATTTCGTCCTCGTTTCTTTCTTTTTTTATCTTACGAGTACAAACTACTCAAAAAGATGGGTTGTAGGAAAAGGAACAACTTCATTCATTATCTAAAGGTAAGTCTTTACAAAATTCCAATTTTACAAACTACTCCAAAGGAGGAGAGTCGAGTTGCATTTCTTCTGCAATCTTTCGACCGATCGGCTCTAGTTCTTCGATCAAGCAGGCTGCCTCTTCCATAGAGCAGTTGAAGTTATGGTCGATTGGAGTTAGGTTGAGATTCTGGTTGCACGCCTTGAGTTTTGCCAAGGCATAGTTTCCAGCATTCTTGACCGCATCCCGAATTGACTCTACCTGATCAGTCCTCAGGGTAGACAAGTGCTTCACAAGAGCTCCAACTTGCAGAACGATCATACTCATGTGAGCAGTTATGGTGTCCTTGGAAGGACTCATCTTCTCCGCACCAAACTCACCGAGTAGATTGTTGAGAAGAGTGCCGCAGTCTTGTAGGGTTGCTTTCATTGACTTCATTTCTTCATGTCTACGGATTATAGCTTCCGTGAGATGCTTTATTTCGACCACGACCTCTGCAAAAAGATCAAAAGTGGTCAAGGTGATACTTATCAAGGGACAAGTTAGGAGAACTGATCGAAGGTAAAGGTTTTCTTACCCGCTAGTCGAGTATCGAGTACCTTTAATCTCTCGTTCTCCTTATTGATACGATTAAGTTTTTCGATCACTTTGGTTTTCTCTTCGACATCAGTGCGGGACTTACTCAATTCTGTTTCTTTTTCTATTTAAAGTAAAGGAGTTAAAGGAAGGAGAGAAAGATAATTAAATAAAATAAACAGACTTAAGTTCTGAACTTACTGTTTATTTTATCGTCTAAAGCTCTGACTGCAGAAGTAGCCTTCACGAGCTTTAATGATAATTCAGCATTTTCCATCTTTAGCCTCTGTGAATCGGCCTTTTCCTTGTCGAGAGCAACAACCAGGAACTCTGTGGCAAGCTTGGAGCTACAAAGGTTAAAAGCAGTTCCTGGCTGCTGCTCTTGACCTCGAAAAGACCGATTCACAGAGGCTAAAGATGGAAAATGCTAAACTATCATTAAAGCTTGTGAAGGCTACTTCTGCAGTCAGAGCTTTAGAGCGTAAAATAAACAGTAAGCCCAGAACTTAAGTCTGTTTATTTTATTTAATTATCTTTCTCGCCTTCCTTTAACTCCTTTACTTTAAAATGAAAAAGAAACATAATTGGTTAAGTCCCGCACTGAGGTCGAAGAGAAAACCAAAGTGATCGGAGAGATTAATCGTATCAATAAGGGGAACGACGAGAGAATAAATGAACTTGATACTCGATTAGCGAGTAAGAAAAACTTTACCTTCGACCAGTTCTCCTACCTAGTCCCTTGTATAAGTCTCACCTTGACCACTTTTGATCTTTTTGCAGAGGCCGTGGTCGAAATAAAGCATCTCACTGAAGGTACAATTCGTAGTCAAGAAGAAATGAAGTCAATGAAGGCAACCCTTCAAGACTGTGGCACTCTTCTCAACAATCTACTCAGTTAATTAGGTGCGGAGAAGATGAGTCCTTTCAAGGACACCTAACCGCTCACATGAGTATGATCGTACTACAAGTTGGAGCTCTTGGGAAGCACTTGTCTACCCTAAGGATCCGATCAAGAATGTTGTAAGCTATGCCTGGGTAAACTCAAGGCGTGCAACCAGAATCTCAACCTAACTCCAATCAACCATGACTTCGGCTGCTCTATGGAAGAGGCAGCCCGCCTGATCGAAGAACTAGAGCCGACCGGCCGAAAGATTGCAGAAGAAATGCAACTCGGCTCTCCTTTAGAGTAGTTTGTAAAATAGAAATTTTGTAAAAACTTACCTTTGGATAATGAATTAAATGGTGAAGGAACGCGCGTAGGCTACGATAGCAGAAAATAAAAAATTTCTACCACGCACACCAGGACATCATGCTAAGGAGGGATCATAGATCGTTACCACTAGACGCGCGCGCAGCGAAGAAGAGTTGGAGAAGCCGATCCAACCACGCGCGCCGAGGTAGTAGTGGAAGTAGCCGATCGTCCCAACAGATCGTCTCCTCCACGCGATCAACCACACCACGAGCGGATCCAATCAGAGATTGTCGATGCCGATCAACGCCGCAACGGCGGCGCCTCCACCGGTATCCACACGTCCCGGTGGGAACGCCGGTCGCGAGTGTACCAAAGACTCGCGAGCGGCTAGGGTTTGGCTTGGGAGGTGGCGGCTAGGGTTTTGCTCGGAAGGAACAGATGCGTACATCCCTCAGCCCCCACCTCCATATATATAGACCTCCTCACTTGGGCCTCGTGGACCGAGGCCCAATAGGAGTCTATTCGGATCTCTATCCGAATTGAGCCCACATCCGAATCACATTCGAATTAGTGTTCCAACCCGTTAAGTGTGCGACCACAGCAGGTTCACGTATACTTGGTCGTGACCGGAAACGTTTTCGGTCACCACATTAATAGCGCCTCTAGCAAGACATATTAACCCCAAAGTATACGTAAAGATCATATCGGTGAACTGTAATGTTCTCATGTACGAATCCCTTTGCCTCACGATATAGATTAAGCTCAAGGCGAGACTGTGTCATCCTCTTAATAGCTCAATCACTCTCTCGATTCCGTGATGGATTATAAACCGTGATTGACTCCTCAATCACCTTGGCATGGCCATGCACTTTCATAATCCATTACATCGAGGGCCAGAGATATCTCTCCCATAAGGAGGGCAAATTCTATCTTGATCATTCACATCCCACTACATGTTTCATAGCAAACCCGAAGACTACTTTTATGACTACCCAGTTACGGAGTAGTGTTTAGTAGTCCCAAAATAAGCTACTACGCATGTTGGGAACCATGATGATCTCAAGTCTAAGGATTCTACATAAACACTACTTGAGACCAACTAATGACACATGGAATCTCTGCAGTGTCTCATGGCGGGTCTATCCAACATATGTTCTCTAACACATGTCCATATTATTGATTTGGTATCTCCATACCATGATCCATGAGACATGATCATCAATCAATACATATGCTGATCTTTGAATCATATTTGTTCCTCATATGATATATGATCGGGATCATTTAGAAATAGCAACATTTTGGCATTAAGAGTCTCATGAATAAGTCACATACTCACCGATCAATAATGATAATGTCTATTTCAAGGAACAAGGCAATGTATCATAAACATAGTATGTGATATATTCAACATCTCCATGTTGCCTCTAGGGCATATCACCAACATCTCCCACTTGGACTAGAGTCAATCATGTAGGTATCTAATACCCATTGCCCTAGTGTGAGCCTCATGCTTTGGTGGGAAGCGGCTTTATCAACGGATCTGCAATGTTCAAATCCGTTTGTACTTTGCATATCTTCACATCGCCTCTCTCACAATCTCGCGGATGAGATGAAATCGCCGTAGAATGTGCTTGGACTTACAGTGCGATCTAGGCTCCTTGGCTTGCGCAATGGCCCCACTATTGTCACAATGAGGTCCATTGACCGGAGGCACTAGCCACCACACCAAGCTCGAAACAAATTTCTTGATCCAAACGGCCTCTTTAGCGCCTTCGAAGCTGCTATGTACTCGGCTTCGTTGTAGAATCAGCAACCGCCTCCCGCTTGGAACTCTTCCACTCACCGCACCGCTGTTCAGCGAACACAAATCAGTTGCGATCTGAAATCATCTTTGTCGGTTTGGAAGCTAGCATCGGTGTAACCATTTACAACGAGCTCTTCCTCACCCCCATAGACGAGGAACACATCTTTAGTTCTTCTCAAGTACTTCAAGATGTTCTTTACGGCAATCGGTGACTTTCACCGATCGATTGGTATCTACTTGTAGCACTTAAAGCATACGAGACATCCGGGCGTGTACAAAGCATGGCATACATAATGGACCTCATAGCCAAGCATATGGAATCGCATTCATTTTATCCCGCTCATCGGTGTACTAGGACACCGACTCTTGCTAAGATTTATACCATGTGACATAGGTAGGAAGCCTTTCTTGGAATCCTGCATGTTGAACCTTTTCAACACCTTGTCAATGTACGTATCTTGGCTTAATCCAATTAGCCTTCTTGATCTATCCCTATAGATCTTGATGCCCAGAATATATGCCGCCTCTCCTAAGTCTTTCATAGAGAAACTATTTTCAATGAAGACTTAACAGATTCGAGCATAGGAATGTCATTTCCGATCAGTAATATGTCATCCACATATAAGACCAGAAATACGAGTGCGCTCCCACTAGCCTTTTGTAAACACAAGGCTCTTCTTCGTTCTTGATGAAACCAAACCCTTTGATTACTTCATCAAAACGAATGTTCCAACTCCGAGATGCTGCTTTAATCCATAAATGGATCTTTGCAGCTTGCATATCTTTCGGTATGATCATGGATCGACAAAACCCGTGGGCTGTGTCATGTACACATCCTCACTCAGATTTCCATTAAGGAAAGCTGTTTTGACATCTATTTGCCATATTTCATAGTCGAAATAAGCGAAGAATCGCTAGAATGATCCGAATAGACTTTAGCATTGCGATGGGCGAAAAGTTTCATCATAATCAACACCTTGAATTTGTTTGAAACCTTTGGCCACTGTCGCGCTTTATAGATGTGAACATTTCCATCTATGTCTATTTTTTCTTGAAAATCCATTTGCACTCAATGGTTTTGACACCATCAGTGGATCAACCAAGTTCCAAACTTGATTCTGTGCATGGATTCAATTTCGGATCTCATGGCTTCAAGCCATTTCTCGAGTCCGGTCCCACCATCGCTTCTTCATAGGTCTTAGGCTCATCGTTTTCTAACAACAATATGTCCCGTTGTTGAGTAGTCAAGAACATGTACCTCTCGGTGCACGACGTGACCTCTCGACCTCGTGGTGCGGTGTGTCCACAACAGGTTCTTCAACAGCTTGTTCATCTGTTGTGGTTACAGAGGAGCTGAAACGTTTTGTGTGTTTCTTGAATTTCTTCAAGTTGCACCGTGCTCCCACTATCCCTTCTTGAGAGAAACTCTTTCTCTAAGAAGACACCATGTCGGGCGACAAACACTTTGCCTTCTCCTTGATTATAGAAGTAATATCCTTTTGTTTCCTTAGGATACCCGATAAAGAAGCATTTATCAGACTTAGGAGTGAGCTTATCAGATTGTAAACGTTTTACATAAGCCTCACATCCCCAAATCTTAAGAAAAGACAAGCTAGGACGTTGTCTGTCCACATCTCATATGGTGTCTTTTCTCACGATTTTGATGGAACCTGTTTAGTGTGGCGGTACATTTCAAGAGCGTACCCCAAAAAGACAACGGAAGATCACTTTGGCTCATCATGGGCGCACCATATCTAATAAGGTGCGATTTCTCGTTCAGATACCCCATTCCATTGAGGTGTTCTGGCGAGTCAATTGTGGAACAATTCCACAATCCTTCGATGATTGCCAAACTCATGGCTCAAATACTCGCCTCCACGATCGGATCGTAGAAACTTGATTGTCTTGCCTAAATGATTTTGCACTTCATTTTGGAATTCTTTGAACTTTTCAAAGGATTCAGACTTATGCTTCATGAGGTAGATATACCCATATCTACTAAAGTCATCGATAAAAGTTATGAAGTACTGAAAACCACCTCTGTTTGTTGAGCTCATTGGTCCACATACATCGAGATGTACGAGTGCCAATAAGTCACTTGCCCGTTCACCTTGACCGGTGAAAGGTGCCTTTGTCATCTTGCCAAGTAAACAAGATTCGCATGTCTCAAATGATTCAAAATCAAATGAGTGCAGAATACCATCTCTATGGAGCTTCTCCATGCGTTTCTCATTTATGTGACCTAAGCGGCGATGCCAAATAAGCGTGGGATTCAAATCATTCAAACGTTGCCTCTTTGCATTAATGTTATAGACCGGTGACTCTTCAAGAGTAAGAACATATAACCCATTCACCAATGGAGTATGACAATAGAACATATCTTTGAAATAAAGAGAACAACCATTGTTCACAGATCTAAAGTCATAACCTTCGCTTGCAAACATGAAGCGAAATAATGTTCTTGGAAAGAGATGGAACACAATAACAATTATTCAATTCCAAAACTAATCACGAAGGTAAAGACAATGGCATGGTGCCAGCAACCGCAGCAACTTTTGCTCCATTGCCAACGCGAAGATCCACTTCGCTCCTCCTCAAACTTCTACTTCTTCTTAGCCCTGCAACGATTTGCAAATGTGAGCAACCGATCCGGTATCAAATACCCAAGAATCGGTGGATGAAGTAGCAAGATTGATCTCTATAACATTTATACGGAGGGGAAGTCGTACTTCCTTCTTCTTCTCAAGATCCTCCAAGTACTTTGGGCGGTTCCTTTTCCAATGTCCCGATTGCTTACAGTGTAACAATCGCATTAGAGCAAGCGCCCTTCTTGACTTGCTTGGCCTTAGAACCGCTCGCGATCTCATCGGGAGCTAACTTTCTTTGACCGCGCCTTTCTTGATATTGGGCTTGCCCTTGCCTTTCTGCATCATCATCACATGATTGCTGCTTTTCTTAATGCTTTCCTCGCAGCTTTTAGCATCCCATGCAACTCGGCCAAGGTCTTATCTATGTTGTTCATGTGATAGTTCAAGTATGAATGGCTCAAAGCTCGGGGAGCGATCGAGAATCACATCGATAGCCAACTCTTGGCTAAGGGAAAACCAAGCTTTTCCGGACTCTCAATGTAGCCAATCATCTTAATCACATGAGGGTGACGGATTCCCATACGCAAGCTCGCACGCAAACAAGGACTTTGAAGTGTTGAACCTCTCACCCTTGCTTGGTTCTCAAACATACCACGCAACCCCACAATGATATTGTAGGCATCTGTGTTCTCATATTGCTTCAAGCTCGAGAGGACATTGTGGCAAGCATGAGACGACTCACATCAAGGCAATCATTCGTTTGCTTCTCATAAGCTCTCCGTGCGCCGCGATGGCATTATCGTGCAAGTCATCGGGATAAGGAGACTCAAGGACATACTCCTTGCGCTCTTGCTTGAGAACAATTCTCAAGTTGCGATACCAATCCATAAAGTTCGTTCCATTGAGTTTTCTTTCTCAAGAATAGATCGCAAATTAAAAGAACTGGATGCGGCATTAGTTGACATGATCTACAACAAAAATATGCAAAGTTTAGCACTATGTTTATGTTCATCTTTTATTAAACTATTTAACAAAAGACTCCCACTATGTGTTTTGCAACAAAACTCCCTCTAAGTTACATAGTGGGTCAAGATCCTCATTTCACTAATTCCTAGTGAGCTTTGGCATCACGGCTAGAAAACTAGTGACATGGGTAAGCAACACCTTGCTAATCACATCCCTATGTGACTCTTGCTTGTTGGGTGACATCAACATGTCCCGACCCCAACCTATGCCCCAAGGTCCAAAACTGTTTTGATAACCTTGTTAAGTAAACCAAATGCTTCCGCATGTAGATGTCCGACATCTACCCCAAATAATGATGATAACCGACGACACTCTAATTTGGTAGACCTACCATGCGGTGATCATCATCTTTTGGTGCAACATATGGAAGGGCATGAACACCTAATTCTATGAGGGATTCTATCCTACCAAAGCAACATATCACAAATATCATTGCATAAGAATAAGATAGATAATATCACAAGATAAACATATTTAATTGTGAAGTAGTATGGCCCAAAAATGGTGATCTCCATCTCCATGTAGGTGTAGACGATCTCCATCCTCCACATCACTCCTTTAGGCCACCATGCTTGAAAGCGTGTAACCTCAAAACTAGGCTACTACCTATAATAGCTAGAAATTGAAGATTACAAAGATAGATTCAAGCATTAAGGTCGACACGCAGGTCGTTAAATACAATATAGACAGCTAACAATAGCTGAAATAATCATGACACGCAGGCCATGAACGAATGTTACACGCATCACATACATCTCATACATTGCAATAAGATATAGGACCATACTATTCACATCATTCTCTGCAAAAACAAGTTAGACGTAGAATCGTATTCTACCTAACGATGTGAACCCATGACGCTATACACCCTACGAAATTTACAGATCCAATCTATGAAATCGCAATGGAAAAACTATTCAGCACAACCACCTTATGCCGATCCGAGACATTCTCTAGGAAGCTAGTTTTTCCACTGGGCCGAGGCCATCAGATCCGTAACCTACTAGTATTCGACATAACCACCTTATGCCGATCCGAGACATTCTCTAGGAAGCTAGTTTTTCCACTGGGCCGAGGCCATCAGATCCGTAACCTCCTAGTATTCGACATAACCACCTTATGCCGATCCGAGACATTCTCTAGGACACTAGTTTTTTCATTGGCTCGAGGCTATCAGATTCATATCCTACTAGTATTCGACATAACCACCTTATGCCGATCCGAGACAATCTCTAGGGCACTAGTAGTGATACAATCTGCGCCTCATCTAACCCCGATTCACCGATTGATCTCATCAACCCGTGCTACCATCGATTCATCACATGAACCGATTGATCTAGACCGTAATAGATCCAATCTACTACAACCGCATATCAACATATGCGCGATCCAATCGCAAACTAAGCAAGATGGCTCGATACCATCAAGGAACGCGCGTGAGGCTACGATAGCGAGAAAATAAAAATTTCTACCGCGCACACCAGGACATCATGCTAAGGAGGGATCATAGATCGTTACCACTAGACGCCAGCGCGTGAAGAAGAGTTGGAGAAGCCGATCCAACCACGCGGCGTTGAGGTAGTAGTGGAAGTAGCCGATCATCCCGAACGGATCGTCTCCTCCACGCGATCAACCACACCACGAGCAGATCCAATCAGAGGTTGTTGATGCCGATCAACGCCGCAACGAGCAGCGCCTCCACCGGTATCCACACGTCCCGGGTGGGCGCCGATCGCGAGTGTACCAAAGACTCGCGAGCGGCTAGGGTTTGGCTCGGGAGGTGGCGGCTAGGGTTTTGCTCGGGAGAACAGCGTACATCTCTCACCCCGCCTCCATATATAGACCTCCTCACTTGGGCCTCGTGGACCGAGGCCCAATAAGAGTCTATCCGGATCTCTATCCGAATTGAGCCCACATCCGAATCACATTCGAATTAGTGTTCCAACCCGTTAAGTGTGCGACCACAGTAGGTTCACGTATACTTGGTCGCGACCGGAAACGCCTTCCGGTCACCACCGTTAATAGCGGCCCCTAGCAAGACATATTAACCCCAACGTATATGTAAAAGATCATATCGGTGAA